>CM055911.1:14373955-15088955 GCA_029582155.1 Panopea generosa | reverse complement strand
CTTATTTGTTAGATAAAAGAAAACGAATAATGGGGAATAACGGAAGACTTTAATCCGAGTCTCAAACTTGGGCAGTTAATTGAGAACAAGACATGCATCAATCGATGAGCTGGATAGATACATCACTCAAAACGTCAATACGGAAATACGTATCAAAAGTGACAATTTTCCTTAAAATGATTCGTTATATGTAACATAACGACAATGCTCTAAAACTATATACCGAACAGCCTCTGTGCGAGACTCGAAGTGTAAATGGCAGTAATGGCGTAGGGTTGAACTATTTTACAATGTTAAAACTATCGACACTGAATCCGTGACATTAAAATAAGGATCGACACGCCTCCATTACCCTGTCGTCACAAACCTGTGACATTTTAAAAATTTAAAACTTGAAGAAATATTCATAATCAGATGTTCAATTTGAGCGTATTTTACTTAAAATATACTACACTCCCTGGAATGTCAAATATATACTTCATACGTTTGATTATATTAACACATCAGCGATTTTGTCCCCGCTATCGACTAGCAACTGTGACAAAATTTACAAAACAATTATACTATCGACGTGAATCTGTGACAAACTGTCGACGCGAATCACTCTACGTTGTGACAGAGTTCCCTGACCGTGGAGAGATAAAATCTTATTAAAATAGAAGTAATATCAATATAAGCTTCATAAAAATACATTGTTATATGTATTAGTTCAGCAGTGTTTTTTTTTGTTATATTTATCAGTACAACCTGGGCCCGATTAACTCAGTCGGTTACGCATCTGACTATCAATCCAGGGGTCGTGAGTTCGAATCCCCGCCCGGAAACAGTCTCCTTGATGATTGATATACATGGTTTCTCATTATCTTTCATCTCTCACCACAGATTCAAGTGCAAAAGATATCAGTTACTTGCGGATATGTACTGGTTAATCCCAGGAAACGGTTGTTAGGTTAACTGATGGTCTATTAGCCCTCGATGGCATAAAAATGACGCTAAATATTCAATAAATCATTATCAGTGCAAATAAGGAAGAATGTGTAATAGTAGTTGTAATAGTCAAAGTATTAAATATAATAAAGACAAGTCCGATTAAAGATCTCCTGGGGGCAATATTGTCCGTACCCCAAATAGTTCGATAATATATGGTCAGAGCGGTGGTCAAGTAGTTATAGATAGTCCGCCTTCAATGCGAAAAGTCGTGGGTTTGATACCCGACCGTGTCATACTAAAGACTTTAATAATAGTACTAAAGTCTACCTCGATTGGCGATCAGCAATTATAGGATAGGTCTATGTCTAGTCAGCCCGGTGTCAGTATAATGAGACTGAAAGGGTTTCATGTCATGTGTGCCAGCGCTTAGTAAAGTGTCTTAAGTAATCTAAAAAAAGACACCATCACGATATGAATGTTTTTGTTCAAGGTGACGCTAACCCTATACAACAGCATTTATCGTTCCAGTATATGTCCTTTGCAAAATAACTACTTTTACCCCGAAAATGAAACTCTCCGACATAAATAAATCATTTATATCAAATTTATTCAATTATGAAGTTATAAAATTACCAAAAAAATAAAGCATACAACAGGTCATAAAACATGTCTAATTGTGTGACTTATGGAGATACTTGGAGTAAAATGATATACCACATGCTATGAACATATCTTGGGGCCATATTTTATTTTTAACGCTCTTTCAGCGTGTGTAAGGTGTAAGGTTTTTTTTTTTGGGGGGGGGGGATTAATTAATAGAACACGTGACAGTTTATATCAGAGTCTTAATAACAAATGTAATGTCCATGTTTATATTAAACAACTATTTTAACTTGAACTGTATATTAATAAAAATGAATAAAATTGCTTAACCTGCCACACATACATTTATATAAAAGGAATATAGTAAGTGTAGGATGATATTAAAACTAACAAAATCATTACAAATTTACTGTAAAGGCAAACATTCTTTAAATCTCAAAAGAAAAGTTCATTCCAAAAATTACAATTAATCCTTTTCTGAAACTAAAATTTTAAAAATCTTTGGATTGCTTCACACGGAGTTTTAATAACTATAATCACGAGATAACTAATTTGAACTACTTGAAATCGTCAAATAGGTCCTTAAAAGCCCAGGCGATTGTAATATTGAACATCCACCTTTTATGATGAGGAGCAACGGACAAGAGAAAGTGTATCAGTTACTTGTATAAAGTCTTTGGTTCTGCTTCGATTTATTTTGGGGCCAACAAATATTTCAACTGGCTCCTGTTTTACCATCATATAATTAAATATTTATAAACTTAAATCTACGAAAAGCAGACAGGTGATCGTGATTTTGATTGTTTCCAGTAAAACTGCATATTGTTTCATTCATATCGATAATATAATAGAGAAACTATTCAAGACTTATTTAAGTTTTTAAGTATTAATGTAAAGCGTTTGTAAAGCAGAAGCCATCGATCAGTTGGCACATGAAATTGAGTTTTATGTTCAAGCATCTGATCAGTCAATACTGTTTTGAATACAAAACCATCTCCAAGTGCCATTATCTGATACTATGTAGATATATTTCAGAAAATATTTACATATAACAAATTAGGTCACGTTAGTTTTGAAACCAAAGATAAAACGTCCTTCTTTTTTAATTATATTAGCGAAAAACCCGCGTAAATATAATTAAATATGCCTATATTACATGTATGTGTGTCTGCATGTTTAATAATTTTCTCATGGTCCTCGACTTCCTATACACTGATTTTGACCAAGAAACTATAGTGAAGTGGATCAGTGGTCCAGGCCTTTGACTACGAACCCATGGGTCCAAGGTTCGATCCCCCACTCCTACAACTAAAAATACTTTAACAAAAATCGAGGTCCCTGTATTGACACTGAATTTTGTCTATCACTATCTTTTATTTAGGAAAGGTATCAATTTAACGGCCTGCATACCGATACATTTTAATGTCCTATGTGCATTATGTAAATATATCTAAAAAATATATTAAGTGAACCTTTTTATCAAAATTAATATTCACTAGATACGGTAATACACAAATCCTAGTTTATTAAGAGATTTATCATACTAGAATTTAGGATTTTGTACGGCTGCTAACGAATTTGTTTTATTATTGGTGTTTAACATCAGTTTTAATATATTTAAAGTAAATACGGCGTATCCAGTTTTACTTGTGTAAGAAGAAATCAGCAACCATCCTTCCATGGGTATCTTTATTTATTTTTATTTTTATAATTTACCTTAGCTGATCACGCTGAAGTTGGCATTTCATCAAAAATAAAAAAAATGTATACATTTTCGCTGAAACAAATAAACAAGTTCTATTTACTGTTTTATTAATTATAAATTTTGTAAGTAAAACAATAATTAAAGTGAAACAAAATACCGGAAACTGTCGATATGTTACGAAAGTCTCGGCGAGTATCGCTCGTTATATTCCGGATATTTTCCAATAGCGATTACCTGAAGCAGATTTTTAAACTGATGATCCGCGCAGAGCTATAGGTATTCGCCAATCACAGCTTATCGACGGTTTCCGTATACATCCCTATCTCGTCTTTTATAAGTTTATTTTGTTCTATCACGCGTAAACTCTTGGTGCCCAGAAGAAGATAAATATATAATATTAATTTGGTAGAAGTAACATAGACATAAACAGAGATATGAGTGACTGCATGTTTTTATTTAAATTTCGAATGTCACATTTGGTGTTTTTTCAAATATAAGAAACAACTCTTCCTGGACTAAACATAATTTTGTGTTCTTTTTTTACTATTTTAGGGGGAAACGTTTCATTTTAGTCCATTTCTGAAGTAAAGAAGAGTATTTGTAGTAGTAATTATAGTAGTAGTATAGTAGTAGAAGTAGTATTAGTTGTAGTAATAGTAGGAGTAGTAGTAGTAGTAGTAGTAGTAGTAGTAGTAGTAGTAGTAGTAGTAGTAGTAGTAGTAGTAGTAGTAGTAGAAGTAGTAGTAGTAGTAGTAGTAGTAGTAGTAGTAGTAGTAGTAGTAGTAGTAGTAGTAGTAGTAGTAGTAGTAGTAGTAGTAGTAGTAGTAGTAGTAGTAGTAGTAGTAGAAGTAGTAGTAGCAGTAGTAGTAGTAGTACTAGTAGTAGAAGTAGTTGTATAGTAGTAGTAGTAGTAGTTGTATAGCAGTAAAGTAGTAGTAGAAGTACTAGTAGTACTACTAGTAGTAGTAGTAGTAGTAGTAGTAGTAATTGTAGTATAGTAGTATAGTATTGAAGGGCAAATCAGAATGAGCCGTAATTGTGTATATGAATCATAAGAGAAAATGTTGCCGGATAGGCGGTGATTCAAACTCACGACTCCTGGACACATAGTCAAACGGGAATCCGACTGGACCTGACCCAGAAGTAATAGAATAATTTGAAATAGCATCAGTTGTAGTAATCATTGTTAATGTGATTTTTTTATTTTTAAATAGAGAATCTTGGATCTAATGAGATTAGCTCAGTCTGCATGTGCATCTGACTATCAATCCAGGCGTCGAGAGTTAAATCCAAACCTAGATAAGTTTCCATGATTGATATACGACATTGCGTTCCATTATCATTCGTCTCTTGACACTGATTCTAGTGGGACAGTTATCAGTTGCAGAAATGTGGTGTACTATAGTATTTATTAACCTGTCAGGAGGCAAGAGTGGTTAGGTTAATCGACTGTCTGTAAGCTCTCGATAGCATAAAAAGGATGCTTAGTACTGAAACGATTAATGATTGACCAGATTGACTAGTGTTTTTCATGTGGGTAGGTAGGTAACTAAATTTGTTTTGCATTTTTATGCACCTCAAAATCTATACATGTATTAAAATTCCTTATTTGACACTATAATTTTAGACGCGACACATCATTTTCTCACTTGATACACATCCTTACTTGACTATAGATTTTTCTTACTGGGCACTAAATTTTCTAATCTATCTATACTCAACATCATGACACACTATTAAAATTCTTTATTTGACACTTTATTTTCATATGCGAAATTAGATTTTCTCACTTGATACACAAAATCCTTACTTGACTATAGATTTTTCTTACTGGGCACTAGATTTTCTAATCTTTATTTACTCAACATTCTAACACAACATTCAAATTTCTTATTTCACACTACATTTTCATACGCGACAGTACATTTTCTCACTTGATACACAAAATCCTTACTTGACTATAGATTTTTCTTACTGGGTACTAGAATTTCTAATCTATATATGTATTTACTCACAAATTTTTCACGGCATTCAAATTTCTTATTTCACACTATATTTTTCATACGGGACACTACATTTTCTCACTTGATACACAACATCCTTACTTGACTACAGAATTTTCTTACTGGGCACTAAATTTTCTAATCTATATTTACTCTAAATTCTTACAGAACATTAAAATTTCTTATTTGACTCTATATATTTATACGCAACACTACCTTTTTCACCCAATACACAACATCCTTACTTGTCTATAGATTTTTCTTACCTCTATATTTACTCAACATTCTTACATGGCATTTACATTTCTTATTTGACACTACATGTGTATGTATACTCAACATCTTTACGCGACATTTGATTTCTTAATTTGACACTATATTTTCATACACGATATTAGATTTTCTCACTCGATACACATCTTTACTTGACTATATATTTTTTTACTGTGTACTAGATTTTCTAATCTGTATATACTCAACATACTTACAGAACATTCAATTTTCTTGTTCGACACTTTATTTTCATATGTAACACTTGATTATCTCAATCGATACACATCTTTACTCAATGCTAGATTTTTATAACTGGGCACTAGATATTCGTATCTATATATACTCAATATTTTAATTGACTTATGATTTTCTTACAAAAATAGTTTCAATTTCCCATTTGTTCATTCTTTATAGAAAAATAATATAAGTATCAATATAGTATTATTAGGATTTGTATGTTGTCAAATTAACAAATCGATTTTTCGAAAGAGAGGCAAAATATTGTGAAAAAAATACCTGGATTTAATCTCTTATATTTCCCTCAAATAACATTGAAAAAATTATCTTTATATGTTTGTTGTTAAATGAAATGTTAACCTTGCATCCTTAAAGGTCATAAAATAAAATAAAATTTAGGGTCCATATCTATCTGAACGGTGCACGCGTAGAAACAATGGGAAATGTTGATTTTCGGAAATGGATACATTTTGGAGGAACATTAATTTTTTTTATCAATTTAAGCTGATTAAGATAACTTTAAAAGTATCGGCGATTGAAAATATAGTAAACAAAATGGTTATTGTGAAGAATTCATATTGGTATTTTTGATATCTTTCGTGAATTAAGGTTTTGAAACATACCATTTGATGCCGAACAAATATTTACATGTACATTGCTCGGAAATGAGTAAATTGTTGATGATTTTTTTTCTAATAAAACTTAATTTATTGGTAACTTTGACAACATGGCCGATTGAAAATGTATTATACCAAATGAGTTTTGTCAGTTTTTTTTGTTTCTTTCTTGAGTATCTTTCCGAGAATTAAGGTTCAAAAAGAACGCCATTAGTATAAAACGGCACAATTTGTCAATATTGTTCGATTTTGAATGTGATTTTAAACATTTTATTGGACAAACTTTTTCTTCTTACCTTTACAAATTTAAAGATTATGAAACAAATCATTTGAATACGACACCAGATACAAAAGCATTAAAGCGTGGACTTTCTGTAGTGCATGTGAATATAACGTGACACTGGCACTTTCAAATTAAATATAACCGATATCAATATTGGAACCCTCCAATTGGAAAACCTTGGTTCCCATTGGCCAATTCTAAAATATATTTTCCGATTCCAATTTGGAAATTTGAAATTCCATTTGGAAATCTATCTTTCCAACTTGGACAAGACAACTTTCCAGTGGGAAAGCATGCATTTTGGGAGTCTTTAGATTATAATTGCAACATAAATCGGCAATTTATAATGCTTTTGGGTACCATTTTGTGATTGCATAGTCGTACTCTTCAAACTGCGATACTGTGTCAATAAAAATAACGTAATAGAGTTTTTCCAGAAATTCACTGTGTTGTGTTTGTAAATAAAAAAATTAGTCACCTGTACAGAATCCTTGTACAACCCAGCCCCTTAATTTTTCAAAACTTCAATCATCCAATCTTAGCGATTGAAGTTCTGACAAGTTAAAGGGCTGGGTTGTACAAGGGTTCTGTACAGGGGACTATATTCTTTTTATTGATAAATGGTATGGGAATTTAAAGTATTTCCTTTTCAAAGCAATTAAGTTTTTGTTCAGTACGGTATTTATCCATAATTTGTTAAGATAACCCCCAAAGAGGGTAAATATTGTGAATAAAAATAAATGAAATCGTTCCAGGAACGATAAAGTACATCAACATCTAAGCCATAGAAAATTCGATAAACATTCGATATCTTCACTGAGTAAAAAAATCTGGTATATCAGTTTCCGTCAGTAATCGTATGATGTAATGTCTCAAAATATCATTATTTAACCATGACATAATATCATTTTTAACCATGACAAAATATCATTATTTAACCATAACAAAATATCATTATTTAACCATGACAAAAATCTCATTATTTAACCATGACAAATTGACTTCATTTAGATTTTCCGGCAATTCAGAAATAATTCGGCATTTTACATACTATAGACGAGTTTTACGGAAAACAACAAGTGATGACATTTGATTCGGTGTATAAGTTTCATGAACTATTAACAAATAACATTTATTCCTTGAAAGAGATACACGTTGGCTGTGTTTCCATTAACTATGTTTTCTATTCCTTAAAAAATAACAGATTACAACTCTAGACATAAGTGGAACCGCGGACATGATGACAAATGCTTCAAAAATCGCGTTTAACAGTTCGTGCATTAACAGCTCGATAGGTAACATTGATGCAATCAACTATACAGGTATCTGTGCTGATGATACTACCGATAATAACAGCACAAGACCGCCCCTCTGGGAAACGAACTTCACACTTGCCGTCATCTACGTTATCATGATGGTACTGATAGTCGTTGTCGGAACTGTCGGAAACATAATCATAATAGTAGTGACAGTTGTCGACAGAAAAGTCTTCAAGACAGGCCGAATGTTCATCATTAATCTAGCCGTGTCGGATCTGTGTGTAGCGGGCATTGCGGAGCCAATATGCATTGCAGGTACGTCAGTTTGTCATCACAAACCTTTTGAAACTTTTGAGTCAAATGCTCAGACTCTAACCCAAATCTAAAAAAATCTGCTATTTGCATTAAAACAATTTTACAAGAAATTAGTAACATATTTTATTGCAAATCAGTCAATTTCAATGATAGATTATCACAACATATCTATACAACTAAAGTTTTGTTTTTCAATAGTATTTTGAAACCGGCAATTTTGAGTTCGAGTGAAATTTCATGAATCTTAGCCATGCTTGTGTTTTATAGTGATTTTGTCGTATAGTGGTAATCATACTATGTCTTGCTATCTGTAAGAACACTTAAGCAGATGCTGCCTAATTATTTTCATAAACTATTGTGATTTGTTTATTTTCCTAAACGTTCGATCTGCCATATGTTTAGATAGAAAATACCATGTAAGTGTCTGATATTATCAACTTTATCAGGTGAGGCTTAGAAAAAAACCTGGACGAGGTTCTGCCGATTCTTTGTTTTGTTCGTGCCGAACCTGATTAAGTTGATAATATTAGACACTTACATGGTATTCTATTGATCATGTCAATATTTCTTGTTTGTTATTTATTCATTCTAAATAGGATTGAAAGTAGCTCCGTTCAGATTTAAATGCATAATTATACATAATGACGCCATAAAGTATACATAATGACGTCCTGTGCCTGATTTGCTTGCAATGACGTGATAATCCTATGTTTATCAGGCAGGCAGTTTATCAACAGAAATTAATGTATTGACTTGATAAAAATCCGTTCCACATAAAATCAAATAAAACATCCTATTTTATTAAGATAATTCACATTAAAGTACCATGCCTTCCCTTTTTATCTGCCATTGAAAGCGCCAACGATCATTACAGCAATTAAATATTCTTTTTCGGGATTGCAAATTTCTTTATTTGTAACTTGAATATACAACATTTCTAATAACATACATATATTACATACATAGATACAGTACGTCCAATATAGTCATCATATGTAATGAAACAATTTGTTTACATGTATTTTTTTAAATTGAACATTTTAATTCATAAAGTGGCATGAGTAATTGATATCTTAAAACAGCATAACCAGTAACTAAAGTAGTTGTTTTATAAAGAAAAAAATGAAAGACAAATTTTTTCGTAAATTTCCATCGATTTCCGGGTAATTATAACAGCCGATACTTCTCTTGAACATGAGTGAATCGTGTTTAAGATATATATTAAATATAAGTAATTCTAACAGGTAATTAAGCGCCTTCGCTGACGGAAATCAACTTAGATTTATTTTGGATGCAATCATAAATATTTGGTTACATGTAATTCTGACTTACTTGGAGTTTGGAGAAAATGCGAAATAGTGTTTTGTGGGGAAATAAACAAAAAAATCTGCGACACGGAATT
This sequence comes from Panopea generosa, assembly GCA_029582155.1. Taxonomy (NCBI): domain Eukaryota; kingdom Metazoa; phylum Mollusca; class Bivalvia; order Adapedonta; family Hiatellidae; genus Panopea; species Panopea generosa. The sequence continues at coordinate 15,079,328 of CM055911.1, read as the reverse complement.
CGAACTCGGATAGTCTGACCAACAATAGGCAGACAGTCCCACTGCACTATGTAGGAATATAACACTATCTGCAGTATAATTTATCTCTAAACCGTCTCTAATTGATGATGCCCGGAAATTTCAGAATGTTTTTGGATATAACCGAGATGAGAAAGGCTTAGTCATTGAATTATTCCACGAGTTTGGGTTTAATTCAAATATCGGCGATGATATTAACGAATTAGAATGCACGTTTCCGACGATAAACAGCGATGTTTAGCACGAGATATGATCCAAATAATTAAAACCAATATACATGTACTTGACAAACCTAGAATACATGTTATGTTTTTATTATGTTTTTTACCAGATTTGTAATTTAGATGTTGAGATGTTGATCTGCATTCTCAGCTAATGAAATCGCTCAAGAAGCAAGATCATAAAAATTCCATATATCGTCTAACCTGTTATGTCAGGCTCGGTTCTGCCGAGTATTATATCATTTTCTCAACGTGTTTAATAAATTTAATAACATATGGGCACGAATACATGATTATTTTTATCACATAACTGGTTTATACACTCACTCACTCACTCACTCACTCACTCACTCACTCACTCACTCACTCACTCACTCACTCACTCACTCACTCACTCACTCAACTCACTCACTCACTCACTCACTCACTCACTCACTCACTCACTCACTCACTCACTCACTCACTCACTCACTCACTCACTCACTCACTCACTCACTCACTCACTCACTCACTCACTCACTCACTCACTCACTCACTCACTCACTCACTCACTCACTCACTCACTCACTCACTCACTCACTCACTCACTCACTCACTCACTCACTCACTCACTCACTCACTCACTCACTCACTCACTCACTCACTCACTCACTCACTCACTCACTCACTCACTCACTCACTCACTCACTCACTCACTCACTCACTCACTCACTCACTCACTCACTCACTCACTCACTCACTCACTCACTCACTCACTCACTCACTCACTCACTCACTCACTCACTCACTCACTCACTCACTCACTCACTCACTCACTCACTCACTCACTCACTCACTCACTCACTCACTCACTCACTCACTCACTCACTCACTCACTCACTCACTCACTCACTCACTCTCTCACTCACTCACTCACTCACTCACTCTCAAAAAGAGCATGACAAGTAACGTTAGTTAGTGTTAATATTGTTCAGCCTATATCATGTTTTCCTTCACAATATATGTATAAGTACAATTATTGTTTATGTTTAAGGCGTTGTACTCGGAGAAGATTGGTTCAATAAACATTGGTTCCTTTGTGAAACCGTGGCCATGCTGTGTTTCATGACTTGTTTCTGCTCATTCTTCACGTTGTTTCTACTTTCATTCAGCAGGTACATCTTCATTATTACTCAATATTATTTGAATGATAAATTATGCATCATGTACAAGGGCTGTTTCGACACTGTGCTTTATGTTATACTTTATCTACTACATGTCGTGCTTGTTCTCTCTTGCTATTCTGTATTCTACTGAGCATAAAAAAGAAGAAATGTCCCTACCACAAAGCCATAAAGGTTATAGTTGTAAGTCGGTGGGATATAAAAAATATATAAGGCTCGTTGTGTACATGTAACATTGAAGTAATCAAGTTCGAGTCAGAATGTGTTACTTGCATTAATTTTCGTTAAGAACGAATGTGACCACCATTTGTAGGTATGTATTCAATAATTTTAAGGCATCGCAAAACCAATGCATTTGGCAAATTCCTCGATTCCCGCTGCAGCGCCTGAGTCAAATCACAAAGATTATCATTTATATATTTGAGATATTCTCACATTTGGTAAAAATTAGGGGAAACTACCGGCCATGTGAAAGCATTGATCCACAGTTATTTGACAGATGTATTGGCGCAATGCTCTAATTGATTGGGTGCTACGACGCAAACGATTACGAATAGCCTGTTTCGAGACACCATGTAATGTCAAAATTCATAATTGTATGAGTATCTTGTATGTCCACCATTTGCAGCCATTTAGGCGATGCAATCTTTACCTCATTGACCTTAACTCATTTGAATATTTATATATTATTAAAAAAAATCAAGGCAACTTTCACAACCACATATTTTGATGCATTTGTATGAAACTTTAACCAAGCCTGGAATTATATTGTTGTAAAATACTTGCAGAGTTACATTGTTCCAATGAGATCAAATCGCTGAAGATGGTATAAATTCTCACTACACAGTTGAATAGTGTTCTTTGTTATAGAATGTCAATGGAAAAAAAAAAGAATTCTACTTTTCTTTCATAGCAGGAATGTAAACCCACATAAAACTTCACAATAATTGGTAGGTTGAACAGGAGAGTGCAGTGACACTCTGAGATTTTTTAAAAAAAAAAGTCCTCAAATGCTAATAAATACATAGATATGTTGAAATCCTATAAAAGTCACGTTTTTAACACCAGTGATGTCTTACTACGGTATATGCTCGACCGAGTTTTGCTTTACTCATCTGCAGCAAGAAATCACAACTACAATGAACCATTATGAAAATATTTCAAAACCAAATAACATAGGCCTTGTTTTTAAGCGTAAGAATCATGTTACCGCGTGAAAAAAGGGGCATATCTGCATAGTAAGACGTATAAATACATGATATTGATATTAGTGTTAAACTTGATTTAATCAAATAGTTGGAACATGTTTATAGCTTTATGAATGCAAATGTATTGTTAAATAAATATGCACAGTGACTTTGTTCATTCGATTGTACATTAAAATATGAAATACACAAAGTCGTGTTGACGAAATGTCAATTAATCTAAGTGACCGATTATGAAAGTCCTGTCATGTAACCAACTTGACGTCCCAATTTAGTAAGTTTTGAAAATTGACCTTGGTGCGAGACTCCCAGTGTCAAACGCTATGTAACATTGAACGTTCTTTTTAATATTTTCTGCTTTTAAAACAGACTTTAGTTAAGAATTGCATGACAGAACAACATGGATACCTTGGATTAAGAATACATTTATAAACTATCGGTGTATTTCAATGAATGCCAGAGATCATAAATACACTTCCAATTTAAGGCTGGAAATAATACATTGTCAAAATATCCATATTTACATATCGTTGCAGGTGTAGCGTAATGAGCACAACACACAAGTTAACTGAGATTACTAAAGTTCATTACAAGTCAGATCTCTAACTATCTCAAGTAATGTAATTTATTTAGTTTGACAAAAAAACGTTGGCCCAAAAGTATATTCGAAAATCGACTCCTTGTATCGGTGCAAACGGTAACATTATATACAGATTCCTTCCCTTTCAGCGGCTTTTCGAATCATTAACAACTTTTATTAATAGCTCATTGCGTGCTTTTCCCCATATTTAGCTACTCCTATAAGTAAGGAAGCTATTCTTATTTTAATGCGAACCGGTCGCTATTAATGTCATAAGTCGTGACAATTTGCTTGTTTTATTAATTACCAACGATGACGGCTCGCTATCTCTCCTGGTGGATAATTTGACCGTTTGACGTATTTGTTAGACCAAACGTTATCCATTTTCTCTTGTTGTTATACTTAGGTTTTTATACAAGTCTTAATTCATGCAAGTAATTTATTGTAGAAATCCAATTTACTCTTATAAATCCTATATTGGATTCTCGTTCTGTTACACAGGAGGTAAACGTGTTATAATGAGTTTCACGAACAAAAAAATAATGGACAAACCTATACATTCCCAAGCGCAGCGAGCTGTACAATGATAATGTTCGTATTTCAAAGTACGCATACACGAGACTTCTCAGTACGTAAATTTAAATAAATTAATTTAATCGCTATAACAGCCGATTCAAATTTGATCGATTGATTTATCGATTGATTGATTGATTGATTAATTGATTGATTGAATATTGAGTGTCATTTTTATGCCATTGAGGATTAACAGACGGTAGGTTTACCTAATCACTGTTTCCTAGGATCCTGAAAGGTTAACCGGTACTCGAGCACACCCCATCTCTGCAAGTTACTGATAATTCCCCACTTAAATCAGCGGTGAGAGATTTGAATGCAAAGAGAAAAGGTCACTGCTTTTTAATATAGGTAAAGTAGGTCAACCATCTTCAACATAGTGTTTAATAATATATCAGTATAAAGGCGAGAAATTAGCATTTAGATAATTCGCTAGAAAGCACATACTGTGACTAACACAACACCGTGATTTTTGGAAAAACTCTTTTTTTTTAAAAAATCTTTTTTTTCATCTTTCGTTTTTTTATTGACAAAGTATCGCAGTTCGAAGAGTACGATTGTGCGATCACCAAAATCATTATAAATTGCCGATTTATGTCACAATTATGTTGAAAAAATAAATTTCCAATTGGAATTTTTATTTTCCAAATTGGAATCGGAATTTTTTTTTAGAATTGGCCAATGGGAACCGAGGTTTTCCAATTGGAGGGTCCCAATATTGATATCGGTGTTATTTAATTGGAAAGTGCCAGTGAAACGTTATATTCAAACGCACTACGGAAAGTCCACACTTATGGGTGTACAGTAATGCTCTATATCTGGTGTTACTTTAAGTTATGTATTGATATTTAAGTGATTTGTTTCATAATATCTAAACTTTAAATTGGTAATGGTAAGAAGAAATAGTTCGTCCAATACAATGTTTAAAATCACATTCAAAATCGAAAAATATTGACAAAATGTGAGATTTTATTATCAACGCGTTCTTTTTTGAAACCTTAATTCTCGAAAGATACTCAAGAAAGAAACAGGAAAACCTGACAAAACTCTTTTGATATTATACATTTTCAATCGGTCATATTCACATGTTACCAATAAATTAAGTTTTATTAGAAAATAAATCATCCACCATTTACTCATTTCCGAACAATGTATATTCGGCATCAAATGGTTCTTTTCAAAACCTTAATTCACGAAAGAAATCAAAGATATTAATATGAATTATTCACAATAACCATTTGGTATACTATATTTTCAATCGCCGATACTTTTAAAGTTATCTTAATCAGCTTAAATTGATAAAATTTAAATGGTACTCCAAAATGAATTAATTTCCGAAAATCATCATTGCCTTTTGTTTCTACGCGTGGTTTAGAAAGTTCTGGACCCTATATAAACAATGTTAATTATTTTATCTAATTTTATGACCTTTCAGAATGCAAGTTTGATATATCATTCAACAACAAACATAAAAAAAAATATTTTTCATTGTGTTTTGAGTAAAATATAAAGATTAAATCCAGGTACTTGTTTCACAATATTTTGCCTCGCTTTCGAAAAATCTAGTCGTTAATTTGACAACATATAAATCGTTATTTGTTTAATAGTTGTATAAATTTTCTATAAGAAATTAACAATGGGGGAAATTTAAACTATTTTTAAAATAAAGATTAACAGGCTGAAGGAATTTACGAGTGCCTTTGAAGAGTAATTTATGTTTAATCTGACATCTTCAAGGTGTGACGTCATATTTACATACATTGATGGTGGATTCACTTTTCAAAAATTCACAATGTTTTTAATTTCAATTTTTCAAATTAAATGTGGTGTAAGAAATCATGTGTCAACTAAAATATTGAGTATATATAGATAAGAAAATCAAGTGCCAAATAACAAAAATCTAGCGTTGAGTAAAGATGTGTATCGAGTGAGAAAATCAAATGTTGCATATGAAAATGTAGTGTCAAACAAGAAAATTTAATGTCATATAAGGATGTTGAGTATATACAAATTAGAAAATCTAATACATTGTAAGAAAAATATATGCTCGAGTAAGGATTTTTAGTATCGAGTGAGAAAAATTGAATGTCGCATATGATAAAAAAGTGTCAAATAAGGAAATCGAATGTCCCGTAAATATATCGAGTATACATAGATTAAAAAATCTAGTGGCCAGTAAGAAAAATCAATAGAGGATTAAGAATTTTGCAGATTGAGTGAGAAAATCTAGTGTCACGTATGAAATTATAGTGTTCAACTAGGAATTTGAATGTCTTGTAATAATGATGAGTAAATATAGATTAGAAAACATAGTGCCCAGTAAGAAAAATCTGTAGTGAAGTAAGGATGTTGTGCATCGAGTGAGAACATTTAGTGTAGCATATAAAAGTATGATTTGTAATAAGATATTTGAATGTAATGTAATGATTTTGAGTTTATATAGATTAGAAAATATTGTGCCGAGAGAAATATCTGTAGTCAAATAAGGGTGTTGTGTATCAAGTGAAATAATGTAGTGTCGCATATAAAAATAAAGTGTCAAATAAGAAATTTGAATCTTGTGTAACAATGTTGAGTAAATATTGTTGAGTAAATATAGAATAGAAAATCTACGGCCCATTAAGAATATTCTATAGCCAAATTAGGATGTTGTGTATCAAGTGAGAAAATGTAGTGTCACGTATGAAAATAAAGTGTGAAATAAGGAATTTTCATACCATGTAAGAATGTTGAGTAAATATAGATAAGAAAGTGTAATGCCCAGTAAGAAAAAATTATAGTCAAGTAAGGAAGATGTGTATCGAGTGAGAAAATGTAGTGTCGTTTATAAAAATATAGTGTCAAATAAGAAATTTGAATGATGTGTAAGAATGTTGAGTAAATATATACTACAAAAATCTATAGCCAAGTAAGAAAAATCTATAGAAAAAGGAAGGGTGTTGTGATTTGAGTGGGAAAATCTAGTGTCGCATATGACAAAATAGTGTTCAATAAGAAAAAATGAATGTCGTTTAATGATGTTGAGTAAATATAGATTAGCAAATCTAGTGCCCAGTAAGAGAAATCTTTAGTCAAGTAAGAAAATGTTGTGTATCGAGTGAGAAAATGCAGTATCACGTATTAAAATATAGTGTGAAACAATAAATTTGAATGGAGTGTAAGAATGTTGAGTAAGTATAGATTAAAAAATCTAGTGCCCAGTAAGAAAAATCTATTGTCAAGTAAGGAAGTTATGTAGCGAGCGAGAGAATGTAGTTTCGCATATACAAATATAGTGTCAAATAAGAAACTTGAATGTTGTGTAAAAATGTTGAGTAAATATATATTAGAAAATCTAGTGCCCTTTAAGAAAAATCTTTATTCAAGTAAGGATGTTGTGTATCGAGTGAGAAAATGTAGTGTCGTGAATAAAAAAGAAGTGTCAAATAAGAAATTTGAATGCTGTGTAAGAATGTTGAGTAAATTTAGATAAGAAAATCTAGTGCCCAGTAAGAAAAATCTATAGTCATGTAAGTATGTTGTGTATCAAGTGATAAAATGTAGTGTCGCATATGAAAATATAGTGTGACATTCGGAACTTGAATGCCGTGTCAGGATGTTGAGTAAATTTATATTAGAAAATCTAGTGCCCAGTAAGAAAAATCTATAGTCATGTAGGGGTGTTGTGTTTTGAGTGAGAAAATCTAGTGTCGCATATGACAATATAGTTTTAAATCTGAAAAATTTAATGTCGTGTTCAGGGCTAGAATTTAACTTTTTTGTGCACTGGCAATTTTGGCCAGTGCCTAAAATTTCAACTGGCCAAATTTGAAACCAACTAGCCAAACCAATTTTCGCAGAAACTTGTAGTCCTAAATGTCTAAATAAATCCAAAATTAATTGTTTCAAAGCCTGCATTATTAGCTTTTTTTAATTTATAGACAATGATATCAAGGTTATTATATATGTAAATGTACAATTCAAAGCAGTACTTTACAAAACAAAATATTTAAAAAAATAAAATTGTCTTTGTTATTCATTATTCTACAATAAATAAATGCATACAATGATATATCATAAATAAACACTTTTAACTAAACCAAAATATGAATCATGGATTCAACAATAACAAGTGTACAGAGAGGCTGAGATTGAGACATACACACATTTCTATTTATAGAATTAATATAGCCAATGGCCTTTTGTTTTAAAATAAGATCTAGATCTAGCCAAGGACAATTGTTTAACATGTGTAAATGTTATATTATCATAGTAATATAGTTTAATTATTATGGAAGATCTGTCGATCGTGGTGGTTTCTACAATTGACACACCATTTTGTCAATGACACATTTATAACCCAGTGTGATATTGAGCTGTCACTCCCATTTCATTACAGTATTAACGGAAGGATTATTTCTCTTTTTTCTTGTTGGGACTCGCTTTCAATCGCCGGTTAAATGGAAAAAAGGTCTTATTTTATCAGCCATTTTAACAGCTGACAAAATATGTAAACAATAAATTTGACGGGTTTCAACTTTACTTTTATTTTATAGAGTGAGTGCGCGATCGATCAAACTAGACGCAGTCTACTCATTATGTTGTTGAAGGGTTTTAACTTTCCTTCCGTTTTGCAGAATGAACTTGAGATCAAAAACAATTGGACGCAGTCTACACATATATAAATATTTAATACATGTCATTGACAATAGTGCTGTTAGGGGGTAATTTGGCGCGAGAAGCAAAAGAAATTTGGTATAATTGACAAGAACTCGTTATTTTTACCAGGATAATACTTGTTTATTTTCAAAAATCAATAAAATGAATAAAATAAATAATTTTCTCAACTTGAAATCCACTCGCAAAAAAATGCCAGCTTAAGTAATTTCAACTCGCATTTTCAAAATACAGCTCGCATTTTGCGAGTGGCGAGTGCTTAAATTCGAGCCCTGGTGTTATGATGTTGAGTAAATTTAGATTAGAAAATCTAGTGACCAGTAAGAGAGATATTTAGTCAAGAAAGAAAATGTTGTTTATCGATTGAGAAAAATGTACTGTCACGTATAAAAATGTAGTGTCAAGTAAAAGACTTGAATGTTGTGCAAACAGGTTGAGTAAAGATAGATTAAATAATCTAGTGCCCAGTAAGAAAAATCTAAAGTCAAATAAGGATGCTGTGTATCGAGTGAGAACATTTAGTGTTGCATATAAAAATATAGTGCCAAATAAGAAATTTGAATAATGTGTATGGATGTTATCAAGTGAGAAAATGAAGTGTCGCGTATGAAAATATCGTGTGATTTTCGAAATTTGAATGCCGTGTCAGAATGTTGAGTAAATATTGATTAGAAATTCTAGTGCCCAGTAAGAAAAATCTATAGTCAAGTAAGGATGTTGTGTTTTAAGTGAGAAAATCTAGGGTCACGTATGACATATAGTGTCAAAAAAGGAATCTTAATCTTATGAAAAATGTTGAGTAAATAAAGATTAGAAAATCTAGTGCCCAGTAAGAAAAATCTATAGTCAAGTAAAAATGCTGAGTACCGAGTGTGAAAATGAAATGTCGTGTAATGATGTTGAGTAAATATAGATTAAAAAATCTAGTGCCCAGTAACAAAAATCTTTAGTCAAGTAAGAAAATGTTGTGTATAGAGTGAAGAATGTAGTGTCACGTATAAAAATATAGTGTGAAATAAGAAATTTGAATGCAGTGTAAGAATGTTGAGTAAATATAGATTAGATTATCTAGTGCCCAGTAAGAAAAAATACATAGTCAAGTAAAGATGTTGTGTATTTGAGTGAGAAAATGTACTGTCGCATATAAAAAATATAGTGTCAAATAAGAAAGTTGAATATTGTCTAAGTATGTTGAGTAAATATAGATTAGAAAATCTAGTGCCCAGTAAAACAAGTCTATATTCAAGTAAGGGTGTTATGTTTTATGTGAGAAAATCTAGTGTCGCATATGACAATTAAGTGTTAAATAAGAAAAAATGAATGTCATGTAATGATGTTGAGTAAATATCGATTAGAAAATTTAGTGCCCAGTAAGAAAAATCTATAGTCAAATAAGGATGTTGTGTATCAAGTGAGAAAAAGTAGTGTCGCATATGAAAATATAGTGTGAAATAAGAAATTTGAATACCGTGTAAGAATGTTTAGTATATATAGATTAGAAAATCTAGTGCCCAGCAAGAAAAATCTATAGTCAAGTAAGGGTGTTGTGTTTTGAGTGAAGAATCTACTGTCACGTATGAACATATAGTATCAAATAAGGAATCTGAATCTTGTGTAGAAATGTTCAATAAATATAGAAAAATCTAAAGTCAGGTAAGGGTTTTAAGTGAGAAAATCTAGTGTCACATATGATAATATAGTGTTAAATAAGAAAAAATTGAAGGTCGTGTAATGATGTTGAGTAAATATAGATTGGATAATCTAGTGTCCAGTAAGAAAAATCTTTTGTCAAGTAAGGATTTAAAGTATCAATGGAGACAAATAAAGTGTCGCGTATAAAATTATAGTTTCAAATAATAAATTTGAATGTTGTGTAAGAATGTTGCGTAAATATAGTTTAGAAAATCAAGTGCCCAGTAAGAAAACTCTAGAGTCAAGTATTATTGTTGTGTATTAAGTGAGAAAATGTAGTGTCACGTATGAAAATATAGTGTGAAATAAGAAATTTATATGTTGTGTAAGGATGTTGAGTATATATAGATTAGAAATTCTAGTACACAGTAAGAAAAATCTTTAATCAAGTAAGGATGTTGTGTATCGAGTGAGAAAATGTAGTGTTGTGTATAAAACTATAGTGTTAAATAAGAAAACTTGAATGTCGTGTAATAATGTTGAGTAAATATAGATTGGAAAATCTAGTGCCCAGTAAGAAAACTCTATAGTCAAGTAAAGATGTTTTGTATCAGGTGAGAAAATGTAGTGTTGCGTACAAAATATAGTGTGAAAGAAGCAATTTGAATGTTTTGTAAGAATGTTGAGTAAATATAGTTTAAAAAATCTAGTGCCCATTAAGGATGTTGTGTATTTGATTAATTATAGATTAGAAAATTTTGTGGCCAGTAAGAAACATCTATATTCAAGTAAGGATGTTGTGTATCAAATGAGAAAATTTGGTGTTGCATATGAAAATATAGTGTCAAATAATGAATTTTAATGTTGTGTATGGTTGTTGCTTCTATATAGATTTAGAAAATTTAGTGCCCAGTAAGAAAATCTAAAGTCGAGTAAGGATGTTATGTATCAAATGAGAAAATTTGGTGTTGCATATGAAAATATAGTGTCATATGAGGAATTTATATGTTGTGTAAGGATGTTGAGTATATATAGATTAGAAATTCTAGTACCCAGTAAGAAAAATCTATAGTCAAGTAAGGTTTTTGTGTTTAAAGTGAGAAAATCTTACGTTGCATATTAAAATAAAGTGTCAAATAAAGAATTTGAATGTTGTGTAAAAATGTTGAGTAAATATAAATTAGAAAATCTAGTGGCAAGTAAGAAAACTATAAAGTCATGTAAGGATGTTGTGTATTGAGCGAGAAAATGTAGTGTCATCTATGAACATATATTGTCAAATAATGAATTTAAATCTTGTGTATGGATGTTGAATATAATTATATAGATTATAAAATCTAGTGCCCAGTAAGAAAATCTATAGTGACGTATGGATTTTGTGTATCAAGTGAGAAAATCTATTGTTGCATATGAAAATATAGTGTTTAATAAGAAATTTAAATGTTTTGTAAGGATGATAAGTGTATATAGATTAGAAAATCTAGTTCCCAGTAAGAAAAATCTATAGTCAAGTAAGGATGTTGTGAATCGAGTGAGAAAATGTAGTGTCGTGTCTTAAGTTATAGTGTCAAATAAGGTATTTAAATGTTGTGTAAGGATGTTGAGTATATATAGATTAGAAAATTTAGTGATCTGTAGTAAAAATATATAGTCTTTACTTCAGAAATGAACTAAAATGAAAAGTTTCCCTAAAAATACTAAAAAAATATCGCAAAATTATGTTTAGTCCAGGAAGAGTTGTTTCTAATATGTGACATTCGAAATTTAAGTAAGCACCTGCAGTCACTCATATCTCTGTTTGTGTCTATGTTATTAGTACTAAGACTAATGCTATATATTTTTATCATCTTTAAAGTCAAATTTCTTCTGGGCACAAAGAGTTTACGCGTGATAGAAAATAATAAACTTATAAAAGAGGAGATAGAGATGTATACGAAAACCGTCGATAAGCTGTGAATGGCGAATACCCGTAACTCTGCGTGGATCGTTAGCTTAAAAAATTATATTTCGTTTGCTACAGATAACCGCTGTCGGAAATATCCAGAATATTATGAGTGATTCTCGCCGAGACTATCGTAACATATCGACAGTTTTCGGTATTTTGTTTCACTTTAAATATTGTTTTACTTAATGAAATTTAAAATAAATAAAATCATAAATAGAGATTGTTAATCAATTTCGACGAGAATGTTTACAATTTTTTATTTTTAATGAAATGGCAACTTAAGCGTAATCAGCTAAGGTAAATAATAAATATAAAAAAAAATAAAGATACCCATGGAAAGAATGGTTGTTCTACTCGGATACTTATTTCTTCTTATACCAGTAAAACTGGATACGCCGTATTTACTGTAAATATGTTAAAACAGATGTAAAACCCCAATAATAAAACAAATTCGTCAACAGCCGTACAATATTCTAAGTTGTAGTTTATAATAAATCTCTTCATAAACTTGGATTTTTGTATTCCTGTTCCTTGTGAATATAAATTTTGATAAAAATGTTCACTTAGTTTTTTTAGAAATATTTACACAATGCATATAGAACCTTAAAATGTATCGGTATACAGGCCGTTAAAGTGATACTTTTTCTAAATAAAAGATAGTGATAGACAAAATTCAGGGTCAATATACGGACCTCGATTTTTGTTAAAGAATTTTTAGGTGGAGGAGTTGGGGATCGAACCTGGGACATTTCGCTTCGTAGTCCAAGGCCTGGACCACTGATCCACTTCACTATAATTTCACGGTCAAAATCAGTGTATTGGAAATCGAGGACCATGAAAATATTATTAAAAATGCAGGCACACATAATATAGTATATTTAATTATATTTACGCGGGTTTTTCGCTTATATAATTAAAAAAGGACGTTTTATCTTTTTAAAACTAGCGTGACCTAATTAGTTTTATGTAAATATTTTCTGAAATATATCTACATAGTATCAGATAATTGCACTTACAGATGGTTATGTTTTCATAACAGTATCGACTGATCCGATGTTTGAACATAAAACTCAATTTCATGTGCCAACTGATCGATGGCTTCTGCTTTATAAACGCTTTACATTAATACTTAAAAATTTAACTAAGTCTTGACTGGTTTCTCTATTTCATTATCGATATGAATAAAACAATATGCAGTTTTACTAGAGCAAGTCAAAATAATGATCATCTGTCTGCGTTTCGTAGATTAAAGTTTTAAAGTATTTTAGTATATGTTATGGTAAAACAGGAGCCAGGTAAAATATTTGTTGGCCCCAAAATGAACCGATGCAGAACTGATACACTTTCTCTTGTCCATTGCTCCTACTGATCGATAAAGGGCACAAAAGGTGGATTGATCGTTCAATAATCGCTAATGCCTGGTCTTTTTATTACCTTTTTGAGTATTTCAAGAATTTCAAATGAGTTATTTCGTGATTATATTGATCAAAACTCCTCGTGATGTAATCTAACGATTTTTGCGATTTTAGTGTCAGAAAAGGATTAATTGTTGTTTTTGGGATGAACTTTTCTTTTACGATTTAAAGAAGGTTTGCCTTTACAGTTAATTTGTGATTATTTTGTTAGTTTTAATATCATCCTACACTTACTAAGCTCCTTTTATTTAAATGTTTGTGTGGAAGGTTCAGCAATTTTATTCATTTGAATTAATTAACAGTTATAGAGAAAATAGTTGGTGAATATAAACATGGACATAACTTTTGTAATTAAGACATTGATATCAACTGTCATGTGTTCTATTAATCAAAGACCCCCCCCCCCCCCCCACACACACACACACGCTGCGAGAGCGTTAACAATAAAATATGGCACCCTGATAATTTCAAAGCATGTGGTATATCATTTTAATCCCAGTATCCCCATAAGTCACACAATTAAACATCTTTTAAGACCTGTTTTATGCCATATTTTTTTGGTAATTTTATAACTCCTTAATTGAATAAATTTGGTATGAATAATTTGTTTATGTCGGAGGGTTTCATTTTCGGGGTAAAATGCGTTATTTTGCAAACTACATATATACTGGAACGATAAATGTTGTTGTATAGGGTTAGCGTCACCTTGAACAAAAACATTCATATCGTGACGGTGTACTTTTAGATTACTTAAGACACTTTTCTATGCGCTGTCACACATGACATGAAACCCTTTCAGTCTCATTATTCTGACACCGGGCCGACCAGACATAGAACTATCTTATACTTGCTGAGCGCCAAGCGAGGTAGCCTTTAGTACTATTATTAAAGTCTTTAGTATGACGCAGTCCGGGTTTGAACCAAGAACTTTTCGCATGGAAGGTGGACTCTCTCTAACTACTTGACCACCGCTCCGACCATATATTATTGAACTATTTGGGGTACGGACAACATCTTTAATCGGACTTGTCGTTATTATATTTAATACTGTGACTACAACTATTCCAACTACTATTACATATTATTTCTTATTTGTACAGATAAATATAACAATACTATTTTATTAAGCTTCTTTTGATATTACTTTTAGTTAAATAAGATTTTATCTCTCTTGTTCGTTTAAACTTTTTTAAGAATAACTCGTATATATCATTTACCTATTCGACTGATGCTTCGGCAATCATCGACACTTTACGGCAATGATCGCGTCCTTTAAATTAAGACTGATGGTCTTTGTCGATTTTATGACCTCAACCACAGAGGATACAGGGTCATTGGTAACATTGTTATTACAATAACGCACTGGCACTGATTAGCTCACGCTGTGTGACGCCATAGTGTCCGAAGTTTTTTGAGACTTGCAGTTCCGGCATGTAATCGTTGAATAAACAAAGTGGATTATTAACATTTTTGCAATTTTTTTTCTGAAAAAAAAAAGGTATTTATAATATTTTGGGACAATAAAGGTAAACATACTTTAATTCCGATGTTAATTATAAATCAAAATATTTAAGAACTTTAGATTTTATTTGAAGTACCGGTATTTCTGTAACTGCCAATACTACTTCTACTACGATACGTACACTAACACACATACTACTACTACTACTACTACTTCTACTACTACTACTACTATTACTACTAATACTACTGCTGCTATTACTACTACTTCTACCACTACTACCACAACTACTACTATTATTACTACTACTATTACCACAACTGCTATTTCTACTATTTCTACTACTACTACTACTACTACTACTACTACTACTACTACTACTACTACTACTAATATTAATACTACTACTACTACTACTACTACTACAACTACTACTACTACTACTACTTCTACTACTACTAATACCACCAAGCAATACTACTGCTACTACTACTATTTTTACTACGACCAACACCACTTATTCCAATTCTACAACTTATACCACTATAACTACTACATCTACTACAACTACAACCATCAACACCATCATCACCACAACTACTACTTCTAATACTAAAACCACTAATACTTCTACTACCACCACCACCACTACTACAACTACTACTACCACCACCACCACCATCACCATCACTTCAACTACTTCTACTACTACTACTACCATCACCATTATCACCACCACCACTACTTCTAATACTATCACCATCACTACTACTTCTACTACTAACCCCACCACCACTACTACTTCTATTATTTGAATAACTACTATGACTACTGCTGCTACTACTACTACCTCTAATACTACTACTACTACTACTACTTCTACTACTACTACTACCACCACCACCACTTTTACTACTGCTACCATCACCACCGTCACTACTACTTATACAACTATTACTACTACTTTTACTACTATACTACTACTTCTATTACTTCTACCACCACCACCACCACCACTACTACTTCTGCCATCACCACCATCACTACTACTACTACTCCTACAACCTCCACAACTACTACTATTACCACCACCATCACAACCATTACTACTACTATTACCACCACTACTGCTACTACGACTACTACTACGACTACTACTGCTATTACTTCTACTACTACTACTACTACTACTACTACTACTACTACTACTACTACTACTACTACTACTACTACCACTACTATTACTACTACTTCTACTACTACTACTACTACTACTACTACTACTACTACTATTACTACTACTACTACTACTACTACTACTATTACTACTACTACCACCACTACTTCTTCTACTACTACTTCAACTTATGCTACCACTATTACTACAACTACTACTATTACTACTATTACTACTACTACTGCTGATACTACTACTACTACGACTACTACTACTGTTGCTTCTGCTGCTGCTGATGTTACTGCTGGTATTGTTATTTCTGCCATTGAGTACACTACACGCACGCACAAATAAAAATGCTTCTTTTGTGTTTGCTTCTGTCACTTCTACTTCTAGTTTTAATGCACTTGTATGCACGCACATGCATTAACGCGCATGCTGCATATTGAAACGCACGTATGCTTCACTCACACACTGACGGACACACATACACTCTTACACAAGCAACAACTCACATACAAGCGCATGCCCAAAGTCACTCACACACATACACACGCTCCTACTCTACTGTTAAACAACATAATTAATCTTTAAATAGAATCGTCCAATTCGATTGTTTACATTCAATTTTGTCGATTCTAATTATAGAATCTATATATAGAATCTTCAAATTGGATCCATACCTTCCCATTGGAAACATTGGAATTGACCGCTTGGAAATCGTTTTTTTCCCATTGGAAACTAATGCTAATTGGAAGATAATAATTCCAATTGGACAGGTTGTTTTTTGCTACTTAAATTCCATTTATCTCAGTATTTTAAGAACTTTTTAAGCTTTAAGTTTGAATTTAACTGATTAAGTTATAATTATCCAAAAAGTATTAAGTTTATAACATTAAAGTTCGTAATGAAAAAAAAGTGTTTGGAAAAAAAATGTTTTTTCAAGAAATACACTGTGTTGTGTTTGTTTAACTGGGTGATGCTGGTTCAATACTCGATATTTATATATATATATCTTATATTTTTTAATATTTTATTTAATCAAAATATATACTTTATTTATTTAATAAAATCAGTACACATCAATACAATTGGTTGCTAGCTATTACAAACTTTGACTTCAAATTATATTTATATATATATGTTAGAAAGAACCTTTAATGTGAACGGAGATATTTAACGAATAAGCGAAGACATCGTAAAGTTAGAGCAAATACACCGACTGACACAAACCGGCGACGGTGAGTTTCGAAGTCACAGCCCTAATCAATAATAAGATAAAAACCAAATACGCTATTGTGAAGCTACTTCATTCTATTCATAATAAGACTCGTCCAATACAGGTGACACATTAATATTGATCTATTGTATTGTAAAATGTATCTAACAGATGAATGTGCTGTCATCCCTAATACGGTAGTTTCCAAACAGTTAAAGAAGCTGCTGTAAAAGCATGCCATAAACTTATAATGTAAGTACGTAAGTTAAATGAAGGTGACTAATGGTATTATATTCCAAAAGTAAAATTTTAATTACGCAGCTAGTCTGCGCATTGTGCTCAAATCAATAAAAGAAAAGTGACTTGTGATAATTTATTTCAATATATATTTTATCACCAGTCATTTATATACCTAGTTCGAGTCTTAAGAATTGTATGCTTACTAGTGTACTTACATGTATTGGTATTTTGGTAAAAGTTATCTATCTATCTATCTATCTATCTATCTATCTATCTATCTATCTATCTATCTATCTATCTATCTATCTATCTATCTATCTATCTATCTATCTATCTATCTATCTATCTATCTATCTATCTATCTATCTATCTATCTATCTATCTATCTATCTGTCTGTCTGTCTGTCTGTCTGTCTGTCTGTCTGTCTGTCTGTCTGTCTGTCTGTCTGTCTGTCTGTCTGTCTGTCTGTCTGTCTGTCTGTCTGTCTGTCTGTCTGTCTGTCTGTCTGTCTGTCTGTCTGTCTGTCTGTCTGTCTGTCTGTCTGTCTGTCTGTCTGTCTGTCTGTCTGTCTGTCTGTCTGTCTGTCTGTCTGTCTGTCTGTCTGTCTGTCTGTCTGTCTGTCTGTCTGTCTGTCTGTCTGTCTGTCTGTCTGTCTGTCTGTCTGTCTGTCTGTCTGTCTGTCTGTCTGTCTGTCTGTCTGTCTGTCTGTCTGTCTGTCCTGTCTATCTGTCTATCTATCTATCTATCTATCTATCTATCTATCTATCTATCTAGTCTGTCTGTCTGTCTGTCTGTCTGTCTGTCTGTCTGTCTGTCTGTCTGTCTGTCTGTCTGTCTGTCTGTCTGTCTGTCTGTCTGTCTGTCTGTCTGTCTGTCTGTCTAGTCTGTCTGTCTGATCTAGTCTATCTATCTGTCTGTCTGTCTGTCTGTCTGTCTGTCTGTCTGTCTGTCTGTCTGTCTGTCTGTCTGTCTGTCTGTCTGTCTGTCTGTCTGTCTGTCTGTCTGTCTGTCTGTCTGTCTGTCTGTCTGTCTGTCTGTCTGTCTGTCTGTCTGTCTGTCTGTCTGTCTGTCTGTCCTGTCTGTCTGTCTGTCTGTCTGTCTGTCTGTCTGTCTGTCTGTCTGTCTGTCTGTCTGTCTGTCTGTCTGTCTGTCTGTCTGTCTGTCTGTCTGTCTGTCTGTCTGTCTGTCTGTCTGTCTGTCTGTCTGTCTGTCTGTCTGTCTGTCTGTCTGTCTGTCTGTCTGTCTGTCTGTCTGTCTGTCTGTCTGTCTGTCTGTCTGTCTGTCTGTCTGTCTGTCTGTCTGTCTGTCTGTCTGTCTGTCTGTCTGTCTGTCTGTCTGTCTGTCTGTCTGTCTGTCTGTCTGTCTGTCTGTCTGTCTGTCTGTCTGTCTGTCTGTCTGTCTGTCTGTCTGTCTGTCTGTCTGTCTGTCTGTCTGTCTGTCTGTCTGTCTGTCTGTCTGTCTGTCTGTCTGTCTGTCTGTCTGTCTGTCTGTCTGTCTGTCTGTCTGTCTGTCTGTCTGTCTGTCTGTCTGTCTGTCTGTCTGTCTGTCTGTCTGTCTGTCTGTCTGTCTGTCTGTCTGTCTGTCTGTCTGTCTGTCTGTCTGTCTGTCTGTCTGTCTGTCTGTCTGTCTGTCTGTCTGTCTGTCTGTCTGTCTGTCTGTCTGTCTATCTATCTGTCTATCTATCTATCTATCTATCTATCTATCTATCTATCTATCTATCTATCTATCTATGCTGGCTGGCTGGCTGGCTGTCTATTTATCTATGTCCGTCCGTCCGTCCGTCCGTCCGTACACACAAATGGGTAGTTAAGTGTCTAAGGTTTAGGGTTAGTAATTTTTATGGACAGTTGAAAATCAGTTAAAAAATAATTACGTGGCTGTTTGTAGCCACTTAAAAACGGCTTTTATATGGCTTTTTTTCTTTTACGTGGCTAAAAATTTCTAAAATTTAGCCACACAAGTATACGATTGATGCAAAGAAGTCACTTAAATACCCATTCGTGAGAACGTCCGTCCGTCCGTCCGTCCGTCCGTCCGTCCGTCCGTCTGTCCGTCTATCTATCTAGGTAAAACATAAACAAAATTATAGGATTTATAATCTGATCAGTTTTACATACACATAAATCCGGGATAATTTCCTGTGTAGTCTTGGTGTACGTTATACTCTCATATACCATATACAACCTGTAACGCTGATAAAGCGATCGTAAATATGGTAGTTGTTACATCATTATATTAAATATTTATGTGACGATGAGTGTGTGGTGAAAATACCAAACTAGTGAGTATGACAAACACATCTTGTTATTTACCACCCCACCCGTTATCAGTGTTAATTTCTGTTTTGAATCGGGTTTTACGACATTATCAATTCATTTCAGGTTATTTATGGCATATTTTAAACTCAGCAAATGGATATAGGGCAATAAAGAAATCAGGCACCCACATCATATTTTTTTACTTTTTCAGCCGAACAGAAAGATGTGGTTGCTATGGCAACGAATTTGATAAACCTGTAACCCGGTTGGGGACTTATGAATAGCTTGCGATACTTCGGTGTCTTGTTTGCATCGTATTGATTTATGCTATGGAGACAAAGGAAAGTGTAAGGTTGGGAACGCCCGTATACACGTTTTTACGCCTTCGTAGTGGCCGTTTTTATTTGAATTCTACGTCACTTATTGGACTCATATTATCTTGTTTTAGCCGTTCCGAGGCGGTGGTCTATAATTATATAGGTAATTCTTATTACAATATAATATATGTTAAAGTTTTGTTTATTTATTAAGTTTATCAAGGAATCGAGATAGATTCACAAATGAAATAGCGAAGTTTAAGTGAAACCAATATGAAAGTAAACATTTAACGAGCACTGAACAAAAAACTACATCATACATTTACACTTAAGCTAAACGTTTTATGTTAGACACTATAAAAAGTCCAGTAGGTAACCTCATTGAATCTCTTGCAGGTACATATACATATGTCATCACCATATTTATGGTACAATGTTTAGTACAACTCGCAACGCCATCTTGTGTGTAGCCGCATGGACCGTAGCTACACTGTTGAACACCACGACCTTCTGGGGATGGCCGGATTATAGTTTTGATAGAAAGACAAACAGATGTATATGGGATCGTTCTATGAGCCTTTCGTTCAGCATCACCCTCGTGGCATTACTCGCCATTCCAGTTATAATCCTCGTGATCATGAGTATCATGATTATAAAGAAAGTCGTTCAAAGTAAAACTTCTTTGTTAAGGACTAAAAAGGAAACATCGAAAAGGTAGGCACATTGGTTTGTTACTCATACTTAAGAGCCGCCGAGGACCGGAACAGCAGAACGAGTCTGACTTGCGATGATATTAGAGGGATGCACACTATTGTTGGATTATTATAATTACTTATTTTCATACCGTCTGTGTTATTTAAATGCTACATATTCTGTTTCATTAATCCATAGCGTGTTCCCGATTGTGTTGGTAATAGAAAAACATTGATGTATTTTATTGGTTATAGGAAAACATTGAGGTATTTTATTGGTTGTGGGACAATATTGATGTATTTTATTGATTTTTGGACAACACTGAGGTATCTTATTTGTTGTTCGACAACGCTGAGGTATCCTATTTGTTTTAGGACAACACTAATGTATTTTAATGGTTATGGGACAACAATGAGGTATTTTATTGGTTATAGAATAACATTGAGGTATTAAATTGTTATAGGATAACAATTAGGTATTTATTTGGTTATTAAACAACAATGAGGAATTTTACTGGTTATAGGATAATAGTGAGGTGTTATATTATTATAGGACAACACTGATATATTTTATTGGTTATAGGACAAAATTAAGGTATTTTATTGCTATATGACAACACTGAGGTATTTTATTGGTTATATGACAACGTTGAGGTATTTTATTTGGTAACAAAACATTTATGAGGTACTCTATTAGATATAGGGCAACATTGAGGTATTTAATTGGTTATATGACAACACTGAGAAATTGTATTATTTATAGGACAACACTTAGGTATTTATTTGGTTATAGAACACGATGAGGTATTGTATTGGTTATATGATAACACTGAGGTATTTAATTGGTTATAGGACAATACTGAGATATTTTATTGGTATAAGACAACATTAAGGTATTTTATTGGTTGTGGTCAAATCCTGATGTATTTTAATGGTTGTGGGACAATACTGAGGTATTGAATTGATTGCTATTTGACAACACTGTGGTAATTTATTGGTTATAGGAAAACACTGAGGTACTTTATTGGTTATGGGACAATCCTGAGGTATTTTATTAATTGTGAGACAACATTGTTGCATTTTATTGGCCATATGAGAAAATTGAGGTATAGTGTTGGTTATAGGACAACTCTGAGGTATTTAATTTGTTATAGGAAAACACTGATGTATTTTATTGGTTATAGGACAACATAAAGGTATTTTGTTGGTTGTGGGACAATCATGAGGTGTTTTATTGGTTGTAGGACAACACTGAGGTATTTAATTGATTGCTATATGACAACATTGGTGTAATTTATAAGTTATAGGAAAACACTGAGGTACTTTATTGGTTATGGAACAATTATGAGATATCTTATTGGTTGTTAGACAACGTTTGTGCAATTATTGGCTATATGACAAAACTTAAGCATATTAATATTTAATTGGTTATAGGACAACACTGAGCTATTTTATTTGTTATATGACAATATCGAGTGTTTTATTGACTATAAGACAACAATGAGGTATTTTATTGGGTATAGGGCACCACTGAGGTATTTTATTTGTTATAGTACATCATTGAGGTTTTTAATTGGTTGTGGGGCAACACTGTGGTATTTTATTGGTTATAAAACAACACTGGGGTATTTTATTGGTTAAAGCGAGCTGTTAAACGCGATAATTGTCACACACACACCGTTTTAACAGATATGATTGAAATAGGAAATTATGACAATTATAAGCATTTTTTCCGTATAAATTGTTGCGCCAAATATGAGGATTATCACAAATAAAACTTTACTGATTTTACCAACTGCCGATTTGGGCGAGCTATCTACATTAAACTATTTCTAAACTTGTGATTAGTTTATTAGTTTACATTTGACAAACTAATTTTCGTCGTACCCGATACGGTGATATCATACTAAACTTTCCTATTAAATGCTATTCGGTAGTTTATCTCATTATATACTGAACGGAGCAGATAACTTTTTTATATATCGACATTTTATATATTTTCTTAAAAACAACTTGGACTTGAATAAGAAAGAACATTTAGGCTATACAAAAGCAATACATGCTAATGTCGTAAAGACACTATAATAGCGCTACTCAAAATTTTAACGAATTTATTGGAAATACAAAAATGGCGGGTTAGCTGTTACGTTCAGTACAGTTTAGATTATTTTTAAATTTAATTATGGCGTTGAAAGTTTAATTTCTTTTTTTCACATTTTATTTCAGAATAAGAGCCGCTAGGATATCTGCAATAAAATCATCGTATACCATTATCATTAGTTTGGTTGCACTGCTTTTATTTTGGACTCCTTTCGGAATAGTTTTATTTATCGACCTCGTTGACATTGATGTGTATATGGCTGTGACATGGCTGGTTCACATGCACTCGGTGACCACATTTATAAGTCAAATGTTATTTAGAAGGTGAGTTAATCATTTATTTAGATTACGAACATTTGGCATCATTGGAGACATTTTTATATCAGCCTTTATATTACCCCACCGTAAAATCATTATTTGTATTTTTTAATAACCTTTTTAACTTTGTTATTTTGTTGAATACATTAAAATATATTGATAACATTGATATTAAAAGGGATCTGATTGGAAGGTAATCGTTTAAAAAGAATACATATTTGAGATTCACACGTCAAGAGAAAATAATCATTAGAAAAAGGAGATAATATATTTTTATAATCACACATTTTATTTGTTGTCTCAAACGTAAAATATCTGAACGCACACAAATAGTCAAGCTAACATAATCAATTTGACATTAAGGCGGCTTTAAAGATTACTTAATAATTGCCTTGTGACGACAGTTTGAATTGACCTACGGTTCTTACGTGCCGAATGAGAAGCAAACTAGTTATTACATTTAAATTCCGTATTTTTTCGCGGTAACGCACGTTAATTATGCCATTACTCAGTATGGTATGTGTTAGAAATGAAGAAATGTCTCCAAGAAGAAGCACTGAACATTTTTAAAAAAGGTGACCACGTTTGAAAAACGAGAAAAAAAGTCGGCATTTTTGTTTGCGCGAGTCAGCGTATAACGTTATGTCTCAAAATAACGTCATTTAACCATGACAAATCGACGTCATTCATATATCCGGGCAAGTCCGAAAGTATTTTTGCGATTTAACTACGAGAGCCGAAATATAGGAAAACACCGAGCGTTGAATCAGAAGAAATATTACATTAGGTTAATATCAAAACTTTTTCATCTGTTTGTTACACTTCTGCACCGTAAAGTATGTGAATAAAAATAATGTAGTTGTTATAATTTTATTTTTATATAGAAATTTATCAACTGTTTCTATACATTCATAAACGTATATGTATATGCAAGTATATAGAATTTTTATTTATGTGATTTGTATATATCCCTTTTCTATTTTCAGGACTTTTCGAGAGTCGGTAGAGCGCATTCTGATGTGTTGATGTCACAAAATCAAATAGAAAACACAGAACGAGTATAAGAACGTCTTTGTTAAGGAAGAGGTATACTTAACAAGAAATAAAATCAAAAAAGTCTTGGACGTGTTTTCTCAGTATATTGCTTTTTGCAACAGGTACTGTTTAGCTGACATTCACATGTTCGACTATTTGGACTTTTTTTTTGTCTTTAAATATTTTATTTCTCATAATACATATACATTCAAGTAAATAGCAACGCATTGTACATAACACAATAAGAAGGATTAGCGTGGATATTATACTAGCATGTTAAGATATATAACTGATATACACGTCTATTCAGGCTGTTTTTATATGTTAACAATAATATCGTAAGTGTTTTTATAATGAAGCATTGTCACAATGGTCTTTATAAGTATTATATACTTTATGCATTAATTGAGAAATAAGTTGGTGTTTGCAGACAGTAGATAATGGAGAGTAGATAAGAAATAAAAAAGGAAATGAAGGTTAAGATAAAGAGGAGGAATACTCGACACTCTAAGTCTGAAATCAGTTTGATGACGCCATTAATACAGTTGTAATTTTTCCTATTTGCCTTTATGTTGTTCAAGTTTATCTTTTGTCGTTGCTATTATTCTTTCTATGTTTTCAATATGTTTTAAATATTTTATAAAATTGATAAATACGGGAATTGTTTTTGCATACTTATTTTTATAGATAAAATATTTAGCATAAATCAATATAGTATTTAACAAATAATAACTGCTCCATTCAACATATCCAAGAGATATTATCATATAATTTAACTTTATTGTAAACTGCTTTTTATTAAGATATTCTTCAAGATTTGTCCAAAAGGCTCTAGAACAATGACATTCCCAAAATAGATGTCTATTTGTTTCAACATTCATGGCACAAAAATCACATAAACTTGTATTACATATGTTGCATTTATACAGGAATTCGTTGTTTGGTACATTTCGCATAATATATTTGTATTGAAAAGCTCTTATTTTTGTATCAATTAAGGATTTAAAAGGTACGGTGTGTACAACATTCCAGTTAATGTTCGTACTTTCTGATTCCCATTTAATATGGGGTTTGATAATATTAATATTGTTAGTGTTTTTTAATTGTCGGTTGTATAAAAATTTATTTGGACTCTTGAGGTTTCGAATTTGTTGCATTAAGTTAATTTGTTTATTATTATCATCTATGTTGTCGTTTTTCAAGTTTTGTTTCCCTACTTTTATTATGCTTTCAATTAAAGTATAATATTTTAAAAAATCTGAATTATTAAGTGTGTACTTAGCTTTTACAAACTGAAATGTATAAAACGTTTTTTGCCTACTATCAAATATTTGTTTGTTGTACTTGATACCTTTAGTATACCATTCTTTATAAAATAATGTCGTGTTATTGTTTTTTATATAAGAGTTTTTCGTTAATATCTGATTGTGTAATCCTTCAGCTTCTGGTTTATTTACAAAGTTTATGCTTGACCATGATTGTTATATTTCTAAGAAAAATTTGGAAAATGGTTGGTTTTGTGTTTTAATATAGTCATTTTCATTTGAATTACATTCAAATATTAATTGTCCCCCTATTTTACCTAATGTGTTATTGTATATATGTTTCCAATCACCCTCATTTTTATTATCGATTATTCTTTTGACCCATCCTGCTTTAATTGCTTTTATAAACATGTTTAAATCAATCGTTTTAAGGCCCCCCTTTTCATAATCCTTTATTATTGCTTTTCGACTAATTTTATCAGGTTTATGATCCCATAAATAAGTGTATATACTTTTATTGATTAAATTAATTAATTCCGGTTTTGGGTTTTCTAGGACTGTAAGAGGGTATATAAGTTTTGGTAATGCAAAAGTTTTTATAACAGTTATTTTTCCAATAACTGATAAATTATGCCTCTTCCATAGTTTTAAGCAGTTTGTAAATTCTTGTAATTTTGGTATTAAATTTAATTCGTGATATTTGTTTCTGTCATTTGAAAAAACAATTCCCAGCGTAGACGAGCATTCTGATGTCCATATGAATTTATTATTTGTACCAAATCTTTCAATAGAATTTTTTAATGATCTTGATCTTAAGATAACAGATTTTTTATCGTTTAATTTTAGACCAGATATTTTACTAAAATAATGTAGCCTTTTTATTAAAGATGTAAAAGTTTTATATGACCCATCCATCATAAACGTTGCATCATCTGTAAATGCTATATTTTTTATTTCTCTATTATAAATGTTGATGCCTTTTATATCTTTATCTGCTTTTACGGACTTGTATAAAATTTCTATAACTAATATAAATAAATATGGTGAAAGTGGACATCCTTGTCGTACTCCTCTTTTCATGTTGAAGAACTCGGACATGTGTCCGTTATTAACTACACAACTTTGAGCATCGTTATAAAATAATTTAATCCGGTTTATAAAAGAGTTACCAAAATTAAAATATGCAAGAGTTTTAAAAATAAAATCGTGATCTATACTATCGAATGCCTTTTCAAAATCTGCAAAAAATATAAGTCCTGGTTTGTCTTCGTCATTTAAATATTCTATTACCTCAAAGATAGTTCGAATGTTTTCACTTATATATCTTCCTTTTAAAAAACCTGTTTGGCTGTTATCGATAAGATTATTTAAAACATTTTTCATTCTATTTGCTATTGTTTTTGTAGTAATTTTATAATCAACGTTAAGTAAACTAATTGGTCTCCAATTCCCTAATGTTGTTAAATTTTTGTCTTTTTTTGGTAGAAGAGAAATTATACCTTGTTTTTGAATTGTTGTTAATGAATTGTTTTCGTATGAATAATTAATCGAGCTAATGTAATAAGTTTTAACCGTGTTCCAAAATATTTTGTAGAATTCTGCTGTAATTCCATCTGATCCTGGACATTTACAATTTTTCATTTCTTTGAGAGCTGTTAAACATTCTGCTTCAGTAATTAGACCTTCACACGATTTCTTTTCATCTTCGTTCAACATTGTATTATTTAATGTGGTATCTTTCCTGTACAATGTTTTATAAAATGATTTAGTTGCATCTAAAATATCTTTTGATTTCGTAATTTCTATATCATTTTTGACTAGTCTTTTGAGTTTTTTTTCTGATCTTTTCTTTTCTAAATTACTAAAATATTTTGTATTTTTTTCTGCCCATCTGTCCATTCAGCTTTTGGTTTTTGTAAAAATCCCTTTGTTTATAATTTGATTATTTCCTCTTATTCAGATTTCTTTTCTTTTAAATTATTTAAAATTGTCTCACTGTTATGATTGTTGGATAGCTCTTTTTCTAAGATATCAATATCGTTTCTGAGCTTTATTTCTAATTTGACTATTTTCTTTTTTTTTGCGGATGTGTATTTAATAGTTTCGTTCCTTATTGTACTCTTAATGATTTCCCATAACGTGTTAGGATTAGCTTCTTTATTAATATCTGCTATTTCTTGTATTGAATATTTTATTTTATCTTGATAATCTTTTTCTAAAACAACACTATTATTAAGTTTAAAAATTCCTGACCCTCGAGGTTGATTATCAACATTTATATTAAAATATACAACTGAATGATCTGACCGTAAACCCGTTGTAATTTTACATTGAGTAATTGCATTAACTATGTTGTTTGAAACAAGAAAAAGTAAAGCCTACAAAATATGAGCGGTTTGTGGTTGGAGTGCCACGTATAGTGTTTTGTATTGGGATTTAAAATTCTCCATATATCATTTATATCGTTATTTTGCATAATATTATTTATTTTTCTCTATTTTTCTTATTGTTGTTAATATTTCCATTTTTGTTATCTTTATCAATGTCAATAATAGTATTAAAATCGCCACCAACGATTAAAGTATCGCTATCGTTTAAAATAATAAAATCTTCTATTTTCGTAAGAAATGTAATATGTTCTGTAGCATTATTTGGTGCATAAACATTTAGAAATACATAATCTTTTTCATTTATATTAATGTTTAACGACTGTATTCTACCGTCAATGATATTATTATATTCTTTTATTATAAACGTAAAATTAGAGTTAATAAGGATGCCCACACCTGTGCTATTCCTGCTATTTCCACTTAATTTTTTTTTTAATTATGGACTTTTATATACATTTTGGAGTTTGGGTTTTTAAACTGCTTGATGTTTGATTAGTAGAACATCAGGAAAGGACGGAAATCATTCTTTATATATGTTAAATTGTATATATTAGTAAATTGTGATTTATATGGTATATCTTGTATATATTAGTAAATAATAATTTATATGTTATAACTTGTTAATCATTCGTTGTGTAGTTCTGTTAGGGTTGCATCAGTGCTGAGCGTTGTGTTGGAAATGATATACTAACCGAGCCAGGAATTTAAACGTGAATTCTAATGTAAGCGGGAAACACGTCATTTTCACGTCATTCGTATATTCGGAAAAGTCCGAAAGTACTTCGGGAATCTACGTTCGAGAGCCGAGTTTTCTGGAGCGATAAATCGGAAGTGATATAACACTAGGTTAATATCAAAACAATCCCCAATGCCTTTTCATTGGGAATTGACTATATATGTCCAACTTATTCATGTTTAGATATGGCGTCAACAGAATAGAATATATAAAAATATATAACATAGAATAATATAAACATTGTCATTCCGCCAGAGTTATTGGACAGAAGAAGAAAAAAAAATTATTCCTTAGTTATAATTCTGCACATCTAGCCATTACGCAAATCTTGTATTACAAAACATATAAGAGGTTATTCATTGTGGCGGATGCTGTATAGTCCTCCGAAATTTGTTTTGAATGGGGTTTAGCTTCATTTTCAACACATTTCAGATTATATATGGCATATCCAGTTTTACCGGTGGAGGAAGACCTCAAACGGAGTAAAAATGAGTAGAACCACCGTCCTTCCGCAAATAATTGGCAAACTTTCTCACATAAAGTTTTGGAGCGAGCGGGACTCGAACCTATGACCTTAGCCTGACTACTCTGTCACGGAGAACCTTAAGTCCTCGGTACACGTACGTATTGTCGTTTATAGTGTACTTATTATTAAGACTGAAAGCATGTACACAGCTTTGCACCTATTAGTGTTTTCCCCTACCGGGTTGGGGTATGGGGCTTTCACACCGGAGAATTGGACAAAAAAAGCACGACATTTCGATGCGCAGATATAAGACGACGGCGATTACAGGCGCGAAATGATATATTTTGATATTCACTCCTAGTGAATTTGACAATGGTATCAGAACATGTGTGGGAATTGTCCAACTTTTCTAATTGCCCTAGATGTGTCCATCACCCCACTCCATCCCGGATAGTAAATAAATAACGGTATTGTATTTATGATATTAGGCTAAACGATGTTGACAATACACAACAGTTATACCGGCGGCTATGGAATAAGACGAAACCATCTCTCCCCGCTTAGGTCAGTTACATATCACAATCGTACATGCTCGGACAATTCTGTCATCCTTCGGTATAAGTCTCAATTTGAATAATTGCCGAAGTGGTCCGAATTTTAATAAACAGTGAGATAGGAGCACGTTGATTGGTCAGTTGCTTCAGTCGAAGTTGAATGATGTTCCAGTTTGCCAAGCACAATGGTTTAACCAGTTCTAAAGCATATCCGAGATATTTGGCTATATGACTGGTGTGATAGACTTATAAATACAAACTAAAATGCTGATGCAACAGTCCGTATTAGATGAAATAATATTTTGACAATTCAAGGTTTAAAACTTTCACACTAATTGTTTAAGTTAGCTAGTTATAAACATGCCCCAGATCTTATGATGAAATAAATTACACAGGATAATCAGAATAGCTCACATAGTTTACATTTTGCTCAGGTAAAACTTACAATAAATATATTTAGTAACTGTTAATACTTCAACTAATGAAGCTTTAACATAACAATCGCTTTCATTTAGTCAAAACTGTAATAATTAATGGTTACTAATTATTTTGATAATTGTGTCTGTTATACAGATGAACATATGGATTCACGCTCGATATATGAATTTTGAATATAACTTAATTTTACCCAACACTATGATAATGTTAAGACAAGAGTTCAATATCATTTTTTTTTTAAATTCATTAATTTAAAAATCATACAAATAATAATGATTAATTTATATGCTACTAGGTGGTTATCCCTTTAGATGAGTGATACATGTAAATTATAACAGAATTGCGTTCTTATTATGGTTTAATATTTAATACGTCTATTGCCAATACAAATATACATGTATACAGCAAATCGATTCGGCCATAACTATTCAAAACTTAGGTTCGGTTCTTCCTTTATAATTTTGTTAAAACACAATTCAATTAATGCTTTGTCAAAAACGATCAGTAAGATTGTCACAATGCAAGCATTGGCTGTTAATATCAAGGGAAGGAAATGAAGAACTATCGGGGTTATTATTGTAATCAAACGTAATATATTAAACTTGATGTGACCACTGAACATTTAATTAAACCATTGTCAGTATTTTAATAACGTCTTTATAGAAACGTAATATATTGAACTTGATGTGACCACTGAACATTTAACTAAACCATTGTCAGTATTTTAATAACGTCTTTATAGAAACATAATATATTGAACTTGATGTGACCGCTGAACATTTAACTAAACCATTGTCAGTATTTCAAAAACGTCTTTATAGAAACATAATATATTGATTGATGTGACCGCTGAACATTAAACTAAACCATGGTCAGTATTTTAATAACGCCTTTTTAGAAACATACAGTCGGGACTCACGAGAACAAAAACACGTTGATTCACCGAATTACTTGCTCATTTTTGTACAGTAGTTTAACACAAAAAAGTCCCATTAAACGAGCGTGCAATTTTTAATTGAAATTGCATAACTATATC
This sequence comes from Panopea generosa, assembly GCA_029582155.1. NCBI lineage: Eukaryota > Metazoa > Mollusca > Bivalvia > Adapedonta > Hiatellidae > Panopea > Panopea generosa. Next base: position 15,048,216 of record CM055911.1, on the reverse strand, counting down.
AAATTCAATATATTTACATATTGACATAACCAAATTCCTCGAAATTTTAATACATGTTTCGAAATATATTGAAAAATGATGGAATATATAAATAAAACTGATTCAAAACTTATTGAATTTTATATTTGTAGCTCCGTCGGCTGTTTCAGAATTTTGACGTTTTCTGAAAAGGTAAAATTGGCAAAACTTCAAAAGGCGCAGCAAAAACGGGTATCTTCACTGCGCCTTTTAAAAGACGGAACCCATCCAAGTGTTGCCATGCGAATGCTGCCAGCTGATTTGATGGTAGCCTCGACACCATACAGAAAATTACTAAAACAAATACATTTGAATAGAATACAAGTTTTGCTATTTTAATCAAATGTGTTAATAAACTTAAAACTACATCAAACTGGTCAAAAATTATTTTGATCGACAGTTTTATATAGCCTAGCACCAGAACACGGAAACCCCCAATTTATTGACCTTAGATGACACGCCATATTTGTTTACATATTTTGACATTGAGACTGTACCAAATTCGGATATACTTCCATATTTCTGCAAAAAGTGGCAAATAAATGCTTTTGTAATAGTCTCTGTTAATGGATTATTATAAACAATAGGGTAAGTGCATGTTTTATATATTTAATTTAATAGAAACATTAATTTAAATACGGCCATGTGAGCAGCGATTGCCGTCAGATCTGATTTATTGAAAAGGCTTCAATATTCTCCCTATTTGGCGGAAAAAACAAATGAAAATACTCGTTAATTGTTGATAGATTATTGTGCGTATTGTTTTATGTCCGATATGGAAGGCCTACAGTTTAATCTAGTATATATTTAAGAAATATCGACTAATTCGGATTCCTGTGATTTGAAACAAGCCCATTGTGAGAGTCTGTTTCAATTTAATTTTTTAATCAATGTGAAAACGATTTTTTTTCTTAATAAGTACACGGTGTTTCAGTTTAGATATGAAGTTGTTTTTTCATGCATCATTTGGTACTTAAATGTATAGCTCAATGCTTATAAATATAAGTGTGTGGATAAGACAACTGGGTTTGGCAAGACATGTTTTAAAGGGGTTGTTTCAAAAATAATTTTAAGGCATATTTTTTGTTACACTCAGTCTTTTTATTTTTTAAAACGTATTGGTTGTATTTAGTTTTCATTCGTTTTCATCTAAATCAAATTTATTATGGTAGTTTTGCAATGTGATTAAATATGATAAAATTTCATTTGATTTTTTTTTTTTAAAATTTGTAGATGAGAAAATAATAAATTAAGTGTCTGTTTGTAGAAATGAAGTCAATGTTTGGCAGATATAATTTCTTAAGTGTAACAAAATGTAAGTTGGTGTTGATAAAGGTAACTCAAGCATGTCTTGTAAAGTAACATTTTTAACAATTTGAAGTTAAAGAAGTTGAGATTCTGTTTAACAAAAAATATGGAAAAGAAATTTATAAATGACCTTTTTTTATTGAATCTTCACCATATTAAGGAATTAAGAAGTTGAAAAACGATGAGTAATGATATTATTACGGCCCATGATATTTTTTCAACGTTTGGTGTACAGAGAACTTGGATACATAAAAATACTATTTAAGAAACCCAATTAAAATGTAATTAATTAATACACAAAATATGTTATTTAGTGTTAAATGGAATTTGGGATCCTCAAAATTATACAAATAAATACAAAAGTTGTTATATTTCATGTTTGGTGATCTCGTACAAACAAACAAATACATTTAAATGTTTTACTTTATCAATGTGTGGGTCAAGGTAGTGTAGTGACTGTGGTTGGAGTTTTGGGAGGTTGTAGGTTCAATCCCCAGCTCAACAAATATAACTCAGTAATGGTTCTACCCAGGTAGCGGACTCAAGAGAGATTTCATTTATAATAATAAAGCTTTGAGCTTTCTTTACAATCGAGCTAAAATAAATCAGTATAAACTTAGGGTTAAATGCTCACTAGAAATTTAGTGTGTGTTGTATCTTTGTATCCTTGACTTCTCACACTACTGTTACATTTCTTAAAGGGCTCCATTGTAACATTTATGTCTAAAAGACAGTGAAAAATCAAAATCTGCAGCATGTGTCTGGGCTCAAATTTTTGACTGGTTCGAAATTCAATGCTTTTGTTAGACCTATTAATCTCCAGAGTAATACTATGTCAACTATTCGCCCCAGATGCGGTTCGAATCAACAACTCTGAAATGACACAGAAATATCCGGAAAGCTGGTAATAGCATCAAATATCCAGTGGTGATCTCTAAAATACTGACCATTTAACTAATACTAGGAAGTACAAAACCCTGAAAAAAAAAGAAGAAAAAGAGAACTAAATTTTAATTTCTACCTCCTTCATTTATAGGTCCGGAGTACTCAAGGGAGATAAAAGTGGTATGGGTCCTGAATAGGAATTTTTTTTTTAATTTTAAAATTCCACATTTACATATTATGTAACGTTATTAAATATTAGTTCAATAAAGCTAAATGCATCCCAATATCCGAACTAGTTCTGAAATAAAATAAGTTTTAGTGACATATGGTTTCAGTCAAAATGCTGCTATTTTTGTGAAAAAGCAAGAATTCACAACCATACAGTATTAGTTTTATGATAACTTTACCAATTATGTCTCAAAAGGTCTGAAACTTTCACAACTACATGTTAAAATGAAAGCTGTCTGAAAATAGGATGAAAAACATACATTTTTAATATCAAAACTGATATTGTGGTACAAAAATAATTAGGCACAACGTATTTAAGATAATATTTCAATGTCATAAAAATTAGCCTAATATCAAATTAGTTTCAGATGTCCATTTGATTTTCAGAAAGTGAATAACATCCTCGCTTTAAAGATAATATATCAGGATTTTTCAAAATGTTGAAATAAGCTAAAATCATGTTTTCCACTATTACATGTCTTTATATTCTCATTGAAACTATATTGCCAAATGGACATCAATTAAATATTAAACATACCACAATAATATATTGAAAAGGGATAAACTAACTTGGGATTCGCATCTAGGTTAGACTAAAATAGCTTTCCAGCTTGAAAACATATTTTGGGACATATTAAATGAGTTGCATGATTTCAATTTGATAAGTAACACAGGTTTACATGTTATAATTGTTTATCTTAAAAAGGGTCTGAAAGACGATGCAAAGGTCGTCAATCAGTGTTTAAGTATTGTCTATTTTTAGAATGTGGATTTTGTTTCATTTAATCAGTTACTCCAATTTAGATATCAATTTTGCTTGTTTTTGGTAGATTTGACATACTTTGGGATGTTATTTATTAATGATAATGGGATGCTTTTCATCCGTTTCAAAAATTATATAAGTTTTTTTTAGAGATCTATAGTGTTTTTTTCCTTTTAAGACCCAGAGGTCCCTGTTTGATTCTCAGTTATTTTTCAAACACTCCCACTATGCGATGCTATAAAAGTATGCCATAATTTGAAATTGAGATGTAGAGTCTGTCCCATGTGCAAGGCCTGTGAAACCCAGAACATGCTGAATACCTCACTGAATTTCAGTTTTAATCAGTGAATCAAATGAACATTGACCTTGCTCAGAAACGGAGCTTCTGCAAGAAATAGTTTTACAATCATTCCAATTGAAACCTGCACACGGAAACAATCTTAAAAGGGAAATTAGTTTACTCAGTAATAATGACTTATACACCGTCACCGGTTGTTTAATTAAAAATGCACAATTTAGTTGGATATCACTTATCAACAGCTCCAAGATTCACAGTGCTACATCGAACCATGGTGTATTGCTTCTAAGCAGTGAATAAACCAATACATGTAAATATCGAGATGGTAGTCAGTGCTATTTTTTAGTTCACTTTGAGGTAAGCTAATCTTGGTTGTATGGTGTTGGGTATGGTGTATCACTTTTAAAAAAATCAGTTATATCGCAACAATGTCTATTGGAGACAGTATTGTACTGTAAATGCTGCCATGCTAGTTTATTATACCGCAGACCGTGGTATGATTCCCCATCCAGTCGGGATTGAACAAATGATCATCTGTATGCAAGGCAGATGCTCTACCCCTAGTCTAGAACATCGCTGTAATGCAGCTACACAAAGACACGTTCGGGAAACAAACTTTGCAACATCATCAAAAATGTTCACAAATGAGCTGACCACACCAAAAACACCACCGCTTCAGATAAGAAATGTCTTGTTACTTTTTTATTATTATAACAATCGACACGGGATAAAGAGCACCGTACCCGTCCAACAGTTAACTTAACGGCGGTAGTATTAGATTTTATGCACCTATCGTACTTTTTCCTGAAAACGTTTTTTTTTTAAATGTAGGAGTACTTCCACACCCAAGTGAAAGAGCAATATAATTTGGGCGTATTTTCATGAGATAAAGACAAATAAAGACAAATCTAATATCAGTGCCTTGTATCATTATGAAAAAGTGATGTATTTGCGTGTCATAAAGAACGTCCGATGATATTTCAGTAGAAACGGAGAATAAAATAATAACGAGAACTTCCACCCTCTGATTTTATATGAGTACTTCCACACCAAATGTCTGGGTGTCTTCAAAGAGATGCAAAACACATGCAGCTAAATGACATATACTGTCGAAGGGAAGTTTGTTTCCATATCGACGCTTCCAATAAGTTCGGCTAACTGGATGACAACATAAGTAGCAACATACAGTGTCAGCTACCACACGCAGTTCGAGTGCGACCAAAAAATGTTGACTGTGTGGTTGTTACATGCCTAACGCAGTTAGCCTTAGTAGATATGGTATCTAGTGTATTTGTTTGAAACTTTACGTATTTTGTAGTTATGAAACTCACTAAATTAAATGGGACAACTCTTGTCAGATTTCTTTGAAAATAATGGCCTTTGTTTGTCTTAGAAATTGTATAACTCAGCAGTCACTGCATGTATTTGATTGAAAATTCATACAAGGTATTGCAGTTATGAGACATACTCAATTTGATTAGTAGGATAACTCTAGCTGTTATTGCTTGTTCATACAGTCATGACAGGTGTGACTAATTGACATTTGCCTCTTAATGGGAATGAAGGATTCACATCTTAATATTTAAGATTTTAGTTTCCACAGGTATCTGAAATTTATTTTTGATAAATAGATTTGCCATTGGGTATGTAAATAAACATAAATTTTGTTGAATTATAGTCTATAAATGAAAGTTTTAATGAAAAAATCCATTTGCTGTCAATATACTTTTCAGGTTCATAATACAGTGGAAGACTGGATATGATCAATCACAGGATTGAGCAAATTGAGTGTCTAATGAGAGAGACTGGAGTTTCACAAGAAGATGGTAAATGTTTACATGTCTTTGTATTTTTGGTTTCAGTAGATATACAATATTAATTTGTGGTTGTTTGTGGTTGTTTTTATGTTTCATAAACTGAAACCTTTTGGCTTAGCCGTTGAGGGATTTTGACATTTTAATATTAAAAACAATGACATAATACAACAGACTAAACAAAAAAAAACCACTCATTGCATATACATTAAACTTCACATGAGTGTTCAGCATCATCAATGAAACACACAGAGACAAGAATCATGACTCTGGGTTGCATATTGACTCAGTAAAGGCCCTATTGGACTTGATTTTTTTTCAAGTTAATGTGTTTTATCAGGTAAGATACCTTTGCAACCACTTCACATGTGTGTTCAGCATCATCAAAATTTGGTTAAAGTTTTTGAACAGGTTAAAGTTTTTGAGCAGGTACATATTTCATCAACCTATCATTGGATTTGAAAGAAACTTCACATGTGTTAAGCATCATCAATGGATTGCACGTATACAAGAACCATAACGCTGGGTTTTATATTGGTAGAACTAAAGCCCTTTCGGACATAACAAGTTTGATTTAAGCTTTTGAGCTGGTTCGAGTTTTTTTAGCAGGAACAACTTCATCAACCTGTCATTGGAGAGTGATCTGCCCTTGTAAAATGGCGCCAGCTTTTTTGCGTGGTCAACAATGGACATAAATAAAATAATATTACGATGATCCAGGTATTTTCACGCTAATTTGAGTGCATAAATAAACGTTACTAGATTCCAGGACAGGGATGTCATATTTCATTTTGGGATTCTGCCTCAAGAAAAGCAGAGATTCGTGTTTTGTAGAGCCTGTCCTTTGTGCTCCTTTGTTTATATCCACCCTTGGAATGGTGCAATTATTAACAAGGCCGCTATCGGTGCAATTTAGCACAAGATATTTGAAAAGTGTTTCTCACGAGGAAGTGATTTTATCATTAGAAGGACTTATTGATCACTCAGAAATAAAAGCTCTCCAAATAACGGGAAAGGAGTGCGTTATAACTGTGAAATCGCAGAAGTCGAAACAAAACATAATTCTCTGTGATTTGAGAATTTAAATTGAAATACCGAGGGGTCATCGCAAAACTATTGTAGCTCCTTTTTTTCCAAAAATCTTTTTTTGCCTTAATTACTCTAGTATACAATGTGCATTTTGTGTTAACATTTGGTCCTAATATTTTAAATCATTTTGAAGATATTCAATTTTGGTGAAAATGTTGTATCTCAAATACACTAATTCGTTAGTGCAAAACTATTGTAAATTGAATTTAAATTTGATTAAACCCAGTTGCCATGCATAACCACACATTTATTAAGTCCAAGAATATTGCAATACAAGTTTCAAATGATAGTTCAGAAAATTCTTTCAAGATTTTGAAGAAATACAGGTATAGAAAAGTAATTTTAGTCAGATGAGTATGTTAAATGTTAAATATTGATTTGGACATAAGTGACAAAAAAATGGATGATTAATATAGTTATTGTGCTATAAAAGAACAATTTGTTGATATTTTGTTAAAAAATCTGATTATCAAAATTTGCAGTGAAATTTTTGGTTTGCATTTTTTGAATAAAAAGGCTGTCCTATCTAACAATAACACTCAACCTAATTTTAATTTATAGCAATTATAACTTTACTTAACCAATATATCCTTTTTGAATACTTATTCTAATTATCTGGTACACTCGGTATTTATCAGTACTAGAAGTCAACATTATCTAATTATTTTAAAATGGCTGTTAAAGAAACAAAACAATATATTTTAGATATCGATAAACCTTGGTTTCTCAGAGTTAACTTTTAATTTTACCAAATGATTAAATTAGCACTCTGAGGGTAGTGGGGTTGGTATGGGAAATAGTGGATACAGAATCTACAGCGGATAGTTGAGATGGTAAAGTGGATCTAGAGGGTACAACAGCTGCTGGTAGTGTAGTTGGTATGATGGGTGTAGAGGGTACAGCTGCTGGTAGTGTAGTTGGTAAGATGGATCAGGAGTGAACATCAGGGTGTTGTATTTGGTATGGTGGGTGTAGAGGGTACAGCTTGTACTGCAGTTGGTATGGTGGGTGCAGAGGGTACAGCTGGTACTGTAGTTGTTATTGTGGGTGTAGAAGGTACAGCTGGTAGTATATGGGGTATAATGGGTGTAGAGGGTACATCTGATACTATAGTTGGTAGTGTGGGTGTAGAGGGTATATCTGGTAGTGTAGTGGGTATGTTGGATGAAGAGGGTATATGTGGTGGCATAGTTGGTATGGATGGTACAACTGTAACATAGTTGATATGGTGGGTGTTGAGGATACAGCTGTTAGTGTAGTTGGTATGGTGGGTGTAGAGTGTTCAGCTGGTAATGTAGTTGGTATGGTGGGTGTAGAGGGTATGGCTGGTAGTGTAGTTGGTATAGTGGGTGTGTATGGTACAACTAGTAGCATAGTTGGTATGCTCGGTGTTGATAGTACAGTTGGTAGTGTAGTTGGTATGGTGGGTGTAGAGGGTATGGCTGGTAATGTAGTTGGTATGGTGGGTGTAGAAGGTATGGCTTGTAGTGTAGTTGGTAAAGTGGTTGTGTATGGTACAACTAGTAGCATAGTTGGTATGCTGGGTGTTGGTGGTACAGCTGGTAGTGTAGTTGGTATGGTGGGTGTAGAGGTTATGACTGGTGGATGTGTATGGTACAACTGGTAGCATAGTTGGTATTGTGGGTGTGGAGGGTACGGCTGGTAGTGTAGATGGTATGGTAGGTGAAGAGGGTATGACATGTAGCATAGTTGGTATGATGGATGTAGAAGGTATGGTCGTAGCATAGTTGGTATAGTGGATGTTGAGGGTATGACATGTAACATGGTTGGTATGGTTGGTGTTGAGTGTGCAGCTGGTAATGTAGTTGGTATTGTGGGTGTTGAGGGTACAGCAGGTAGTGTAGTTGGTATGGTAGGTGAAGAGAGTACATCTGGTAGTGTAGATGGTATCATGGATGTAGACAGTACAGCTGTTAGTGTAGTCGATATGGTTGGTGTAGAGGGTACAGCTGGTGGCGTTGTTGATATAGTGGGTGTAGAGGTAACAGTAGGTAGTATAGTTGGTATGGTGGCTGTAGAGGGTACAGCTGGTAGCGTTGTTGGTGTTGTGAGTGTAGATGGTACAGCTGCTAGTGCAGTTGGTGTTGTGAATGAAGCGGGTATAGTTGGTAGTGTAGTTGGTATTGTGGATGAAGCAGGTAGAGCTGGTAGTGTAGTTGGTATTGTGGGTCACAGTAGAGAGTATGGCTCTTAGCATAGATGGTATAGTGGGTGTAGAGTATACGACTGGTAGCGTAGTTGATATTGTGGATGTTGAGGGTACAGCTGGTTATGTTGTTGGTATAGTGGGTGTAGAGTGTTTAGCTGGTACCGTAGTTGCTATGGTGGATGTAGAGGGTATGGCTGATAGCATAGTTTTTATAGTGGGTGTAGATGGTACAACTGGTAATGTAGTTGGTATTGTGGGTGAAGAGGGTACAACATGTTTTGTAGATGATATCGTGGGCATAAACAGTACAGCTGGTAGTATAGTTGGTATGGTGAGTATAGATGGTAGACTGGTAGTATAGTTGGTATGGTGGGTGAAAAAGGTACAGCTGGTAGTACACTAGTTGTTATTTTGAGTATGGAGGGTATAGCTGGTAGTGTAGTTTGTATTCTGGGTGTGATGGGTACAGCTGGTAGTGTACGTGGTAATGTGAGTATAAATGGTACAACTTGTAGTGTAGTTGGTATTGTAAGTATGGAGGGTACAGCTGGTAGTGTAGTTGGTATTGTGAGTATGGAGGGTATAGCTAGTAGTGTAGTTTATATTCTGGTTGTGGAAGGTACAGCTGATAGTGTAGGTGGTAATGTGAGTATAAAGGGTACAGCTGGTAGTGTAGTTGGTATTATGAGTATGGAGGGTATAGCTGGAAGTGTAGTTTGTATTCTGGGTGTGGAGGGTACATCTGGTAGTGTAGTTGTTAATGTGAGTATAAAGGGTACAGCTTGTAGAGTAGTTTGTATTGTGAGTATGGAGGGTACAGCTGGTAGTGCAGTTGGTAATGTGAGTATAAAGGTAGTGTAGTTTGTATGGTTGGTATTGATATTAAAGCTAGTAGTGCAGTTGGTAAGGAGGTTGTAAAGGGTACATCTGGTAGTATAGTTGGTATTATGGGTGTAAAGGGAACAATGAGTGATTATGATAGTTGATATGGTATAGTGGATGTAGTAAGTACAGTGAGTAGTTATATTGGTATGGTAGATTCAGAGTGGACATTGAGTAGTGTTGTTGGAATAATGTATGTAATGATTGCAATGGTAGTGATGTTGATATTAAGGGGGTAGTGAGTAGTGGAATTAGTAAATAATAATAGAGGATGTAGAAGGAACAGTGAAAAGTTGAAATGAAATGGTGGATGTAGTGTCCATGAAACAGACGGTATTGATGTTGGTATGGTGAACACGGTGGGTAAAGTAGGTAGTGATGTTGATATAATGTGGATTGTGAGTAATGAAGTTGGTATGGTGGATGTTTAGGGCACAGTGGGTAGTGCTGTCGGTATTGTTGATGTAGAAGGTACAGTATGTAGTCGAGTCTGAATGGTGGGTGTAGAGGGTACAGTAAGTAATGGGGTTATGGTTGGTATTATAGATAATGGTTGGTAGAGAGAATACAGTACCTGTATAATGGAGTAATGTAGAGTAATGCAGTTTTGATTTGAATTTTGAAAAATATTGGCAAAATGTCTAAAGAAGAAAATTATAAAAAAAAACAACATTGTTTTCCTCCTCCTGAACAATTTGCAAAAACCTCGTTACAATAGTTTTGCGCCAAGCCCTTGATATGTGAATGTGACTGACGTTGAAATTTTTTTTACTAACTGCACAATTAAAGATGCACCAGTTGAAATGACCGATAGTGTAATTGTAAAAAAACCCCGCAAACTTTGGAGAAGTTATAGCTGGCAGCAGAGTAAAGGTACGAATGTAGAAAACGGCACGAGACATCTCAAACTATTAAAGTGTGTCCCTGTCCTGCCACTCACTGTAGAAATTGGTCGTTTTACTATCAAAATGTTTGCAGATAATAATCGCACGCCGTGCAAACATTGTAGCGTAACTTCGCATGAATACTACAAATGCCCGGATAAAACGGTACAGCCGAAGTCAAAATTATGCTGGAATTGCAAAAGTACAGAGCACGAAAAAAAAGAGACTGCTCACGGGAAATAATTTGCCATTACTGCAATGAAGAAGGTCATATCAGAAATAACTGTCCCGTTGAAAAGCATTCACGCATTTATGGCGAATATACGGCTGAAATAATTGAGGGCCGATCAGCAAATCAAAACGAACTTCAAATTATACAAACAATGTTAATAACGTGAATGTTAATGTGGAAGCAGTAATTGAATGTATAGATGATACTTAGTGTAATTACGAGTCGCAGTTCAAGTGTGCTCAACGTGAACCGATTATCCGTGAGTCTGCGGGATCTATGGGTAACCATGACAACGACCAGACGTTAACGTTTAACATTGGTCGGCTTGAGTGGAGAACCCGTATCCACTGTCAAAACCTCAGAGAAACAATCAAGCAAATATGCTCACCAATCCGGATGACGATGTCAAAAACGGTAACCATGTACGCGGAAACCAGTTGTTCCAGAACGCACTTGAATTATCCTAGAAAACTGTAAAAAGCAAAAATATATTCACTATATTGACAATGATGACATTTTCATAAATCATACAAAATGATCGATGTGTAAAGAAATTTTATAATGCCGGTGACCCTCAAGGAATCATGTATCCGACAAAGGAGCCGATGGACTCTATTCAAACTTGACGGCATTTCTCATGTATGACATTTCAGACGAATCGGAAATTACTACTCCAATAAAGAAGTGATAAAAAAAACGATAACTCCACTGTAACTCCCCCGTCGGCTACACGACTCTCAAAACAAAACAAGACTGGTACAGAAAACTAAGAACTAAATTAAGTACAAAAACATTTCTTTATCAGAACGTATATTAACTGACAGAAATGCAAACACAAACCCTAATACATTATGGGAACTTTTTAAAGGTACTATACGTAATGTTACTATCCATTATTGCTGTTTAAAAAAGAAAAAAGAAAAAGTAGATGAAACTAAAATTATCGGAGAAATAGACAGATTAGAAATAAAACTAGTAAATGAGCCACTAAATGAAGATATTGTAAAGCAAATAAAAAATAAAAAAGAAGAGCTTGAAGACATCACTCTTAAACGCGCTCAAGGATATTATATACGATCAAAAGCTAAATACATTGATGGAATAGATAAAAATACTAAATACTTCTCAAATCTAGAAAAGAAAAATAGTGAAAAAAAACTTATATCTAGGTTATTAATCAATGATCGTGAAATTACCAAATCAGATGAAATTATAAAAGAAACAAAACAATTTTATGAAAATTTATACACTTAGCAAACTTTAGAGGAATCAACCTTTAACTTTTTTCCTGAAAATAATATTGTTTTAAATGATATTCAAAAGCTATCATGCGAAGGTACTTTAACAGAAACAGAATGTGTAAACGCTTTATTTAGAATGCAAAATAATAAAAGTCCTGGGTCAGATGGCTTAACAACAGATTTTTACAAGATTTTTTGGTCAGACATAAAAGCTTTTATGTAAAATCTATCAACTATTCTTATGAAAAAGGTAACCTCACTCAAATGCAAAAGCAAGGCGTTATAAATTTAATTCCGAAAAAAGATAAAGATTTAACATCATTAAACAACTGGAGGCCTATCTCACTTTTAAATACCGATTATAAAATAGCTACAAAAGTAATTGCGAATAGAATAAAAAATGTACTACCAATTTTAATTGATAAGGCACAAACTGGTTTTATTAGAAACCGTTACATCGGTGAAAATATAAGACTTATATATGATGTACTAGATTATGTAAATGAAAACGACCACCCTAGTCTATGTTTCTTTGCAGATTTTGAAAAAGCATTTGACAGTGTAGATCACAATTTCATTTATAAAACTTTCGATTATTTTAACTTTGGAGAATCAATTAAAAAATGGATTAATGTTTTTTACAACGACATGCAAGGCTGTGTTTTTAATAATGGTTACATGTCTGATTTTTTTAAAATAGGACGTGGTGTACGTCAAGGATGCCCTCTCTCTCCATATTTATTTATTATATCGATAGAAATTTTATCATTAGCTGTTAGTAACAATAAAGATATAAAAGGTATCAAACTTAATGAAAAAGAAATTAAAAAAAGCCTGTTTGCTGATGACGCAACATTTGTTACTGATGGGTCAGAAAAAACTTTCAATACTCTTATTAAAACTATAGACGAATTTAGTAAAATATCCGGCCTTAAATTGAACCTAAATAAATCCACAGTATTAAGAGCAGGATCCCTAAAAAATACAGACAAAATTTATTGCAAAATAAAAAATTTACATGGACATCTAATCAAGCAGCCACTTTAGGAATCATCTTCACAAATAATAAAGCCAAACGAGTAGAAATCAATCTTAATACTAAAATAAACCAAATGTATTCATGTCTTACAAAATGGAAGAAACATAACTTATCATTATTAGGAAAAATAACAGTCATAAAAACATTTGCCCTGCCAAAAATAACATACCCATTGACAGTACTAGAAAACCCACCGGATCACACAATAACTGAAATCACTAAACAACTTTATTCATTCTTATGGGACAATAAACCAGATAAAATAGCAAGACACACAATTAAAAAAGACTATAAAGATGGGGGATTAAAAATAATAGATTTGAATGCATATCTATACTCAATAAAAGCAAGTTGGATCAAAAGAATTTTTAACGATGAAAATACCGGAATCTGGAAAGATAATTATATGAATGAAATTAACAAATTTGGTGGGAAATTATTATTACAATCAAACATAACATATAAAGATATAACCAATAAATTCAAAAATATTTTCTTAAGGGATGTTTTACAAAGTTGGGCAAAGGTAAACTTTAATTCGGAAATAACAAACATCACAGATGAAATCATATGGAATAACTCATTTATACAAAATAACAATAAAACAATATTTTATAGAGTATGGCTGGATAAAGGAATAAAATATATTAAACAACTTTATGATTACAGAAATAAGAACTTTTATAATTTTAATACGATCAAACAACTTTACAATCTAGACAATTCAGATTTCTTAAAATACCACTCAATAATTGCTTCCATACCGAACTCTTGGAAAGAAAAACTTAAACATGAAACATACAACAACAACGACAGAACTTTTTTCATTGACAGGATTTTAAAGGTACTGAAACCAAATAAAATTATATATGAGACATATATATCGAAAACAACTACCAATATTACAAATAAAGCTCAACAAAAATCGAATGACTCCTATGAAAATCTGAACTGGAAAAAAATCTTTTTATCACCGATTACATGTACTATTTATTCGAGATTGAGGTTATTTCAATATAAATATTTATATAGAATTATACCCACAAATAAATTCTTACACAAATGCCATTTCGTAAATTCAAGTTTATGTCAATTCTGCAATATGCATGTAGAAACAGTACAACATTTATTTTGGGACTGTGCTCATGTACAACATTTCTGGACAAAAACAAATGATTTCTTATCACAAAACTGTATTAATGTAGCTTTTAATTTTAAAAATATATCATTGGGCATCCATGACGACAACACAAAACAAAAAACAATAATAAATTTTGTTATTTTTTTAGCAAAATATTTCATTTTTAAATGTAAAATGCAAAGCGATATACCATGCTTTGACAACTATTTTAGATATTTAAAAGAATGTAAAAATATAGAACAAATCTTAGCCCAAGCGAAATCCAAACTGGAAACGCATAGTAGAACATGACACTCAATAAAATTTGAATAATCCAATATAGCAACCTTATATAATTAATAATTAACATCAATATGTATTGATCTTATAATGAACATGATTAATCATCATCATCATCTCTCTCTCTCTCTCTCTCTCTCTCTCTCTCTCTCTCTCTCTCTCTCTCTCTCTCACACACACACACATTTTCACAACACTGCTTATAGTACTCATGTTTATAAATGTGTATTGTTATATAATAACTTGATAATGTGAAAATGAAAATATAAACGGGCTGCCATTTGGTAACTCAAAAAAAAAAAAAAAAAAAAGAACGTATATTAACGCGTTGCAAAGACGAATACGAATCGGCAATCGGTAATCAATGGGGCGGAACACTTTATTGGAATAACGGAAACAGCTCGTCAAAAAGGGTTGCTATTTTGTTAAAAAAACAATTAAAATTGTCAATTACGGTTATTTTAGAAGATGAAAATGGGTGATTTATAGCACTAGTAATAGAAACCAACGAGAACAGCTTCTATTGAGTATCGAACCATTATGCTCCGAATATCGACAAAAGGCGTAAACTATTTTTCAAGCAGTAACAGGCTATATTAAGTGAACATAACTCAAAACATATAATTGGAGGTGACTTCAGTTGTGCGATAAACAATAAACTAGACAGGAAAACACGAGCTGGTAATTATAAGAGTGACGAGGGCTTGAGGGAACTCACAGGTACGATAGCTGAAATCGACATCGAGGACGTTTGGCGCAGACGACACCCACAGGCGATTGAGTACACTTTTTCTCACCGCATATCAAAATCAATTGACAATGAAATACGCTCTTTTTTATATTCAGATCACGACGTGGTATCAATGAGGCTAAATACCGAAATCACAGAATGCGGACCGGGACTATGGAAAATATTCTTTCACAACTCGAATACATGTACCAAGAAATTATTAAAACATTTTGGAAATTTTGAAAAAATGAAAAACACAAATTTAACACAAAAAGGGAATGGTGGGATAAGATAAAATACAAAATAATTCACTACTGCAAACAACAAGCACAAAGATATAGAGAAATTCAGGCTCTATAAAACAAAATCCAACTTTTAAAACAAAACAACAACACTCAAAACACAGAATTAGCTAATACTCTCCCTAAAATAATTTTCAACTTTTATGAAATGCAATCAAATGCTGCAAGAATTAGATCAAAGACAAACCATGTCAAAAAGATGAAAAATCTACCAAATATTTTTTTGAGTTTAAGAAAATAAGAGGAAAACAGAAGCTATGGTCGAGGTAAAGAATTCAATTTTCAAATTTAAATTATCAAAATCACCAGGTGGAGACAGCCTAGTGGCCGAATGGTTCAAGACGTTCTGGTTACTGATAAAAGATGATTTCATGCAGGTTATCGATGAAATTCAGGATGTTAATATGTTATTAGATTCTCAATATAACGGTCTACTTTCTCTAATATATAAAAATGGAGAAAGAGAAAATTTTAAAAAATGGCGCTCTTTAACGCTACTTAACGTTGATTACAAAATCATAGCAAAATGTTTTGCTGAACGACTTATTACAAACCATTATTGCCGATTCTCATAAACTCTAATCGCTGTTTTTTTTTTAATATTTAAGCATCATGTATATCCAAATAATGAAAATTGTTCCAAACCCATAGTGTTCTAAACATTGTTTAATCCAATCCCATTCTACCCTGTCAAAAACTTTTGTTTGGTCAAGAAAAACTATTACTCGTTCATTACATTCGGAGTAAGTATAATTTATCAAATGTTGTATAAGCCTGTTTGCATCGATTATGAATCGAACATTAACGTAACGTTTTTGATTCAAACTAATTGTTTTATGTCTGATTATATAGATATGTCAAGATCTATAAAACAAGGGTGTCCAGTAGTATCTATTTTATACATAATTCAAGCTAAAACAATGGCGTGTGTCATAAGAAACGATTTAAGAATCGATGGAATCTCTCTCCCTACTAACGATAAGACAATTTTAACCACAAAAGTAAACCAATATGTTGATGTCACTCAACTCTTTGCAAAACATGACAATTCACTACCTTACATCTTTGAACATTTAAACAGATACGAAACGGCATCAGGTGCTCAGATGAATAAAACCAAGACCTGATCTTTAATTGGAAGACTAAAAAACAAAACGCCAACGTATAAACACATTAGCTTGTCTAAAACATTCATAAAAAAATTAGGAATATGTCAGGGGTATCATATAAACAATATTACAATTTGGCTGAAAAAAACATAAAATCAAGAACTGTCTGCAAGTATGGAAGGCACGAGACCTTACATACCAGGGGAAAGTATTAATGCTTACAATTTTCTTTTTATCACAAACACATTTTGAACTAGAAATGTGAGGTATTCCGAAGCTGTACATCAAAGAATTACAAAATATAATGCTTATTTATTACGGAGCTACAAAAAATCAATACCACAAATATACATCAAAGCGATGATAACCGGCACTGAATTTAATGTATATAACAGGCAAATTAAGTACAACTTAACAGGAACAGTCCTGGTTAGTTTCAATAATCAAATGACAATGCCAAATAAATTAAAAATTCATCATATTATGACAAACTTGAAAAACAAACATAAAAAACTTAACATCGAGGTATAATGGGAACGAAAGCTACTTTTAAACAATATTAAATGGGAAAATATTTGGCTAAATATTAACTTTGCGTTCGCATCGAGAAAAGCCAGACAATTTCAATGGAAATATTTGCATAATACTATTTTCACAGAACATAGGTTAAACATAATGCATCTATCACAAGGTATGTGCAATCTTTGTTATAAAGAAAGAGAAACTCTATCACATCTTTTTTTGAATGTGAAATCGTAAAACTATTGTTGGATGATATTGAAAATATTATTTCTAACAATACTGCTATTTTAGATATTGACTTTGATATTTGGCTAAATATTAACTTTGCGTTCGCATCGAGAAAAGCCAGACAATTTCAATGGAAATATTTGCATATAACTATTTTCACAGAACATAGGTTAAACATAATGCATCTATCACAAGGTATGTGCAATCTTTGTTATAAAGAAAGAGAAACTCTATCACATCTTTTTTTGAATGTGAAATCGTAAAACCATTGTTGGATGATATTGAAAATATTATTTCTAACAATACTGCTATTTTAGATATTGACTTTGAAATCTTAACTCTCTCCGACATCGCTCCTGGCTTATTTTAAACTTATTTATTTAAGCTCGATTGCGATGAAAGCTCAAAGCTCATATGAACCGCTCTCGAGTCCGCTTCCTGAGTAGAACCAGTACTGAGTGTTGTTTTATGAGAGGCATCGGGTCGAGCTGGGGATCGAACCCGCAACCTCTGGCGTGAGCGGCCAACACTCTATCCATAAGACTACCGCTCCTGGCTTGCATCGGTGTCCTAAGGAACAAAATACAGTAAATGGGTTATATATTAGACAAAATGGCAACTGTGGATATTTAGAAATGAGCATAAATTTTATACATAAATACAAAAGATAGAGAATCTGTATTCTAATATTATATCTTCTTTATAAGATCAAAAAACATACATCGGTATGAACAAAGAAAATAAAACAGTTATTTATTACATCCTTTGTTTTTAACCAAAGAAAAAGCGGACATCTAAATATCAAATATTGTATTTCATTTTAGCAAGATACGACTGAAAACAAGTTGTGAATACTATACAATGTCATGGAAGTTTTCTTTTGTTCAAAATCTTATTTTATTTTATGACTGTCCATATCTTATGTGTTGCTTTTCGTTTCGGTAAAATATTGAACATTGGCAAATTATAAAGAAATTATGATATATAAAATAATAAGAATATTATACTGAATTCATACTTTTATGATAATCATTATTTATCAATTATTATTATGACGTAAAATAAGTTTCTATCATTGAATGAATGAACGAACGAACGTATAAATGAGTGTAATTAAACAATTAAATGAACGAATGGGTATAAAACTTGATGACTTAATGAATATTGCATGCTGAATATGCCGATATTTTTATGATGTTGGGATATACATGTTAATTCAATATATCAAAATTCTATATTGTCATGTTATGCTTGTGTTATGTATGTGTATGTATAAACAATAAACGGATCATTAATCTTGGCTTAAAAACAACAACAACAAAAAAAAACAACAAACCTGTCATTGGATTTGGATGAAATTTCAGTGAGTTCAACATCTTCGAGAAACTCATAGAGACAAGTACCTAACTCCTTATTGCCCTTTGACAGAATTATATCCCTTTAGACTTAAGTATTTAGATGTTTGACAAATTGGATCAGTTTGTGCTCCTCTCTCAATTTTTTTTCAAAATCGTAGACCAGTAAACCCTTTTCTTGTTGACGCGATAGCACTTTCAATTTTCATTAAATCTTAACCAAACTTGCACAGCAGTTATGAAACTATCAGATCTCGGATGAATCAATGTCATTCGACCACAAACGCCTCAGCCACAGGGCTTAGAAGCACATTTTAAGCGAAATTTAAAAACATATTTTCTCTGAAAGCTCCAGGCCCGTAGACCTTAGATATTAAACATTTAGCATTACATGAGGTCCCCTAAAAGATTTGTAAAAGGCAGGTCCCTTGGATCGAATTTGGGGTCGCCACAGGGGTCACTGTTTTACATAAGAGTTATATAGGGAAACTGTTGTAGATGCGGTAGTACCTTCATTTTCATTAAATTTTAACACTTTCACAGCAGTTATAAAACCAGAAGATCTCAGATTAGTTCTTGAACGAGTTTCATTCGACTGCAAATGCCTCCGCCACAGGGTTTGTAAGCACATTTTCAGCGAAGTTTATTTAATATTTTCTCTGAAAATTTAATGCCTAGACCTTAGATATTTTACTAGTGCATTGTATGGAGGTCCCCTATAAGGTTTGTTGAAGTCAGGTCCTTTTGGGTCAAATATAACTCGCCACTGGGGTCCCTTATAATATTTGTAAAGTCAGGTCCCAGAGGTCAAATTTGGGGTCGCAACAGGGATCACTGTTTTACATAAGAGTTATATACGGAAAAAGTTGTAGACGCCATAGCACCTTCATTTTTCATTGAATCTTAATCAAACTTGCACAGCAGTTATATAACTACATGATCTCGGTCGAGTTCTTGAACTAACTCGATTTGACCACAAATACACCTGCCACAGTAAATATTTAAAAATATTTTCTCTAAAGGTTTAATGCCTAAACCTTAGATATTTTACATGTAGCATCTGTTGTAAGTAGAGCGATTTAGAATTGTGTCTCTTGTTTATTTATTCATTTTCATAAAAGTTTAATTTCCTGTAAGAGACTCTTCATTTTTTAATGAAAGGGTATCCAGCTATGATAAACTTTGCATACTGGTACAAGATTATTTCAACTATAAGTCCATTTTCATGAACTGGTACCGATTTAAATTACTCCATGATGAGAAGTGAAACATTATAAATGTAAAACATTGAAAGAACGTTGAATCTGAAAGGGTATCCTGCTGTGATAAACTGTGCATATTGGTACATGATGATCCATTTTCATGGATTGGTATGGATGTATTACCATAAAACTGAATAACTTAGAATGTAGAAAGATATCCAGCACTGATAAACTGTATGCATTGGTACAAGACTATTGGTCCATTAACAAAAACTGGTATATTACCATATGATTATAATTATTAAATTCCAATTGGTACTAATTTCTTAAAAAAGCTGTTGTTTTAGATGTTCAGCATCAAATAATCGAGCGCACTGTCCCTAAGACAGCTATTGTTTGTTCCCTTATTAAAAATAATTAAATCGAAAAACTATGTTACAATAGTGAATGTGAATTTTACAATGTATCAGTATAAGGTTTTTTAATGATATTTATAGGGGCCTGTATTTGAATTTCGATAATATGGAAAAACGGAAAATTCTCATTTGTTTTGATTTTTTGTTCAATATGAGTTATGAAGTATCATCTAGCCATAGAAAATAAGCTTTGATTCAAAATGGGGTGGTTGTGGTGGGTGGAGGTGACTTTCGGTAAGGGTCCAGGTGGGGTCACAAAAGGGTTAAAAAGGAAGTTGTCTGAAATATTTTTCTCAAAACTTGTCAGTTAAATTTTTTCATCTTTGATATAAATTATCCCTATGTGTTGGGATTTAAAGTTTGTTCAAATCAAGGGCCTATGGTGTTTTCAGGTGCCCTGTAAAGGACCTTTGAGTTTTGTCATCCATTTGTGAAAAATTATTATTCAATTTAAGGTCTGAAGCATCTTCTAGTCATGGTAAATAAAAATTAGTTTAATATGTATGATTTAATTTCTATATGGGTCCAAGTGAGGTCATAAAAAGGTTAAAATTAAAATTTTCAGAACTTTTCTTCTATTCATCCTATTTGATTATAAAAATGAATAACCCCTTGGGGCGTTTATTCTGATGAATATGGTATCTGAATTAAGTTATCTATATTTAGATGAACAGAAAGTTACTTTTCAGCAGTTTTGTGTACATAAAAGCAAACTTACTTATTGTGCTGGTAGAACTTGAGGTTCAAGTTACATTCCTAATATATTTATCTTATTATTTCCAGGTCTGGTCAATTTCCAGAAGGAAAATCTAGCTGAAAACAAGATGAACAGACTGCTGACTTTATTTTGTCACTTGGAAATAGTTAAAACATAAATATTTATTATGCTTATCTACTGTTTCCTTTTAACTCAAGTCTATGTTTTATGTGATAATATAATACAATGTATTAGTTTAGGGAATAGAAAGAGAGAAATATGTTACTTCCTGCTAAATTATTTAAATATTGTTAAGGAAAGGCATATAAAAAAATTGTACAAACGAGGCCACCCTTAATAAATTGCTTGCTTGCCGCTTCCGACTACCATTTAGGGGGTGGGTAGAAAGGTAGGTCAATTCTTTGTTTTTTCATCAAACAGAGAGTCTTTTTAAGGACATGTAATGATTGAGAATATTTGAAATGAAAATTAAAAAAAAAATGTTTTTGACACCCAAAACATATTTCCTGAACGGCGGGATTATTTTGGGTCGGCCAGAAGCGGCAAACAAACAATTTTCTAATTCAGGCCCGACGGAATCAAAGAGTAACTCAACAGAAAAATGGGATTTGATAATTATAAGCTTAAATGCTCACCAAATATTGGTTCTGTATATCATATTTGCACAATTGCTTTCCTTTATATTCAAAATGACCAACTAAAATGAAAGTATTTAATGAAAATGACCCAAGTTCTATTAACTTTCTTGGTCACAGGTCATGAGGCCTTGTTTGATGGCGTGTGAGCTGTTGAAACAAATAGAAAAAATAAATAAACACGTGATACTCAGAAGGACAGTGGTTCTATTCAGATTCATTGTGGGAATTTTTCTTCACCAATAAAACTGGATATGCCATATATAACCTGAAATGTGTTGGAAACCCCTTTAAAAAATGAATCCAATAAACCAGTAATTCTGTACTATAATTTTACATGTGTGTTACTTGTGAATATGAGAATATAAAGAGGATTTTATCCAATCTAAAATTCAAGATTGAGGACATTACTAAAAATACTGAGAAATATCTCTTATGGACATTTAGGGGTAGCATATTACTTTAATAATGCTTAATAAGGATAAATTTTTCCTCACATGAGCTAAAGGCTCATTATGGTGACCTTTTGTGAATACTCTGTATCTATTGTTAGTCGTTAACTTTTGCTTCAGACGACTTTTTCTCTGAAATCATTTTTTATACTTTCACAAAATTTATTACAAGACTTTCATGTTGTTTTTTTTTTTCAAATCATGACTGTGGGGTAAAAGTTGGCCCCACGGCCGGCCCAATATAAGTTGAACCTGGGGAAATTTTAATTGAAAAATCTCAAGATCCAAGGAGCATTTTTTTTAATTTGGTATAAATGATCCCTACAAGTAGGGGTTTTAAATTTAGTCATATAAATTGGTAACCAGGGTTAGTGTATATTGTAGCCTATCAAATGGACTTTGATTTTTACATAGGAATGTTAAAGGAAACAGGAAATTTTGTTTTTCTCCTCTATTTTCCGCATCATTTCAATCATTATATCATTAGTATATGAAGCTTTGTTTAGTCATAGTAGTTACACTAGGCTAGGTCCTTTAAGAATGATTTGATATACGAGTAAGTAAGGGGCTAGCATATTTATTCATATAATTATGCTAATATTTGCTATAAATAATCCCAATGAATATTAAAGGATTTCAGGTTTGTTTCAATAAAGGGATTAGGCCCATACATAGGAATACTATTGAAACACAGGAAATTTTGATTTTCTCTATATTTTTTGACAATATTTCAATTATTTTGATGTCAAAAACATTGTGTAGTTACCATTTTAGTCTGGAGAATACTGTACTACGAGGCCAGCAGAAGCCAAAGCCGAGGAAGGATGACACTTATAAGAAAGCATGACTTTATATGATTTAGTTAACATATACTGCAATGTGAAATACATTCTAATTAAGGAACAGAACTAGTTCTCACCTATTGTCACCACTTGTAAACAAACCACCAGCACAGCTATTCCTACAAATATTAAGTTATAGTTGCGTGTTATTTAGGGAAACATCGTTTGTTGATTTCTACATACACTGTTAGATAGAGCTAATTTAATCACAATTATCACCGTAAGGACATTTTTAGAGAATTAAAGGTCGTAAATGTTTTTAACGGCGACATCGAAGGTGGAGTCGTTATAACAAATTTGCGATCATTAAAAAACATGTTGAGGTTTTCGGTGACGTTGTAATCAAAGGATGTAGTAATACATAGAACGCGAAAAAGTGGTAATTTTACCGACGGTATATGCAGCCTTTAATATCCGCAAATCTAAGAGCACCAACAAATAGAATCACAGGACATTTCTGAAGGTTGTTAGAATTTATAAGTGACCGGGTTTACATTGATGCGAAACTTAAACATACCGCCAACAAGACAAAAACTAAGCTATTTAATTCAGCCGTATTTCGAAGAACAGAATAAACTTGAAATATCAGTATTGAGTGGTGTAAATAAATGGAGGGAAACTGCCCGCTTCAGGTAACATTTTTTTTGCAGATATATTTCAGTAGTTTGTATATTTTCACGACAAACGTCCTATCTGTGTAAGGTTTCGACTTTTCACCATCGTTGTTTCGTTGTTTAGACTTTACTTGATTTATTAAATAAGCTGCGATCGCCCCAATGGGACACTGAGGTAAAATATCTAAATATGTTTTAATTTTTATCATACTTACCTGACTTTGAGGAAGCAGGCAAGCTTCCCTTGTAGTGTAAATACAGTAGTATGGTAAACAACTAATTTATAACAAATTTTCGAATTCGAATACAGTTGTGATAAAACAGAAATTAGTAATTAAACACAATCAAGTTGCTATCAAACACTATGTTACCTGCAGTGAAAACCATAATACACTCTCATGCAAGGTTATATGAAAATACCCGGATTATCTGTAGCTTTTGAAATCTGACACAATATGTCGCAGTAGAATACATCGCTTTAGGTGGCTTTATCTTATCGTGAGCTCAGAATGCTCCTGCACTATTTCATCTATATATATGCAACACTATATATACAAAACATGCAATAAACTTAAGCAGTGGCCCTTGTTAAAACGTGGGGAGCATCAGGTATCTGTCTGTAGTAAGATTGAGATTCATATACAAGTTGTTTCACAAGAATGTACATTTTTTTAAAATTGTGTAATAGTAAAACTCGACTAACAAATCTGGATTTTAGAGCATCATCATGGTAAGCTTTTCTTAAACAAACTTCTCATATTGTGACTATGTCTGTCGTTGTGTTTACGGTTTTTATGCAACCCTAATTTCACTCACTTTGTTAACATTCAGAACTTTTTTAACAGAGCTTCTTTTGAAATTTGTTAACCATATAAATTCCCAACAGCACAGCTGCATTAAATGTGGAAATGTTGATAAGAAAGAAGTTATTTCACCATAAAAAACATACATGTGTATGGAAATTAAACCGATTTTACATGGCTCTTTTCATAACCTCTTAACAATCGAAACAATTATTTACTCTCATATATACTAATGAAATATGTACATGTGTTTCCTAGAATATGTTGAAATCTTAATTAAGTGAAAGCTAATTTGTCTTTAAAAAAGTATATTTTGTTATTTAATCCACTGTATTGCAAGTAGTAAATGGTATTTTTCTATATTAGTTGAAACCTGCACAGAAACACAATGAGAGGTGATTTACTTCTATGACCATATTGTTAGTAGGAATAGTTTTTCTGTATACAATTACAATACTTTGGTTCAGAGTCTGAAGTATACATAAAAAATAATAATGGAATCTGAGTCTGTACTATGCATCAATAACAATACTTGGGTACAGAGCCTGTAGTATATATCAATAACAATACTTTGGTCTAGAGTCTGTAGTCTATATCAATAACAATACATGTGATCGGAGTCAGTATATAATATATATCAATAACAATACTTGTGTGCAGAGTCAAAAGTATGCATCAATAACAATACTGGGTTCAGAGTCTATAGTATAAATTAGGTTATATACTGTTATTGATATATACTATAGACTCTGAGCCCAATTATTGTAATTGATAAATACAACAGATTCTGGACCCAAGTATTGTTATTGATATATACTACAGACTCTAGACCCAAGTATGTTATTGATATATACTACAGGTTCCGGACTCAATTATTGTTATTGATATATACTACAGGTTCCGGATTCAATTATTGTTATTGATATATACTTTAGACTCTGGACCCAAGTATTGTTATTGATATATACTACAGGCTCCGGACCCAATTATTGTTATTGATACATACTACAGACTCTGGATCCAAGTAATGTTATTGATATATTCTACAGACTCTAGACCCAAGTACATTATTGATATATACTACAGGTTCCGGACCAAAGTATTTGTATTGATACATACTTCAGACTCTGGACCCAAGTGTTGTAATTGATATATACTACAGGCTCCGGATCCAATTATTGTTATTGATATATACTACAGACTCTGGACCCAAATATTGATATTGATATATACTACAGACTCCGAACCCAAGTACTGTTAGTGTTACTACTACAGACTCTGACCCAAGTGTATATCAGTGGGTTTCGAATCTGTATTATATATCAATTACAATACTTTTGTTCAGAGTCTATAGTATACATCAAAAATAATACTTGGGATCTAAGCCTGTAGTATATATCAATAACAATACTTTGGTTTAGAGTCTGTAGTCTTATATCAATAACAATACTTGTGTTCAGAGTCTATAGTATACATCAAAAATAATACTTGGGATCTGAGCCTGTAGTATATATCAATAACAATACTTTGGTTTAGAGTCTGTAGTCTTATATCAATAACAATACTTGTGTTCAGAGTCTATAGTATACATCAAAAATAATACTTGGGATCTGAGCCTGTAGTATATATCAATAACAATACTTTGGTTTAGAGTCTGTAGTCTTATATCAATAACAATACTTGGGTTCAGAGTCTATAGTATTTATTATGTAAACTACTTGGATTCAGAGTCTGTAGTATATATTAATAACAATACTTGGTTCCAGTGTCTGTAGTATATACCGATAGCAGTATAAGGGTTCAGAGTCTATAATATATCAATAACAATACTTGAGTTCAGAGTCTATAGTATATATCTAAAATAATACTTGGGTGCAAAGTCTGTAGTATGTATGAATAACACTACTTGGTTCCAGAGTCTGTAGTATATATCAATAACAATACTTGGGTTCAGAGACTGAAGTAACTATCAATAACAATACTTTGGTAAAGAGTATGCAGTATATATCAATAACAATACTTTAGTTTAGCGTCTATAGTATATATCAATAACAATACTATGGTCAAGTGTCTGTAGTATATATCAATAACAATACTTGGGTTTAGAGTCTATAGTATATATAAGTTACACTATTTTGGTTCATAGTCTGTAGTATGTCTCAGTAACAATTCTTGGTTCCAGAGTCTGTAGTATATATCAATAACAATATAAGGGTTCAGAGTCTATAGTATATATCAATAACAATACTTGAGTTCAGAGTTAATAGTATATATCATTAACAATACTTGGTTCCAGAGTCTGTAGTATATAGCGATAGCAATATAAGGGTTCAGAGTCTATAATATATCAATAACAATACTTGAGTTCAGAGTCTATATTATATATAAAAAATTATACTTGGGTTCAAAGTCTGTAGTATGTATCAATAACAATACTTGGTTCAAGAGTCTGTAGTATATATCTATAACAATACTCGGGTTTAGCGTCTATAGTATATATCAATAACAATACTATGGTTAAGTGTCTGTAGTATATACCAATAACAATACTTGGGTTCAGACTTTTTAATATATATCAATAACACTACTTTGGTTCAGAGTCTGTAGTATGTATCATTAAAAAGACTTTGGTCGAAAGTCTGTAGTATATATCAGTAACAATACTTGGGTTTAGAGTAAGCAGTATATATCAATAACAATACTATGGTCCAGAGTATGTAGTATATATAAATAACAATACTTGGGTTTAGCGTCTATAGTATGTATCAATAACAATACTATGGTTAAGTGTCTGTAGTATATACCAATAACAATACTTGGGTTCAGATTTTGTAGTATATATCAATAACACTACTTTGATTCAGAGTCTGTACTATGTATCAATAAAAATACTTTGGTCGAAAGTCTGTAGTATATATCAATATCAATACTTGGGTTTAGAGTAACCTGTATATATCAATAACAATACTATGGTCCAGAGTATGTAATATGTATCAATAACAATAGTTGGGTTTAGAGTAAGCTGTATATATCAATAACAATACTTATATCCAAAGTCTGTAGTATATATCAATAACAATACTTGGATCAAGAGTCTGTAGTATGTATCAATAACAATACATGTGATCAGAGTCAGTCTATAATATATGTCAATAACAGTACTTGTGTGAAGAGTCAAAAGTATGCATCAATAACAATACTGGGTTCAGAGTCTATAGTATAAATTAGGTTATATATTGTTATTGATATATACTATAGACTCTGAACCCAATTATTGTAAACGATACATACTACAGACTCTGGACCCAAGTATTGTTATTGATATATATATTAGACTCCGGACCCAAGTATTGTTATTGATACATACTACAGGCTCCGGACCCGAGTATTGTTATTGATATATACTACATACTCCGAGCCCAATTATTATCATTGATACATACTATATAATCTGGACCCCAGTATTGTTTTGATATATACACAATAGGCTCCGGACCCAAGTATTGTTATTGATATATACCATAGTTTCCGAACCCAATTAGTGTTATTGATACATACTATAGAATCTGAACCCAAGTATTGTTATTGATACATACTACTGACTCTACACCCAAGTATTGTTATTGATATATACTACAGATTCTGGACCAAAATATTGTTATTGATATATATTACAGATTCTGAACCCAGAATTGTTCTTGATATATACCACAGACTCTGGACCGAAATATTGATAGCTCTTCTACTACAACCCAAGTGTATATCAATAACAATAATTGGGTTGAGAGTCTTCAGTATATATCAATTACAATACTTTGGTTCAGAGTCTGAAGTATACATACAAAATAATAATGGAAACTGAGTCTGTACTATGCATCAATAACAATACTTGGGTACAGAACCTGTAGTATATATCAATAACAATACTATGGGTTAGAGTCTGTAGTCTATATCAATAACAATACATATGATCAGAGTCAGTCTATAATATATATCAATAACAATATTTGTGTGCAGAGTCAAAAGTATGTATCAATAACAATACTGGGTTCAGAGTTTATAGTATAAATAAGGTTATATATTGTTATTGATATATACTTTAGACTCTGAACCCAATTATCGTAATTGATACATACTACAGACTCTGGACCCAAGTATTGTTATTGATATATACTACAGACTCTAGACCCAAGTATGTTATTGAAATATACTACAGGTTCCGGACCAAATTATTGTTATTGATATATACTACAGGTTCCCGACCCAATTATTGTTATTGATATATACTTTAGAGTCTGGACCCAAGTATTGTAATTTATATATACTACAGGCTCCGGACCCAATTATTGTTATTGATACATACTACAGACTCTGGACCCAAGTAATGTTATTGATATATACTACAGACTCTAGACCCAAGTACATTATTGATATATACTACAGGTTCCGGACCAAAGTATTGTTATTGATACATACTACAGACTCTGGACCCAAGGATTGTAATTGATATATACTACAGGCTCCGGATCCAATTATTGTTATTGATAAATACTACAGACTCTGGACCCAAATATTGATATTGATATATACTACAGACTCCGAACCCAAGTATTGTTAGAGTTACTACTACATACTCTGACCCAAGTGTATATCAGTGGGTTTCGAATCTGTAGTATATATCAATTACAATACTTTGGTTCAGAGTCTAAAGTATACATGAAGAATAATACTTGGGATCTGAGCCTGTAGTATATATCATTAACAATACTTTGGTTTAGAGTCTGTAGTCTTAAATCAATAACAATACTTGTGTTCAGAGTCAGTCTATAATATATATCAATAACAATACTTGTGTTCAGAATCAATAGTATGTATCAATAACAATACTGTGTCCAGAGTCTATAGTATATATAAGGTACAATACTTGTGTTCACAGTCAATAGTACGTATCAATAACAATACTTGGGTTCAGAGTCTATAGTATTTATTATGTAAAATACTTGGGTTCAGAGTCTGTAGTATATATCAATAACAATACTTGGTTCCAGAGTCTGTAGTATATAGCGATAGCAATATAAGGGTTCACAGTCTATAATATATCAATAACAATACTTGAGTTCTGAGTCTTTAGTATATATCTAAAATAAAACTTGGGTGCAAAGTCTGTAGTATGTATGAATAACACTTGTTGGTTCCAGAGTCTGTAGTATATATCAATAACAATACTTGGGTTCAGAGTCTGTAGTATCCATCAATAACAACACTTTGGTCAATAGTATGCAGTATATATCAATAACAATACTTTGGTTTAGCGTCTATAGTATATATCAATAACAATACTATGGTCAAGTGTCTGTAATATATATAACAATAACAATACTTGGGTTTAGAGTCTGTAGTATATATAAGGTACAATACTTGGGTTCAGAGTCTGTAGTATGTGTTAGTAACAATTCTTGGTTCCAGAGTCTGTAGTATTTATCAATAACAATATAAGGGTTCAGAGTCTATAGTATATATCAATAACAATATTTGAGTTCAGAGTTTATAGTATATGTCATTAACAATAATTGGGTTCAGAGTCTATAGTATATATCATAAACAATACTTAGGTGCAGAGTCTGTGGTATATATAGAAAATAATACTTGGGTTCAAAGTCTGTAGTATGTTTCAATAACAATACTTGGTTCTAGAGTCTGTAGTATATATCAATAACAATACTTTGGTTTAGCGTCTATAGTATATATCAATAACAATACTATGGTCAAGTGTCTGTAGTATATACCAATAACAATACTTGGGTTCAGACTTTGTAGTATATATCAATAACACTACTTTGGTTCAGAGTCTGTAGTATGTATCATTAAAAATACTTTGGTCGAAAGTCTGTAGTATATATCAGTAACAATACTTGGGTTTAGAGTAAGCAGTATATATCAATAACAATACTATGGTCCAGAGTATGTAGTATATATCAATAACAATACTTGGGTTTAGCGTCTATAGTATATATCAATAACAATACTATGGTCAAGTGTCTGTAGTATATACCAATAACAATACTTGGGTTCAGATTTTGTAGTATATATCAAATACACTACTTTGGTTCAGAGTCTGTAGTATGTATCATTAAAAATACATGGGTTTAGAGTAAGCTGTATATCAATAACAATATTTATATCCAGAGTCTGTACTATGTATCAAAAATAATGCTTGGGTTCAGAATCTGTAGTATATATATCAAAAACAATAATTGGGTTCAGAGTCTGTAGTATGTATCAATAACAATACTTGGGTTCAGAGCCTGTACTATGTATCAATAACAATACTTGCGTTCAGAGTTTGTAGTATATATCAATAACAATACTTGGGTTCAGAGTCTGTAGAATATATCAATAACAACAATTGGGTTCAGAGTCTGTAGTAAGTATCAATAACAATACTTTGATCCAGAGTCTGTAGCATGTAATAACAACAATACTTTGGTCCAGAATATGTAGTATGTATCTATAACAATACTTGGGTCCATTTTCTGTAGTATGTATCAATAACAAAACTTCTGTTCAGAGACTGAAGTATATATCAATAATTATACTTGATTTCAGAGAATGTAGTATGTATCAGTAACAATACTTGAATCCAGATTCTGAATTATGCATCAGTAACAATGCTTCAGTCCCAAATCTATAGTATATATCAATTACAATAATTGTGTGCAGAGTCTGTAGTATATTTCAATGACAATACTTTGATTCAGAGTATAAAGTGTATATCAAGAACAAAACTTTGGTCCAGAGTCTGTAGTATATATCAGTAACACTACTTGGACTCAGTGTCTATAGTGTATATCAATAATAATACTTGGGTCTAGAGTCTGTAGTATATATCAGGTAAAATACCTGGGTTCAGAATATGTAGTATATATCAAAAACAATACTTGGATTCAGAGTCTATAGTGTATATCAATAACAATACTAAGGTTTAGTGGTGTAGTATGTATCAATAACAATACTTTGGTTCAGAGTCTATAGTTTGTATTAATAACAATACTTGTGTCTTTTATATTTATCAATAATAATAATTGGGTCTAGAGTCTGTAGTATATATCAATAACAATACTTGGGTTCAGAGTCTGTAGTATATACCAATGACAATACTTGGATTCAGAGTCTGTAGTATGTAGTATGTAGTATCACTATGGTAATTCTTCATCTCGATACAAGGTAAACCCTTGTTTTTTTCTGTTTACAAATATTTTTCTTCATTTCCTTTTAAAAGCTTTTCTAATTGACATAAATAATCAGACAAGGTAGTTTCGTCAGTTGCTCGTCAGTTTTGGCATTGGTTAAGCTTTTTGTTAAGGTCTTGACTTTTTATTTGAGCTATTGCTTTAAAACTTTGTTCACTTGTTTATCATCCTGGCCAAGAACCATAACGTATTTTGTAAGAATTATGGCCCTTTTTGTACTTAGAAATTCGGTTAAATTTTTTGTTAAGGTTTAATTTTCTTGAATAAGAGCTACAGCCTTGGAACTTTTTTTATCATTAGTTTAGTAAATAGGACAAGAATCGTAACTCATTTGCAATTTGTCAGAATTATAGCCCTTTTTGTAAATTTTTCTTGGTTAAAGGTTTTTGTTAAAGTCCATTTTTCTTAAATAACATAAGAGCTGCAGCCTTGCAACTATGTACACTTGTGTATCATCATAAGACGAGTAAGTAGTTTAATTAAGAACCATAACTCTCTTTTGCATTTTGCGAGAATTATGGTCCTTTTTATACCGGTACTTAGAAAATGGCATTTCTTGGTTAAGATTTTTATTAAGGTCCGCTCTTCTTGACTACTTTTACAAAACCAGCTTTGTAACCTTTTAGCTCACCAGAGTTGAGCTTTTGTGTTCACCTGGCGTCCATCGTCCGTCCGTCCGACGTCCGTCCACACAATCATCTTCTCCTCTAAAACTAATGAGCAGAATTACACGAAATTTGGTCTGTGGCATCCTTGTGTGTGAAATGCTTAAGTTTATTAAATAGGTCTATTTGGCCCCTTTTAGGGGCCGCCAGAGCTTAAAAATAGAAAAACCTTTAAACGAGATTTTCTCATGAACCGTTTAATGGATCTTCACAAATCTTGGTCTGTAGCATCCTGGCACGGTCCTCTCTTAAGTTTGTTCAAATGATTCTGCTTGGCCCCTTTGAGGGGCCACCAGAGCTAAAAAAAAGAAATCAATCCTTTAAACAACATCTTCTCATGAACCTCTTGATGGATCTGCACAAAACTTTGTCTGTTGTATCTCATATGGACCTCTCTCAAGTTTGTTCAAATGGTTCCACTTGGCTTCTTTTATGTGCCGATAGCTAAAAATACAAAAACATTTATACAACTTCTTCTCATGAACCGCTTGACGTATCTTCACCAAACTTGGTCTGTAGCATCCTTATATGGACTTCTCTCAAGTTTGATTAAATGGTTCCTCTTGGCGCTTTTTAGGGGCCACTAGAGCTTAAAATAGAAAAAAAATCTGTAAACGACTTTTTCTTATGAACCCCTTGATAGATCTTGTCTGTAGCATCCTTAAACTCTCTCAAGTTTGTTCAAATGGTTCCGCTTGGCCCCTTTTAGGGGTCGTCAGAGCTTGAAATAGAAAAATACTTTAAATGACCATTTCCCATGAACTGTTTGATGAATCTTCACCAAACCTGACCTGTAGCATCCTTGTATAGACCTCTCTCAAGACAGTGTGTCATAACATTATATCCGTGGTCAAAACGTCAGGTGAGCTACTTAGGGGCAGCATGGCCCTCTTGTTTGACATGGCCAATATTGTGTCCAGTCATAACTTTGATATTCATTAGTGGATTTTGATTTTACTCGGAACTTATGTTCCGTAACTATATGACATGCGGCATGTAAGACCAAGACCTCTATCTGAAAGGTCACAATATCAAAGGCCAATGATTTTAAGCAATTTTCTTGCCCAGTCAATAACTTCAAATATTCAAATAACATGGAGCAAACATTAACAATAGCAAGATGATGTGTCGCGCGTTAGACCAAAACCCTTAGCTCTAAGGTCAATATAACACTTGGAGGTAAAAAATGTTTTGTCATTTTTCTTGTCTTATCAATAACTTTGCAATGCATGGATGGATATTCAAATAACTTAGTACAAACATTAACCTTAACATAAGAATGTGTTAGATACAAGACCGAGACTCGTAACTCAAATGCCAAGATTATACTTAGAGGTCACAACTAACACCATTAACATCACATAGTGGGTCATTTGTGTCCTATGAAACTTTTTTAGTTAAAGCTAGGGTCATTGTTTAAATGGAAATTTTGAGATTCTGACATTTGATGTGATGAATATGGCAATTTATTGAAAATACTTTTATGCCTGTTGTTTGTTTTTCAGTGAAACGGGTCATTAAAGAAAAATGGACTGAAGAAGAAAATACAGTTTTCTTTGACATTTTCAAGGATGAACTTATTTTCAATGAAATGCCTAAAGCAGGAAAATTTTAGAAAGCAGTTGAAAAACTAAAAGGAAGAAACAATCTACAAATGAGGACCAGAGTTCACAACATGATTACAAAGAAGCAAAAGGTTATAGGAAGTGTTGTTAAAACTCCACAAAATGTATGGAAGGAAGAACTTGTTAGGTTACAAGTGAAAAACAGAGTTCATATAAACTTGATTATGTAGAAGCAAACGTTTTTTGTTACAACTCAAGAAAATGTTTTGAAGGAAGACCTACAAGAGTTCATATAAAAATGACTATGTTAGAGCAAAGGTTTATAGAAAAGTTTTGTTAGAACGGCCAAAAAATGTTGGGAAAGAAGAACAATTCAACAAATGAAAACCAGAGTTGATAAAAACATGATTATGTCTGAGCAAATGTTTATATTAAAGTGTTTTGTTTGAATGGCCAAAATGTTCGGAAAGAAGAACAATTTAACAAGTGAAAAACAGTTCATGTAAACTAAATTTTGTAAAAGCAAACATTTTTTGTTACAACTCCAGAAAATGTATTGATGGAAACACAACCAGAGTTCATCAAATACAAGATAATGTTGGAGCAATAGTTTATAGGTTTTGTTAGAACGGCCAAAATACGTTCGGAATGAAGAACAATTCAACAAGTGAAAACCAGAGATAATATAAACGTGATTATGTTGGAGCAAAAAGTTTGAGGAAAGTTTTGTAAGAACGGTTAAAAAATGTTCGGAAGGAAGAACAATTCACCAAGATAAAACCAGAGATAATATAAACATGATTATGTTGGAGTAAAAGTTTATAAGAAAGTTTTGTTAGAACAGCCAAAATATGTTCGGAATGAAGAACAATTTACCACGAGAAAACCAGAGTTAAATTAAACATGATTATGTTGGAGCAAAAGTTTATAAGAAAGAATTTTTATTAGAACAGCCAAAAAATGTTTAAAGAAAGCCCTTCAAAAAAATTTGGACAAAGGTCAAAAGATCCATTAGGTACCCTTTTATAACACTAAGAGTTTACTATAATTGTATTTTTCAGCTGAAATGCACACATGAAAAGAAAGTCTAAACATTTCATCAATGCAAGTTCATATTAAGTTCATATTGCAATTTTTTATTTTGAATGTACATAAATCAATGCTTATTGAACCTCTAGGATCAAAATATTGTAACATATAGTGTTCAATATAGATTTATTGAAGTTGAAATTAAACAGGGGTTATCATGTCACTTAATGAAAACCTTAACGTTGTCGATGAACTTTTGAAGGTTAGGGTATTTTATAATTTTTTTGAATAAACATTTACTGTTTAATGTTTTGTGTTTTGTTATAATTGTTGCCAAGTTTTTCCTATATAGTGATATTAGTTCAAAAGTTATTATTAAAACTGATGTGAAAATTCACTTTTTGTGTGACATTTTAATTTTATTTTTATTTAATTATTGTTATTATTTTATTTTATTCTAACTTCACAACATTCTTTCTTTTAATTTAGTGAAAGTTTATCTGTACACCTACAATTAACATTATTATAGTTAACTTTGTCAGGGTCAAGTTTAATCTATCTTAATTAAGTCATAAACACAACTTCCGCTGGAAATTCTTGCGGAGAAAAATTGTTCTTTTTAAAGTAAACAACTTGCATTTGTAGTGGTGACATTATTGGGCCTCGAACTTCACGATAACGAGCAATGGTTTAGGTTTGAAAAATGGCAAGCACATTTTTATTAATAAAGTCCATTTTTATAAAACCAAACTGATTTTAGTTTCATGACCCATGAATGTGCCGAGGATAACATTTTGTGTTTTGAGGATTGCCATATTTATATTCCTTGCATGATACATGAATTTATTCTTTTTTTCGGACCAGCAAGTCAACAGAAGTACACCTGCAGTAGTCATGATCATGTACTGAATCCCAAGTGATGTCCCGAATGTAAAACAGTGTTGACATGTGTATTTGACCTATATGTTATCAATACCAGTACACAATTTTTATGCTCTCCAAAAAGGGGGGAAGCATATAGTCGCTGCTTCGTCCGTCCATCCGTGCGTTCCAAGTTAATGTCCGGGCTATTTCTCTATAACCTCTTGTTGGAATTTTATGAAACTTGCTAGGATGCATCACTACCAAGTGGAAATACGTATATCATCTTTGTGGTCCGGTTCGATGATTTTTCACGGAGTAATGGCCCTTTGATTCTGTCTGTGACCAAATTCTTGTTCGCGCTATTTCTTTACAATCCCATGTTGGAATTTTATGAAACTTGCTAGGATGCATCACTACCAAGTGGAGATCGGCATTTTGTCTTTGAGTTCCGGTTTAATGATTTTTCACGGAGTTATGGCCCTTTCATTGAGACTGTGACCAAATTATTGTCAGCGCTATTTCTCTACAACCTCAGGTTGGCATTTATGAAACTTGCTATGTTTATGTTCCGGTTTGATGATTTTTTTCACGGAATTATGGCCCTGTCATTTTGTCTGTGACTAAATTCTTCTCCGCTCTATTTTTCTACAACCACTCGTTTGAATTTTATGAAACTTGCTAGGATGCATCATTACCAAGTGGAGATGTGCATATTGTCTTAATGACGCTATTTCGCTACAACTCCATGTTGAATTCTATGAAACTTGCTAAGATGCATCAGTAAGAAGTGGAGATGCGAATATTGTCTTTGTGTTCCGTTTATTTTGCATTGAGTTATGGCCCTTTAATTGAGTCTGTAACCAAATTCTTGTCTGCGCTATTTCTCTACAACCTCACGTTGAAATTTAATGAAACTTGCTAGGATGCATCACTACTAAGTGCACATGCATATAACGTCTTTGTGTTCCGGTTTGATGATTTTTGACTGAGTTATGGCCCTTTGATTATGTTTGTGACCAAATACTTTTCGCGCTAATTCTTTACAATCCCATGTTGGAATTTTACGAAACTTGCTAGGATGCATCACTACCAAGTGGAGATGCGCATATTGTCTTTGTGTTCCGGTTCGATGATTTTTTTTTGAGTTATGGCCCTTTCATTGAGACTGTGACCAAATTATTGTCCGCGCTATTTCTCTACAACCTCAGGTTGGAATTTATGAAACTTGCTATATTTGGGTTCCGGTTTGATGATTTTTCACGGAGTTATGACCCTTTCATTTTGTCTGTGACCAAATTCTTCTCCGCTCTATTTCTCTTCAACCTCTGGTTGGAATTTTATAAAACTTGCTAGGATGCATCATTACCAAGTGGAGATGTGCATATTGCCTTCATGACGCTATTTCGCTACAACACCATGTTGGAATTTTTTTAAACTTGCTAGGATGCATCACTACTAAGTGGAGATGCGCATATTGTCTTTACATTCCGGTTCGATGATTTTTCATGGAGTTATGACCCTTTAATTAAGTCTGTGACCAAATTGTTGTCTGTGCTGTTTCTCTACAACCTCATGTTGGAATTTAAAGAAACTTGCTAGAATGCATCACTACATGTACCAAGTGCATATGCGTATATTGTTTTTGTGTTCCGGTTCGATTATCTTATACGGAGTTATTGCCCTTTGATTCTGTCTGTGACCAAATTATTGTCCGCGCTATTTCTCTACAACCCCGTGTTGGAATTTTATGAAATTTGCTAGGATGCATCATTACCAAGTGGAGAGGCGCATATAGTCTTTGTGTTCCGGTTCAATAATTTTTACGGAGTTATGGCCCTTTCATTGAGACTGTGACCAAATTATTGTCAGCGCTATTTTTCTACAACCTCAGGTTGGAATTTTATGAAACTTGCTATGTTTGTGTTCCGGTTTGATGAGTTTTTACGGAGGTATGGCCCTTCCATTCTGTCTTTGACCAAATTCTTCTCCTCTCTTTTTCTCTACAAATACTGGTTGGAATTTTATGAAACTTGCTAGGTTGCTTCATAACTAAGTGGAGATGTGCATATTTTCTTCTTGACGCTATTTCGTGACAAGCTTTGATTTTGATTTTGTTAAACTAGCTAGGATATGCGCATATTGTCATTTTTTTTTCGGTTCAATGATTTGCGAATGAGTTTCTAGTTTTGATTTTGCTTGGGCTCAGATTTATTCTATGTTTTTTACATTCTCTTAAATATCTAAGATAGTTGTCAAAGTTGGTGTATCGTTTTGCATTTTACATTTTAAAATGATATATTTTCCTAGGAACATAACACAGTTTATTATTGTTTCTTGTTTTGTGTTGTCGTCATAATAACTATTTCATCTAGATTAATTTTAAAATTTGCAAACGACCTTCAATTATTTCTTTGTGTTCAATGGTATTAAAAGAACGATTTAATATAATTCCGATACTTTTACTATTTAAACTATCACCACTTAAAAATAGTTTATTTCCCCATTGCTTTTCCCATATATCATACTGTTATTTTTTGCAATGAAGATCTTGTAAAAAGCAAATGTCATATTGACTATCTTTAAGTCAGCTTAAAATATGCTTACTTTTTTTACATCACTTAACCATTTAACGTTAAAAGAACATATATGTGTTTTCATTGGAGATTAGTACATAATAAAAATTAAACATAATATATAGCAGCTTTAGAAACATACAATATAAGTTAATGTTGAAACGCATCAGCCTAAATAAAGCAATACGATTTAGAAGGGAGAGTGGTTAAATTATAGATTCGAATAAAAAGCTATCATTGCAAGAGTATGTATACTAGCCTAGAAATAATAGATATGTGTACAGGGACACAGGCCAAAACATCTTAATATCGCCAATTTCCATACTTAATTCCATATTTTAGGTCTACCAGGTAGTTCAGTGTAATAGATAATAAGCTTAGGTAGACATAATTCCTAAGAGGTTTATTTATAACAATTATCAATCAACTGTTGGTCAACAGAAGATCGCATCAAGATGTGCCGGTGCTTTTCAGGTTAAAGTTTTATGGCACGCTTCTCAATTTCACTGTGTCTTCTTAAGAACTGCCCCTATTATTAACAAACCTCTCTTGGTAAAGGGCAGACACCTAAATATTAAGGGTCGGGTGTCCCAAAGGTCAAGGTCATTGGGGTCATACATAATGGTGTTGATTGAATTTTTATGGCACACTTCTCAATTTCAATCCTGTGCAAGTCTGACTATGGGCCAGTCGGGTCAGTAATTATAAAGTTACGTGCCCTTGATTTATCAAAAATGCCATATTTTACTATTTTTACACTCTAGCATCGTCATTTCTCTGCCAACCCTACTGATATTTAGACATAATACTTATACAAATAAGATCTCAGTCAGTTGTGTTAACTGGCCATATTGGATTAGGTAGTATAGTCGTTTGCCACTGATAAATTAAAAAAAAATGAGTATTTCACAATTTTTTAATTATAGCAAATTCCTTTCTTCACCAATCGTAACCATATTTAGAAAGAATATGTATGTCCACAAAACCTTGATCTGTTTAAATTATGGACCAGATAAGACTGATTTATCCAGAGTTACATGCCCTCGATATACAAAAAATTGCTCTATTTTATTACGCGTCCACTGCTAAGACATACATTCTTCACCATTGTTGATCATATTTTGAATGTGTATGCGTATGTGATCTGTCTCAAGTTAGAGTATAGATAAAGACATATTATTTAATGCCGAGTTATGTGCTCTTGATTTAGCAAAAATATCCCATGTACCTTATTTGGCTGTTACTCCTGTACTACAACATATACAAATGCAAAATTTGGTATGTCAATTCATATCAGGATATTTGAGGTTGAACTTGTCATTAGGAGGAATGGCACTTAGTTGAGTGGTTTATGGCCATCTTGGCCATCTTTTATATATGAAAACAATCAGTTTTGTCTGTAATGTTGTATGGTTTTGTTCTAAATCTTTCAAGACTGAATAAAAATTCAAAGAAATATTGTTTAGTTTCGGTTACAGTAGTGTGCCAATCCTTGAAGGATTGTTACCTCAGTGACTCTCTCAAGGACCCATATAAATAACCCAACAACATCTAATATATATCTATATAGACAGAAACAATTCGGTCTCAGTAGCCTTAATATATAGCACAAGGTGTAGACTCAACAATATTTTATATGTATCTATATAATTACGCAGAAACAAGTGGGTCTCAATGGCCCAAATATATAACACAAGGTGTAGACCCAACCGTATTTGATATGTATCTATATAATTACGCAGAAACAAGTGGGTCTCAATGGCCCAAACATATAACAAAAGGTGTAGACTCAACAATATTTGATATGTATCTATATAATTACGCAGAAACAAGTATGTCTCAATGGCCCAAATATATAACACAAGGTGTAGACCCGACACTATTTAATATGTATCTATATTATAAGAAGATCCTTTAGAAACATAGAATACAACCAAGACAAATAAAAGCAGACTCAGTTTGTCTGTTCATGAGAGGAAATATGCAACACACCTCACACCCTTAGCACCGGCTTAAGTGGAACTCTATATTATTAGCTCACCTGAACAAAGCTCATGGTAAGCTATTCTGCCTGTCTGTTGTCTGTCGTCCATCGTCTGTCGTCCGTCCGTTAGCTTTTTGTTGTGTGCACTCAAGCACCTGTATTTTGATTGGAACTTTACGAAACTAGTTGTATAACAATAACATCCATAGAAAGTGACCAAACAGGGTTCGAACTTAGAAATATCATTATTGTAACCCTGTAATAATAGGTTTTCAATCACATTTGAGCCCCTATAACCCTGACATATACCCATGTGATACATGGGTAGGTAGTTATGGGTACTGACCACAATTTTAGACCATTGTTGAGGATCTTGGTTGGCCTAAGTGTTCAGGGTGTTCTATAGAATGTGACCTAACAGAGTATATCATTATTTTGACCCAAGTTCGACGCCTATCACCCTGACATATACCCATATGATACATGGGTAAGTAGGTATGGGTCTTGGCTACCGTTTAAGACCATGTTCGAGTATCTGGGACATGAAATATTGGGATAGGGTTATGGATTTTAAGTCATTTTACGGCTATTGTTAACGAAAAAAAGGTACAAAGTTCAGCGCTTAAGTACACACAGACCAACGAATATACAGTCATTATTTTTTTTTATATTCTTTTAGACATTACTCTTAACTATAATATAAAAAAAAGATGCCAACTTCATATCTTATTCAAAACGAATTCTACATTCAATTGTAGATAATGAAAAACGCATATATTTTCCGTTTGCAAAAGTACGCGTATACCCATTTAACCCTAAATCACGAAATGACGGACTAACATATGTGTACTATTTTACCGCGAACGTTTACACATAGTGATATACTATAGAAAGAAGTGTTTATTTAAATAAATTGATACAAAATATACATGTTATAAGTGATTTTTAGTCATTGTACTGCTATTTTTTTTACCTAAAAAGGTACAAAGTTCAGCACTAAATACGCACAGACGGACAAACATATAGTCATTATATTTTGATATTCTTTTAGAAATTTCTCTAAACTAAAATACAAAAAAGTTTTCAACTCATTATCTTATTCCAAGCGATTTCTACATTAAATTGGAATTAATGAAAAACACATTATTTTTCGCCAAAAGAATGCCAAAATAAGGTTAAAGGGTCTCTTTAGCAAGTCTATAGACCGTACGGACGGACGAAAAAAAAAAGATATTAATGTTTCGGTGCAAATAACTTAAAGGTGTAATTCTGAGTCTTAAAGACAACTTAAACATTTATTTGATAGACCTTGAATAGTTATACAAGAATAGCTAAGATTTATGAACCCTGCGACAAAACACAGGTTTTGACATTTTAATTTTGAAAAAAGGTGTGGGGGCAATATTCGACCACCTGAGCACTGGGGGTGGGAAGAAATAAAATCGATCCTTGGCTTAATCTTTGAATATCGAATGGAAAACCTTTGTGGGATTTTGCCTCGGTCCTACCCAACATTTTAAGCCCTTTATGTTAAAAACACGACCTTATTTGGTATAGCAAGAAAAATGAGGGTGATAAAACTGAAAATCTGAAAAAAAATTTTTTTTTGGGACCCCTGGAATATCCGATTATTTTATTTTTTGATGATCATTTTTTTTCCATGGAGCAGGGTTAGGGATCGGGTCAAGGTTGAAGATTATTCACCCTCGGACCACACTAACGGTATCGAAATATCCCGATTGGGTTCACTTTCAAAATCGAAAATGGCCCTCAACTTTGACCCTCCAAGGTCGCTCGCCATATTAACCCTCCCGCAAAAATCAGGTTGACAGCTCAGGATCATAAAGCCTAATACTCGGCAAAGTTTCAACCCTAACCCCCCAAAATAATTATGGCCCCTCAAAGGGGTCCAGGGCCATATTCGCTGTGTAAAAGCATAAACCGTAACCCTAACTATGTATGTAAGAACAAGCGCAATCCGGTTAAACGATATTGTATCTAAATAATGTGGCTTGCACTCGGTGTTTTTTTATTGGCTTTCCTTTTGAATTATGGAATCCATTCAATGTTACTGTATAAAATAATTCAGTTAAAGCTAGTGCTAGGAGGCGTGAGGGGTTTTGCATTTTTCATTACTAATCATGAACAGACTCGATCAAACCGTTTTCAAAAACGTTTTATCATACCACACATTATAGTTGGGTGTCAAGGACTCGGATATATAACCTGAGGTGTAGACCCAACAACATTTAATGTAATATAATATATATATGGAAATAAATGGGTCACAGGGACCCAGATATGCGGTCTAATGAAAAATATAATGTTGTCAAATATATAATTCCTTTGTTAAGGTATCTAGATTATGAAGCAATATATAGGACAAGGGAGATAAGCTTTACAATTTTGACAATCAGTATCATCCCTAGTAACTCTAGAAGTAGGTGGACCCAATAAATGGTGATGCCATCAGGACCCAGTTTTTAACCAAATATGAGTGTATATATATATATATGGTATAAACATGTAAAAAGTCGTAAGAACTTGTTTCACAATCTTAGTAAAATACATCAGTTTAAACTAAAATTATGTGACAACGAGGGCAAATATCAAACACCTTTTTCCGTTTATGTAAGGAGTGCACAATGATTGAGTCCGTATATATGGAAAGTGGTCGTTCATGAATATGCGTCCTTAGTACATAAACGACAACAGGTAATACAGGTTTAAATAAGGCATTTCGTCATGAACGAAGTCAAGTTATTGATTGTATAAAACAATACTTCAACACTGAAGAGATTCATTAAACCTACCATAATAAGGCATGCTAAAAATAACAACTACAGTATCTTGTTTTTTTAATATGTTTAACATTAAGTTCCAAGATCAAGTCATACAATTATTGCACATATGAGAAATAAAAGAAATATGTAATAGACTATTATATTAAATACATATCAATCTTATTTGATACATAATTTCAAAATGATCCTAGAGAAAGGAAGCCCGGGGCCGCTGTTGGACTACTACGTTTCAGCTGTGGCTGATTCATAAAGAATAATGTTACAGATTCTTTGCGTAAATTGAAATCACCTTGCAACAAGTTCTTTGAGTTTCGGGAAAATCTGAAATAATTTTGCAATTGTTTTATCTATATTGTTCGTAATCTTTTTTTTCTATATCTGTGTATTATGCACCTAGGATAACTAAAACAAATGTAAAAAATTATACAAATGTTTTGAGATTCAAACCTGATGTTTTGCAATCAACCGATGCTGAAACGTCGCAGCGCAACAGTGGGAACGAGCGTCTCATTTTATTTCCCCAATATTTACATGTAGTTACAAATAACGTTGATAGTATTGTTTGACACAATCAGCTTTGACAATATATTCATTATTTACAGCACGAGTATTTTGAATAGAAACTGATCATGTCCTGTCTAAGCAATCATTCAAACGACATTATTTGGCAAAATTGATTTGTAGCGCGATAAATTTTGAATAAGATTTTAAGGTTATGTCTTTTTATGAAATTTTCAGCTGTAGCATTGCAAGTATTGATATATTCCAGTTTTTGCAACATGTTTTATCTGTGGGATTATGCGCCTCTTACGCTTTATTTTGTTTTAAATGGTTACTTGTGATACATATTTGTTTCTATAGATCAGTATGTATTTGTTTTAATTAAGACAATCCACAAAAAGCACATTGAATAACATTTACTTACCTTTGAGATATAACAGTACCAAAAATTTAGATATCTTGCAAACTTGTCGTTCAACAAAACTATTTATTTAAGCTTAGTGTGACATATCCTATGATCCCTCGATCGTCCAGTCATTCAGTAGTTCGGC
Organism: Panopea generosa; assembly: GCA_029582155.1. Classification (NCBI taxonomy): domain Eukaryota; kingdom Metazoa; phylum Mollusca; class Bivalvia; order Adapedonta; family Hiatellidae; genus Panopea; species Panopea generosa. The sequence goes on along the minus strand of CM055911.1, from coordinate 15,004,231 downwards.
TAAATATTTGTGATTTTATAATTTTTAAAAACTGTCTGTTCCTACTTGTAACACCATGGACAGACCAGGCTCCTGTTTCACCAATATCTTAGCTTAGTTTAGATTCTAAACTTAAAGTCAAACTTAACTAAGTAAGTTTACTAAACTTACCCAAAACCTGTTTCACCATCATTTAAAACTTAACTAAGTATTCCGCTTAGTCTGTTGCAACAATTTTAAGTATTTAAGTTTTTGCATGTGAATTTAAGTTAGCTTTGACTTCGACTTAAATTCTTAAGTATTTTACTTAAAGTTAAGTTTTTAAGTATCGGATTTATGTTGGTGAAACAGGTTTAGCATACTTAAGAAAACTTTGGTAGCAAAACTTAAATTTAAGTTTTTTAATCGCTAAGTATGGCCTTAAGTTTGTTGGTGAAACAGATGCCAGTTCCACATATAACTTAATACATGCCCTTGTTTTAGTCTTGATTTACAAAGTACTTTAAAGGAAGTTTTGAAAGATTTTTAAAAAAAAATTGTTTCATTTAATACAGATCTCATGTTGCTTAATGGATATTAACAAATTTATGGCACAATACTATTTTATTGAAATGGGATCCTATGTTAAACAGAAAGTAGATTTTTTGATTAGCATTGTGTGACTCATAAAATGAGACAAGTAACTTTATTTTCAGTCATCCGATTAGTTGGATATATATTGTTGCATTTGTTTCATTTTAAAAGAGTCCCAATGACAAGATGAAGGCTTACAAGCAGTATTCGCGTGGTATATATTATCAGAATGAATTTGAATTTAATTTGCATTTCATCCCTCTCATCCCGATTTAAATATCATCTTCTGTTACGTTTTGGCCGATTTAAAATTCAAAACCATTAATGATAATGAGATGCTTTATATTCATTTTAATTTTGTTTATTATTTTTTTAGATATCTTTATCCATTCTGTCCGACATTCTGCCTTCTTGAACTCATTCATAATTATGCACACATTTTTATTAAGCTTAATATTAAATTCGAAATCGCAAACCACATATCATACATATATAAATTTACATCATAAAAAGGATGTCTGTCAGAAATTAACTATTTCTGTATATCAGTTGTTTCAAAGCAACAATATGGATTGAAAGAAGTAAACATGGTGGCGTATCCATGTTATATATTTAAATCGTATTCGTAATATAGACCTCACTTCAATTAGAATGTCCATTTATTAGCCAGACTGTATGCCAATGTCATAATCTTGCTAATGTCGTCGTGATCAAGCTTTGCAGTTTTAATCACCGTCAAAATGATCATACGCGACAGGGACTACTTTTTTTATTCCTCAGATTTATTTTTTTTCAAATATTTTATAAAATGATGCAGCAAAGAATCAGACGATTAAATTAAACTAAGAACAAAATGTTGTATAAAATAAAACAAACGCTATAATGATATCAATTAAATGAGGAAGGCGTATGAATATCTATTCAAGACAGGAAGGCGTATGAATATCTGTTCAAGACAGGAGGACGTATGAATATCTATTCAAGACATAAAAGCGTATGAATATCTATTCAAGACAGGAAGGCGTATTGATATCTATTCAAGACAGGAAGGCGAATGAATATCTGTTCAAGACAGGAGGACATATGAATATATATTCAAGACATGAAGGCGTATGAATATCAATTCAAGACAGGAAGGCGTATGAATATCTATTCAAGACAGGAAGGAGAATGAATATATATTCAAGACAGGAAATGCATGAACCAAGAGAAATAGATACTTTATATAACATTCAAAGTCATCCAGATCTACTCAGTACTTTACCCAGACACTTGATCCAACATAACTTATGGAATACGTTTTGATACTATGATATTTCGTGTAATAAGAAACGACAGATCAAGGCTTTTGGGAGAAAACTGCAAATGCCATGGATAGTATTCATTTTCTAGGGACATATGACCGATTTCTTTAAATTAAAAAACCTCGATTTCTCGTTATAATAACTCATTGCACATTAAATGAATACACGGAATTACCTATTAGTAAAGTTAGTAATGGCAACATTTAATATTATCAATATAAAACGTTATAACATTTGAAAGTTTGTGTAAGGGAACTATTTAATGAAACTGGGGCCTATTCTGCTTGGTAAGAAGTAGTAAGAACATTTTTAAACACAATCTAACCATAAGATATTTATATATATTTAAGACAAATAATTGTAATTTTAGACAAATAATTGTATTCAAAATCACAAAGTAGTCACGTGGGTTCGCCACCATGAGAAACTATATTTATAATTAAATATTATACGTTTAAATAGAAAAAAAACGTCAAACGATGTAATTATAAACTATTACAAAGAAAGAAGAAAAAAATGTTTTCACGTAAAATACATTTTAAAGAGAATTTTAATTACGTGAAAACTCCGTGTTATAATATGTATATATATTAAAAGTCAATCTCAATAAGGTCATCCAAAATCCTCTTTTCCGACAGATGTGACCTTCACCGTAGGAATATTATCAACACTGACTGGCCTACGTAACGATCCTTCCATGCTTTTATTAACTGCATCAGGCAGGATGGGAGTGGAAACACACCTTGCTACCATTGCTAAAGGATTTTCAACGCCTATGAAGTTTATAGAATTGTTAACAACATTTCCAGGAAGAAACTTTTTTATTGTACGCCGAAATGACCTTGATTTTGCTCGCACTGGTAGTTTTGGTTTGATGTCGTTTCCGGAGTTCAGTTCAGGCTCGCTATTGGCCCGATCAAGTTTCCTTTTGCTAGAATTGAATAGGAAATGTTTGGTGTCTGCGAACTTTGTTATTTCATCGGCACATTCCTTTCTACCACAATACTTGGCCCATTCCTCAGCAGTTATTTTACGTATGTTGTCCCTCGTCTTTGGACTCGCACCTATAATATATGTATATATTCTTGTGTAATTAAGTATACATCATATTTGATATTAGCTATTTGAAGAGGTCAGACAGGGCGTTGAGTGCGCCATAGTGTCATTTTGCCAATGTTTTATTTAGTTTGAATGACTGATAAATTTGGTGAAATAGCCGACATGTAAAACACCCCCTAAATTATTGTACAGTGTATGCCCTCACAAAATTACTATTTTCCAACCTATCTACCATCTACCTGGCATAGTTTGGCCTGATTAAGGGTCCTCCGTGACCGGTTGATCTAAGGCACCGTCTCAAACTCACTAGACATGCAATTTGTAACCAGAAAGATGGCGTTAAACCCCATTAAAATGACCTGATTTGACCAATTGAATCAACATAAATTAATGAAAACAAAGAGATATTTCTTTAAAGGTTGAAATGACTATAAATGAATAAAATTAATGAATAATGAATAAAATATGATCTTAGATTCCACGGGAATGAACAATTCCACACAAAAATGACCTTAAAGTGTGTTGACCAGCAGTTTAGTGTATTGCCACCCCTCAAACGCACTTAGATACAGCCTTCTGTCAAGACCTTATAAAAGTCACTTTTTAACACCAGTGATGTCTTATTGCAGTTTCTGGTATGCAAGCGTTTGGTCTACTCATCTGCAGCAAGGAATCACAGCACTTCGGAACCATTTTGCACATAGTCCTAACCGAATTACTTAGGACTTCTTTTCAAACGTAAAATTCATGTTAACTTCACTAAAAAAGACGCAACTGTGCAGTTAGACGTGTAGCTGTAGACTTTCATCGTGTGCCTTTGTTTTCCAGAGAAACGAAAAAAGACAAGTAACTCTGATATCCATATGATAACCATATGGTAGAAAGTGATAGACGGTGGCCTCCCTTTTGATGAAATCGAGAAATTCTAGTTTTGTAATACCAATATACATTATGTCATTTTGGAAAGAGTTCCTGTTGAAGGACTCCAAAGTTTATCAAATTGAATTTCAGCTGGTAGTATAAAATATATCGTTGTATGTTTATTTGATATGCATGTATTTGTTACGGCTATTAATAATAAGAGTGTTATATGAAGCTGACCTTCAAGGGAATACAACGACTTTCATAAAAGTCAACCTAATTTTGTTTCTTAATACACTTCGGTATGAGGGCAGTCTCAAATTTTAGTTTCTATTTTTAAAGGGACATAGCTCTTGTATGTGGTTTAACGCATCGTATTTAGCACATGCGTGGTCAAGTTTGACATAAATGTAGCAAATATTCTATTTCCTTCATTTTTTCATTTATATTTTTAATTTTAGTCAGTTGTTATTGGTATGTTATAATAAATAAATATATATATTTTTAAATGTTCAATACAAGCGTAAAAAACGTGATGATTTTTTAAGTATGCAATACTATTTTGGAGATCCATATTTTCATAGGGAAAGTATATCATGAAAAAACATACGCTGTAAATGTCTTAAATGATTTAAGATGGATGAATAGCACCTGATTATCATTAACAAATAAAATCGGAATTGTTTTGTTTGACAAATCCACCAAGACGTGACAAGATCGATATCTTAATTGAATTGGTAAACCTGAAACCAAATCCCCATTCTATAACTGACAGCATTTAAATACTGCTTGGCGACCTTCACATCGTCATTCAAACTCTTTCTAAGCTGGAATAATATTTACAACGTGTAAACCTGTATAACGGATCATATTTAAATTAATATGAAATCACGTGATTAATTTAATACTTAACAAAATTCTTTTTTTGGCATTTTTTGATAGATATTCTTTTGTCAATACGGGGGTAGTGAGTATATAAGATATAGCAAATATAGCCAACAATTGTAGCCAATTTCAAAATTTTAAATGAATTCTGATATGTTCACTTCAATGCATGAACTTGAGTAAAAAACTAATTCTACAATGCCGTGTGTCCAACCCTTTAAGGCCAGTTCGAGCAATCAGTTTAAAATATATAGCATACATTTTTAAATAGTTTTGGTTTTATTTTTACTTTAACAAAACTATAAAACAACACGATAATATCACCTGCATAAAGAAGAGTCTTTGCACATTTTGTTCGTCCCTGAATAGCTGCTTTTAACAATGCTGTCATTCCGGCTTTGTTTTTTTGGTCGATTCGAATTTTCGGAAAGTCGTAGATGAGCGTTTTAATAATTTCGGCATGTCCTGGAAATGTAACAAGATATTTATTAATGCATTAAAGCAGACTTGAATTGATACATCAGAGTAGGCTATTTTTGTTTGGTGCTTCTTTGCTCTTCCAAGGGGTCATTATATTAGAAAGCATCTACTAGTAATTACTGACCAGAAAGTTTGATAGGTAACCGTACATTGTATTGACCTGAGCGGATCGAACATTTGACAATCGGATGAACGGACATATAAATGAACACAACCATGGGAAATAGGTATTACCTTCGAGAGGTAATCGCATAAAGGTGGTAATGAATAATGACCATTGGTTCTTCTTGTTTAAAAAACATTTTCCTTATTTGTTTGTTCATTTTGTGATTTGAATGGCATTATTGGTGTATTTGGAACATTTTGAAAGCATTTTCATGTTTGAACTTTGAATTTAGAAAGAAATGTTGCCTTGAAACTTGGGTATGAATAGATTATGTTCAAAGTTTAGCTTTCACTTTGTCAAAAGTGCACACACACACACACACACACACACACACACACACACACACACACACACACAAATGGTATACCTTACAAAACGACGTATAACGTTCTGTACCTACGTAACGAGGTTTATATGTTATATGCGTAGTAGAAAGGTATTGGTATCACATTCTGTGATAATATTAAGCACACATCATGGAAAGCATTTTCATTTTGCAAATTAAGCTTGTTTTAACCAAGGTAACGGAAAAAGTACCTCGTTATTTTTTGGTACCTCGTTATGTGGGTGTGAATTTCTATAATTTACCTCGGTCAGTAAGGCACACACACACACACACACACACACACACACACACACACACACACACACATAATCTCTATAAATTAAATAATATATTGGCATTGTATATGTCAACGTCCAGTACATATAAGTTTCCCTTCTTTCATTTGGGTCTTTCTACGAATGTCAAGCCTATGAAAATGGGTCAGTCACTATAGTAAATCATAACAGACTTGCACCTTAAAATATATAGTCCCTACTCTGTTAAGGTTTCCCCTGTAACAACAATTCATAGACCTAATTCGACGTTTGGGGAATTTAGTAAAATAACCGATAAATGCATTGTCCCTATAGATTGATCACAGATAAATGAAAATAAAATGTAACACTCATTGCTAAAAAACCTTTATACTATATTGATATTCTGGCGAGTGTTGAGACTGCATAAGAGCAACAAAAGAGATCTATGCCACTCCTATTCGAGCTCATATGATTTAGTTAAAGCAAGTTTTCCGAATTGCGTAAATTTTGCCATTAATATTCAAACATATTTATAAAACAAAACAAGCGTATTTTTATGTTCCTTCAGATGTAATTTATAAGAGCAGCTTTTCCAAGTCACTGATTATTGTTCTACGGTTCAGTACTACTAACCACAGCAGAAAAGTATACTGATGGTTTAGGTATATAAAACATCCATGAAAACTGCAAATCAATACTCCAATGTGCAAAGCAAACGATTGATCTTAAATGATTGTCTTAGAATCAAAAGATCAAAATAAAGAGATTGAAGATAAATGAGATAAAAAGAAGAATACGACTTAAATCTATAGTTTCCATCAGTTAAAGGTTTATGAGTGCTTTTGAGATTTCTTTGCTAGTCTGTATAACGGACCCAGTTCTGCTGATTGGTTCCATTACAAGGCAATGCGTTTAAGCACGTTGATTGGTCATTTGCTTTAGGGAACGTTTGGTGACGTTACACTTCAGTAAGCGTTTATTAGCTGTGAATAGTGAGACAACACCCTGGTTTTCTATGAAGAGTAATTTCGGGAGCTATAATGTTCTACATAAAATTATATACTAGAGAATTGTACAGTAAATCAACACGAGACGTAGCATTCAACGCAACAAAACAAAAACATACATACACAAATCATATATTTATTGTTATACAAACATATGAAACTTGATAACATAGATAACTTACTTAACGGCCGAGTAAGCCAATAGATGTGGGCCACACGTTTATTACAGATTGATCAGTTAACAGCATCAGCACAAGTTATCAAAATGAATAAACAATTTAGTGGACAAATCTTACAGATTGTGGAATAGTCTGGTATGTTTGTAGTATATTTTGCAACCGTTTTATGGATATGAAATTAACTTATTTTAAGAAATATATTTTCAAGAATGTTGTATGCTAGTTAATTTGAAATGTATTACTAAATTGACTGACAGTTCCACCAAGGGTCAACAGTAACTAGAAGATTGTTACTACATGAGACACACACGCTTGGTATCATCCTAAATGTATGAAACAGCCGATACTGCATTAATAATATAGGATACACAGAACAGTAAATTATAACTTTCACGACTATTATAACGACTTTAATGGCTGTGCCGTGTCTCCTAGTGGTTGTACATTGTCTTGTTGTTTGTAGATATTTGTATAATAAAAAATGAATTATTGATATAACACAGTACAACACGTCTATTTGTTATATAACTCCTTGTTTTTTTTTACACATGAAAAGCAAGCTATTCGAATACCTGTCCACACACCACCGAGTCGAATTATGTTTTTGATCATGGTGTGAGGCTTGTGTGCATCATGTCTTCTTAAAGTCGACACTCTTCATATATACCAAGAATATTAATTAATCTAATAAACAGTTTATGGATTCCTACCCAATTACGTTGATTGTTTTTACTATCTTTACAACCATTTGTTTATTTATCTTTCTCTCCTAATGTAGTTTGGGGAAAATATCTTGATTGAGGAAGACGCACGATATGAAGTTACTCTAGCATATAACATATTTAATACAAGACTCGGAGCCCCTTTCTGGTTCGATTCTCAGTGGGGTCACGTCTGTAGTCTTTAACGCACTCCCACCGCAGTACCGTATTTGTGAAATGTACTCTGAATGCATATGCAATACTTCTTAATCTTAATATAGCCTGTCGCTGACTAAGTACTGATGTAGAAAGTATAGGGAAATGAGAAGATGATATTGAGGGAATCAGAGCTGAACTCCGTTGTTACATAGATACACTTATACCGAGAAAACGTGCATTTGGATGGGTCAAAACGTTTAATACTGCAGTACTGCGGTGGATTGATTTTTGCGTCTGGTGCAGAATGTATCAACGATGTTCCAGAACAACCTGATAAGCCATAACCCGCTACCGTCAACACGTAGTGTTTAAATGGAGAGACAATATTATAACTGATGCAAGATACACTGTGTGTCAGATTTCCTGTATTGTAGGGTTATCGTTATTAATAGTTCATTTCATCCTAAAACGTATCTTTACTAATTTTTAAATTTAGAAGTCTTGGTTCACCTTCTCTTTCCTTACGTCCTCAGCCACGTTCGCCCCCAACCAAATCTCTGCTTGCCACCAACTTTCCCCCATTGTTTCCCTTACCACTTTGACATTTCTTGCACAACGGATAGGGATATCTGCATTTTCACTGGAGTTAGATATTTCTATCTCACCCTAGGGCAGAGATACCATTCTTGCACTATGACGTATGACTAATTTATGACGTAACGTATAAAATTTATGACGTAAAATCTTATAATTCAACGTCTTAAAAGCGATCGTTGTGAAAATATAATGATACATTTAGTTAAAATAATTACTAAATATGTTTAGTATGCAAGAAAAAAATATCATTTATGGCTTCTTCGGTTGAGATAGAAAATTCCGTCCCTTTGGACAACTGTTTTCGCGTGAACTCGGTAGAGGCTCGTTTCCGCCAAAACAATTATCCCTCGGGACGGAATTTTCAAACCGAACCTCAAACCCTTTTATTTGTTACACTTCTTCAGGATCTATAACTACCCATTCACCATTTAAATCTTTCGTTGGCTGTTCAGTACATTCCTATCCGCCGTTCCCATCCCCTGATCTAAGTTCTTTGGCACAACGTATCTTATAAGCCAGGAGGCTACACGAATGTGTGCGTTAAATACCTCACATTTGGAAAAAAATATTTCCGAAATATGACAATAGCCAATAGAAAAAAAATGGTAACCGATGACAGACGAGAGTACTAAGCTATTGAGAAGGGTGGGTAACACGTTTTGAATAATTGAGCATGTCAAATATTTATAGTAGCCAAACCGAAGGAAGAACGCCAAGAAGATGTATACAATAGCACAGTTTAACCAGACTGATTCCAGTAATAAATGGGCGAGTATACTGTGAGGTGGTGCTTAAAATACAAAAGAAATACTTGAACAAATCGCCGCCTAGGCATAGGTAACCTCAGATACGTTTCTTTTTCACAATAGACGAAACCATGAAAATAAACATTTCTTATTTTATATATCATATACATCCACCATCCAATATCAATATGTCGGCCAATAATTGGATCTTCTCACCAGTAATGAGTACAGATATTAGATCGTTAATCGAGAAAATCCGGTATGTGTCACCGTACGAAAGAGCTAATAACCCACTAATACGTATAATTTAGTCTTTAGTCAATATAACCATGCTCCTGGAGAAGCTCGTTAATTTGTAATAGTGGTGTAGAAAATATAAGGACACAATGAGGTCAATAAAAAGCTCTTCAGAAGTAAGTGACGTTTTGCCTAATTCAGAGTTTCTGTAGGTTTACTAAATACGTTTCTCGGTGATGTTAACGTCTGTCTCGGTGGTATTGAGTGGCACGAGTACGTTTATTGCTCCGCCCACTGACCACGTGGCGTCGTTTGTCAAAGTAAATACAATGTAATACAATGTCATGTTTACTTAAAAACCGTTCGCTTTGTTTAAGGGAAATGGTGATCCTGGAAACGATATCGATTGCTATACTTTAAAATCATGTACAATTATTTATTTGTCGGAATAAGTAATATTTTCGACTTGAACCCAGTTATTTCATATTGATTTTTATGCTGAATTTTCTTTACCAACAATTAATTGATTAATTTAACATTTGTTTTTAAATTTTTAAAATTATTAAACGGAGTTTTATCATATCTTTTCTGTTAACATCAATTTTACAAAAAAAACGATGTATTGTTTATTTACATGCAATTGTTATGCGGCAAATTTCAATATAATTTGTTTATAATATTTGTTTTGAATCACGGAAAAAAGACGACAAATTTCATTTAAATGTGTTTATATTATTTTTGAATAACTGAAAATTATGTCATACGGTAAACTTTGATTTGAGTATTTTAAACAATTAAAAATTGTCTAAAATTTAAATATTTTAGTAAACTCGAAATTTTAACATTAGTGACAAACTTTTTTAGTTCGATATTTACATTTTTTGAATTTTTTCGCAGCTTGTCGAACATACTAATCGGATCACTTAATCACTTAAACAAGGGTTCAAATTTAGCGATAGAGTCTTGACTTAAAGCAATTATCCGCAAATGTTTTGACTGGAAGAGCTTGGTCGGCTATGAATAATCCGTTTAATCAAAAGGTAGTCGATACACGTAAATTGATGTAACAACATATTGTAGATGTACACAATTTGGATTTCCTGGGATTAATTTAAGTCTAATTGCATTATTTTTATGTAAATGCCCATTTTTCGCAGCTTACACGCTATGGAATGATTGGTCAGGAAATCACCCCTTTTTAATATACAGCATTTCATTAGCATAAATTGACAGGATAATTTTCATTATAAAAGTACTTTACTCCAGATGCAGTCACTTAACATCTGCGTCTCGTTGTATTAATTTGTATAATAAAGTTTTATTGGACTAGAAAAAGGACCTCTTTTTATTTTTTTAGTTAAGTGATTTTTTTTTTGAAGTTTATTTGTAGATATATGTTTTTTTTTGTTTTAGAATAAATCTTATGTTCTACCATAGTAAATATACAGAGTGAAAGTTTAAAATAGATCTTTGGTATATGTGAGATTCAATTTAAAGTTATCAGAATTGTATATTCATGAATGGATTTGTTTCGAGTTTGTTGGTAAGTTGATATACATGAAGTCCAAGATGGTTTATTCAATTAATTAGTTTTTAGGTTCATATAAACATTATTGTGTATGTTTTTCTCTTTAACACTTGCAGTATCTTAACGAAACCAAATTATCTTATTTATAGTTCTATATTATGTACATTCTTCTGCAGTACAATATACCTTTCCGGTCTTGTATTTGTCTCTTTCGGTTCGATAAGTTAAATTATGTACTCTCGTAAATTAAAGTTGCACAAAACAAAATTTAGAATTTGAAATATTTAAATTGTTAACAAGTTTTTGTAATTATACACGTTTTATAATTGAGAAATGGATTATATGGTAAGACACGAATAATTTAGATTGTTATTAATTGAATTGATTTAGCTTTCGTGTTAAATTTCAGTTTAATTTGGCGTATTGCTTTTACAAAACAGTCAACAGACTGTGAATAATTTATTCATATTCTATGTGAGATTGGTTTTGTTTATAACACCTTGGATATATATTGATGGAAAACACATTGATATTTAGTTTATTTGTAATTCTGTTATATTCTATTCTGTTTTGTATGCTATTCATTTAATAAGACTTAACATCTGCGATTCGTTGTATTAAATTGTAAAATAAAGTTTATTGGACTGGAAAAGGACCTCTTTTTATCTTTTTAGAATAACCCCATTATTACCATTGCAAACGGCACAAAACATACATGCAATATAATTTTATGAATTATTTCAAATTCTCTGACAGCAATTAGAAAATCGTAAAAAGCTAACGGCATTTTCAATCATATGTTTTGTTTAAAACGCACTGCCTTTTTATTAATAAACGAGTTTATATTAATACTCACGCAAATTGAGAGAATGTTCACCACGATATAACCTTTTTAAATAAATGACAATCCTATTATGTTTATTCAGGAGTCGTTTTCTGTTCAGTATTAGCAATTCCTGTCTTTAATAGCAGCACGCCTCTGGTCGCACGCTGTAATTAAATAGCCTCGTCAATTGTGAATGTAATGCATTTCTTTTGCTGATTATTGCACCCAAAGGGACACACTAAATTACATTAACTTGACTTTGTATCATATTAACGAACACTGGGGGAAGGTCTGCACAAGATATACTTCGTTTCTAACTTGTGCGTACACCACACATGATTACCAAGGTTGGCTACTCGTTTTCGCTATTGAATCGTTATATTAATTATTCAGTTAACTTTTTTCAAAACTGATCACTCTTTAAGATTGGTATTTGCACATCTTTTTATATTAGGTTACATAATTGTGCTATATATGAATAGATTGAATATATTTTATCTATTTTCGGAAACAATCTCTGATTAAATGAAATACAATCATATATATATTTAATAAATTTGTTCATCCTCTTATTTTTAGGAATTTATGACTTAAAAGTATTTCATGCATTATTTCAATATTGATAATAAGAAAAGAAAATGAATGTTAATGGTAAATGGCGGTTCAAATTATGTATTAATTAACAATATATTTAGTGTTGTAAATATGTTATTATTACGGTGTATTTTTGTACAAGTCTTAAATAAAATATATGTTCTGTTCTATTATGTTTTTACACAGTTTCAAGTTTCGCCAACATTCATCCAGCAATGTAAACACTCAAACACTCTAACACTCAAATCATACATAATGCTTAATGCTAAAGTAAAACGAAAATATAAGCATCGGACAATATTATTATTAAAGTATGATCTTCACTAAACGAACTATAAAAAATATTAATTTATTTCTTAACATGTTATATTTTATTGATTGTATTATATATATTGTTATACTTTCACAGAAATATCATTTTTAAGATTTCAATTGTTTTTGTCAAACGCAAATATTTGAGAATATACTAGGTTACTTTAACTCAATTGCGAAATAAGATTTGAGTTTATATGACACTCTCACGTCCTTTTTTGATGTAGAACCAGCACTGAGCGTCGTTTGTGAGAAGTCACCGGCTTAAACCTGATCACGCCATGAACTGAACACTAGAACCAGCACTGAGCGTCGTTTGTGAGAAGTCACCGGCTTAAACCTGAACGCGTCATGAACTGAACACTAGAACCAACACTGAGCGTCGTTTGTGAGAAGTCACCGGCTTAAACCTGAACGCGTCATGAACTGAACACTAGAACCAGCACTGAGCGTCGTTTGTTAGAAGTCACCGGCTTAAACCTGAACGCGTCATGAACTGAACACTAGAACCAGCACTTAGCGTCGTTTGTTAGAAGTCACCGGCTTAAACCTGAACGCGTCATGAACTGAACACTAGAACCAACACTTAGCGTCATTTGTTAGAAGTCACCGGCTTAAACCTGAACGCGTCATGAACTGAACACTAGAACCAGCACTTAGCGTCATTTGTTAGAAGTCACCGGCTTAAACCTGAACGCGTCATGAACTGAACAATAGAACCAACACTTAGCGTCATTTGTTAGAAGTCACCGGCTTAAACCTGAACGCGTCATGAACTGAACACTAGAACCAGCACTTAGCGTCATTTGTTAGAAGTCACCGGCTTAAATCTGAACGCGCCATGAACTGAACACTAAACAAACATGTAAAAATGTCATAAAATAAGACAATATTGGTGCATCACTCTTATACCGTATGTTTACTTATGACTTTGAACTAACAAACGATAAAGGAGCATTTAAAATAAGTTCTCACCAGCTTGAGCGGCAAAAATAATTGGTGAATTTCCTTCCTTGTCTGGGAGATTTACGTCAACATCCGGAGTTTCTGAGAGCAACTCCACGACCGGAAGTAATCCACTTGAGCATGCATGACTGAGTGGTGTCTGAAACATAGACGAGTGGAAATTGTTATTTATATGAATTACTTTTACTGTGGAATGCAAACACGAACATTTAAAGATGATCGTTTTACTGGATTAATAAACTAATAAAATAAGTATTGAGACTTACTAATAGTAGTGACACTATTACTGTTATTACTGTTATTGCTACTGTTGCTTCTGTTACTGCTACTTCTAATACTACTACTATTACTACTACTACTATTACTACTACATCTATAACTACAGTAACTACTGCTACTACTACTACTTCTGACATTATTACTGCTGCTGCTGCTGCTGATACTGATAATGGTACTGCTACTGCTACTGCAACTACTACTTCTACTGCCATTTCTATTGCTACTATAAATACTTCTTATACTACTACTATTATTTCTACTACTTCTGCTACTACTACTACTACTACTACTACAACTACTATTACTTCTACTACAATTACTACTGCTAATACTGACACTATTACTACTTAATATACTCGGAAATTTGTGCCAAGTTGTTAAAATAAAACTTTGTATTCACATCAAGCATCAAAAATTCACGATCAATAAACAATTACTTTGAACAAGATCGAATTGAAAAATCTAAACCATTGTTGTAATAACAAGAAATAAAACCACCCACACTATACATATTACGAGAAAAAATGTAATGACTCAGTTCTCCAGGATTCATATGAAGTAACAGTTCTCGTTCACAAACCGGCAATTTTATAGCAAAATTAAGATTGATTGTTATCGCGCTGAGCATAAAACAATTATGGCAAATACCTCCATTTTGAAATCTGGTAACTGTTGCATTGAAGTGTGGACAATAGTTGTATGTTAAACAGGAAACAGCAGCGGTTGTCTAGTGGTAGAGAGTACGCCTCACATGCGAAAAGTCATGGGTTTGGTGTCAGATCATATCATACCAAAAACTTGAAAAAAGGTATTTAAATGTCCTCGCTTGCAAACCAGACTGCATTAAGAGGAGTGTTCTAGGTCTGTTCAATTACAACAACAACAATACAATCCATCAACTACAATAACAACATCATCCACCAACTACAACAACACCATCCATCCACAAACAAAAATTACAACACCATCCATCAACTACAACAACAACATAATCCACAAACTACAACAAAAACACCATCCACAAACTACAACAACAACACCATCCACAAACTACAATAACACACAATCCACCACATACAACAGCAGCAAAATCCATCAACTACTACCACACCATCCACCAACCACTACAACAACACCATCCACCAACTACAACAACAAGACAATCCACAAACTACCACAACACCATCCACCAACTACAACAACAAGACCATCCATTAACTACAACATTACCATCCACCAACTAAAACAAAAATACCATCAACCAACTACCACAACACCATCCACTAACCACCAAAACAACACCATCCACCAACAACAACAACCACACCATCCACCAACCACAACAACAAGATCATCCACCAACTACAACAACACCATCCACAATCTACTACAACACGACAATCCACCAACTACAACAACAACAACAATATCCATCAAATACAGCAACAATACCATCCACCAACTACAACAACTACAACAATAACACCATCCACCAACTACAACAACAACATCATCCATCAACTATAACCATACCATCCACCAACTGCAACACCAACACCAACCATCAACTACAGCAACATCACCGTCCACCAACTACAACAACACACAATACACCAACAACAACAGCAACATAATTCACCAACTACCACAACAACACCATCCACAAACAACAACAACAATACCATCCACAAACTACAACAACACAATCCGACAACTACAACAACAACACCGTCCACCAAATACAACAACAACACCATCCACCAAATACAACAACAACACCATCCACCAACTACAACAACCACACAATCCACCCATTACAGCAACAATACCGTCCACCAAATACAACAACAACACCATCCACCAAATACAACAACAACACCATCCACCAACTACAACAACCACACAATCCACCCATTACAGCAACAACACCATCTACCACCACCAACAACACCATCCACCAACTACAATAAAAACACAATCGACCACAAACATCAGGAACAAAATCCACCAGCAACCACAACAACACCATCTACCAACTACAACAACAACACCATTCATCAACTACAACAACAACACCATCCATCAACTACAACAACAACACCATCCACAAACTACAACAACCACAAAATCCAAAAATTACAGCAACAACACCATCCACCAACTACAATAAAAACAAAACCATCCATCAACACAAACGACCACAACAACAGCAACAAAATCCACCAGCTACCACAACAACACCATACATCAACTACAACAACAACACCATTTACCAAAAAACAACAACCACACCATCCACCAATTACAACAACAACACCATCCACCAACTACAACAACAAGACAATCAATTTATTTCAACAAAAACATCATCAACAAACAACAAAAACAATACCATCCTCCCAAAACAACAACCACACCATCCACGAACTCCAACAACAACACCATCCACCAACTACAACAACAACAAAACAATCCATTTATTTCAACAATGACATCATCAACCAACTACAAAATAAACACCATCCACCAACTACAACAACAACACTATACATCAACTACAATAACAACACCATCCACAAATTACAACAACAACACCAACCATCAACTACAACATCAAGACCATTTACCAACTACAACAACCACACAATCCACCAATTACAACAACAACACCAACCATCAACTACAACATCAAGACCATTTACCAACTACAACAACACCATTCATCAATTACAACAACAGAATCCACCAACTACAACAACCACACCAAGATCCAACTACAACAACAACACCATCCATCTACAAGAACAAGACCATTTACCAACTACAACAACACCATCCACCAACTACAACAACTCCATCCACCAACTGCAACAGCCACACCAACCAGCAATTACAATAACAACACCGTCCACAAACTACAACAACAAGACCATCCACCAACTACAAAACAACACAATTCACAAACTTCAACAACACCATCCACCAACTACAACAACCACACCGTCCACCAACTACAACAACAACACCATCCATCAACTACAACAACAACAACATCTAGAAACTAAAACAAAAACACCATTAATTAAATACAGCAACCACGTCCACCAACTACAACAACAACAACACCATCCACAAACTACAACAACAATACCATCCACCAACTACAACAACAACACCATCCAACACCAACAACAACCACACCATCCAACACCAACAACAACCACACCATCCACCATCTATAACAACAAAACTATCCACCAACTGCAAAAACCACACCATCTACCATCTACAACAACAAGACCATCCACCAACTGCAACAACCACACCATCTACCAACTACAACAACAAGATCATTTACAAACTAAAACAACCACACCATCCACCTATTACAACAACCACACCATCTACCAACTACAACAACAAGATCATTTACAAACTAAAACAACCACACCATCCACCTATTACAACAACCACACCATCTACCTATTACAACAACCACACCGTCCACCAACTACAACAATCACACCATCCACCATCTACAATAACAACACAATCCACCAACTAAAACAACCACACCATCCACCTATTACAACAACCACACCATCTACCTATTACAACAACCACACCGTCCACCAGCTACAACAATCACACCATCCACCATCTACAATAACAACACAATCCACCAACTACAACAATCACACCATCCACCAAGTACAACAACAACAACATCCACCAACTACAAAAATCACACCATCCACCAACTTTAACAACAACACCATCCACCAACTACAACAACAATACCATCTACCAACTACAACAACAAGATCATTTACCAACTACAACAACCATACCTTCCACATATTACAACAACAAAACCATCTACCTATTACAACAACCACACATCCACCTATTACATCAACCACACCATCCACCAACTACAACAACAAGACCATCCACCAACTACAACAACGACACCATCCACCAACTACAACAACCACACCACCCACGTACTACAATAACCACACCATCTACAAACTACAACAACAACACCATTAACCAACTACAACAACAAGACCATTTATCAACTACAACAAACACACCATCCACCTATTACAACAACACCATCCACCTATTACAACAACCACAATATCCACCTGTTACAGCAACAACACCATTCACCTATTACAGCAACCACAACATCCACCTGTAACAACAACCACACCATCAACAAGTTACAGCAACACCACCATCCACCATTTAAAACAACAACACCATCCACCAACTATAACAACAACAACATCTGGCAATTACAGCAACAACACCCTCCACCAACTACAACAACAACACCATCCACCAACTACAACACCAATACCATTTACCAACTATAACAAAAAAATCCACCAACTACAACAACAACAACATCCACCAATAACAACAACAACACCATCCACGAACTACAGCAACAATACCATCTGGTTATTACAGCAACAACACCATCTACCAACTACAACACCAGTACCATTTACCAACTACAACAACACATTCCACCATCTACAACAACAACACCATCCACCAACTACAACAACAACAACATCCACCAACTACAACAACAACACCATCCACCAACTAAAACAACACCATCCTCCAACTACAACAACAACAACACCATCCATCAACTACAACAACCGCCAACTACAACAACCTCACCATCCACTCAATTTAGTGTCAAAATAGCTATAAACAAATACATAAAAACAAAAAATAAAAACAACAAAACTACTGGTGTATTAGGAAACAGTATTTTTGCTGAAAAACGCCGGGTAGTCTATATGTCAGTAAAATGTAAAAGCACGTGCATTCATTCAAGAGGAAATGAAAACCTCGAATGGAGAGGTGTGATCTTATTCAATGCTTTCTTTTTAAATCTAATTATTTTGTCATTATATTAGATATAGATACTATAGTTGGAATTGGGTCAACAATTTATCTTCATCAATATGAATTGGGTAAACAATCTATCTTCATCAATATGTATAACATATCGCCCAAAACATGTCTATATCTGTATTTATACAAATGAGGTATTTACTGTTAACACGTTTTTAAAACAACACAGTGTTCCTAATGTTACAGACATTTTGGAAACATACATATAACGGGGGAATACTCATTGCCAATATTTAAAATGTATTTCCAAGGAAGTGTGTAAATATCATCATGTAAATTGTAAAATTATTTAAATGGTTATTACATATTATTGTAAAGTTGGTGGTTTAAAGTATAGGGTATTCACAAAACAATTACAATGGTAAAAAAATCATGAATACATTTACATGTGTCAGGTTTATTCTGTAACATGGTGCCAGCATGTAGGCGAGAGTAGTTTTGAATACATGTGTGGGTAATGCTGTTTTGATACATTTTATACAAATATATATATTTGATATCCATTGGTGCAGGTCTAGTTTTAAAAAATGCAGATGTGCAATCTGCATTATTAGATATCATGAAGCATCTGAACACGCAAACACGACATCCACCTTGTTTGACACATATGCATAGTTTGATGAGTGGTAAAGAAATGTTTAACACAATGCACTTTATGTATGGCATATAAATGTTTACTAGATCTTGAGGACCAAAGAAAGCAATTATGTATTTATATATTGTTTGACTATTCTATAATAAGTATATTGATTACGCGTATGGAATTGCAACCTTTGAAAGTCATTTCTCTTTTACGATACGTAACATTGTCTGTCGGTGGACCGATTGCATAAATGACCTTACGCGAAATCGTATACAAGTCACGTGACAATGTTTATACAAGTACTTTCGCGTGTTTGTATAGGGAAAAACGGTGGCGTAGCAACTAATATCGATCGCTGATTGGATAATCGACTTGTATGGTTGACAGCCCGCATCATGTCAATTGTCCCCTATGAAGTGTGATTTTTTCATCACAAAGCTACTGCAACCGTCTCACACTTCTATAAAAGTAAGTTTTCCTTAATTGATATGTAGTGTTCATCACTGAGACCTGTGATGGTAGAAAATAATAGGAATACCTCTCTCGAGGATTTTGGGCGCAGTGGTTGTCTAGTGGTTGAGTGTTCGCCGTTTCGTATGCTGGAGGTCGTGGGATTAATCACGGCATGATGCTATAGTGTGGCAGCGCTCAGAATATTATCTCAAGCTGATACTGTCACTATGTGACAGAACATTTGTGTAAAGTGTCGGTAAACACCATCAAATAACTGAAAGCATTACATTTTGTTTGATTCATATATACATGATTTGTTATACAACATTATCACATAATTTTTTATCTGAAGTCCATTATGTAATGCGGATAACTAATATTTTCTGCACGATTTTGTAACATGTAATTAATGCTATAGATTATTAAATCTTCATCCTGTCACGAGAAATTCTGTCCGTGATGTATTTTGCTATTAGACACGAACGGTGAACGACGTGGCAGTTTGTTGTTGCGGATTGCCATTATACAGTTATGCAATTGGTAAGCGACAACATAATCACCAGAATGAAGTTAATACACTTAATATTTAATAGTGTTAAAATCATTGTACGCTTGTCATTGATTATGATAATATTCTTTACAAATAAAATATTATTTGAGACGGCGACAATAATACAGTCATGACTCTCTTAAGGTAAGTGAAAGATCAATATTAAGTCAGTTTAGATGTGGTGATCTCCCGCTCAGAGCAGAGACGGACATATACCAGACACCAGAGCAAAGACTGTGTCTGTTGTGAACGCAATGGACTTTTTTTTATTGAACTTTAACTTTATAAGCATTATAGAGAAAATACATTTGGTAATGACGATGATAACAATAACAACTGATTAAAAATGTCATATTTGATGCATACGCATCCAAAAAAGCTGAAAACTATAATCTCACGCATCACATATTAGAAGAAACATTATTTATTTGTGAACAATGGTATAAGATTGTAATACATTTATTTTTCGTGATCTTTGCTCAATCAACCTTTAAATTGATATCATTCACCCACAAATATATAAATATATAAGAATGATTCGATGAAGTCAAGTATAGCCATATGTTATACAACTATTTCCACCAAACCCATTCATGTGTACAAAGTATGTACTTTGATGTGTCACATTTTACATCGTACGATGTCTGAATGAAGGGTTAATGCATGGGTTTCTTTGAGATTCACCTGTGGTATGTGGTTATTTTTGTATATGTACACGAATGATTACCAACATCATTGTCAGTTAGCAAAATTTATCATACGGAAACGTTGTGACAAGAAGTGAAAACAACATTATAACTTGACCACGACATACGGTATCTGAGTGAGTATTTTTATATAATGTTCCTATAGTTTAGTAACTTAAATGTCCTATAGCTATATTTCGACACAATCAGATGTAGATATTTTTTGTATAAATTGTTGATATATATTCAGACTAAAATGTGGTGAATTTGATTTCATATCCACAGTATTAAGAGTTGTGTATTATGATAAAGGCCGAGGAATCTGGGAACGTATTTTGCGATGTTTATATTGTGATTATAATGAAGTGATGAAATCGGCATTTAGAATTCTAAGATTTGTGTTATTAAATTTTGTTTTGTTTAATTTGTTATTTGCAAAGCAAATAGATTTAGAATTTGTCCGTCAGTGTTTATACTGTATAATGTGGAAATATGTAGAGACGTATCTAAAACTACCATAAAACGTGATATATGATTAGAAATGAATATACTGTCCTTCTATATTAATAAAACTACCATGAAATGTGATAGAAAGTAAGAAATCAATGTACTTTTGTGATCAATTGATAAACTTCCATGAAGTAATAGATTGTAATGAATGAATACACTGCTATGTTTTATTGATTGAACTACCATGAAATTGAGTGATGGTAAGTGATAAACGTAATACTATAAAATATTGAGCAAATAGTAAATCTGAGTTAATTTATATATTTGTAGCAGTTTATTGACGTATTTGTGACGTAGGTCACGTAACGTTAGCGATGTATCAGGAGTCAGCCGGTGGTAATACCGTCATAAGGACGCACAACCCACATAATCGTCATTTAGACGACGTGACAACCCTGAAGTCTGAGCAAAATCGGCATTATGCGACGTAAGGCCATAGTAGTTCATTACTACAAAGAACACGAGAAGAGAACCCTGTTGATACATCCATCGCCATCGATGATAAGAGATATTCCTACGTATCAGGACGCGGACATTTGCGTATGTATAATCTTATTCACACGTTTGGTTAATTCCCCAGAATCCCATAGCTTTGAACTGTCATGTTTTGCCTCAGGTATAATTTTGACTTGTTAAAATACGTCATCAACGTAATAATTGGTACTTATGTGTTTTAAGTCATGAAGTACGTCGTGTTCAAGATTCGTGGCTTTTGCGGTTCTGTTGTATTTATTTTAACAAAAAAAATGCAACAAATAGTTATCAGCGGTATATCGGTGGTAAATAGTTGAGAAACAAAACACAATGATGATAAACGAGATCTTCAATAATATAGATATACGAAATTAGTTTTGCGCAATCATGTAGTGTTTACTCATAAATAAAGTGCAATGTTGCTATGGCCCTTTTTTGAGTACGCTTCTTTGCACATAGTTCATGTAAGAAGATATACCTTACATCATGGAGGATATCTGAATAAGCAAAATTGTTAGCTAATGTTTCTATGACCCTTTTAGAGTACGCTTCTTTGCACATAGTTCATGTAAGTATATATACCTTACATCATGGAGGTTATCTGAATAAAGAAAATTGTTAGCTAATGTTTCTATGACCCTTTTCGAGTACGCTTCTTTGCACGTAGTTCATGTAAGAATATATGCCTTACACCATGGAGATATCTGAATAAGGAAAATTGCTAGCTAATGTTTCTATGACCCTTTTTTGAGTACGATTCTTTGCACGCAGCTCATGTTAGAATATATACCTTACATCATGGAGGATATCTGAATAAGGAAAATTGCTAGCTTATGTTTCTATGACCCTTTTAGAGTACGCTTCTTTGCATGTAATTAATGAAAGAATGTATACCTTACATCATGGAGAATATCTTAATAAGGAAAATTGCTAGCTTACGTTTCTATGACCCTTTTAAAGAACGCTTCTTTGCACATAATTCATGTAAAAATATATACCTTACATCATCGAGGATATCTAACAAAGAAAAATTGGCTAGCTTATGTTTTTTATGACTTTTTTGTGGGTACGATTATTTGCACGTAGTTCATGTAAGAACATATACCTTACATCATGGAGGATATTTTAATAAGGAAAATTGCTAACTAATGTTTTTTATCACCTTTTTTTGAGTACGTTTCTTTGCACGTGGTTCTTGTAAGAATATCTCCTTATACCATGGAGGTTATCTTAATAAGGAAACTTGCTAGTTAATGTTTCTATGACCTTTTTAAAGTACAATTCTTTGCATGTAGTTCATGTTAGAACATATACCTTACATCATGGAGTATATCTTAATAAGGAAAATTTCTAGCATATGTTTCTATGACCCTTTGTTGACTACGATTCTTTGCACATAATTCATGTAAGAATATAAACCTTACATCATGGAGTATATCTTAATAAGGAAACTTGCTAGCTAATGTCTCTATGACCCTTTTAAAGAACGCTTCCTTGCACATAATTCATGTTAGAATATATACCTTACATCATCGAGGATATTTTACAAAGAAAAATTGCTAGCTTATGTTTCTATGACTTTTTTTTTGGTACGATTCTTTGCACGTAGTTCATGTAATAACATATACCATACATCATGGAGGATATTTTAATATGGAAAATTGCTCGCTAATGGTTCTATCACCCTTTTTTGAGTACGTTTCTTTGCACGTGGTTCTTGTAAGGATATATACCTTATATCAGGGAGGTTATCTTAATAAGGAAACTTGCTAGTTAATGTTTCTATGATTTTTTTAAAATACGAGTCTTTGCATGTAGTTCATGTTAGAACATTCAACTTACATCATGGAGGATATCTTAATAAGGAAAATTTCTAGCTTATGTTTATATGACCTTTTTAGAGTACGCTTCTTTGCACATAATTCAAGTAAGAATATATACCTTACATCATGGAGGATATCTGAATAAGGAAAATTGCTAGCTAATGTTTCTATGACCCTGTTTTGGGTACGCTTCTTTGCACGCAGTTCATGTAAGAATATAAACCTTACATCATGGAGGTTATCTGAATAAGGATAATTGCTAGCTACTGTTTCTATGACCATTTTTGGGTACGCTTCTTTGCACGTAGTTCATGTAAGAATATATACCTTACATCATGGAGGATATCTGAATAAGGAAAATTGCTAGCTTATGTTTCTATGACCTTTTGTTGAGTACGATTCTTTGCACATAATTCATGTAAAAATATATACCTTACATCATGGAGGATATCTGAATAAGGAAAGTTCGTAGCTAATGTTTCTATGACCCTTTTTGGGGTACGCTTCTTTGCACGTAGGTCATGTAAGAATATAAACCTTACATCATGGAAGATATCTGAATAAGAATAATTGCTAGCTAATGTTTCTATGACCCTTTGTTGAGTACGCTTCTTTGCACGTAGTTCACGTTAGAATATATACCTTACGACATTGAGGATATCTTAATGAGGAAACTTGCTAACTAATGTTTCTATGACCCTTTGTTGAGTACGCTTCTTTGCACGTAGTTCACGTAATATCATTGAGGATATCTTAATAAGGAAACTTGCTAACTAATGTTTCTATAACCCTTTGTTTAGAACACTTCTTTGCACGTAGTTCATGTTAGAATATATACCTTACATCATGGAGGATATCTGAATAAGGCAAATTGCTAGCTTTTGTTTCTATGACCCTTTCAGAAAACGTTTCTTTACATGTAGTCCATGTAAGAATATATACCTTACATCATGGAGGATATCATAATAAGGAAACTTGCTAACTAATGTTTCAATGACCCTTTGTTAAGTACGCTTCTTTGCATGTAGTTCATGTAAGAATATATATCTTACATCATGGAGGATATCATAATAAGGAAAATTGCTAGCTTATGTCTCTATGATCCTTTTTTGAGTATGCTTCTTTGCACGTAGTTCATGTAAGAATATATACCTTACATCATGGAGGATATCTGAATAAGGAAAATTGCTAGCTGAGTTATTGGAATATTTTGAAAATTTGTACAGACAAAACATCACAACAATCTCTCTAAAGCAACTACTGTAATGCATTTCAAGACTAATAAGAACTCTCCGGTTAATTAATCAATATTTCACATCCAATCGTAAAAACTGCATCATATCTCTCTTCTGGAAATTAAATCTGTTTAAAACTTTATTGGATTAATTGAATCGTGATTATAAATGGTTAAAAATTGACATCCTACGGAAAAATCTCAATTTTTAAAATAGAAGAAGTAATATTGATATTTTCAATCAAGGAATAACAACGCAAATTCCGACATAGTATTAATTAAACCACACAAGGATGTGGTACTCATATAATTATCAGGTTCGATCAGTGTTTTATTTTTTATCTACCTAATCTAATAAATTCGAGATTATCAGGCACAAACATGATATTAACTATTTAACTATTTGCATTCTTAATTCATCCCAACACTAACGATAAAAAAATAAAAGCAACAACGATTTTACTATCTCTACTCTCGTATCAAAAACTGTATTTCGACAATGGTTTGGAAATCAATAAACACGTTATATTTTAGTGTTATATATGTCTGTATTACTCTCTTTCCTAAACGTGTCTGATAAAGTAATATACACGTTTATATATTGCATTCACTTATGATATTCTTCTGTATGAAATAAAACACTAAATATAAAACACAATGGTTATATTACTATAACTCACGTAAGACTTGTTGTCTAGCGATACTTTGTTGTTACTATTCAGACTATATGTATTGGAAACTTTAAACATGTCCGATCAAGATTTTAGATTTAATAAAAATAGGCAGGGAAGATATAATCTCAGCAAACGTACATAAAGTAGCTGGCAGATACTGGTTGCCCTAGTTACCGTACAATGTACGTCAACTGATTCAAATATAGACTTTCATTTAATAAGAAATACGAATCTGTTTTACTTTTATTCCAGTAAAAGTCCAATCGAATCACAAACTACGAGTTAGTAAAAACTACCAGAAGCAAAATGAAGTATTGAATCGATAATTGTACTAAAGCAACTTACACTATCTGATGTATTGCCATGTCGTTATACGCGAATAAGCATGATACTAGCTTCTTTAAAATGTTATTGTTGAATTTATAAGTGTGAACAAACAGCAACATTCAATTACATTACAACAAATATAGCAAACACGGTATGTAATATAAATAATATTACAAAATATGTTTCAACAATATAAGAGACTGAAGAAAAAATATAACGCCAACTACTTTTCACTACTATTGTAAAGATTAAATGATGAAAAAACTATTGCCCCAGGTGAGGATCGAACTCACGACCTTCAGATCGCTCTTTGTGTGATTATGAGACTGACGCGCTGCCTACTGCGCTACCGAGGCCATGTAGTATCAAAATAAACGTTACATATATAATTTCATCGTGACTTTCGAAGTTTACTTTGACACATTAGACCCCGAGGCTAGATGTCAATGTGACGAATTAAGTGATAATATAGGTTTATATTACAATATACATAATACAGAGATAGGGAAGTGATTACGATACGTGAACTATTACCCAGGTATCTGTCATAGTGACACTGTTAGCTATTAGTGGTAAGTAAGATATATTAGTAAAATATGTAATCGGTAATTTTAAATTAACTATCTTCGCTTGCTTAAATGGTCTAAGATAACTAATTCTCACTCGCGGTCGTTTGGCAAAACCATATTATTTGCTTGGGAACTTTTACCAGTTACTTTCTGAAGGTGTTTGGTTCTACTCAGATCAGTATAGACGTTTTAACTATTGTATACCTCACCATTATATTTCAAATTAATATCAAAAAACACTTTGTTGATAAAAAAGAGCATTCCATAGAAATACGTTATATACAAAAATAAAATGATATCTATGCGGTCAGCGGATCGGTTATAAGTAACGTAATTTTATCTGAACTATACATCTTGTACACTATATCATTTTAATTATGTTTAAGTTTTTTCTCTGAGATCCACTAGAAATAAACAGTATTACACACATTAGGTATGCCACTATTAAGTAACGTATCAGACAAACTCTGACGTAACAATTATTTCAATAAATTGTGTAGTAGAAAACTCCTAAAATAGAACTTCTCTCTCATTACCAAAATTACAATGATGTTAAATTGTTGAATGTAAAGTGTAACCTTATCAGAAGACTAAAATAAGTCAGACTATTTTTTCATTTGCTCTTCTTTAACTGTCTGATTTTATGTTTAATTTTTCTTTCTAATTATTTAAAAGAAAAAGAAAACAACACTCAGAACATTGATTTTCTTCCTCTAAAATTGATACTACCAATATATAAAACCATATGTTAATATCCAATGTTATACACTATCAAATAGTATAATTAAAATATAATATTATCTGTAGAAAAAATATGTTACTCTTATATGTAAATACTGTACATGTTGTTAATTGAAATTTTACAAACATATTGTAATGTTTCATGTATTGAAGAATGAAAATAAATAAAAAGAAATGTTAGTACGTATAAACTTATTTGGCACACTTTGTAAACACAGATTAAATTTAATAACGAACAACGATTTTCTCAGTCAATTTGCCTCATTAATGAATTTAGGACATAAACATTTGAGATAATAAAGCCAGTGTCTCCTTTACTTATAACATATACACTACAAAATGATATTATTTGTTTGGATGAATGATGAAGCATTTTAACATGTGTCTATTTTCAAATGCATCGATAAACCTTTATTCAGTTGGAACTTCATTTAAAACATGTGTATATTGCTGGCTTATCTGTAACAACGTAGTCTGTTTTATATTGTACTATCTCGTCTTATGATATATATGTTGTAAGCAGTGTAATTTGAATATTGTTGAAGATGAACTTCATTTCATTTTGTGAACGAAATAATCAATAAATTATGTGAAACTAAATCTTTCATATAGTGGTATAATTGACATACTACATGTAAAAGAAATAAGATCTCTCGCAAAAGTTAAAGAAAGTTTTTACAAAAGTTCATAAAAATGTGTTTGTTAATAAAACATGTACATTGTTTATAGAAAGCGTGCTTAAAACAAGGACAATTTAAACTACTGTTTCCTTTTTTATCTATTCAATTGATGGAAAACTGTTATAATTCACTTTATTTTGATCTGATTAGTTTGGTTTTTGTTTTTCATTTTGTGTGTATCTTCGATGCTAAATAATGCCATGAAAGTTTCTTTAAATTTGTATTAAAGTAATTGAAATTTTGATAACATATTTGACATTTATTTTGAAATGTTGTAAATCTAACATGTATTGCCCCTGTTTAATAAATAGATAATATGTAATATAACATAAGATATGATGGCATATGTGTGTCTTTTGAATTTTACATTTCCTTTGAGCTCATATATCTCAAATATGCTTTTTCATGTGAAGAACTTACGAAGGTCAAGAAAATAAATGTTACGTCAAATAGGAATAGACACCCACTAAATCCTCAAATGCAATAACCCATTGATTGATACTTAGATGATACTGCAAACCTGATGGAGAAATGACGGCACGGGTTTATTATCTAAAACAGTCGGTGGCAAACATGTCTCTTGAAGTATATTATTAAGTTAAATAGTTGCTTGACACGACACTGGATACCTAATGGCAACGAACAGCATACAAATATTTCCGCTTCCGTACATTAATAATGTTGTATATATATATATTAATCGCACTGCTTTCCGCCATTGAGTATTTACAAAAGTTCTTAAGTAACAACGACTTGTTGTAAAATAATTATCATACTTTTTACGGTTTAGTGTGGGTTGGTCTCGGCGCCACTAGACCTATGACGAGGAAATAAAATCGTCTTCTATATTAAGTTTCGAATTGTAATTGCTTGCCAATTTTATTGCAATGTATATATTTGTTATTTCTGGCATACATGTACTACATGAGATATCAGAGCCAAAGCAGACGTTCACCCTGTATGAAAATTCAATTAAAAAAAAGTGATGAAAAGCCATGATTATTTAATTAATACTTAGAGTATCAATGTATAGAACATCAAATATACATTTCGTAAAATTAAATGCTATTATATATAATAAAACCTAAATTGAGAGCAGGGTGTCAAAATTTTTAAATTTGAAATCAGTCTGTATTAAAATAATGTGTGAGTAGGGGTAGGGAGGATACGTGTGGAATATTCTAATCAAACAATCCAATTGAAGTTTGTAAACATTAACAATGTGTTTTATATTGTACTAGCACAAGGTACCAGCACATGATGTATATGTATTCAATATACAACAGGCACACATGCCAATCTGGTACATGATATATACAAAAAACATATGACAGACAGAGGTTTAGTAATGATATCTAACAGTTACACTATTAGTTTAATATCGTAAATCGTATCGAATATATTTAGATTAAAGCAAGTGCGAAAGTAAAGGTGAAAGGAGAAGGTAGTACACTATTTTGCAAAGCAACATGTTTATAATATTCAAAAGTCATGTTCGAAAAATTAATATAATGAAAACAAATATAAAACAACATGATCTTACCTAGTAACGCTAAAAATAGAATACAAAAACAAGATGTGTATCAGACATATATGGCTATATAAGTCAATTTCACGGAAATCAAGTAACAAGAATTGCTATTGATCAAAAAGATGGGTTAAGGTTTAACCACTAATATTAAGATAATACATATACCACTAAGACCCGTATTCATAAAGCAATCTGATTTAGATGTTTACTAAATATATACCTATTTTGTCACATCTTTTTTTTGTTTTCTTTACAATTTCTAATGAAAATTTTAAGTTGTGATCGATAATTGCTGATCTCATCGTAATGATGGACGTTTAATGATACTCTAGAGTTTTGAAATTAAATCGGAAATATATAAACATCTTAAATTCTGAATTCCGTGAGAATTTGCCGTTATAAATATTGGCACAGTAACTTTTCTATACATACGTTTAACTATGGCCAGTGTTGTTTAAGATTAACATAAAACTTGGAACAAACCATTACTGATTTCAAGAATGATTTCCCTAGTGTTGTTCATCAAGTGTGATTGATGCATTGTTTATCAAAAACCAAACATGTAAAGTGGGATGTTTCCATGGTGTTATTTTACGGATTAGTTTGTTTGTAATAAAGGTTTATATGACAAACACTCTTCAACAAATCTAATTGAATCTTGCTTAACGGACGAATCTATGTTATATAGTTGTTTATGTATTTTTATCGGTGCAAGTCATCACGTGACTGCCATTATGAACAAAGGAAACACATTAAATATCAGATATAGACGAAATGAACAGCACACTAAGCCAACTCATTGCTTAAGAATTAGTTTTATTGGACGTTGTTGTAAGAAACAGTGTACGGATAAACAGCAATTATGGAGCCATTAAATATGCTCCCGTGCAAAATGATTGTTATTCTCATATTTTGATTTATGTTTGATGTAAATGCGTATAAAGGAATGTACTTGAAAAGGTCATAACCAATATATTGGAGCAGTAATTTGTTCAGATATACACTTAATTTATATCAATATAGTTTAGTTTATATTTATTAGGTCATTTGCGATTAAAGCTCAGAGCCTGTATTAACAGTCCTCAAATTCACGTCCTGGGTAGAACCAGTACTTAGTGTTATTTTATGAGATACATCAGGTTGAGCAGGGAATCGAACCCGCAACCTATGGCGTGAGCGGCCAACAGTCTATCCGTTATACTTTAGTCCCGGCTTCATATCAATATAAACTACACGCAACCGTTGTCCAAACATCTACTACAATAAACGTTTCATGATCATGCGGATATTTTTCAACCGTATTGATATTTGTTGTCTGTTTTTATATTTTGTACTATTTTGATACTTACATGTAGTTAGTAAAGGACTGAAAGCACAATTTTGAAATTTCATCAGGTGGCGGCTCATAAAGGTTGATTAATGTTGGTGAGGCCATTTTGATAAATATTCATCTTCCAACCTTTTCAACCGACCATCAATTAGAGAACGATAAATAATGCACTGATATCATATGAATACCAAATTCTTCCTGACACATTTATTGCGACGAGGGTACATGAAGTTTCAGTTGTTGCCATTTTTCAGCGTTACTATATTTCTATTTCTGTACGTTTTATAGAAAAGCGATGCAACGGTACCAGGGTATATGTTTGTGACATGTTAGACATGGCAACTGTAATAATGTTATAGAATAGTATAGTGTACTATATCTCTGTTATAATGAATAAAAACAAAAAAATATTACAAATGCGGTGTTGTTTTCGTAATTCATTTAACATTCAGCCTGAAAAAAAAATAATATCGCAAAGACGTACATTTACTAGTTTACTCATTAAAAAAACTAATCAACTAATTAAAAAGCGTCTGCAACTTGAATATACAGTTATTATATTCAATGGAATTAACTGTGTGTTACATAACACGACATACTAATACTAAAGTGATAAATGGATTAGAATGTTATACATGTAACAATATAAAGATAAAGTAAGGTTCGTGTTTAGTAAAGAAACACTAAGACAAAAGTCTGACCTAGTAACAATGTATTATCGTTAGGAATAGTAATTTCTACTTTATCTAATACAGTCAAACCTGTACTAACGGTCACCTGTTATAAGCAGCCACCTGCTTTAAGCGGCCAGTTTCAGACCCTCCCGTCGAAATTTACTATATAATTTAACTGCAATAGGCGGTCACCTGGTCAACGCGGCCAGCGGCCAACATTTTTGGTCCCAAATGCATTAAAAACCTCCTAAAACGGCCACCAAATTAACAAATTTAACCGTAAAATATCGATTTTGGCATATAAGTTTCATTACGGCCACAGAATTAATATTTAATTAAAGTACTAAAAACCAAATCAATCAAATAATTATAATAAATCTTTAATTTAAAATAAGTTTCTTTTAGTTCAAACTTTCTTAATTGGCCGTAAACAAACCAAACAAAGCTGTTATTGTGGTCTACATAATCGCCATTTTTCTGACTCCAACCAAACAAAGCTGTTATTGTGTTCTACATAATCGCAATTTTTCCGACTCAAACACGAGTGTAGTGCATGATAATTTTCACATCTCTATTTTTAGCTCGCGTCAGATCAAAGTGTTTTGTGTAAACACGTTAACTGTGAAAAAGTCGGCATATAAAAAGACTAAAGAAGCTAACGTTTTTGAGACGATAATTAGAATGGCAGTTTGTTCGTGCTTTTAACGAACGATAAGGAATTAACTCATTAAGTTCACACTTGTAAAAACCGCTAATTGTGGAAAATATAAAATTTGGAAATGATTTATTGTGACTTAAATCATAAACGTTTTGATTGTCAGCGTGTTAGCAATGCCACCAAAACGGAAGTGTTTGACTTTGGATGAACGTGTTGAGGTTGTGAAATTGTGCCAATATACAAAAATACTTCGCTAATCTGGGTGAAAATTGATGACCCTGTAGTAGGCAGCCACCTGTCTTAAGCGGCCAATTTGGCCCTTTCCCTTGGCTGGCTGCTTAAGACAGGTTTGACTGTACATGCAATATTCATCACAATGAATAGCAGTAATAAGTGTTTTCATCCATTGAGATACATATTTATATATATTACGAAATATTGAACACAAAAATACCTAAGTACTTAACAAATCATGAATGACTTATTCGTTAGTTTATATAAAACTGTCCATTACAGCTATCATATCAAAACGTCTATGTTTATATTAAGCCGTAATGCATTACAGAATTAAGAAATGAATTAAAGGAAATCGAATAATTGTTTAGATATATAATACTAAAAACAAATACACAACCCCACCCCCTTATTGTTATCAATACTAAATACAATTACACAAAACATCCCATCAATGCTAATTATATTATAGACAAATATACAAAACATTCCCTCAATGCTTTTAATACAAATACACAAAACATCCCCTTAATGCTTTTATGATTAGAGACAAATACACAAAATATCCCCGCAATACTATTACTATTATAGACAAATACACAAAAATCCTCCCAAAGGCATTGTGCAGCAATGAGAGCTGCCTTGCTGATATTGTCATGTGGATGGACTGCTCAATGCCGATAAAACAGTAGTAATGCTGCTCGCATCTCGAAGCGTAATTCCAAACATATCGTTGACGTATCGGTAAAGGTTGGCGACACTGTGATAGAAGCTACAAACAGTGTAAATAATCTCGGCGCAGTGCTAGACTCCGACATAGTAAATATAAAACGACATAAGGATGTGGTCTTCATATGTTTATCAGGTTCAATCAGTGCTTTATTTTTTATCTGCCTTATCTAATAAATTTGAGATTATCAGGCACAAACATGATATTAACTATTTAACTATTTGCATTCTTAATTCATCCCAACACTAACGATAAAAAAAATAAAAGCAACAACGATTTTACTATCTATACTCTCGTATCAAAAACTGTATTTCGACAATGGTTTGGAAATCGATATATTTTAACGTTGTATATATCTGTATTACTCTCTTTCCTAAACGTGTCTGATAAAGTAATATAAACGTTTATAAGCAATATAGCATTCACTTATGATATTCTTCTGTATGAAATAGAACATAAATTTAAAACACAATGGTTATATTACTATAACTCACGTAAGACTTGTTGTCTAGCGATCTATTGTTAATAATATTCAGACTGTATTGGAAACTTTAAACATATCCGATCAAGATTTTAGATTTAATAAAAGTAGGCAGGGAAGATATAATCTCAGCAAACTTACATAAAGTAGCTTGCAGATACTGGCTGCCCTAGTTACCGTACAATCTACCAGAAGCAAAATGAAGTATTGAATCGATAATTGTACTAAAGCAACTTACACTATCTGATGTATTGCCATGTCGTTATACGCGAATAAGCATGATATTATCTTCTTTAAAATGTAATTGTTGAATTGATAAGTGTAAACAAAGAGCAATATTCAATGACATTACAACAATTATAGCAAACACGGTATGTTATATAAATAATATTACAAGATATGTTTAAACAATATGAGACACTGAAAAAAAAAATTACGCCCACTACTTTTCACTACCATTGTAAAGGTTAAATGATAAAAAAAATACTGCCCCGGGTGAGGATCGAACTCACGACCTTCAGATCGCTCTTTGTGTGATTATGAGACTGACGCGCTGCCTACTGCGCTACCGAGGCCATGTAGTATCAAAATAAACGTTACATATATAATTTTATCGTGACTCTCGGAGTTTAGTTTGACACATTAGACCCCGAGGCTAGATGTCAATGTGACGAATAGATGGATAATATAGGTTAATATTACAATATACATAATACAGAGATAGGGAAGTGATAACGATACGTGAAATATAACCCAGTCATCTGTCATAGTGACACTGTTATCTATCAGTCGTAAGTAAGTTATATTAGTTAAATCTGTAATTGTTAAAATTAAGTTAACTATATTTGCTGGCTTAAATGGTCTAAGATCACTAACTTCTCACTCGTGGTCGTTTGGCAAAACCATATTATTTACTTGGGAACTTTTACCAGTTACTTTCTGAAGGTGTTTGGTTCTACTCAGATCAGTATAGACATTTTAGATATTGTATACCTCACTATCATAATTCAAATTAATATCACAAAACATTTTGTTGATAAAGAAGAGCGTTACAAAGAATTACGTTATATACAGAAATAAAATGATATTTATGCGGTCAGACGACCGGTTATAAGTAACGTAATTTAATCTGAATTATACTTCTTGTACACTATATCAATTTAATTATGTTTATGTTTTTTTCCGATATCCACTTGAAATAAACAGTATAACACACATCAGATATACCACTTTTAAATAACGTATCAGACAAACTCTGACGTAATAATGATTTAAATCAATTGTGTAGTAGAAAACTCCTAAAATAGAACTACTCTCTGTTGACCAAAGTTCCAATATTGTTAAATTGTTGAATGTAAACTACAACCTAAAAATAAGTCAGAATATTTTTTCATTTGCTCTTCTTTAACTGTCTGATTTTATGTTCCTTTTTCCTTTCTAATTATTTAAAAGAAAAAGACAACAATACTCAAAACATTGATTTTCTTCCTCCAAAATTGATGCTAACAATATATAAAACCACATGATAATATCCAATGTTATACACTATCAAATAGTATAATTAAAATATGATAGTATCTGTAGAAAAAATAAGTTACTTATATATGTAAATACTATACATGGTGTAAACTGAAACTGTACAAACATATTGTAATGTTTTATGTATTGGAAAATGAAAATTAAAAAAAAAATAAAAAAAATGTTAGTACGTATAAACTTATTTGGCACACTTTGTATCCAAAGATTCAATTTAATCACAAACAACGATTTTCTCAGTCAATTTGCCACATTAATGAATTTAGGACATAAACATTTGAGATAATAAAGCCAGTGTCTCCTTTACTTATAAAATATACATTACAAGACGATATTATATGTTCAAATGAATGATGAAGCATTTTAACATGTGTCTACTTTCTAATGCATCGATAAACCTTTATTCAGTTGGAACTTCATTTAAAACATGTGTATATTGCTGGCTTATCTGTAACAACGTAGTCTGTTTTATATTGTACTATCTCGTCTTATGATATATATGTAAGCAGCGTAATTTGAATATTGTTGAAGATGAACTTCATTTCATATTGTGAACGAAACAATCGATAAATTATGTGATACTAAATCTTTAATATAGAGGTATAATTGACATACTACATGTATAACAAATTAAAAGCGAAATAAGATATTTCGCTAAAGTTAAAGAAAGTATTTATAAAAGTTCATACAGATGTAACAATGTATTTGTTAATAAAACATGTACATTGTTTATAGAAAGCGTGCTTAAAACAAGGACAATTTAAACTACTTTTTTATTCATTAAATTGATGGAAAACTGTTATAATTCACTCTATTTTGTTCTGAATAGTTTGTTTCTTTTGTTTTTCATTTTGTGTGTATCTTCGATGCTAAATAATGCCATGAAAGTTTCTTTAAATTTGTATTAAAGTAATTGAAATTTTGATAAAATTCTTTACATTTATTTGGAAATGTTGTAAATCTAACATGTATTGCACCTGTTTAATATATAAATAATATGTAATATAACATAAGATATGATGGCGTATACGTGTCCTTTGAATTTTACGTTTCCTTTGAGCTCATATATCTCAAATATGCTTTTTCATGTGAAGAACTTACGAAGGTCAAGAAAATAAATGTTATGTCAAATAGGACTAGACACCCACTAAATCCTCAAATGCAATAACCCATTTATTGATACTTAGATGATACTGCAAACCTGATGGAGAAATGTCGGCACGGGTTTATTTCCTAAAACAGTCGGTGACAAACATGTCTCTTGAAATATATTATTAAGTTAAATAGTTGCTTGACACGACACTGGATACCTAATGGCAACAAACAGCATACAAATATTTCCGCTTCCGTACATAAATAATGTTGTATATATATATATTTAGTCGCACTGCTTTCCGCCATTGAGTATTTACAAAAGTTCGAAAGTAATAACGACTTGTTGTAAAATAATTGTCATACTTTTTATGGTTTAATGTGGGATGATCACGGCGCCACTAGACCTATGACGAGGAAATAAAATCGTCTTCTATATTAAGTTTCGAATTGTAATTGCTTGCCAATTTTATTGCAATGTTTATATTTGTTATTTCTGGCATACATGTACTACATGAGATATCAGGGCCAGAGCAGACGTTCACCCTGTATGAAAATTCAATTAAAAAAAAGTGATGAAAAGCCGTGATTATTTAATTAATACTTAGAGTATCAATTTATAGAACATCAAATATACATTTCGTAAAATTAAATGCTATTATATATAATAAAACCTAATTTGAGAGCAGGGTGTCAAAATGTTTAAATTTGAAATCAGTCTGTATTAAAATAATGTGTGGATAGGGGTAGGGAGGATACGTGTGGAATATTCTAATCAAGCAATCCAATTCAAAGTTTGTAAAAATTAACAATGTGTTTTATATTGTACTAGCACAAGGTACCAGCCCATGATGTATATGTATTCAATATACAACAGGCAGACATGCCACTATGGTACATGATATATACAAAAACATATTACAGACAGAGGTTTATTAATGATATTTAACAGTTACACTATTAGTTTAATATCGTAAATCGTATTGAATATATTTAGATTAAAGCAAGTGCGAAAGTAAAGGTGAAAGGAGAAGGTAGTACACTATTTTGCAAAGCAACATGTTTATAATATTCAAAAGTCATGTTCGAAAAATTAATATAATGAAAACAAATATAAAACAACATGATCTTACCTGGTAATGGTAAAAATAGAATACAAAAACAAGATGTGTATCAGACATATATGGCTATATAAGTCAATTTCACGGAAATCAAGTAACAAGAATTACTATTGATCAAAAAGATGGGTTGAGGTTTAACCACTAAGATTAAGATAATACATATACCACTAAGACCCTTATTCATAAAGCAATCTGATTTAAATGTTTACTAAATATAAACCTATTTTGTCACATCTTTTTTTTGTTTTCTGTACAATTTCTAATGAAAATTAAGTTGTGATCGATAATTGCTGATCTCATCGTAATGATGGATGTTTAATGATACTCTAGAGTTTTGAAATGAAATAAGAAATATATAAACATCTTTAATTCTTAATTCCGTGAGAATTTGCCGTTATAAATATTGGCGCAGTAACTTTTCTGTACATACGTTTAACTATGGCCAGTGTTGTTTAAGATTAACATAAAACTTGGAACAAACCATTACTGATTTCAAGAATGATTTCCCTAGTGTTGCTCATCAAGTGTGATTGATGCATTGTTTATCAAAAACCAAACATGTAAAGTGGGATGTCTCCATGGTGTTATTTTACGGATTAATTTGTTTGTAATAAAGGTTAATATGACAAACACTCTTCAACAAGTCTAATTGAATATTGCTTAAAGGACGAATCTCTGTTATATAGTAGTGTATGTATTTTTGTCGGTGCAAGGACTGATCACGCGACTGACATTATGAACAAAGGAAAAACACTAAATATTGGATATAGACGAAATGAACAGCACACTAAGCCAACTCAATGCTTAAGACTTAGTTTTATTGGACGTTGTTGTAAGAAACAGTGTACGGATAAACAGCAATTATGGAGCCATTAAATATGCTCCCGTGCAAAATGATTGTTATTCTCATATTTTGATTTATGTTTGATGTAAATGCGTATAAAGGAATGAACTTGAAAAGGTCATAACCAATATATTGGAGCAGTAATTTGTTCAGATATACCAAGCTCAGAGCCTATATTAACAGTCCTCAAATTCACGTCCTGGGTAGAACCAGTACTGAGTGGTGTCCCTGGGTAGAACCAGTACTGAGTGTTATTTTATGAGATACATTAGGCTTAGCAGGGAATCGAAGTTTCGAATTGTTATTGCTTGCCAATTTTATTGCAATGTATATATTTGTTATTTCTGGCAAACATGTACTACATGAGATATCAGAGCCAAAGCAGTCGTTCACCATGTATGAAAATTCAATTATAAAAAAGTGATGTAAAGCCGTGATTATTTAATTAATACTTAGAGTATCAATGTTTAGAACATCAAATATACCTTTCGTAAAATTAAATGCTATTATATATAATAAAACCTAAATTGAGAGCAGGGTGTCTAAATGTTATTTAAATTTGAAATCAGTCTGTATTAAAATAATGTGTGGGTGGGGCTAGGGAGGATGATTGTGGAATATTCTAATCAAGAAGTCCAATTGAAAGTTTGTAAACATTAAAAATGTGTTTTATATTGTACTAGCACAAGGTACCAGCCCATGATGTATATGTATTCAATATACAACAGGCACACATGCCACTATGGTACATGATATATACAAAACATATGACACACAGAGGTTTAGTAATGATATTTAACAGTTACACTATAAGTTTAATATCGTAAATCGTATCGAATATATTTAGATTAAAGCAAGTGCGAAAGTAAAGGTGAAAAGAGAAGGTAGAACACTATTTTGCATAGCAACATGTTTATAATGTTCATGTCGGAAAAATTAATATAATGAAAACAAATATAAAACAACATGATCTTACCTAGTAATGGTAAAGTAGAATACAAAAACAAGATGTGTATCAGACATATATGGCTATGTTTCTGATTTGATGTTATTTCATTGTACTCTTATTTTCTGAATTTAACAAATTGATCAACTTAGGCATGTTAGTTCTTTTCTAATAATATTCATGAATAAATAAAATAAAAACCTTAAGATTTTAAGTGAGCTGTGCTAAATAATACACATTCATTTCATGGCTAGCTCCCTTTAGCCATACCGGCGAAATATTTTTTTTTATTCATGAACCAATACAATTTCTCTTAATAATAATGATGAGAAGGCTTCTTTTTTTAATTGCTCATAGAAGTCATTTTTACGGTAATCAAGTAACAAGATTTCTAATGATCTGAATATGGGGTGAGGTTTAACCACTTAGATTAAGATAACACATGTACCGCTAAAACCAGCATTCATAAAGCAATCTGATTTAAATGCTCACTAAATGAATACCTATATTTTCACATCGTTTTTTTGTTTTCTTTACAATTTCTAATTAAAATTAAGTTGTGATCGATAACTGTTGATCTCATCGTTATGTTGTATTGTAAATGATACTCTAGAGTTTTGAAATGAAATAAGAAATATATAAACATCTTAAATTCTGAATTCCGTTAGAATTTGCCGTTATAAATATTGGCACAGTAACTTTTCTATACATACGTTTAACTATGGCCAGTGTTGTTTAAGGTTAACATAACTTGGAACAAACCATTACTGATTTCAAGAATGATTTTCCTAGTGTTGTTCATCAAGTGTGATTAATGCATTGTTTATCACAAACCAAACATGTAAAGTGGGATGTCTCCATGGTGTTATTTTACGGATTATTTTGTTTGTAATAAAGGTTTATATGACAAACACTCTTCAACAAGTCTAACTGTATCTTGCTTAAGGGACGCATCTCTGTTATATAGTTGCTTATGTAATTTTGTCGGTGCAAGGAGCGACTGACATTATGAACAATGGAAAAACATTAAATATCAGATATCGACAAAATCAACAGCACACTAAGCAAACTCGATGCTTAAGACTTAGTTTTATTGGACGTTGTTGTAAGAGTCAGTGTACGGATAAACAGCAAATATGGAGCCATTAAATATGCTCCCGTGCAAAATGATTGTTATTCTCAGATTTTGATTATATGTTAGATGTAAATGCGTATAAAGTAACGTACTTGAAAAGGTCATTACCAATATATTTGAACAGTGTTTCGTTCAGATATACATTTATAGTTTAGTTTATATTATTTTAGTTCATATGCGATTAAAGCTCTGAGCCTATTTTAACTTCCTGAAATCTGCACCCTGAGTAGAACTAGTACTGAGCGTTATTTTATGAGATACATCAGGCTGAGCAGGGAATCGAACCCGCAACCTCTGGTGTGATCGGCCAACAATCTGTCCATTATACTATCATCCCGGCTTTATATCAATATAAACTACACGCAACCGTTGACCAAACATCTACTACAATAAACGTTTCATGATCATGCGGATATTTTTCAACCGTATTGATATTTGCTGTCTGTTTTCATAATTTGTACTTTTTTGATACTTACAAGTAGTTAGTGAAGGATTAAAAGCACAATTTTGAAATTTCATCAGGTGGCGACTTATAAAGGTAGATTAATGTTGGTGAGGCCATTTTGATTAGTATTTATCTTCCAACCTTTTCAACCGACCATCAGTTAGAGAACGATAAATAATGCATTGATATTATATGAATACCAAATTCTTCCTAACATTTATTGCGCAATAATACATGAAGCTTCAGTTGCAATGCTACCAGAGTATATGTTTGTAACATTTTAGACATGGCAACTGTAATAATGTTAAAGAATAGTATAGTGTACTGGGTTGTTGGTACATTTTCTGTGTTATGATGAATAAAAAAAAAAAATATGTTACATGTGTGTTGTTCGTTTCATAATTCATATAACATTCGGCCTGAAAAAAAAATATCGCAAAGACGTACATTTGCTAGTCAACTCATTAAAAAACTAATCAACTAACTAAAAAGCATTTGCAACTTTAATATACAATTATTATATTCAATGGAAATAACTGTGTGTTACATAACACAATATACTAATACTAAAGTGATAAATGGATTAGAATGTTATACATGTAACAATATAAAGATAAAATAAGTTTTGTGTTTAGTAAAGAAACACTGAGACAAAAGTCTGACCTAGTAACAATGTATTATCGCTAGGAATTGTAATTTCTACTTTATCTAATACATGCAATATTCATCACAATGAATAGCAGTACTAAGTGTTTTCAACCATTGAGATACATATTTATATATATTGCAAAATATTGAACACAAAATTACTTAAGTACTTAACAAATCATA
Source organism: Panopea generosa (assembly GCA_029582155.1). Taxonomy (NCBI): domain Eukaryota; kingdom Metazoa; phylum Mollusca; class Bivalvia; order Adapedonta; family Hiatellidae; genus Panopea; species Panopea generosa. The sequence continues at coordinate 14,962,372 of CM055911.1, read as the reverse complement.
AATGACTTATTCGTTATTTTATATAAAACTGTCCATTACAGCTATTATATCAAAACGTCTTTGCTTATATTGGGCCGTAATGCATTACAAAATTAGGAAATGGATTAAAGGAATTCGAATAATTGTTTAGATATGTAATACTATAGACAATACACAACCCAATCCCCTTATTGCTATCAATACTATATACAATTACACAAAACATCCCATCAATGTTAATAATATTATAGACAAATACACAAAACATTCCCTCAGTGCTTGTTTTACTAAAGAAAAATACACAAAACATCCCCTCAATGCTTTTACTATTATATACAAATACACAAAACATCCCCTAAATGATTTTACTATTATAGGCAAATACACAAAACATCCCCTCAATGCTAATAATATTATAGACAAATACACAAAACATTCCCTCATATCGTTGACGTATCGGTAAAGGTTGGCGACACTGTGATAGAAGCTACAAAAGTGCAAATAATCTCGGCGTATTGCTAGACTCCAACATATGTATGGATTAACACGTCAACTCTTTGAGCAGGGCAGGATATGCACAACAACGAATAATATGTCACATCAGACGATACCTTACTAGTGATGCCACAAAATCCCTTGTGAACAGCCTCATAGTCATATCACTCTTGTTTTGAAGGATCTACATTGGTTACCCGTGCGATACAGAATTCAGTACACAATTTTGGCTCACACTTTCAAAGTTCTGCACAATCATGGCCCAGCCTATATCAAGAGCATGCTGGAGGTTTACAGGCCGAGTCTAAGATCAAATGACACTTTGTCATTAGTTTTACCTAAGATTAGAACCGCGATGTATGGTAACCGCCGCTTTTCATACACTGTTCCGAGACTATGGAACGCTCTCCCAATAAACATTAGAGATGCTGAGAAACTTGAAACGTTTAAACGTCTGTTAAAAAATCACTTCTTTGTACAACACTTTGAAAAACTAACCGAATAACCTTATCTTAACTTTTTTTATTTTAATTTGTTTAGTTAGTCTTATGATTTTTGTATCTATATTCGTAAAATATAAGCTGTAAAGCACTTTTGAACGTGCTCTACGCATGAATATACTTTTGAATGTGGTATAATAATAATCAATTGCACAAAACATCCCCTCAATGCTAATAATACTGCAGACAAATACACAAAACATCCCCTCAATGCTGTTAATACTATAGACAAATACACAGAACATCCCCTCAATGCTATTTATACTGTAGACAAATACACAAAACATCCCCCCAATGCTAACAATACTGTAGACAAATACACAAAACATCCCCTCAGTGCTATAAATACTGTAGATAAATACACAAAACATCCCCCCAATGCTAATAATACTGTAGACAAATACACAAAACATCCCCCCAATGCTATTAATACTGTAGATAAATACACAAAACATCCCCCCAATGCTAATAATACTGCAGACAAATACACAAAACATCCCCTCAATGCTAATAATACTGTAGACAAATACACAAAACATCCCCTCAAAGCTATAAATACTATAGGAAATTGCACTTAAACACAATAACAAGTTTATGAATTCTACATGCGTAGAAATACTAGTATTATTATGACTAGCTACATGCAAATTGTGTCACCACACGATCGTACATGTATAGCACTACTACGATTGTTTTGCATAACAGCTCTGGTAACATACTATAAAGTGACAGATCATTCACCTACATCTACTTAAATTCTTAACAACTTAAATCTATGAAAAGCAGCCAGGTGATCATAACTTTCGACTGGTTCCAGTAAAGTTGCACAGCTATAAACTATATATTAAGTTAAGATGTTCACTTTGACCAATGATGAATAAGCAATTAACAAAACCGTTTATCAATGACAAGTCTATACAAGAAATGTCAAAAAATGTTCAATACAAAGTACTGACTCAGGAGACAGTTCACCAGTATTAACAACAAAGAAAACCAGTTTAGTTAGACCAATTTCTCCGTTCATCATCGTAAACAAACTTGGTTTGGTTTTTAATAACAGGTCTCTCAGTCAGTCGATGTGTATTCTATTGATGTCCCGGTAACCTACTTCAAAACCTATTTGTTATTAAATGAATATCTGGATATAAATGTAGAAGCAGGGTTCTTACATTTACTTAAGGCAAACACATTTTTATTTTTTTTTTAAAACATTGCCGTTACAAATTATTTCCTTTTATTACATTCATACACTTCTGCCAAGCTGAATTTTAATGGAATAAGAGGTATATCAGTTTGAAAATTTGAAATATATATATGAATATGTTTAACAAACGCAAATATAAAGAAGTGACAACAAAGGTTATCGTGTTGGGAAGTTCGCTAACACAAGTTGCACACACACCTTTAGAATACTTTTAAAATTAAAACCCTACGGGACTGGACAAAATAGGTCAGGATAAGGGTTGTTCGAACCAAATATTTTAACAACATACCATACACATACGGGTATATACATCGAAATAGGAACTCAACCGGGACCAAATAAGTGGTTCGAGAAATCTACGGTGTTCTAGCCATTGTTTGAGCCAATACATTTCTACTTAATATTCATTTTACAAAAAGGTTGAATCTTCACTGGGTGAATATTTTGAAATTGTTTTGTATTTCTGAATTAATACAATCACACATAGTATTTTATTTAGCATTGTTAATACATCCGATCTGGTACAAGCAAAACATATATTGATTTAATTAACAATTTACATGTATTTGAGGGAGTAGAATGGGGTTACTAAATATAATGGGGAACAATTTCGTTTTGTTAAGTTGATATAGAGATATAGATTTCATATTTTGTTTATTTCAGTAACAATGTAAATTTTCAAAACTGACATCAGTCTGAAAGTTATTTTCTTAAAGATAGAAGAAAACGTGTGGAAAGTTTTAATCCAGGAATTAAATTGAAAATTAAGTTTTCCCAGTTTGCAAACATTGTAACACGCGATTATTATCTGACTAGCCAGACGACTGGTGTCTGTGATTATATAAATATATTTCAAGCGTTTGAGGTGTCGAAACAATTATCCCAAGAGACTGAATGTTCATTTCTCACCGACAACCCCATACAAGAAACACGAGGAGTTTCTAAAAAGCGTCATAGCACGAATAGGGTAGGATAAGTACGTTTATGATAAAAAATACGTATCAGGTAAAAAATTGCGGAAATCCTTTCCCGGTATGAAAGAAAGGTGTCAACGGCGAAAGTGAAGTTATTTATTACTTAATTCCCTATTCTGGATTTTTTGGTTTTTATATGATATCTATAAAACACAAAACATGTAAAGTTGTTTTTTCTCTTATAGCATTAATGTACTAATTATAAAGTGTTAGGATCAAGATCCTACTACAATGTTCATTGCATGTCACTTAAGTGACTTTACCTTATTATATGGGACGGATCTATAATCCAACATTAAGGGGAGTTGTAAGTGAGAATGTATGATGTTGGAGGTCTTAGGATATATATATTCAAAAACAAAGAAGCCTATTGAAATCTGACCGGTATTTGAAGATGGATGTTTTACCTTCTAAAAATATTGAGTAACCCGGCCAAATCTTTCCTATAAAATCTCTAAAATAAGAAGAAAGTAAAGAAGAAGTTTCCAGTATAAAAATGCTTTTACAACATCAATATTTATTATAATTTGCCATATTTGGTCTGTCTCGATATTAACTTTATAAAACAATTGATCAGTGTTAATTTATGTTCTGTTTATGCAAAAAAAGATAATTGTAATCTCTGCAAGGCATGGCAACGTCAGGATTTTATATATAAACGCTGTATATATCGCGCTAATCAAATACGGCATGAACGTCTTATAAGCGTTTGACTATTTATCTCTTAGGTAATTTATTTTGTTATTTTCTACAATTGTAATACTGCAATTCACACGAAATTAAACCATATTTAATAAAATATTATTTAGATGAAAATAATTTAATTGAAGAAATAATATTTATTACAAACTAAAATTTCATTAAAATAAGATAAAACTTATAATTATTGATTAATATATTTTTTCATGTATATATGCATCTATAATACAAAAGACGGCATGGGCATTATATAAGCGTTTATCTATTTATTTATCAGGGTATCACACGGCGAATCTGTTGTAAGAACGATGAACCAAGGAAGAAGGGATGCAGCTTCATTGCTTCACATCAACCGCACTGATATGTTAATCAAGAACTGCAACAATAAATAAATGAGACACCATCATACACTTAAGTGTACCATGCATAGAGCTACCATATAATTTATTAATACATAAAAATGTAATTTTTGAAAAGGACTTGCATACATTATTATAATTATTTAGATAACTGGCGTAGTGAGCCAAAACTATCCACCGAATTAGCTTTGAAATCCAGTATACGTCACTAAAATAATCATAGTTGCTCGAATGAAGGATGTTGGGCGCACCTTATCCACACACTTCCCCTAACACACAACCTTCATTATATATAGATTATTTATTCTCATTCGTCAAACAAGACATTGTACTGTTATGTTGTTATATCAAACAAGTCACTATAATAAATATAAGCTGAATCATCAACAAAACACGCCTACTTGAATTTTGACTTTGTTTTATTGAAAAAGTGTAGAGAGGAAAGCAATTATGGATACTTTATTATAACCATAAGCGAATTAATAAAGATAATCTGGTTTGGAGTATAAACGTAAGCTCTTAGTTTTAAACCTCTATGTCGGTATATACTACATATACTTGATTCCTGAACAACATGCCAGTAAGAAATGTTGATCTGGAGGCATACTATAATGGGATAGTTGCTTCTGATTCACCTACATATAATTAGATTCTTAAAAAAATAAATCTACGAAACGCAGCCAGGTGATCAAGACTCCGACTGTTTTCCGTTAAACTGCATACGACTTTAATTGGTATTGATTGTACAATAAAGAAATACACTGTCAAAACATAGATAAATGTTCAATATTCAAATAAATCATTGGTGAAACAGATGCCTGGTAAACTATATATTAAGTTAAGAAGTTCCCTTTGAACAACTAAGAATAATCAAGTATTAACCGGAAAGTATTAAAATTTCCATTAATGTATTTTTTGTAACATCTGGTATACTTTAATCATGTAGATGCATTGTAAAGAGCAACTACATAGACATATACTGGAGAGAAAAGCAAGAAAATAATTGCAGAGCAGACGAAACAATCAAAGGACACAACCACGGTTAAGCTAACAACGTATAATTTCGTCAGTTTGGATATTGTTACGCCTGTAAGTTTATCTTACGGTGAACTTATATGGAAATATTTTCATTTATGATTTAAAATAATTATTATTGATGTTAATTCATATTTTATGCACTTGCTTTATCTGCCACGTAAATTTTTACACGTCAAACCGATTAGTCAAATTTATCCGCCTTATCATACATGTGATGACTACTTTATTAACTTATATGTTCTTATTTTAAACCCACCAGTTTTACAATTAATATATGCGGCTATTATCCATTCAGAACTTGTTTCTAGGAGAATGTTCCTAAGATTGTAAAGACCCGCCAAAAGGTATTGTTTTTAATTGATTACTATAGGTCTCATATGCTAGTAACATGGCATTAAACACTTTTGAGTTATGAAATAAGAGTTAACGGGAGAGGAGAATACTTTAGTTTCGTTCTTCAGTTTTCGAGTTTCAACATTCCCAATGCAGGTCTTAACTAATGCAGTGGTTTCGGCAGCTAGGCGCAAGGCATGGATTCAACAGACGTGAATAGTACTTACTAACTTCTTATAATTTGAACTTTAAACAAGAACAATTACAACTTCAAACAAGTATGTTAATTAGCAGCGACTATGCAACTTTGTATTATATTACCATAGTGCATATCTGCGGATTTCTTCAACTACAGGTGTTTCTCTCCTGTAACACTTATATGATTGTATGAAAGTGTATATTGTTACTATTATTTACTAAATGACTGTTTATGTTGTATACTTACGTTTAATAAAAATGCAAAATGAAATACAATGGCTGAACCTTACACGTGTCTAAATCTAATCGCTACCGTCTTCAGCAATTCCTAGTTGTTACAATATTCAAAAAAGGTATTTCGTTTTATATGAAACTGCACAAATCTCTTTTAATAATTGTTAAAATATAATAACAAAAGAAAACAGGAACCAAATTGTTTGTGATTACCAAGTGACATCAAAAATAAAACTGCCGTCCTCCCGCATTTATCTGTGCAACCTGTCAAATGATAAAGACGTTTTCTTGATGTTTATGGAGTATTTTCAATATGCAGACACCAGGGTCCTGTGGTAGATTGGTCTTAGGCACTGTAGTTAGTTGAAAAGTTTACATCTCACAACTGTTGTCGTTGATTTGAGTCGAGGTCGGTTCAAAGACATTATGGGAGACAGTTCACCAGCTAATTGAGTTCTTTCTACACCGACAAAATTAGATAAGTCATATATAACATGTCATGTGTTGAAAATGAGGATAAACACCACTAAACAAACAGCAAAAAAACAACAACAAACAAAACACAAAGAATATTTGCAATGTCATTTAGGCAATTATTATCAATCAAGGGACACAACCAGTACAAACATATTCAAAATATACCATTGGAAATAGGTTGGGTCACCAAAACTAAACTGGTATAATTTCATAAATTTTGATAATCGAATTAAGTATTTCTTTTTATATGAAATTCCAAACATCATTTTTAATAATTGTAAAAAAGCATACCAATGAAAACAGCGTCAACAATGTTGCAGGCCACCCAACAACTTCAAATATAGAGCTGCCTACCTTCTATATATATTTGTACATTCAATTCAATTCAAATTTATGCAGGCATCAGATCATACTTTATAAAAACACATATCAAATATTGTTTTATAAACACATATAAAAATATAATATCAATCGTGAAAGGTAGCATATTAATAACAAAACAATTATGATCTCACAACCTGGGAAGACCCATTAAGCAACATAACAGCGCTTATTCCCAATGAGGCCTTAAAACTATAACTTATATTCTAAAAAAAGAAAATGATATGGCCGCCAATATGTATGCATGTAAATTAATCACATAAATAAAAATTATCTAAAGAATACCACATAGTATATTTAATATCACATGAAGACAGTTATAGCACAAAAGCAGTTCAATAAATGTACAATGACTGTTATGATGTATGGCACAACACAAACGCTGTACAGATAGTGACACACAAGCACAACAAGATCATACATTCCCCAGGTATACTAAGATGATAATGACTGTTTCAATTCTTTACGGAATATTTTCAATTTTCATGTTTATACAAATAATGGGGGTTCTCCACGACAGAATCATGTAATACGCTGTCGTCTAAACCCCAATTTAATTTATCGCTGACGTCGTAGATAAGAGCCAAGACTTTATACAAGAAAGCTTGCTAGTTACTTTCGGAAAGTCACTGGTTCATCTCAGGATCGTTCTCTGAGTACTCCTGCACCGATACAACTGAATATGCCATATATAACCTGTCATGTACTAAACCCATTAAAAAAACACACACACAATATTTTCATTGACAGTTATGCAAATATTATTCAAATAAAACCTTTTATCACGTGCCAATATTTTTTATCGTATTCTTTTTGTATTTCTACAGTGTTGCCATGCGCAATTTATTGCATTTCACGCAACTTCTGTTTTCATGAGTGCTGTTGAACAATTAATGAAATAGCGCAGCACGTATTTACGAGTCCTTTGTGTCATCTGCAGAACCTGAAATTGCCATTCGTTTCAAATGTTAGTTATATTAAACACGCGATTCATAATTCTATGTAGTTTTATGACGTTTTATTTTTCAAATTCTAACGAACATTACCATGAGGTATGTTCTAACACAGAATGTCATGTTAATGCATTTGAAGAATTATTATATCGAAATCATGTTCAATTATTTTCCTAAAAATGACTTTTCTTTAAAGGAATTATATTGGCATATTAACGTCAATTCCCTGTCCTAAATACACACGCCCAGCATGAAGATACACTTATAACTTAGCGATATACGCGTCTAAAGTGTCTAATTGCATAACCTCTTTATAACAAACATCGGGTTTCCGAAGCCACGTTTTTACTTTTGTTTACATTTGCCAATTTCGGGTGTCCGATCAATCATCGGATAACATCGTGAACAATCGTTCCCGATCTCGTTTTCGAGGGTTTGTTCGGGAAGTTTACGGAGTTTAATGTAACATTGCACAAAACTATATTGCGGGACGTATTAAAGTTTTGGCCAATATTCAATTACTGTTAATTTGATAACTTTCAAGTATATAAAAGTTATACGTCAATACATAAGCATTATATTGTGCACACTGCGTACAGAAAACGTCTGGATTAAAAGCGTGCTTGTGTAACTTGCCAATATAATCCCTTTTAGCAGATACTGACCTTCATTTTATCTTATTACGATACCATTCTATTAAGCAATGTTAAACTCTAACATTGAACAAATTGACATTTTTATACTGTAACATATGCAAAAACTATCATAAATGAGGAGGTATTAATTCAATGATTATGTAGAGTATACAGCATTAAATACTGATTTTATACTTGCAAATGTGGCAATTGAAAATATTAACATAATTTATAAATCAGGTAGTTGAAAATATTAATTTAAATAGTGTTTAACGCCATTTTCAACACAGTTTAAATTATATGTGACATATCAAATTTCAGAGGAGGGGCCTCATAATGAGTCTGTGTAGAAACACCATCATTTCGCAAGTGACTGGCAAACTTTCTCACATGAAGTATTTGGACCGAGAGAACATCGAACCTAGGACCTCAGCGGTAAGATATCTTGGAACGACGCCTTAGACAACCTAGCCGCGAAATACCAATTGGTTGATATATTCTAAGTATTGCTCTTCTACACATCGATTTCATTTGAGTTGATCGATCATTAGTTTACTAGTTCATATTAGTGCTAATGGCACAATCGTTTATTAATTTAATTGCTTATATGGAGTGATCATGTGTCTATTTCCTGTGTAGGACCAGGAATAAATCTTGTTCCTGAGAGATCATTAGATTGCGACTTGGATCGAACTCGTAATCTCTAGTAATAGCGCCAAACAATAACCGGATCCTACTTCAGATAGTGAAAAATTAGAATGACGCCCACTATTAACATATTAAAGAAACAAACAAATCCAACTATACGAGGTGTGTCAGAAAAATTCGTTTAAAATAATTAACACAGTTATTAGAATGATACATACATTACTGGATTTAGACATATTTACTCCTCAAATAGCCAACACAATATTAGTTTATAATAAAATCAAATGATTTTGTACATAATTACATATTCAACTAACCACTTAGCGGTCAGATCAGAAAATAACAATACTGACATCAATGGTAATTTTGTTTATATTTAACACGTGATTTTGGAAACTCGACTGCGAACATCTTACGTAAAATTATGGTGTCTTTTGACGTCCTGTAACAATGGACGATCATAAAAATATGTGCTTTGCTCGGAATACGCCGAGAGCTACGGAGAAAATGATTCAAACAACCACGGGGGTACCATCAGTATGCCGGTTCCTTATCCACACGTGGTATCGGCGATATTCCGACGTATAGGCCACTATGAAAGACGACTATAAAGCAGGCAAACAGGCTATCACCAATGACCCACTCACGATTTGGATGTATTTTATCGCCAGACGAAAATACTCAGATAAAATCGACAAGTAGAGCTGTCGGATCTCACCACCATGTAGAAAAGCAAAATCATTCGAGAATTATCAATATGGCTCGATATTTTGCAAGTAATGAGAAAAAGATTACAAACAGTGTATGTTACTGTGGAAAAATTTAACTTGGGCCGCTGGTGAGTTGCATGTAATTATGTATAAAATCATTCAGTTTTACGGTATATGCATTTTAATAATTTATTGCCTGTTTGGCGATAAAACATGTATGATTCCGGCAATGTACTTGCATGTATCACCCTGATAACAGTGTCAGTCTGTTTTTAAACAAATGTGTCCATGAACCTTTTGAAAACACCTCGTGATTTTGAAATGACGTTATCGTACTATATGTCTTTATCATTGTTTCAAGTGCACAGGATTGACAATATTTAAACATATATAATCAAGAGACGTAGCATTCCAAAAGACACAACCATCAAAGCAGAATAAACAGTCAATAAGAACTTATACTTAATACCTATAAAAATTATATATTGAGAAGAAGAGACAAAAATTGGGTGTTTCGCCGCGAAACGGCCAGAAGATGGTGAACCTTGACCTGGTTAACGGGTGTATCAAACCTCTCTCATCATCCGTTGGCACATCACAAGACGAGACATTGTAAAGGTATATTTCCTTATAAATACGGTAGCATACACAGTTTATGCTAATTATGCTATCTCCTATACCCAATTTTAATTTATGATAGACAATACTTGGCTGCATGAACTTGTCGCACCATTGGTGCAAAAAGGTACCAAGTGCCTTCTTATTTCAAATACACGTGGGACGTTATTGCTCTAATGGAATGTAGTACTTTGTTACTGTATTGAGTATATTGTAAACATGTATTTGTATTAAGTTTGTGAAAGAAAGAAAGAAAAGGAACATTACAAGATATGATGCAACGTTGCTAAAATATAGCATTTACCACCAACACTAGTATTTTATTCTATTTTAGTTTATTTTACTTCGATTGTGAACAAAGCTATTACAACTTATACAAATCACGTTTGAAATCTTCCTGTGTAGAACCTGTACTACGAATATGTGGAAAATGTGCCATGCTAAAGGACACAATACATAACCGTTGGGGTGAGGATCGAACCCCAACCCTCCGATTCTATGTTCGATCCTCTACCACTGGACCACACTTTTTTCCACTTATTTTAGTATTTTATTTTGACTTTTTATTTGAAATATTTTCAAAACTGTTGCATCAACCCATTTAAAAGCATTGCAACGCATGCACATCTTAATTGGTGATTATATTAAATGTGATATTAGAATCATTTTACGAACTGCTTGTTGTAACTGTTTTGTGTTGTTTTTTGATGGGATGGAATTTAACGCCATTTTCATCCTTTTTCAGGTTATATATGGCGTATCAAGTTTTATTGGCGTGAGAAGACCACCCCAGAATAAATCTGAGTAGAACCGTCGTTCCGCAAGCAATTGGCAAACTTTCTCACATTAATTTCTTTGAGCGAGCGAAACTCGATTCCAAGACCTAAGCGGTGAGATGTTAATGATCTTGAGACGGCGCCTTTCGGCCACGGAGGGCCCTCACATTCAATAGCTGTCAGTAAAGAGAAGGAAATTATTTAGCATAAAGTATGAGCTAGTCATGACGCATCTCACGTCATATTATACACAAATAACACGTCTTTATATTAAGAACCAGTTAACGTACACGTTCACTCCATTGGAATCCAAATGCATACAGAATACAGATTAGAATAGATAGGTCAAACAAAGAAAAAAAAACCGTAATTGTCCAAATCGACTGAAGATTTTTATACGTAGGCAGGTCTATTATTGAAAAAAATACATCAGTAAACTATGTAAGTCTGTCACAAAAATAATGTTGTGTACGTGGCCTGAATTATCAACGTCGGCTAATTATAACGTATGTATATTATAAAGACGTATATCAGTCAAGTAACGTAGGTTTGTGAAACTAATCGCTAGAAAGATATCTTATATATTCAATTTTAGGTTAAAGAATAAGACACTTTGACGTTTATTTCATAAACATCCGTTGAGTAATAAGTATCTTAGTAAAACTTTCATATTTTACCTTTAGCCTTTTTGTACATTTGTAGTCCTACGATATTGCATGACAAAATGGATTCCATGACTTTCTTGAGATAATGGTGTGGTGTGCGGTTATCTTGTATAAACAGACGAGTAAAATCTAGATCCCTTGTAAGTTTGCAAATTCCACATTGCGGAACGTTGTGACAGAGTATACTGCGTAAATTGACCACGACATGCGGTATGGAGTGAGTACTTTTTATATTATGCTTTCTAGAAGTTCAGTAATTTAAACGTCCGATAGATATATTCCGACATAAGCAAGTCTATGTAATTTTTTGTATAAATTGTTGATATGTATTCAGACTAAAACGTGGTGAATTTCATTTCATATCCGTAGTATTGAAAGTTATTTTTTAGAATACAGGCAGAGGTATCTGGGAACGTATTTTGAGATGTTTATATTGTGTTTATAATGAAGCATTGAAAATCGGCATTTGGAAGTGTAACATAATTATGTAATTGAATTGTGTGAAGTTTATTCTGTGATTTTGCAAAGCAAATAGATACAGAATTTGTCCGTCAATATATATATTGTGTAATGTGGAAATATGTTGAGATGTATACGCTACCACGAGAATTTCATAGACGATGCTAAGAAAAGAATACACTGCTATTGTATAATGATAAAACTACCATGAAATGTGATAGATGGTAAGAAATAAATGATTGCACTATAATTATATACCAATACAACAACCATGAAATGTGATAGATGGTAAGAAATGAATGAATGCACTGTTTATTATATACTGATAAAACTACCCTGAAATGTGATAGATAGTAAGAAATGAATGTATGTTCTGTTATTATTTACTGATAAAACTACCCTGAAATGTGATAGATGGTAAGAAATGAATGAATGCACTGTTATTATATACTGATAAACTACCATGAAATGTGATAGATGGTAGAAACTCAAGATGTACTGTTGTGATATATAACGGAACTACCATTAAATAGTTATATGGTAAGTGATGAACGTAATACTATTGCATATTGAGTAGGTCGCACGAAGGACGTTATCAACGTAACATGAGTCAGCCGGCGGCAGTAAAGTCATAGGACGCGCTACCCATATAATCGTCATTGACGACTTGACATTCCTGACGTCAGATTTGAATCGGCATTAGTAGCTCAGTACTACACAGTACACGGGAATTAAACCGTGTGGATACATCCGTCACCAGTAGGGACAATTTGAGATATACCTTATTTAAATCATTCATTAAAGTTGCAGAGCAGTTTGCCTCGCAATATCAGTAATATATAATAGTTATTAGCAGTGTGTATCACGACATCATTTCTCTATAATAGTAAGTAGCGGTGTGTATCACGACATCAATGATATATTATAGTTAGTAGCGGTGTGTATCGCGACATCTGTGATATATTATAGTTAGCAGCGGTGTGTATCGCAACATCAGTGGCATATTATAGTTAGTAGCGGTGTGTATCGCGACATCAGTGATATATTATAGTTAGAAGCGGTGTTTATTGCGACATCAGTACTATATAATAGTTAGTAGCAGTGTGTATCGCGACATCAGTACTAACTAATAGTTAGTAGCGGTGTGTATCGCGACATCAGTACTATATAATAGTTAGTAGCGGTGTGTATCGCGACATCAGTGATATATAATAGTTAGTAGCGGTATGTATCGCGACATCAATGATATATTTTAGTTAGTAGCGGTGTTTATCGCAACATCTGTGATATATAATAGTTAGTAGCAGTGTGTATCGCAGCATCAGTGATATATTATAGTTAGTAGCGGTGTGTATCGCGACATCACTTATATATAATAGTTAGTAGCGGTGTGTATCGCGACATCAGTGATATATTATAGTCAGTAGCGGTGTGTATCGCGACATTAGTGATATAAAGTAGTTAGTAGCGGTGTGTAGCGCGACATCAGTACTATATAATAGTTAGTAGCGGTGTTTATCGCGACATCAGTGATATATAATAGTTAGTAGCGGTATGTATTTGCTAGTTTGCTACAATGGCCAACAAGACAGCAATGCACTGTAGATTCTCCAATATGATTTCTAACGGAAGTCAAACTACAAAAAATCTATTTTCAAACACAAAACATTTGTTCAACAACTATTCTTTTATATTTTATATGGTAACCTTTATAGCAACGTAAATGTATAATTACAAGTTCATACTTTTTATGTGCCATGGCCAGTATATCTTATTATGAAATAGTTATGAGATGTTATGACAATATATTTAAAAGATAACACATAGGCTAAGCTCTTATGTTTTAATTATTCTATTATGAATATATTCCATTTTAATTCAAACTACTGCTACAGTATTATACTAAATGTAATCTCTTAAAATTTGAATGAAATACCAAATTGAATGTTACAATTGTTATTCTGTTACCATGTCACTACTATGACGTCAACATATATCTGCCTTCTGTCACAATAAGTTTTTTCTAATGAAGACAAAAACATTAATGGCATGTCCATTAGCTTGATAATACATCAATGCACCTTTTAATTATTTATTGTATAGCAGATGTTCACAAATAAATCATACAATATTTTAAGATAAACTGTTATATAAAATGACAATCCCAATGAATGAGTGACTCTATAATATTGTTAGCGACTCTATAATTTAGTGAGTGACTCTATAATTTAGTAAGTGACTTTATACTTTAGTGAGTGACTCTATGATTTAGAAAGTGACTCTATAATTTGCATAGATACCATTTATATCGTTTGAAATTAAGTTATTTTTCTTTAAACATATCAATAGGTGTATGTCCATCATTGATTTGTGTTTTTTATTCTATAGTAAACAAAACGGTTTGCATACTTGGCATTAATAAAGGGACCCGACTAAAGAAATTAAACTTACATTTTATTGTTTGTCAACCTCTGCACTACCACTTTGAAAATATTATGAGAAAAGTAGGACTCATTTGTTATCCAAGAGTTTTCTGTCTTTTCAGTCTGTACACTGTTGAAAAAGCGAAAGTTGATTGCCAAAATATTGTATTCATGCCCCAATTTCCAAGCCTCAACTGTCACAATTCAAACATGACAATGCTCTCAAAATGATCAAAATTCACCAAAAATGTCATTCAAATAAAAAAATGAACATTAAAATAAGGAATTCCAAAGTTCATTTTGAAAATAAGAAATAAGGATTATTTATAACCCCCATTTTCCGACTGCTCATGGAAGCATTTCCTGTTTCAATAGCGGTACCAGTGGTACCATGCCTAAAATGAAAAAAAATACAGATCCCAATGTTAAGAAATCACCATACAGAAATGTTCATGTAACGTATACACGTGCAAAATTGCATTTAACTACATGTGTTCTAAGTGTTTTACAAAATAAATCATAACAACATACTTATCAATTTGATTGTTTCTTAGATTTTTTTAAAATAAAAGTTGAATATGCAATACAAGTTCAATGCGCGTTTAATCAATTATCCAGTCATTCTAAAAGTACAATTTTTTCAATATATATGATGCACAGTATGTTGTTTATATACATCTGTGAAAAAAGTTGAGCGTTCCCGGAAATTCGGCAACGGATAACAACACACTTGCTGTTATGAGATGACAAACACATTGAGCTAAAAACTAATGTGATATTTAGCGAGAACCCTTCATCAATCAAAAACATGTACAGTTATCAGTTTAGTGTACCTTCTAATCATAATATCGAAACGAAAGCACAAGCCTTAGTGTTGTTTTTTACCAAAACTATTCATGTTTTAAGTATGGTGCTGTAGAGTTTTCAAGTGGATATGTTTTACTAAAAATGACGGGTATTACATAAGATACTCTGACGCAATCCACATGCCCGGATGACAGCCTAATTCCTCCTCCTCATTGTCCACCAATAAGACGTCTGATGAGATTTTTAGGTATAATATTAAAATTCTCAGTGCAAAGCTTACCATTTTAAAAACGATTTTCACAATTACTATAACGATTTTAGAAATTGCAGTTGTGGTCGCGCTTAAATTGTGGGAAAATTCAGGGGACGTTTAACCTTTTTCATATGTTTATTTTATTGTGTCGTTTTCAAGAAACGATAATTGCCATTCTTAGTATTATTAAAGCTTGATAGTTTACCATATCAAAAGCGTATATGTAAAACATGTATATAGGTATAAATGTAACATATATTCAGACTACAACTGCTTGAGTAGGATCAAATATGTAAAGTTAGGCAATGCTATTGATAACTGGCATAACAAAAGAATCAAATGCCTTTACAAATATCCATATATAGGTCTGCATCAACAATTACAGAGTGGCTCGGCATTTGAATCCCCTTAATACATTTATTTCCGCTTTGCCTTAGCGTGTTAATTCTCAAAACCTTCATCTTCTGTGTGATCATTCATCTGTTCTAACTTTTTCACTTTCCTGTTACAACGACAGGCATGTCAATGTTTATTGGATTATTGTTTTGTTACGCTCTGGATTGTATTTATCAGTCAATAACACGTCGTAACATAATATTCTACAAGTGAATGTTGTCCTTCCGGTAAACGGTGCAACAATGACACGAACCAATCAAAAATTAATTACATTTATAAATGGAACTCCTCATCGTTTTGTAAGGTAACATTTATAATGTCACGCATCTGTGAGTGTTGACTGCGCATATAACAATGCAAACATGTATTGTATCAATCGGTCATGATTCAAACGTATGGAATATAGAATTATGATGAAATTATTTTCGTAAAAGAACTCAGACTTCAATTTCTGCGATATTTGGGTTTGTGTACATTTTTTTTAATTTTGTAACTAATGAACAATGAACAAAATATTTTAATAGTTTGATCTTGCTTGGTTTGCAAGCAATATTATTGTATAAAACAGACATATATCTATAATGAAATTGAAGAAAATATGTATTTTTCACTTAATTCACAGTATGTAATAATCCAGTTGATTAATTAATAGAGCGATCTGAGTTCCCTGAGTTTGATCCTCACCCTATGCAAATATTTTTATCGATGGTTAATTCTCATGATTAATATTTTAAACATTTGTAACGTCCATACAGCAATACACTTATTTAAGCTTGGTTTCTCCGATTTTTTTCAGATTGTAATTATAACTATATAACGACCTATATACATTTAAACTATATTGATAATCATCGAGCAGACTGTGAAGGGTTTGTATTTTGCATGCCAATGAAGCAGGAAAGAGAACCAAGTTGTTCAGTATTTTTTGCAAAACTAAAAAATGTGGCTCGCTCGACTTGAACATGTTAT
Organism: Panopea generosa; assembly: GCA_029582155.1. NCBI lineage: Eukaryota > Metazoa > Mollusca > Bivalvia > Adapedonta > Hiatellidae > Panopea > Panopea generosa. The sequence continues at coordinate 14,945,189 of CM055911.1, read as the reverse complement.
ACCTTTTCTATTATCTATTCTGCACTTAAGATTAATAAAAGTATTGGTTCTGGTATGAGAATCCTAAATATTAAAATCATGGTTGAAACTTCACATAATTATATATCTATTATATGGTATGCAATAATTAAGGGATACCTTCTGTGATGGACTGTCATGTAAGCCCTGCATTATTGAGTATAAAAAGATAATGTAAAACCATATAGTTTAGATTTTCGTTCCAATTAATTGATTCCTAGACAGAAACAGACATACTACATGTATTAGTTAAATTTTAATAGTTCTAAAATGATACTAAATCAAAATAAAACAAATGGTATACGGGTTATGAGATGAAACACTGTTGATACAATATAACCATTATTAAGTTAATTGAAATCAAATTGAAATCACGAGACTAATTTCATATGTCCCAAAGTGCAATACCATTTGATACGGTTTATCACATCATTGTACTCACTCCAATATATGGAATCCCTTTTTATCATACGCCGATTTACGAAATCCCTATATTTTCATATGCTGATCTGTTTCGCAATATAACATTAAAGCATCTTTGATGACATTCTTATGACAAAAAGGCCTAGTGACCATCTCTATGCATGGTATATTCAAGGAATACATTGCTTTGTGGCATAAATATATATGTATGAAGATTCGAATAGCTCTGACATACTGTCTTCAAAATCAAACATGTTTATTTCAAGAATGCTAATTTGTTTGAAGTTAAATCACCAAAAAATGAATTCTAACAATGCTGAACCATTATAATGTAATAATTGTAATGTAACAATTATAATGTACATTTTATAGATCTTTGTTTTGCCAAAACAAAAATTTGTTTCGTAACTACGTTACGAAGGTTAATGCACTTTTAGAAAAGCGATTCAAGTACATCTGAAATTATATAATATTTCAATAATTCTTAAAAGAGTGCTCACGTTAACATCTATTATATTGTATTATATATTCAAGGCGACAGATTCTGTGATGGCCTGTCAATTTATCTCTACATTATTGAAAGCGACAGGAAAACAAACCTAAACGTGTAGGTTTTCGATACAATGTATTGATTCTTAGACAGAAACAGACAGATGAATGGGAAAATGATGATGTATGACTGCATATTTGGAAATATAAATTGTATTATTTGATCATTTGATTCGTCTTATGATACTAACGTTATACTTAACCGAAACTAAAATATCTATATGAACAGCATTAAAAGCAAGGCATTGTTTCTAAGATGAAACAATAATATGTAACCAATATCGAATATCACATCGGAAGCAATTTGAGACTAGTTTGGTACGTCTGAAAATGCAATGCAGCTTCATACGGAAATTTTAGTTTAGTCACACATTGGTACATAGGCCAGGTTAGGAAATCTCTTTCCAATCCACCAGGTACCACAATAACATCATCCACCAACTACAACAACAACATCGTCCACCAGCTACAACACCATCCATCAACTACAACAATAACACTTTCCATCAACTTCAACAACACTATCCATTAACTACAATAACAACACCATTCACCAACTACATCAACCAAACATCCACCAACTACAACAACACTATCCATCAATTACAACAGCAACATCACAAACTACAACAACAACAACATCCATCAGCTACAACAAAAACATTTTCCACCAACTCCAACAACAGCATCGTCCACAAACTACAACAACAATATCATACATCAGCTACAACAACAACACCATTCACAAACTACAACACCATCCGATAACTACAATAACAACACCATCCATTATCTACAACAACAACACCATCCACTGGCTACCACAACAACAGCATTCACCAACTACAACAACAACACCATCCTCCGCCAATTACAACAACACCATCCACCAACTAAAACTGAAACAAAATCCACCAACTACAACAACAAGACCATTCACCATTTACAACAACAAGACTATCCACCAACTACAACAACAACAACATCAACCAACTACACCAACAACACCATCCACCAACTTCAAAAACAACACCATCCACCAACTACAACAACACCATCCACCAACTACAACAACAGGACCATCCACCAACTACAACAACAACATTATCCACTAACTACACCAACAACACCTTCCACCGGCTACCACAACAACAGCATTCACCAATTACAACAACAACACCATCTGCCAACTACAACAACACCATCCACCAACTACAACTAAAACACCATCCACCATCTACAGCAACAAGACCATCCACCAACTACAACAACAAAGTTATACTTAACCGAAACTAAAAGATCTACATGACCACCATAAAAAAAAGGCATTGTTCCTAAAAAGAAACAATAATATGTAACCAATATTGAATATCACATCGAAATCAATTTGAAACTAGTTTGATACGTCTTAAAATGCAACGCAGCTTCATACAGGAATATAAGTTTAGTCACACATTGGTACATAGGCCAGGTTAGGAAATCTCTTTCCAACATAGTGTAAACACATTCTTTAATATACCTCCTAATGACAATAAATTCTCAATGAGCATCTCCAAGTATAGTATACTCAAGGTTTGGTACTCAGTTATAAAGATTTGACCAATCCTGATACGTGTGTATACTGCAATTAAGATACAACATGTTTTACAAAAATGCTCAAACTATATCAATTTGTTATAATTTAAACCTCAAACATCAAATTGCTAATCAAACAATACTGAACCAAATTTCGAACAATGATACCTTTTTATATATTTATGTCTCCAACACAACAAAGAACAGTATAGTTTGAAAAAACATTATGGAGATTACATCTACTGCAAACTACTCGATTCTATTATTAATATCATAACAGTCATGCACTAAAAGGTCTAACTTACAAGAGTATTGCGCCCAAGAAACTAGTGCTGTGTAAATCGGTTGAGCATTATATTTGTTGAAAATGTTTAAAATGGTCAAATTTTGTATACATATGGAAACAATAGAACATTTGCATGTGTTCTGTCAAGTTTGGATGATATTTGATACTGTTTTAGTGAAGAAATAACAGTTTAAAGATGCGTAGTGATACACTGCAACAAATGGACAGAATTGTCAAAAATGGTGGGGTGTCATCAAAACATCAAAATTGTGAAAAAGTAACCTGATCAACCCCATGTTTTCCTGCATATTTGTACTTACAGAGGACAGTCTTTAGAAACAAGACACTTTTAGAACTACTGGCAATGGGACAATGGTGATGCATGACTGTATATTCAGAAATAAAAGTTAAATCATTAGATAACTTGATTCTGACAGTGATACTAACATTACTCTAAAACAAAATTAAAGGATCTATATTATAAACAGGGGGATATTGCTACTAAGATAAATCGAATTCAATAACATGTAACCAATAGTATAGATCAAATCACGATACTAGTTTGATACATACAAAATGCATTAACTGTGGTGTGGTATTGGACTAAACTGTGGTGTGGTATTGGACATTTAGTTAACTCTAGACACACGCATGTTAAGCTTCAAAGTTCTGTTCCTATATATTCGACAAAGTAATATGCATATCCAACCATGCAAGCTCCCAATTGAAACCAATTTGAGCATTGGACTATAAATATTTGAAAATCTGCCTTTCAGGAAAAAATACTACAATTGTCAAAACAAATTTATAAAATCATTGTATTACTATTGATAATTAAAATCATAATGGTTTGGCAAGTGAAATCCACCAAATAGTGACAAATTGGAATTGGGGTGATAACCTTATAACGAAATTTTCATTCTAAACATAGAAATATTTTAAATACTGTTGAACGATCTTCACGTCTACGATAAAATACGTTTATCTACGTGTAAACCTGTATAACGGATCAACTTGAAACAAAAATGAAATCACGTGACACATTTAATACGCCAACAAATACATGTATGTTGCAACTTAAGCGAGAAATATATTTACGTCTAACCTAGGCGCGTATCCCAAGTTAGGAAAACTCCTTTCAGTGTATTATTATGGCATGTTAAAAAAATATATCCTTTTGGCAGTACGGGTCAGTGAGTATAAAATCATAGGCATAATCTATTGCAAACAAAATTTTAACTTTAAAATTTTTAAATCAAACATGTTTTCAAAATTGTTGATATAAAACCTTTAAAATCAAACATGTTTTCAAAATCGTAAAAAACATTAAAGTTGTTTTTTTTTTTTTATAAAATTCCAATACTCTGGCATTGAGCTTTCTGTAACCATATTTTAACAGCAAGCAACTCGAGCAAAGATAGTCCGATATCCTGATAATTAAGCATTACTTAAGAAATACTTCATGCTAGAATAAAGCACATAGAACTCTGATGTCTGAAGACATTTATTAAAAAAGCAACAATTGATGCATATAAAGGAATATGCTAGACGTATTAATAATACAATATATTATACCTTGCGACAAAAACAGAGACTGATTGATATATGCAATATTGCCAAAGCGTTGTTTATTCTGTCTTCATACACTTTAAAGATCTGTTAAATAAATCATTTACAAAATGGCATCATCTTTATTAACTGCATTACCACACGTAGACTGGTGTATGCAATATATCACATAGACGAATAATTATGTAAAAAATAAAATTTTACTATATAAATTCAAAAATGTTTAAAACATATATCATAACTAGATACTTTCTATAACAAAAAAAAAAACGCTTGAGATGTTTTTAATATAAGATACATAGATTTGATATAACGTGAAAATAATGTTTTGTTATCAGTGCAAGTGTGTTCGTTTTAATGGGATAAACGACATTATCAACACCTTGTATGTTATATATGACTTATCCTGTTTTGGTGCAAGAAGACCACAGTTCTTCCGAAGGCAATATGCTCACATAAATGTTTTGGATCGAGCCGAACTTTACCACATCGGTGTGATTTATGATATTATTAAAAGATAGCGACACTTTGATATATGTAGTATTACTTTATTATACTTGTAATTTGAGCCCGGTCGTAAAGCTCCAACTTTCGTTAGCGTCGGCATTTGTTTACATTTCGTACCGGGAACTGTTTATTACTAAGTACACTTAAATAACTTTATTACTGTTTATTATTGATACCATTATTTACATGGTTGACAAAATTTTTGACTCAACGTAATAGGTATGACCAGTATTTTTGATCACGCATCTGCTGTTATTGTTACAATTTCCGGTGACAAGATCAAACATGTCGGCGTTCATAAGAATATTGTTCTTGTTAACGCTCTTGTACATGTTTTAATATAACCTCGACAAAACGATGCAACATGATATTTATCTAGTTATCACTGTTATTAAAGAGAACGGTACAATTATAACACAAACCAACATAAAGAACATCTCATCTCTAGACACATCCAATTCTGTAGTATCACATTTGTAATCGACCATTGCTGAATGCACGAATGACGTTTCAAACGAACCAATGAATGTTATACACATTCCTATAAATATGCATACACCACCTAGAATGATTGAGATTTTGTAGCTTTTTGCACACTGTGTAATTAAAAAGACATGATTCAAACAAAATAATATAAGAATTTTCTAAAATCTGAGACTCTTTTTAATGATAAATATACAGACAATTTGAAACAGAAAATCAATTGGCTGATCAACAAGATACTATTTGATAAATATTTGTGTTTGCAATATAGTCCTCTATTATACCAGGGTTAATTCCTACAAAAGAGCATTTGTCGTCAACCTTTCTGATTGCGCCAGGTGTAATAACGTTTTAGTTTCGAAACTGTTCATTATGATGTAAATGTTTTGCCATCTTTTCGAGTGGAGATCATCTTTTAAACCTTTGCAATGTTAAAGACGAAATTTATCATCGTGGTGACAATCCGTGAAATCCGAGAAACAAAACTTAAACAATTGTTGATGTTATATAGGTAAATCCAATATGTTATTTTGAAGCTACGTCATTCTGTTTACCGTATAAGGGATGGCAGCACATTCATCTGTTACATACATGATACAATACAATATATTTAATATCAATGTGTCACCTGTATTGGAAGAGTCTAATTATAAATACAATGACGAGTTTCACAACAGCGTATTCGGTTTACACAACCCTATGAGGGGTGTTCGAAATGTATTGTGTATTTATTAGTTGAGTAAAATTTACGTGAAATTTTACATCGATATTTATTTGCCTGTGAGAAAGTAGACAGACAAATATATAAATAAAAGATTCATTTGAAATTTTACATCGATATTTATACGCTGTAGTCAATACCTACACAATAATTTATTTCTGTATCTGCTAAAATACGGGATTCCAGAGTTTTTAACAGATGCAGTCGTTGACCACTGTTGTTAACATCGTTGGGCACCGAATAGCAAATAATGAGGAAATTCAGATTTATATCGAAATTCATATTAAACTCGATTGTTCTCTAAAATATAGTCATACATAATACGGGTTTATAGGTTGACGAAAGTATATTTTGAGACCATTCTTAGATTGAAAAAAGATATTTAATTCTGGTGTAGGGTCTGAAAAAAAAACGCAACAAAATAAGATCGGTAAAAGTCAGCAACAAAGGAAGTTGTTTGAAATGATGCGCGACACAATGTGCAGGCGTAACAATATCGTTCTGAGAAAAATCATGAGTAAGGAAACATTCTACTAGGTGTGTACCTCACTTGTTGACTGACGAGCAAACGAAGGCACAAATTAAAGCTGCGAAAAAATTTGCTTAAAATGTTCCCTGAATATGACCAAAGGCAAGTTGCAAATTTTGTCACTGCCGTTGAAGCCAGGGTAAACTATTTCAAACCATTGCGAAAGGTTGGGAACAAAATATTGGCCACCAATCATTGCCAAACAGATCTTTCTTTATATTAAACAGACGATTTTTTATGTTTTCTTTGTTTAGCGATACAAGAACTGGTAAACAGGGGTATACTGTGACAGGAAGGTACTATCGTGATGTGGTACTAAAACAAATTAAATAATCTACTACGAAAAAAGTCGCCCAGCCACTAGATTCAAACATGTTCGCCTTTTGCATGACAATGCTCCAGCGCACACCTCTGTTCTTGTAACGGAATGTTATGAAGTCTGAGAAAGTTACATTGCTAGCACATCCCCAAACCTTGCCCCATGCAACTATTTTCTCTTTCCCTAATTTAAATACTTCCTCTCTGGTCGTAGATATGGGTCACGGCAGGCTCTTGGTTATACAGTAAACCAGTGCCTTCGTAGTATACCCAAATCAGTCTACCGTGACGCATTCTGGAAATGGATCCACAGACTAAAATTATGTATATCTTACCGGGGAGAGTATTTTGCGGGTATGGAATGAAGATATAAGCGATTTAGTTAGTTATTAATGGTAAGAGGGCATATACACAATACATTTCGAGAACACCTCGTATGTTCATTTCTTGTTTGTACGTATGATCAATATAAACCAGACACAAATTTTAAAATTTGCTACATTGTAAGTTGTATATTACGTATTACGTTGTATATTACGTTAAAATCTTCATGTTGTTGTAACGTTTCATATGGATATTATCGTATGCATTTTATTTAGGATGATCAAAAAGTTATGCCCCGGGTGAGGATTGAACTCACGACCTTCAGATCGCTCTTTGTGTGATTATGAGACTGACGCGCTGCCTACTGCGCTACCGAGGCTATATGGAATGAGACTGAATGTGTTTGATATAAAGTATTATATTTAATGTAACGGACACTTTTAATTGCTTGAAATCTTGTAAGACATCTGTTTAATCATTGTGAGATGAGACAAAACACAATATATCGTGTAAGGTGTACGTACTGCATTCTTCATGACGATACAGAATGCACTAGTTACTTTTGTACATTTGTAAATATTAATTGAATATTTTAAAGCTATGAATATACGTTCTGCATAATCAGGCTAAATATATATCGTCCATTACGTAAAAAATGTGTTGATGGTTAATTTGTTTTTGTTTATTTAAAAAAAATCCCCAAATTGTATGGCTGAAGAGGACACTTGCCATGAAATAAAAGGCCGCAAAGAATATTTCCAACACCGCGTCACAGTTTATACATAAAATATTCGAAGTTTCAATTGTGGTACCGTGTATATTATTAGCATTAAATTTGTTTTTATTATTAAACTTTCTCAAATTAAAAAGCATGTACCCATTATGAGGCGTTTTACTGCAATACTATGTTGTTGGGAATGACCGATTTCAATGACGGATTACTGGTGACCAAATGTTTATTTGCTATTTAATGTATACAAATAAAGCAAGTAAGACATATTTGAAGTAAGTGGTTAATATTTATAATACGTACAATACTTGCATTTATTTTAAAAATGATACATAATTCGGAAAGTTCAGTAACAAACTACGCAACTGGTAGTTAAACCTGGTAGCTCTATGCACGTGACCTCACTCTTCTTGTTGCCTTTTAAAACTAACTTATTACAGCTGTTTTCATACAACACACTTCTGTTTACAATTAGATAGACAAAACCATAATTAAACAATAGACACAGGTCTTACATTAAACAATTAAATGTTGACTTTTGTTATATTGGCATGTCCTCAACTATTCATTAAACACAATTAAATGTTGACTTTTTATACCGTCATGCTCTCGACTATTCATTACAAACAATTAAATTGTGATTTTTTTATATCATCATGCCCTCAACAAATATTTCAAACAATTTAATATTGCCTATTCTATATCGGCATGCACTCAACAAATAACAAAAAAAAACAATAAACTGTCGACTTTTTGTATCGACTTGCCCTTAAAAAATAATCAAAGCAATTAAATGTTTACTTTTTATATCGTCCTGCCCTCCACTATTCAGTAAAAACAATTAAAAAGTAACTTTGGTATATCATCATGCTCTCAACAAATAATGAAAAACAATGAAATGTTGACTTTGGTATACTGTCATGCCATCGTCAAATGATAAAAAGACAATGAAATGTTGACATTTTATATCGCCATGCCCTCGGCAAAACATTTGAAAAAAAATGTTCTGAAACTCCATAACTGATATATAAATAATTCATAATTAAGATGAGTAAGTAGTAAATACATTTTATTCATGTACATATAGGCCCATCATGCAAATAATTATCTACATACACAAGAATGACCAACATATTTTTGTATACGAATTCTATATCTCAAAAACCATGTCGGAGTCATAACTCCCATCTTCATATATGTTAATCGTATTTTATATCCAAGGGATATAATCTGTGACGGTCTGTCAATTAGGGCCTAAATTATTTGGTATGACAAGAGAATGTATAACACCATGGTGTATATTTTCGATACAAGGTATTGATTCGGAGATAGAAACGGACAGATGAATTGGGAACTAATGAGAATGACTGTATATAGGGGACTATAAACTTATACTAGTATTATTAGACACTTTGATTTGTTCAGACTAGTTTGATACGTTAAAAATGCATTGCGAATTCATACGGGAATATTGATTTAGTCACACCTTAGCAAGTATGCTAAAATACGCAAACTAATCTTTTTTTCATAATATATTGTTTAAGCATATTTTCATAGATACTATTATACAATAACGGATTCGTGAGCATATCCAAGTATAATGTATTCCAATAAACATATTTTGTAGAGCAATAAATTTGAACACTCCTAACATATTGTCTTTAAAATTAAACATGTTTTTACACAATTGCATATCGATTCCTGTACTTCTGAACATTGGCGGAGGAAGCATCGGAAAGCAATTGAGTCATTATCGATTCAAAGATGTAAACAATAATTAAAAACTTGGATCACTCTTTTAATAAATACATATTTCAATCGAAGCAATTCATTTACTCGCACTTTAATAAAAAAGAACCGTCACTAAGGGGACTATATTAATGGGTTTAGCAATACAATAAACACATATAAATGCATTCAATATTGGTAATTATCATAATTGTGCATTTCCAATGTTTAATGGGGGCTTTAAACAATATATTTAATCGATTTACATTTTCACTTTTGTATATTTCTATGCTTGTCAACATAACAATACATATTTCGAAATTACATCGAAATAAATCGCACACATTTTAATACGATATATCATACTATAATGTACTGTTAACTTCATACGCAAGTCTACCGTTACTTGATTTCTCGCTGTAAGTGAGTAAAGGTAAATATATCATGATCAGTACTGCTTGTACATATAATAAGACATCACTGGTGTTAACTAGTGACCGTAATTGGATTTAACCAGATGGGTGGATATACGGGCATATCTAAACATCTTTTATACTCTGGACTATCACTCCAGTGTCTTGAAACCCACAATTAGTAATTACGTTTTATTTATTGGCTCATACATTCCTGTTATGGAATAAAAATATTTTTCTATGAGGATGTTTGTATATTTAGCGTCATATTACTTATTCTTTATAGAACAAACTCTAGCATCAAATGGAATTTATACACCTTTAAAAAGGAAATGTGTTCTGTACTTCAATATTATGTCAACTAAGTCTGAGTAATACATATATTTAATACCATAACTCATTCAAGGGTACAACATGTATAATGGCGTGTCAATTAAGTGCTACATTATTTAGTGTGTCAAGATAACGTATAACTGTACAGTATGGACATTTGTTGCAGTGTATTGATTCTTCGATAGAAATAGAAAGCGAAATAGGACAATGATGTTGCATTTTATTTGGTAATGCAATGAAGCCAGAAGTATATTTAATTTTAGTAAATAACTTGATTTCTTTTGAAACATTGATATTATCGTTAGAATGAAGAACGGATCAAGCTCTCTTTACTTTGGTCACAAAAAAGCAGTGCTTTAAGATCACGTTGATTTGTTAATTGCGTCATTGATATTTGAATGACGTCATGGTATGGTAATCGCTATGAGTTTTGGGACCGGAAGTAAAATATTTTTATTTATTATGATTGATAACCTAGAATAAATTGATAAGAGAAATAAAACATATTAAAACACGTTATATAAACTGATAGCTTGTTGTAATTTTATTGATAAAACATATATTTGTATGATACTTTAAATGTATACAAATTGAAATATAGGTTTTCTACATGATAATTTTACAAAAAGCTATATTATATAAGCAAAAAAAAGATAACAAGTTATTATAATATTTCAATAAGATTGAATAGTTAATTTTTGTAATGTTGATGCTATGAAATGCATACTTATAGTTTGCTTTTCTTGTTGCGTAAAATGAAATAAAAAGGAATTGGGAGAAGGCAATGGCAGGAAATCATTTCCCCAAAATGTTAATATTGTGTTGAGTTTTCTTGCCAAACCTAATAAACATTTTTCTAATAAGATTTTAGGTGAAAAAAAACATATGATTACACAATGTTCATACTCTGTAGCTTTATTTGACAGACACGTAAAAACAAAGTATAAAAATAAACCGACAGGTTGGCTAATTTAATATATTCAAACTCAAACAAAACATTGCTTTTCTGGGCGAAATGGATCTCTGAACCATCAACATTTGGTTCCCTAATTAAAAGATCATGCCCCGGGTGAGGATCGAACTCACGACCTTCAGATCGCTCTGTGTTTGATTATGAGACTGACGCGCTGCCTACTGCGCTACCGAGGCCATAAAGAACAGTTATAAATACCGTTATTTCACTTGTTATCTTATTATAGTTCGATATAAGACATTTGTTTATAAAGTCAATATTGTATAACTTAAGTTATACTCGTTATCTGACCAATAATACAGTCATAATACACCGAATACGCTATTGTGAAACTACGTCATTCTATTTATAATTATACTCTTTCAATATAGGTGGCACATTAACATTGAATCTATTGTAGAGTATTATGTATGTAACAGATGAATGTCATCCCTAAAACGGTAGGTTCCATCTAAATAGAATGACGTAGTTTCAAAATTGCGAATTGGGTTTCTACTGAAGGGTTTGTTTACATATGTTACTTAATGTGTTCCTTCAGTCGCATGATCGATATATTTAAACCAAACATAGGTGTTATACATATTAAATTGTCAAGTGACTTTTAAAGGGACCCGTTAGTGGTTTAATGTCATTGTTTAATCGTTATATCACAATGAGTCAGTCATCTAGTGGTTTTGCGTTCGCCTCGCATGCTAACAACTTAAGTTTGATCACAGGCAGAATTAAAACGTACTACAGCATCATACCGCAGAGCTATCCAGTCTCATTTATACATACATCGAAACTACCAGGTACACTCTCTAATTGCTGATTAATTAGCTTGGAAGGTTAATTTACCATATTCGGGTCTTTGATTTGACACGACCAGGGATTGAGTCCGCAACTTTCCGCATGCTGGACGGACACTGTGCCATTAGAGCGACAAAACGATCAATTTGGTGTCATTGTATACATGTATGCTGTATATATTGCATCAGGGACTGGGATGAATCATATTTACTTTTAACAAAAGGCACTTCATTGTAAATTAAGACGATTCATACAGAATACAGAATATTAAATTTTATTGTGCAAATCCATTTAAATTTGATAAGAGGATGTTTTGAGTTATCTCAGAATTGAATGTTGACAATTTAGTGTGTATAAGCTATTTGCAAAATGAAGAGGGATTGCTGCACACATAGCACATTGACCCACTGAAAGGTTGTTTAATACTATACGCTGTTATTTCTCTAACCTTATAAAGGGATTGTGATTTTATACTTAATATCTTTTTGTTGCTATAAGCAGTTTTTTATCTATTCATTTAACTTTTTTTCTCAAAATTAAGAAAAGCCGTAAATAATAGGAGTTTTAAGTTATTACTATAGTTTTGTGAGAAATGTAAATAGATTCTAATATCAGTGAAACTACATGTATCGATTATCATGGTTAATAGTGATGGATATGTTATTTTTTTTAATATTTCATACGAAAAAACGAATTATTTCACAGATAAAATAAAAGCTCTATCACTGCGGAAAGTATCCTAATGAATCATTAAATATTGAATACCAATGTAATATATGTTTTCTAATTACAACTATAGTTTACCACGATAATTTTACTATAATTAAATATTTACAAGTACCTTAACTACTCACCAGACCGTACTATTGTACGCTAATAAATGGTCTCATTGTTTAATTTTGATAAAACAAGCACACTTTCAATATATCCCAGCAGCTGGAATGTCACAACTCGGATTAGTTCGGTTTATACTAATTCATTTTAGCTTGATTGCTTGAGTTTTTATGGACCGTTCTTTAGTCCGCTTCCTGGGTAGATCCTGTACCGAGTGTTGTTTTATGAGAGGCATCAGGTCGAGCTTGGGATCGAACCAGCTACATCTGGCGTGATTCGGATTCAGATTCTAGCTTCAGTTTAAGAAGAGTTTTACAAAATCAACACACATCTATATATATTAAAGTTTCTTAAATATATATTATAAAATTAACTAATACTGCCATTGTATTAAACATAGTTTCGCATATCTGCTTACAATATTGCGATTAAAGCAGGGTGTTTTAACAACAGTGATTGAAAAACAGAGCATGGACAGTTTGTATTAAAAAACAAGTAGTATCAGAATATCATTTTTTATTTGTTTGCCCAGCATATGTAAACACTACAAAATTGTCACACTATATACACTATCAAACTAGGGAAACTATTCGTCAATAAAATAATAGCATATCTTGACAGGTACATCTACCTTAATATATATAAAAAATAATCTCTCTCCCTGAGAAATGAAATTCAATTACAGAAATATAACTTTCATTTATTATGTTTATTTCGATGTGAATAATGAACTTCATGGATTATGTAGATTCTTTGTTAATGAGAAGAATCTGATATAATTATGTCATGGTCATTTGTTTACATTACTTGCTTTGTAAATATCCAATGTCATTTTTGTAGCCGATCGCCAAATGAAAATGAGTTGAGTATTAAAACAACCCCTTAAAATTAATGCAACAAACAAACAACAGATTAAATTGTATAATGAAATGGGCAACACTTTTCACGAACTCCTAGCAATGTTTTTTCTATACGGCAACTATCACGGTTTTAGATTTTAGAAATGATACGATCTAAGTAACATTAGTATTTGTAATCAGACCACAAATCAATATACATATTGTTATAGAATAAAGCAGCGTGCAATTAGCTGACAAAATATCACCAGTACGGCAGAACCTAATGAATAACTAATGAAATACATTGATATATTGTGTTACATAGATCATCCATCAACAAGTAATTGAACATGGTTATGTTAAAAAACATCTAGATTATAAAACATCTGCTGTATTAGATATTTATAACTTTAAACAATAGAATGTATTTTCACTATTTCTCAGAACATGCATCGTGCTATCGTAGTGGACAAACACATTGTGAGTGTTTGAAAGCGTGTGTGCCTTGCCTCTGACGATCCAATGTATAAAACAGTTATGGCACATGTGTGCCTTTCTAATACTTATTACAATGTTGTATGTCACAAATATGCTTTACCTATATTGTACATTAATAACCGGTCACAATGTGACCCATTCAATGTATCCTTTCTTCGGTTGTTATATCCACCCATTAGCAAGATTTATAGATATATGTACTACGTTTTGATACACAAATCCGCTCTAAAGTTAACTGCTCCAGTACATTTTTGATTATTATTTCCGTTTTTTTTTCCAGAACAATTAGAACCAAATATAATACGGTATACGATTATGCCCATAGACATATATCAAACAGTGTATAAATATATAACGTGGAAAATATATTATTTAACATACATTTGAAGCATTTACTTAATTTTGTAAACATATTTGTCAGTTTGCTGAAGAGAGGTTACAGTGTTATCTGTGGTTACACTTAGTTCATCAAACACAAAAAAAAATATGATAAAATATATTGAACACTCTTTATTTAGCATTCATTTTGTCCTTTTTTAACAAGATTTTGATTTCATACTTTTTATTTTGTGTATAGATAATAAACCAATAAGACATATTATGTTTATATATTCAAAATAAACTCATTAAGGTTTGTTTGATTTTTCTGAGTTATCGACATTAGTTAAATATTGAGTTACAGTTGTTGATGGTTTATTGCTTGATAATAGAAAACAGCATATCTTCAAAAATCATAATCCGAATGAAGATATTTGATCCTGGAAAAGTTCGACATTTGAGCAACTAATAAAGAAAAAGTGCTTATTTTACTGCGATAAAAAGTAGTAGTATAATGGTAATTGTAAAAGAGCTACTGGTAAATTTCAACTTAGTCAAAGGGCTTTCTAAGCGTTGATTTCTATCCCATCGCAACAACATACAACGATCCGGTAAAAACTAAATCACATATCAAGACTACCCTCCTGCCAATGCAATAGTCTATCCCAGTACCTGACCTTTCCTTAGTCAGTTATATTACTTTCAAATGTAAAAATCATGTGTAATGTATAGTACAATGTATAGTACTTTAATGGATTTAAACAAACTGTGACGTATTTTAACTTCCGCTGAAGCAACTAACCAATCAGCGGGCACATAATTACTGTTATGTCACGGTCCCTATTAGGAGAGCTATAACCATTACATCTATTTACAAATGCAAAGATTAGTTTGGAACTCACTGCTACGAATGGTACTGTATGCTGAACGTTGTGTTTAAACGAAAAAATACATGGGACGGGTGGTGAGGTGTTCTTTTAACTTTCAGTTCATTTATATTTTACACTTGTTATACAAGTCTTAAATTATTACACAGTTGCCCGCAGGCCATTTTTCATACATTGTCGAAGAAAAAGAAATAGCTCAGCATTGTTTATGTTTCATATAGCCTCGGTAGCGCAGTAGGCAGCGCGTCAGTCTCATAATCACACTTAGAGCGATCTGAAGGTCGTGAGTTCGATCCTCACCCGGGGCACATATTTTAAAAAAAAATATTAATCATCAAAGATATGGCGTACAGCAATAAGAGTCAGATACGAAATAAGAATATTTCAACATGTTGTTATTTCATTAACAAGACATGAAACTTTGCCTGAGAGCAACTAAAATAATCGGAGTATTGAAATTATAATCAACCTCGAGCGTTCTTCTTTCACGCATTGTTTACTTAATAAGTTTAATTCGTATTTACGACCAACATCGTTATACTTTGATAACTTTCACATAAAAAGCGCGCTATGCAAATTATGTAGAATGTTCATGTTCAAATAATTGTGTTTTGCTCTATTAAACAGAAGAAAAAACCTAATATATAGAATAGTTTTCATTTGGATATATTTGCTTAACCACTGACTGGTTCTTAATTATACATAAAAGAAAAGACTTGTTGAACATTCGTGATACATGTATGTGAACGTAGACATAACAAGTAAAGTTTAAATGAATTTATTCGGAATAAATTTACTTTATGTGTGTTCATATTTCATGTGTTAGTCCGTTAAGTAGCAATGTTGGGAAAGCTGCTATAAAGCACGTTGATTGGTCAGTTGCTTTAGAGAAAATTTTGTTAGCGTTCAAATGCTATGAATTGTGGGACAGGAGTTCCATGAGTTTTATGGGGCGGGGGGGGGGGGACTATTTAATGTGTTTATACAACCTCATTTTTCCACTGTAATTACAAATTGAGCAGATAGATATCCGAAGTCAGTTGTGACAGAATACATCATTCATATCTACTAGATGTATGCCGTTCCAGTAGAGGAAGTATAATGCGCATGTCTAACACTTATAAACAACAACAGTTCAATTATAAAGTCACCAAGCGTCCCTGTGGTTCATTTCTCTATACAATTCTCCATAACATTGACACTTCCAACAGCTTAATAAAAGTTAATGTAAATATCGACAACACTAATGAACACCTCTTCTGATTCAGAATAACTAATGAACAGAGCCAACGACAGACAGGCATGGCTAATTGGAGAGATTGATCCCAAATCCGCACATAGTACGACAGAACATTTGTTATGTTGAATTATACAGTATTTAAATTGTCTGCAACTGCTGGTTGATTTGCAGACAGTCACAAGTTGTTCTCGTCAGATAAAAAACATATATACATGTTCGAGCGTATAAACAAATACATCATTGTAAAATGTGGCATACGTCTAATAGTTAGATTTGCCAAGAGCAAAAAGTCAAAAAGCTTGTTTTTCGAAAATGCAACAAAAACTAGTTCATACATTAGTTATTTTGAATTCGTATACTTATTGTTGTTGTTAATAAATAATGTTTTCCCACATTGCAATTTACATATTTAATCATTCATGACACTAGTTTGAGAGCAATAAGTTGAAAGTCAGTTGAAAAGTCACAAATAATTCACACAGTGTTTGTGATTGTTTTGAAACCAAATCCTAAATTAATGTAATAATGTAATACGGTTACGTTTAATAATCCGGTTATTCAAATGGAAATGACGTTTTTTTTCTATATGACACTGATTTAAATGCAAACTAAGATATGCAGGTTTTGTTTAGTTACAAAATCATGATTTCTTTATCAAATTTAACTTTGCGTTTTTTTACTCTTTAATTTTCCCGAAATTCGCAATTGAGAAAACTGTTTTATTTTTTGATTTTCTTAATGACACAAATTCATATTATTTTAAAAAACACAAACAGAATTTATTCGCCTGCCAATGGCAATCTACTAAACCGTGAGAAAATACCTTTGTGTGTCTGTATTACAGTTAAATACATCATTTACAAGTGAAATTACACTTCCAAATTTAACGAAAAAAAGGTAATAACTTAAATGTAGTATGCAATGGACGAATATCGCTCTGTCCACTGGTCACGTTGCATTGTTGGTCCACGTACATGAAATTATAATAAACTCTTTATGACATTCTTTTCGGGTTTTTGATTAATTACATTACATTACTTCACATTCAATAAGAAATGCTTTAGGCAGCGAATATTAAATTGAGTAAGTTTCAAAATATTTATAACTCCTACGAGCACACTGAAAAGGCGCGCAATTTGTTTCGAATCTCCAGATAATTTTGTTGATAATACCTGCCTCGCCATTATCACTTAAGACAAATGTATACAATTTGTGTTTACCTGTGTTCGCAAATGATCAAAGTCGTGTGCAGATTATTTGATTTTGAATGAATGTTATATTATTAAACATTGTAATCTAAGAAATACACGTGTTTTACAAAATGCTTTTATAATTTGTTTAAAAACAACAGCTGCAATATTGAATATAATTTGGGAAAACTCCTACCGTTTTTTCTAGAACATTTGCTTTCATTACATATATTTTATTTGTTTTGTCGAGCTAATTATAATAAAATGACATTTAGAATAGCTTGTTGCCTTGCTTACTTCATGTTATTATTTCTAATAAATAACAAAGTTAACACAAATCCGTACTTCATGTATATGTATTGTATTATATGGAGTTCAATATTGCTTTTACTTTTGTCAATACAATTATACATTTTACGTGTTATTATACGTGTATTTTGTAATTTAAGTTCATATAATCTTAAAGGACCTAATCACAAGACACCGAATTTGAATGGGAGTTCTTTGGATTGATTTCAACGGCATTCAATTTGTAATCATTATACGTTTTATTTTTTAAAAAAAAGAAACTTTTTTTTAAACAAGTAATTGTGTCATTTATAGACATATACGTCGTCATTACAATATCCATGTGGGATATCCTTAATGTATGTGTAGACGACAAACATACATATAACGGACACAGACTAAGAGCTAATGATACTGTCAATATAGACTAACAAACAGTTAATAACTGCATGCCAATACTGTCGTCAATATGTTTGAGCTGATGCAACCAGAATCCAAAAAGACAATACGTCTATTTAACATGTTTATACTATTTAACCAACGACAGTAAATTAGTCCATAGCAATGCAAATGATTTGCGCAAATGTTAGGGTCGGTCATTTAGAAAAAAGGAATATAACCTCCAACGAGGGATTTTGATGCGTCTGAAAATCTGATCGACCTAAGCAGATGAACACCTGATGTAAAGCAAGATTTGCTTATTAATACAATATGATTAATGAGGTTACCCTTAACATTGAAAGTTGAACAACATTAACAACAGTTAATATCAATCGCTTTAAACATCAACTTTTATGTTTGCTAAAAATATAATGATTTGACATTTGTTTATATTTTCGAAAGTTGTTAATTTTACCAAGGTAAAACTTAATTTCGTTAAAAACATCTGTCTAGCTCAACTGGAGTAAGATGTGATGTTTAGTTCAAGAAAATTGTTTATAGGTTATCAATCTTTATACTGAACGATAGAAATTATTATTCTCGTCTTTATATTACATTGCCTGATGTTGATTATATTAGCAAAAAAATTCCAAACAATTCCATAACCCGGGTGAGGATCGAACTCACCACCTTCTAATTGCAAGGTAATTATAGGACGGTCGCACTACCTCTTGTGCTACAGCATTTTAATGATATCAAGAAATAAAGAGGGGTGCAAAACGTTAACAAAATGTGCTTGTGTTAAATTTTGATTTATATACAAAATTAACAATAAATATTCAATATAAAATGGATGGATGGATTAAGAATATCCGGTTAATCATTCTTTATTGACTTTAAAAAGAAAACAAAATTAAGAAAAAGTTATTTGAACAAAAAACAACAACATGAAATTACAGCGATAAACCAATAGGCCATATGCACAGCGTTAGCCTCACATATGTCTTATATACATAAATAACACCTTGTAATACCGCTAATTAACCAATGATAAAAGCGGGCAAACAAGTCACGCTCAAATATTTATGAAGTATAGTGTAAAGCAAAGAAATTGCAAAGATTCCGGAAAGGGAAACGGAAGCAGATAAAAAAACGAAAAGAAACCAAAATAGTAGGAACAGTGAGCTTGACAAAAGTACAGTTAACTTCAAAACAAAAAGCTAGAAGAAGAAGAAAAAGACAAATACAAAAACAATTAGCATATTTAAAGAAACAAAAACAAAAAAAAGATGGCAAAAAGAAGGTAAAGAGATATTTGATACTGACGAAATGAAAAAAGCGTTAAGCGAAATAAATTAGAAACTCTCAAATGTGTATACAGAGACAGAAGATAGGTTGCAGACAATGATAAAATACACTGTTTATAAAATGAAAAGAGAACTGTAATCATCGCTGGAAAAGAGAATTGAAATCCTTGAAGGAAAACGTTTTGAAAACGAAGACGTAAACGATAAATTGAAGAAGAATGTGAACCAATTGAATGAAAAATTGGAGGAACAGAAACTAGAAGAGACGAACATAAAAAGGAAAATAAAACCTTTTAGAGATTGACATATTTATAATAAAAGCAATTGGCAATTTAAAAAAAAATGCAGCATCTTTCAAAAATCTAGCAGGGACTTCATCTAAACCAGTACTTTTTGATGCATTAAGATTCCTTAGTTCCTTGTACACAAATGACTCTGACACATGTTTTAAAACAAATCTGTTGTTGCTAGAGGTTCTGCATTTGTAAAAATCTATCAAGGCTTTTGAGTCCAGATCAAACAATTTACTAAAAGTCATTAAAATGAGTTGCTATTTGTTTAAGACTTTGGCAATTTTTTTCTTCTACATTTACATTTTTATTAGATTTATAACCTAACTGCTTTACATGATGCCACAGACTGTTTGGATTATTTCTTTTTTCAGATATTTGATCAGAAAAAAATGTTAACTTTGTCTTTCTAACATCTCTTTTAACAGGTATGCAACAGGTGTAAGTAAATGTACGCAACAGGTGTAAATAAATGTATTCAACAAGTGTAAGTAAATGTATGCAACGTGTGTAAGTAAATGAATACAACAGTTGTAAATAAATGTATGCAATGGGTGTAAGTAAATGTTTGCAACAGGTGTAAGTAAATGTATGTAACTGGTGTAAGTAAATGTATGCAACGGATCACCATGTTGAATGGAAACGTAGATAACTTAGATAAAGTTCTAGCCTATTAAAACGTATACACTTAAATACAATAATCCCATTTGGACTTGTTTAACAATTTATCTTTATTGTTAAGAAAAATGCTAGATTGTATAGAACTTAAGAGGGGTTCCCCGCCGGTAATATCTTAATTTAAACGCTGCAATGCAATATTTTGCCACGAGTTCATTGATGCATAGAAAGATGCATTTTTCAATTTGGGAGAACATTTTTCTTCAGAAACACCTCTTCAACGTCACACATTATGTAAATTAATACGTTGAACATTTCGGCTAAAATTAAACAAAACATATGCTTCGAGTGAGGATCTAACTCTCGAGTTTCAGCCTACTGCGCTACCGATGCTACACGGTGAAAGTGGCTTGCGGGCAATTGAAAATGTCACGTATCGAGCTATATAAGATGATTGTGGTATGCTTTATTCTCACAAATAACATACAGTAGGTGCAAAATACATCAACCGCAATGCCATCTTCCATGTATATATACTTATTCCTTTGACATTCACAACACATATATTTACATACAATTATTACATTGCCTGTCCTTTTTAGTATAGATTAAGTACCGTCTGTTGACAATATATTTTAAACGTATGCAAAGTTGATTAGACTGTAGATGCCGTTTCCGTTTTCTCAAATACTCGACTGAAGATAAACACCGTTTTTATGTAATGGATACCCCCTCCCCCCCCCCCATCCCGTATATCAAAACATCCAATAAAATTTTCTTCCTTTTGGAATTATGAAAATATCAACAGAATATACGATAACAACGATTTCATGTCCCCTCACACAACATGTATATGCTCCTTTTCTCACTATATGAAATTATAGTTATTTTAAAAATATGTTTAAGCTTTAGGGCGAGGTTTCCTTCTTACATAATACCTTTAATGTCACCACAGTAACACCTACGGATGACCATGCAAAACAGTGTCTGATTAACTACTCAGTTGTCAATAGGAAAACAGTGACACGATACGCAATCCGTCATTCCTTCAAAGATATAGAATACAACTGTTATCTGATCAAGTGAAAATGCCACTGGCATTAAGGCATCTAGTAAACGTCATCAAACACTGTTCAGGGAATTTACGCTTGGCTTAGTATTTAACGACTAGCATTTAATATAAATAAATCAAGAAACTAACGGACAATATTTGAATAACAAACGAATATTGGCAACATTATATTGATTCCGATATGACAGACATCTCTTGTTTCTACACAGAGGACGACAACACACACATCGAAAAGAATTATTAAGGCTTTTCATTGTCAGCAAATACTGATTGTTCTCTAGCAATACAAATTTTATTGTCCACATAAAATGATTCTTAACCCCGGACATTGTATAGAGGGCGACAATAAACAAACCTGAGTGGAAAATGCCCAAGAGAAGACAGAGAAACTAAGATCACCACACTATCTCTAAATAAAGCAAATCTAGACATGCCGATGTCGACAAACATATTTGTAAACAGTAATATAATCAAATTCAGTTTTGTTGCTAATAAATACTTTTTCATGAACACATTGACACGAAAAGAGCGCTACGTTCATTGATTAATGAAAACTGCCTTTTTTAATACTAGTGTAAACTTGTGTTAAGTGTATTTAAATAAGAAGTCACTTTGCACCTTTATTCCATTACTTGTAACGTTTAGCCAACTTTCAAAAATATTTGCCCCGGGTGAGGATCGAACTCACGACCTTCAGATCGCTCTATTTTGTGATTATGAGACTGACGCGCTGCCTACTGCGCTACCGAGGCTATATATTAAGATATATATTTGTATCTATATGTGTTACCTCTAAAATTAATTCAATTACCGCTTTTGACATAAAAGATGTAAAACATCTTGTAAACATGGACAATACAAGGTGTATTATGACAATGGGTGTTAAGTGAGACGGCGACGTAAACAGTTGGTGGGGCAAAATTGAACAGAAGTGAATGTTTCATTCTAATAGAAGAACTGCACTGGATTAGTGCTAATACCTATAATCCTATTTACATATCACAATATGTTTGTATTGGTAGTATAGATTTATTGTATGATAATAACCCCAAAGTCATATCGGTATCTCAATTTACAGATATAAGACTTACTATTAATACACAAAAAAAATGTAACTTCACATAAACATTTGTAACAGAGATTTGGTCATGACTGTTACTTTAACGCAAAGGTAGATTATTTCAGACATACTTCGTCATAGCCCCAATGATAAAATATAGTGTGCATTCACTGTTTTAGAACATGCTATATATGGTGTAGAAAGTGTGTAGAAGAGTGTTGTGAGAAGATATACGCATAAGAAATTTTTTGAAAGCATTGCGGCTTATAAGGTAAAACATGTGTATGTTATTTGCAGTTTCCACACTCACGTCGATATTTACAAAATATTAATGAAACCACTTATTTGAATATTTTCGGATTTTAGTATCTCGATGTTATGCTTAATTCCAAAAACTAGTAAACTCATTTACAATAAACTGTGTTTGCTATATATGGCATATCAACTTTAATTGGAGGAAAAAACGTATAACGTTTCTTAGTAGAACTATCGTCCTTCTACAAATAATTGGCAAACTCTCTGAAATAAATACATTTACCTGAGCCAGATTCAAATTATAGACCTCTGCAGTTAGATACAAGTGGTCGTTAGTTGACAGTGTCTTAGATCAGTTGACCACGAAGGAGACCAGACAAGAAGATTTGGATTACATCGTTGAACCTTTAGATTTCATATTAATGTCATCTTTTATGTTATACATTTATTTGTCATACATGTATGTAGATACAAATAAAATAAAATTAAACAAAATAATGAATTTATAAGATAAATAGGTATGATATATTAAAATTGACAAATATTTCTATTTTAATATATCATGCTTACGTTCGGTATATTCATCAATCCAGTATTGCCATAAAGCTATCTATTTGAACATGTGAAACTCAAATAAATAAGAAGGAGTTTAACTTGGCCTACGCGCTCAAGTTATATTAATAAAGCTATTTAACATAAAACTGTAATACAATTTGTGACGTATCAAGTGTGTCTCTTGCTTCTATTTTGATTTAGAGTTGACAGTAATCAGGTAGTATTTGCTATACAGCATTTAGAATGGCGAGTTCGTTTCAATAAACCATTTCGATCAAAATATCCTATTTTGTCACTCTATGGTAGGTTGGATTGATTGATTGATTGAATATTTAGCGTCATTTTTATGCACTCGAGGGCTAACAGACGATCATTTAACCTAACCACTGTTTCCTGGGATTAACCAGTACTCGAGCACACCCCACCTCCGCAAGTAACTGATAACTTTCCCACTTGAATCAGTGGTGAGAGACGAATGATAATGAGACGCAATGTCGTATATCAATCATCACGGAGACTATTGCCGGGCGGGGGATTCGAACTCACGACCCCTGGATTGATAGTCAGACGCGTAACCGACTGAGCTAATCGGGCCCGGCTGGTAGATTGGAATGTCAAAGGTATTCGTATTTTATGTGTAAATGATAATAATAAATGATAATTTATACTCATTTAAAAAATGATTATATGTTTATACTATCATATAAAAATTGTCTGTGTCTGGTAACAAATACGAAATCAATACTAAAATAAGCCAGTAAGGAAACCAGTTCTTCTATACATATGTATAAAGTCTAAAATGACAGACTTCTCTTATTTCTACTCTTAAGACGACAGCGCGAACATTGAATTGAATAATTAAGGATTTGTATTGTAAAACTATATGCAAACTTTTAACCATTCGCCAAAACCAATATTTCAAAATGTATCAAACCGCCATTAAGTAAGAACGTCATTGACGTTACAACCAGTAAAATAAGTAACTGTCATCAAACACTGCTTAGTGAATACACTTGATTAGTGATCAAGGACTAGCGAATACTTTTTGAATAACAAATGAACATTGGCGACAATATGACCAGTCCAAGAACCTGTTCTTGCTATATATGATACATATGCAATTATAGTCATTTTAAAACCATTTTCTAACTTTCAGTACGAAGTTTTCTTCTTTTATAAAATACCTTTAATGTCACCACTGCAACACCTACGGATATACATGAAAAACAGTGTTTAATTAACTAATCAGTTTTCAATATGAAACCAATTATAGGATATGCAATCCTTCAATCCTTCAAAGATATAGTATACAACTGTTATCCGATAAAATGAAAATGCCACTGGCATTAAGGCATCTGATAAACGTCATCAAACACTGTTCAGGGAATATACGCTTGGCTTCTTGTTCAACGACTAGCATTTAATATAAATGTCACCAGAAACTAACGGACATTATCTGAATAACAAACGAACATTGGCGATAATATGCCAAGTCCATTATGACAGCCATCTCTTGTTTCTACACCGAAGACGACAACACAAACATTGAATAGAATTATTAAGGCTTTGCTTTGTCTGCAAATACTGATTGTATTCTTGAAATATAAATTGCATGATGTCTTTGGAGTGATTCTTAGTGTGTAGATGGTGACAAACAACAAAGGAGAGGAAATATGCCCAACAGGAGACAGCATTCAAAAGCATCACAATTCATTCAAGCATCCAAATGAAGCTATTCTAGTTGTTTTGAATTCAGTTCATTTGTTTGCGCAAATATCTTTGTTCATTTTAACAAATAAATTGTCATGATAAAAGCGTTACGTTTATTTTGTGTGTGTTATTTTTTCCTTCATTGTAACAGTTAAACAATATCAGATGTAAAGAAGCAAAGCATGATAAAATATATACAAAATTCAACATTTTCACATTTGTAAAATTAAGGGCAAATTTTCCAAGTCTTCTAGTGAATTTGTTAACTCCCATTCTTTATATATATATATATTGATATCAAATAAGTTATACAATGACTATAAATACCATATTGTTTCATTTTGTACTAACACTAAAAAGTTATTGTTTTATTTACAAGGACAGTTTGCTCTTTATCTGTTTGTGAAAAAGAAAACAATCTTCACAAACAAAAACCCTAATAAACCCAACAGAGAACACGCTTATGCTTCATCAACACACTCGGGTATTTACAGAAATCTCTATAAAAAGCATAAGTTTAAAGAAATATGTTCTATGTAACCACGGTGGTTTGCACTGAATTCAGAAAAAAAAATGCGTTATTTTTAATTCCCAGTGGTTACTGAATAGTTGAATCACCATTCTACAATCGGTCAAGACGCTAAACCAAATAAAATGATGGTGAAACAGAAACTTCATTGACGTATTCAACATAGACATATATGTTGTATGTTACATACTTGTATAATATAGTCTTGAAGAAAGACTATGTAACATTATATATTTCTAATTTAAAGAGTTATGTAACATTTACTTATTTATAGACATTAAAGTCATCTTAGACTGAAAAAACTGCTTGTTTTTTCTCATGTTATTTGAATACTAAATAGTAGCATTTTTTATGATAATAATAATTGTATGAAAAAAAGATTGGAAGAACAAAGTCTACTGTACATGATTGTATAAATATTCAAAGCAATTTAACCACAAAATCCAGGCGATATATCTTAGATTACAAGATGTTTATAGACTTCCCGAAGAGCATCAAATCCTACCAAATTAAAGTTTACTTTTACAATATATCTTTCTGTATTATAAAGATTTCGATAATGTTGATAGTTTGTTAAACAGAGTTCTTTTTTATTTAATTTATGATTGAAGATGATTTATAACATTTTATTAAACACTGGGTTAAACTCTTTATTTCCAAATAGAATATCAGTAATTGACCAGTTTGTATTAAAAGCACTGTTCGTTTCTTTGATATAGTCAACAAGACTCGACATACATTGTTTTAATGTTGCATAGTCAATAAATAGATGTTTTATGGTTTTAACTTTCGTCTGACAAAATATACACAATTCTGAAACAGCGATATACATTTTCTTCAGGAGTGAGTTTGTACCCAAGATTTTATGGTTGATTCTATATTGGAACCATTGTAAATTCGTATCTGTAGTGAAACTAAATGTTAGAGCATAATAATTTGACCATCTTAAATTAATTCTTATATTTAACTCCTTTTCCCACTTACATTTATAGGAGGTTAACTATTTTCTGAAAAAAAAAATATTGCTCTACAACCCTTTTTATCTTGAACAATAGTCAAAACTGGAAGTGGGCATATACGGTTCTGGCAATTACTGGCTTAGTGTTGATACTTAAGTTTATTTATGTATTGTCTTGCTGATGATATAAAACCTTCAAATTATTTATATTATACTTGTTGATGAATAATCTAATGGTATTCCAACTGCCATTGCTATTCGTTAAGTCATTTATAGTTAATATTTCTGTAGAAAAACAATGCTTATAAAAATGCTCGAGCTTCCGACCTAAAGATTAGGATTGTGCCAAATGTAATAACTGTTTATTCCAGACCATTTGGTAAGTTCGATGTTTGATGGAAACTTTTTATATGATATGAAACTATCTTTCCAAAAGTGATTATGAATTCTATTGATGTGATTGTTAATAAAATCTGAACCAAATGCGGTAAAGTTTGATATGAACGGATACATTGTTTCAAAAATATCCAAATATTTTTTTTTCAGTTGTTAATAAACGTCTTATCCATGTCAGTTTTAGATAGGAAATAAATAATTCTAAGTTAACCGTTTTTAAACTTCCTTTCAAGTACAACTGACAAACTACCGAAGTTTGACTTTATCAGATTTCCCTTTCCATAACAAATGTAAAAATAATGAATTTAATTCTTTTATTTGATTATCTTTTTGATTCGGTTATGTTAAAATTAAATTATTTATTTTCGATATCGCCAGACTTTTTAAAACTGTATTTGTCCTATTGAGGTAATGATTCTCTTTTACCAATTTATTAAAAATTGTTTAATCTGTTGTATTTCACCTTCAAAATATTTGTTTACAATTTTATCTAAATAAACGAAAAGTGTATTCCCAATACCGTTCACTCATTAAACCAAGATAGATTATATTGTTCACATAATTTTAAGTCACTTGTTTTCATTGGACCTATCCAAACTGTTTTGTTTTCGACATTTATATTAAGGCCGGCTATCTCTGCAAAAAATACCTTAAGAGTGTTTAATGAATATTACTCAGAGCCATCAAACATGAGTGGAGTATCGTCAGCATATTGTGAAATCAATAAATCTGTATTGCTTATTTTTATTCCTTTTATATCAGGCTTATTTCGAATCGGGAAAGCAGGGATCTCTGCACATGATGAACATATACGGGGATAAAGGATCATCCTGTCTACAGCCGCGTTGTAGATAAAACCTCTCAGATAAACGCCCATTAACAATTACACATGATTCAACATTTGTATAAAATAACTGTATCTATCTTTTAATTGAAGAGCAAAAATTGAAAAACTGAAGAACTGAGAAAATAAAATTCCAACTAACGGAATCAAACTTTTTCTCAAAATCGATTAAAAGAAGCATTCCAGGTAAATGTTTTTTTTTCAACATAAAACAAAAGGTCATAAAATTATCTACTATTTTCACCTATATATCTGCCAGATAAAAACCTGTTTGATTTTCATA
This sequence comes from Panopea generosa, assembly GCA_029582155.1. Taxonomy (NCBI): domain Eukaryota; kingdom Metazoa; phylum Mollusca; class Bivalvia; order Adapedonta; family Hiatellidae; genus Panopea; species Panopea generosa. The sequence goes on along the minus strand of CM055911.1, from coordinate 14,916,569 downwards.
AATAATATGATAATATGTAGTAAAACATGTTTTATCCTTTGTGCTACACTTGCTGGTGCCAGTTTGTATGACACTTTTAAAAGAGATATTGGACGCCAGTTTTTAACAAGTTGTTTATCTTAATGTTTATTAATACAATGAAACAAGTTTTAATACGTAAATTTATCATTTCAGCTTAGACGTATTTTAAATATAAATAAGTATTGACCCTGCATTATTTATAATTAACTCTTGCATATGAACCTCTACACATTTCATCACATTAGTGTAAAATGGGATTAAAATGCAAACAAACTACGAAGCCAGTTGATATTGTTTGCAATATTTATTACCTTGAATTTATCTTTAAAAATAATTGACCCAAGTGAGGATCGGACACAGGACCTTCAGTTCGCTCTTTGAGAATGACGCGCTGCTTACTGCGTTACCGAGGTTATGAATAGGTGTTATAGATACATGTATCGTTATTTGACTTGTTATCTTATTGTACTTTCGACAATTAGTTTATACAGTCAATACTATAACCTTATTCTATATAGTATTACGCAATCTGACCATAAAAATATATGCGTTTCTGGCTTTAAAGAAAACTTTTATATTCTTGACGAAATGGAACTCCGAACCATCAACATTTGCTTCTCTTAAAATACAAGGCCAAGGTGAGGATTAAACTCACGACCTTCAAATTGCTCTGTGTTTGATTATGATACTGGTGAGCTGCTTACTGCGCTACCAAGGCTATGAAGAAGTGTTATTTGACTTTTTTTATTGTATGTCTATATATGGCACTTAGTTTATACAGTCAATACTGTAATCTTATTTTATATACACATTCTGACCATGAACAAATATGTGTTTCTGGCTTGCGACAAAACATTAATATTCTGGGCGAAATTAACCATCAACATTTGCTTCTCTTAATAAGACCTTTTAATCATTTGCCCTTAGTAAAAGGTTAAAAAAGCTAAACTAATTGCCCCGGGTAAGGATCGAACTCACGACCTTCAGATCGCTCTGTGTTTGATTATGAGACTGACGCGCTGCCTACTGCGCTACCGAGGCCGCGAAGAAGAGTTATAAATACCGTTTTATTTTACTTGTTATATGATTATTGTATATAACTGATTTGATTCAATTCCATTCCATTAATGAGAATTAAATTGTGTTGAATTTTTAATCAATTTAATTCAATCATGTATTGCGTATACTCCTGTCCATATACAAAAATGACAACATAATCAGATGGAGTTTGATGATGTGAATATATCGACATATGCAATGCGAAAATATAGTCTAAGAGCAAATAGTAAACTACAACTATATTGGATTGCTAACACAGCTATTAGCTCAACAAAAAGCAAAGTAGTTTAACAAAAATACGATCAATGCTTAAAGCTTATACTTTTTTTTTTCTGAAAACAGGTAAAAATTATATTTTTCTTAAAATAAATGATTCAGACACAGTATCTGACATGCCATACGGCAGTAACTAACGTACGCATAGAGATATTGTTTATAACGTAATGGTGGAAATAGTACATCTCCTCCCGTTTTTTGAAATGTAATTTCCTATATATTAATTTAGTTTATGCAATTTTAGTTTTATAGCCATGATATGCTTTAAAAATGAATTAGAAGCTCTCTTGCACCTTTGAAGTCACCAATTATATCTCTTTAGTGTCTGTACGGGAAAACTGCTGTCGGTATTTCACATATATAATTGTATGACAGTATACAATATACAGTACAGCAAACAGAATCGTCAATATAAATGGAACAGTGTAATTTGTCACACTCATACATATGCAAAATGACATTAAACCTTTCAACTGCCAGTAGAATTGAACCATTGGTGGTGTATACACTAACTGTTCATTTGAAAAACAAAATACTAATATATTATTGTAAGATGGAATGCTTTATGTCCTTCAGATTTGAAGAGCATTTACATAATAAAGCGTACAATCAATACATGGATATACACGGAAATGCACGGAAATATTCAATTCAACATGTCAAACACATATTACGTGTCAAGTATGCATTTTATGGAAGGTATTTGAAACTACACTGACCCAAAATGAAACCTTTACACCGACTTCAAAAATGTTTCTTTTGCTGATAAATATATATTAAAGGCTAAAACAGCTCTCATTGAAGCTCTATGCCTATATTAATGTGCTGTGTTATTTACTGGAAAAAATCTGACATCGCATGTTTTTTTCTGATTAATAAGGTGAAGAAGGGTCAAAATGAAAATTCCGGAACAATGAAAATGACCATGTAACATTTGAAAAATACATAAAGTGCTGGCTAAGTGCAATAACTGATTTTTTTAAAACGTCAGTAACCAGTGTAAATTCCGTTTTTACGAATGCATTCCTGAATTCATCATCTCTGTGACCTTACGGAACGCTAAATTAGCGTGTTTAAAATACGTTGCCTTTCGAACAGAAGTTCATTTCGGAGATCGTGCTATAGAGACATTGCCACTGGTTTCGTGTATATTTCAAATAACGTCGTGCCCATAACAGATCGGTTGCGCGCTGTCTGAATCTGACCAGTGTAGAGCCAACGAGCACGAATTGGAACACGTTTTTATCTCAAACGGTTTATGATCGTCTGTGCATGAATACCGACACGCAAAGGAGTACGTGTTGCAGGTAAAAACTATTACGTAGGTGAGTCAACGCAATAGCGCGATGAGAACGTGACGTTGTTGCACGTACGCGACCGGGTCTGACACGATCGCTTAACATATCCAGTAGTAGTGTACCGGTTCGCAAGAATATAGATAGTCTATCTGAAACAGCAAGAATGACGTACAACGGTATTTATCGGTATGACCCAGACCTGATTTCTCTCATTTTCAGAAAGACGTGGCCTCGTTAAATAAAAGTTTTTTGGGTTCTACATTATTCGGAAAACACATACGCCTAGTTGCAGCATTTTAAACAAATTTGCATTTTGTGTGGAATCACATATGACGTACATCACATACATCCTGCAACATAACATTACTACTTATTTTATTTTTATTATAAATATATCTATTTTTTGTTGAGTATGGACAAACGAAGTAACTTTAAATTTAAGCATATATCAATATTTAACTATAACATATTACATCATCTTCCTCTCTAAGGATCACAATACCATTGTTTTATCTAATTACTAAGCCCTAAATACTTTTCACTACTACCATTTGTTCGCTAAATGTGTGACTAAAACACTTTTAAAAAAACTGTTACATATATAACAAAAGGTATTTCTAAATTGTAATATTGCAATTTCACCTTCATATATAAGTGCTGCCCCGAGTTAAATTATGTCTGTCTACTACATAGTCAGTATATGCCTGACATGTATGGTAATGTGAGTTACATGTTTAATTACGTCTGTCTGCTACATGGTCAGTATATGCCTGACATGTATGGTAATGTGAGTTACATGTTTAATTTTGTATGTTTGCTACATGGTCAGTATATGCCTGACATGTATGGTAATGTGAGTTACATGTTTCATTATGTCTGTCTGCTACATGGGCAGTATATGCCTGACATGTATGGTTATGTGAGTACATGTTTCATTATGTATGTTTGCTACATGGTCAGTATATGCCTGACATGTATGGTAATGTGAGTTACAAGTTTAATTATGTCTGTCTGCTACATGATCAGTATATGCCTGACATGTATGGTAATGTGAGTTACAAGTTTAATTACGTCTGTCTGCTACATGGTCAGTATATGCCTGATATGTATAGTAATGTGAGTTACAAGTTTAAGTATAGTCTGGAATATTGTCACTTCAAACACGCATTTGCTAAATAAAATCTGACGTCTAGGTCGTACTACATGGTTAAATATTGCTCCAGGTTGTACATCAAACATGGCCATAAACTATACTAAAGTTTGCTCTTGTCATTTGTAGCAAAAAATTAAAGGCCTTATGCACCATTTTGCAAATATTGTCACTCAATTACATAATTAATAAATTAAACATACTAATTAATTAAGACGTTTAAGTCCTTCTACACAGTTGAAATTTGCTCCAGGTTTTATATGAACACGGTGTAGTAACTCCACTATTATAAACTCCACATATATATTCCTTTAATCGTACATTTTTCTCTACATGGATTTAAAATTTAAAAGATGTTTATATTTAAAGAGTGCTGTTTGTGTACTACCGGAGTAAAATATTCTTGATATCTACAAACCATATTTTATACCGCCATTGTGAGGTAACAATATACGGGCACATCTAACTTTGCTCTCTTATCGCCGTCACATCATCAATCGATTTATTGTTATTGAAAATAACCCAATTATCATAACATCTTACACATACGGCAGTATACATATGTACAAACCACATGCGTCATCATGAACTCTAAAGTGTAATACTTATTCCATACAAACACGTTTAACGGTAAAGAAGACTGAAACTTTGGAAATGGCAAATCTACACCAAAACACTTAGCATACACCACATAGTATGTTTCCATATTCGTTATAGGATATTATCTACAACCGATTTCGAACGAAGTCAGTATTATCCCAAACTTTTACATAAAGGAAATTAAACGTCAATCTTCACTTCGTTATCCTTTGTTCGAGATGATTGGACAATCGTCGAGAACAATATGATAAAGATAGCAATATCTGTAAATCTGTATACATAGGATTATGTGATGACGGTTTTAACGAGTTGCAGAGTTAATTCCGCTATACTGTTACGAACGCATATTTTAGAATCGTGATTGGCTTTATAAATACATTTTTAATGACATAGATATAAATAGGATATCAGATCAATCATTTAAGCGGTAACTATTTTCCTTTTCAATGATATAATTAACATCGAAAATTAATTTTAAATGCGGTATATAAATAAACACTTTGTATTGCCAACGATAAGAAACATTTTGATAATCTGTATATATAACAGGCGTAAAATAGTGTGATACTATTTTCAGCGTAAAGTGATATTGGTATATGACATTTGACGTATATTTGATCAAATTTAATATAAATTTCTTATTTTTGTTTTCAAAACTATCATACATAAAACCGTTGTATTGAAATGTCCTGAAAACTTAAGTCATTCTTTTGTGATATTTAAAACACGATCAACCGACTGTTTATAATGAAGTGTATTTACAACAGCTGATATATATACTTTATAATTTACCTTAAAATATCTAATAGACATCATGTAGAAGCATACAAACAGACATTAGATAATCATATAATTATAATTTTAATATAAATGGTAACGCGTAGTGTATTAAACTTGAGTGGAATGATCAAAACTTGTAGTAATTATAGTTATCAATGCTGTCGGGGTTTAATCATATCTCTGCGATTCATTCCTTATATGTGAATACAATACCACCTATGTTTATTTAAACTCTATCTTTATATCTATCATAAAACAACTACACAATAAGTTATGCTCCTTTATTCAGACATGTTTATGACATCAGACTTCAGCTTTGTACTCCTGTGGGATCAAGGATTCTACGCAATATTTCCAATAAACATACAGCGTAGCTTTTGTGATTTTGTTGGACAAACAAGAGTCGTTATCGAATCACCAAGGGTGTTTTAAATATAATACCTTATTAATACAAGAGAAATAGTAACTAGAAATCATAACGCCAATGAAATTAAATGGAAAGTTGATTGCATTAATGAAATCGAAAGAGAGTATTCAAAGTTGTATAAGGGTTTGTTGCAAAAGAGAAAAGTTGACTGGCATTTACCCAAATCAGATTTATTCTGAAATTTCTTCTTCTGACAAAACTAACCGTCATATATACATAACGCCTTAAGAAATGAAAGTATGGGTATCGTATGGAATGTTGACATGACATCAATGATACACCAAGAAAAAACTTTCTTACCTTTTGTTTTTCAATCTTATTCCAACAACAAAAGTTTCACAAATTATTATATGAATCGTTGAACATGACAGCAGATCTGGGATAAAAATGATATTTAATATTTAAAAATATTTTAACGTTTTTAACGACGTTAAGCATATTACATAGAGAAAATGACTTTAAAGTAGTAATTGTTGTGTCGTTTCTATGACTTTTTATTCAATTCTATTGACAATTTGTTTGAGAAAAAAATCTTGTGCAGAATTTATTTCAACAGTTTTCAAACTGATAAGACATTCTCACATTTAAGATATAAACATACCCTGCCACTTTTATCTCTTTCATTGAGTTCTTCTTCAGTTGGATTGTCATCAAGTATAGCTTGTACAGCTTCTATATCTCGCTCAATGACAGCCTCAAGTAGCGTATACTCCTCATACACGTACTGCATAGTGTTCCCTGACAGATATATATGGTCCATGTCATGTATTCTGAAATATATTCAAATTAGTATAAAACATGAAAATTAAGTTACGATAACATTTTTAAGATAATAATGAAGTTATAAGAAAGTATATGACTGCTTTTTATTGCGCATATTGAATAGTGTTCTCCGACAGATTTATATGTTCCATTTTATATAGCTCTGTCTACGCCTAATCAGCCCGTCTTCTGTCTGAAAACGTCATCAAGAATTGAACAAATCAACGTTGAGACTGCTTCGCAGCAGCGTCCCATTGTTCCACGTGATGGTAATAAATGTCCAAACATAACTGTTGTTAATGGCTTGGTAAATAGCGGTGATAGTGTGAATCGTTTTAACTATACCGCTGATGTTTAGGTAAATAAAAACATGTCGTGTAAAAATGTAAGCAATGGTGACCATAGCGCTGCTGATAATCCGATGTCACGAACCGCTTTACGGGCATTGATAGCAACAGGAAGTTGTCGGCGCGTATTTCCGATAGCTATGCTGAGATTTCTGCTAGGCCAGTTAAATCACAGTACACACCTACTATAACGAATTATAGACATACACTGGATAGGAAATTTAGGACTTTGCCTAAAACTCAAAATAAGAACGTGGAAGCGGATGATGTCGACGATGATTTTACGACATATATCAGATATCGGACAACGATTTTCTATATTGAGGGCTTTAAGCCGTCGATTACCGTGATAAATATTGTTGAATTTGTCAGAAAGAGGGGCCTTAAAGTGACTAAGGTTTTTCATAACAAGAAACTTGCGGTATGGGTCAGCTATTATTAAGCTAAATGTAGAGGATGATGAGTATTTCGCTTTACTAGATGACCCGAACTTCTGGCCCCCAAGAGTTACATGCAGACCTTGCGTAACGAGGAATAAATTGAAATATTGCCGTAACCAGCGATCAGAAAGGAGTTATGATCCTAGTCAACGCACGTCAAGAATGTACAATTATAGTCAGTACACACGATATTACGGACTATAACCCATATCTGTACCCCGACTCAGAAACTTTTTAATGATTAATAATTTGAACATTTTAACATGGAATGCAACTGAAATCATGTCCAGCTGCACATATTTATGTGATATATTAAATGCCAAGAGCATTGATTTTTGCGGTATCTCTGAGTACTGGCTTAGAGAGATCGATTTACACTTTTTTGACTGTATATGTAGCAAATATAAATGTCATGCTGTATGTGACTATGACTTGCGCGTCCCCTGTGTGTGCAACGTATGTACGGGTGGAGCAGCTATCTTATGGAATGTAAAACACGCTGGCAGTGTCTCAGTCCGTCAAATATAGGACGATAGAATAGCAAGTGTTCAATTTGAATATTCAAAAAACTGTATATCTTACAAGTTTATTTACCCAGTTGTAATCATTCTTTAATAGAAAATCTGTTAATGTGTCTACACATAGACCTGTGTTCTGTAGTATGTGTGTTCCACAACTTGAGTTAAACACTAATAGTTTTGATACAGAGCCTAGACTAAAATGGTCAAAAGCGACTCCCGAGGTTATACTACAGTACACTTTGTCTTTAGATCAAAATGTGGATTTGCTTCATTTATTACAAGGTGATATTGTTGATACGAATGGAATTGATGTTCTATACGAGACACTAGTATCATTGTTAATTAGTTCGTCACATACGTATATACCAAAAGCTAAATTAAGGCATTATTTTAAGCCACACTGGTCAGAAAAAATGACCAATTACCGTCGTAAAGTCGATGATTGTGGTAAAGCCTGGGTCGCAAATGGTAGACCCCATGATACTAAATATTTACTGTTATTAAACCGCAAAGTTGACGAATCCCTTGAACTTGAAAGTATAACATTTTGGAAGGTTATAAACAGCCGACGGCAAAAATCGTGTAATTCTGTAGGTAATGGAATAAAATTTGGCAAATGTTTTTGTAAAACTGCAGAACAAATTACAATGCACTGGAATAATTTTTTTTAAACAGTTATACACTCCATTTGATCATTTAAACTATGAGCCAAAGTTTAAAGCAGACATTGAGAATAAAATAACAAATGTTAATTCTGAGATATTTGCTAATAACCGTTCGACTGTATCAGTAGCTCAGATGTCTTTAGAATCTGTCAATCTGGCATTGCGTGAAGCGTAAACGGCCAAAGCCGGAGGAATATACAAAGTAGTTTATGAACATTAAATATATAGTGGTATAGTTGTCAGAAAATTACTTTCTAAACTATTTACTGCAATGCTAAATTTATCATATATACCTAGAAGCATGAAAAGGGATGTAATTATCACTTTATTTAAAGGTGGTAACAAACCTAGAAATGACCCCGACAGTTACCGTGCTATACCCTTATCCTCCGTTTTTGTTAGACTGTATGAAAATATACTTCTTAATAAAATTGATACTGATGGTAACTCTTTAAAGTTCAACAGTCTTCAATGCATTTTTCAGAAAAAATATTGGGCTGTGTTATGACATCTTACACTGTAAAAGAATGCATTTGCCTAAGTAAGGAGTTAGATTCTAAGCTGTTTGTATGTTACCTTGATGCACATAAAGCATTCGATATGGTTTGGCATGCTGGTTTGTTTAGTAAATTGTACGATCTTCAATTATATATGCAAACTTACAAAGCTTTCGTGAGCCTATACTCAGATTTAGAGAGCAGTGTTAAATTCCAGGGGTTTTATTTAGACTGGTTCCCAGTTCTACAAGGAACCCGACAGGGTGGGGTTACAAGTCTCATGCTCTATTTATTGTTCATTGATGGACTAATAAAATAGCTGCATGATTCAGGCTTAGGTCTATACTCGTTCGATTTAAACATTTCCAAGCCGACTGTCGCAGATGATATGTGTTTGATCTCCCTTTCGAAGTCCGCTCTAGATCAAATGATAAACATTTGCTACCGATATGTCTGTCGCTTGCGTTATGATTACAATGCAGTAGTTGTTTTTAATGAAGACTATCGTGATTTTAGAAATATTAAACGCACATAGCGATTAGGTCCCAAACATGTAGCTGAGTGTGACCAGTACACTCATTTGGGAATTACATTTCATAAATATTATGATACAGAGTTGGTCATAAACGAAGCTGCAAATAAACTAAGAAGAGCTTTTTTGGCGTTGTATGTAGTGGTGTGCATGAGCAAGGCTTGCGTCCCTTAACGTCATATAATATTCATAAATCTGTTGTTCTTCCAAAGGCTCTTTATGGTTGCGAATTATTGAATTACATGGATGGCGCACAGTTATTAGATATGGAACGCTGTCATCAAATGTTCATTAAATTTTTGCAAAGCATTTCTACAAATACGCACACTCACGTATCTTAATGCATGGTAGGAAGTAGGTCTATAGAATCACATATATATAACCGTAAACTGACATTTTTTGGTCAATTGTGTAATCTCCAGGGTCATTTTCTTGCAAAGAATATATTCCTTAATAGACTTATCCGATATAACGATGCCCCATATCGTTAAAGTGGATTAATTCCTAATTTGTGTAGGGTATTGGCAAAATATCGCCTTCAACATATATTCGATGATTTCTTAAAGGATTGAAGTTTGCCATCAAAATACTGTAGGGAAACTATAATTAACATTCTATCCGCGTATACGAAAATAATGTTCGTCAAATAGCAATGGTAGAAGATCCTCAACTTACTGAATACATTGCTGCTACTGATGTGTTCTCTTTGTCAGCACTGTGGCTGTTGAGTAAAAGATATTCAATGCTTTTGGGTGAATGTCAGAGTACCAAGAAGCCATAAGTATGTTGTACTGTCGTAATTCTTATTTTCAGAATTGTTTTAAGTGTGGTGCAATTGTAAACTCGCCAGCAGTACACATTGTATTTGAATGTATAACCAATGAAGATTTGCGCGAGGCACTGTGAAAGGTAATTTACACACAGTTTGGGTCGATTGTTTTTAATAACTTTATCAGTCTTAACATGAAAAGCTAATTAACTCTATGCGCTGGCCTACGTCAATTTCTAATCTGTGACGAAATACAAGTAAAATGTTTAAGGATTATTGTAAGGTTTTTCCATCGCATGATGAATTGAATGACGAGTCCTTGCTATTCTTTAAGTTCGTTTGTATTACCATTTTCTCCTCATACGTTTCGTTAATTCGTTTTGTCTTCTGTTTATTTTTCATTTGAGACCTTTCCTCTTGTAATATTAACATGCCTTTGATTAATGCATGCGGATGTGTGTATGTGCGAGCGTTTGTTCGGGTGTGAAAATGTGTGTTACTTTATTGATATATTGTATTGTATTGTATTGTACTGTATATTATGTTTTGTATAATTGTATGTTGCTTTTTTCATTTTCTCATGTGCTTTTTTTAACTCTTCTTGTTGGAGGTTAATCAAGATTATATATATATATAAATAAATAAATCACTAACTGTCTGATAATATCGGTCATCATTATATGATTTCAATAGCTTCATATTTATATAAGCCGGAATATTTCAAACCCTTATCAAACAAAGATATGTCAGTTCTTTCTTGTTAGCCGTAGTGAATATCTAATAGGATTATCTATTCACACGTTTGATAGCATTTGAAACCAATTTTTGTTGGTCAAATCAAATACCTTTTATATTCCAATTAATTTTGAGTAGTATAAAACAAATATTATCTAAGTTACCGCGTTTTACAACTCATGATGTAGCCACTGTTTTTAACAACTTATGATAATGATTTATCAGTTTAAATTTATTAGGAGAGATAAAAACTTCTGATTTATGTGGTGAGGCGTTGTGACGTGTATGATACCGAGGAGTTGTGACACACAATAGCGAAGCGTTATGACGCCCAATAACGAGGAGTTATAATGTACAATAGCGACGTAAATTTCAGTGTTTCGAGAATATATTTCCTTTACATCATATTTGTGTTATTACATATACCTCCAATATGGCGTAAATAGATAGTACAGACATAAGTATACATAAAAGGTTCGTTACACGAAAAATTAATTAATTTCTTGTTCCATACAGCTTGTATGAATTGAATATACACCTATGTGTAATCCTATGTATATTATACATCAATAATGATATATCTGTTTTTTTTTATTATGGTAAAACTTTTACCATCACCAATATGTAGATGCAAATGAATGAATGCACAACTAATATTTACTATGCTCTTTACTTTCGTTATGGTTATATATAGTTCATGTCATGACAAAGAACGCATTGCCTGCTTTATAGTCAACAATCGCCCGCGCACTATTTCACCCACTACCTCAGTTCATCTCCCGCTCACTCCCCATTAATTGATATTTCATTTATTCATTCACATTGTTAATGTCAAGTACTTTATTTAAAATCAACAGTTCATTTTTATTACAGTTTCTGTTCAAAGTCATGATTAGAATTCCATTTTTATACCAATGCCATGTGAACACTTCTGCACAATCATGGCTTAATCAACGATATAATACAGTTCGCTGTACAAGATGATGAACCAATCCCGTTTTAGATTGTCATTTATTTGCAAAACGACTGTTGACACTGTGTTTCTAGCGATGTTTCTCTTGACAACCAAGTCGAAGGAAATCTAGAAATAAATATGAAAACAAATAGATTCGTACTGAAATATAACACACGATCCAAAGCAATTTAATAACATATGAAAATAACACAAATGAACAAAAGCACATGTTTTCGAGATGATTCTGACAGCCAATCAGCGTTGATATAATTTCTTCTTGTTTAAAACTTATACAATAATGTATTCAAAGTGTTACACCATCACCAGTTGTCGTAAATTCCACTAAAGTATTGCTACCCAGGTCAAAAGAAACTTAATGTATATAACACTTGATCCAATTGTTTGAATGCGATCTACAAACGTTTACAAGGGCAAATGTGTTTATTTCATTTTTAAAACGCTTACATACATAATAAAAACAAGACACTGTGTTTCAGAGAACTTTTAAAGACTTTCTTTCTGAATAAATACTCTAACGTCTTGTTCAAAACTGATAAAACAATTTAATGCCTTAAAAATATAAACAGTTCCCGGCTTTCATATGTCCTCATACAAAGTATTGCTGACCCAAACAAAACCAAAAGTTACATTACATGACTCGTTAGTAATAGGTAACATAAACATAAACCTATAAAAATGTAAATAACAAATGCGTTGAGCAAATTATATAAAATATTACATTCGTGTCACTCGGTTGTAAAAATAATCCGGATTCTTGACTTTGCTCAGTATTAAACTGTTTTCATAATTGCTGTTGTTTATATATTTTCAACACACAACTGTGGTGTCGTATAAAATTAACTGTCGATATAACAAAAATACTTGCAAAAACTAAGACATGATTATTAATGCAAAATATGGTACGTTACTTTTAAAGGTCAAATTCACCCTACAAAAATATAACACGAAAGTAACATTTGTGTTCAAGTTACATTGGGATTTAGTCTGTATTTAAATTATGTCTGAAACACTAAAAGACTGCATGCAAAAGCGGCATAATAGATGGTTTTCCTCGGCATTCAATTCAATTATCCTTATTCCGAGATGAATATACTCTGGTATAAATTTTATTATTTATTTTACGGGTTTCTCACACACTCTAATATGATTGTTGACCTCATGAAATGCTCGTATGTGACATCGTTGCCATTATGGTTTCCAATACACTAACTTAGTCAGCCCTCTCTCGATTTTAGTTTTCAAAATTAAGTGGACAGTTAGGGGAACATTTTATTTGCAGTATACATGATATATGACTTTTACTTTGTATACTGTATTGTTTTTTAGGGTACAATAATATTTTTTGAAAAAGAATCAAAACATGAGGCCAGCAAGCTAATTTAATATATTTGAACTTTGGTAAAATAGCTGAAGAACGGTGGGTTAAACAAAATGGCCAATCTGATTGGTAAAATTAAATGTTGGGTCAGTAAACTCACAATTTGATTTCAATGCAACCTAGTATGCTTTTTACGCAAACACAGCATTACTTTATTTACATAAATATATTTGCCCATATATTTCATCATAAACTGAGATACAAAAGTTAAGTTGGTACTTTTATGCAAGTTTTACTGTAATACAATATAGTATTTCTATAGATTTTTTTTTCAATTTAACTATAATTGTCGAAGTATGTAAAATAACATAAACACAATTTTGGAGTTATTTCATAGTCTGGATGAAAGTGATTGCTCCTTTATGTAAAACAGTATTTAGTTAAATATTTGTGTAGTTAAATAACTGAAACTGTGTAAATGTTGTGATGTAACACCACATAATATAAAACTATAAAAACAATTCACGATATGTCAGCAATGAATATGCATTCCCTCTTGAAAGTTAGGAAGTCTGTAAATTATTTCCCTTTACAACGAAATAAGAACGATTTAGGGGCATTGGTGTTGGATATATCATGACCCTCTAAAACAGATTTCATCAAACATGTTCTAATTTCAGTTCATTGCGTTCCTTGTAAAATGATAATATCATACAGACCCAACCATGAATATATATTATTTCACCACCATTCTTAAATCATTTTCCTAAATGAACAATGCACAAATATTGTGAATAATACGCATTATCTGATTTATTTTGAACCATTACAATTCTCACCAATCATTTTGACATCAATCTGCAATATTTAACCATAGCTGAGTGGCTCATCTCTATTAAACTGCCACTGTATAATATCATAGCTGTGCGTTAGTCTAAAGGTATCCCTTCTATAACAGTCTAAATGTTTTTGTTTTCATTTGGAGTGGTGTCAATCTGAACCTCCTACAACCTGCCACAATGTGTTTTCTCATAACCAAATTGCAGTATGCATCCATAGAATTTTATAACGGAAAAGGTTAAATTTCAAATAAAATGACATCGTGTATGTGATTTAGAATACACAATACACCCACTGCAAAACTGCGGATAATCAGCAAAATGCATTTAAAATGATATCATGGTTACATAACTATTGTTTCAAAAGAACATAAAACGACGTTTATATAATATTTATTTGCTTGTTTGGTAGGATATTGCATTCAAACATAAAATAGAAGTAATAAATTGACAAAAATTTTACATACTTGCATACAATAAATAAAACAATACTGGTAATACGTCAAGTGAAAAATTAGTTGGATTGACGATGTTGGAATAAGTATTTGAACTTTTTTGATTTGTTTTGAATGGTGTTTGACGCCATTTTCAACACATTTCAGGTTATATATGGTATGTGAAATATGCTTCTCTTACAAATATAGTTTCTTACTAAATCGCTGTATTTAGAAAGTTATGAAACCAAAAGTATAATTCAATATATCAAAACATATACTTCACATTCTTTTACTATTCTGAATCAAGGCCATCCCGATTCAAGGTAATTGAAATACTGACGATGCAAAAGATATTGTAAGTGTTTTTAAGGAATTTAATTTGTAAAGTGACAAGGATAAACTATGCTTTATACTATCGAACCAAAGTATTGTGAAACGCAGTGTCAAAACCTGTTTTATGATTTTAGAGAAAAGAAGAAAAATATTTTAGAAAGTGATATATAAATAATGTAACAGCTCATTTAGACATATGAATCATTTACATATTGTAGTGAGAAGTCTCATTCTAGATCTGATCTAGAATGCTATTCGATTTTTTAAAACATTTTTAAGCTTTAAGTAGCAGATACGTCAGCATTTCTTTTTTTTCTCCTGTCATCGTAATCCTATATACTTTTAATAACATTTTAGACAATATGTCAATGATAAGCCTCTCAATTTTATCGTGCATATAGATGTTAAAACGTGTGTTTTGTTACATGTGCTATTATACACGTATGCTTGCTATTCTGTAAGGTTATCAGTAAACATGCAACTATTTAACCAGCAATGTCATATAAATGTGTAATAAATTGGTTTCAAATGTGTATTAACTTGTTTTACATATAGTCTCTTATAATTCCGTATGGAATGACATGGTTATGTGTTAAATATAATGGTGAACATCACATATATACTGTGTATTTACCATTATGAGACTTAATATCAAAAATATCTATCTGCAAAAACGATAAAAGCATTCAAAATACTTCGTTACGATATAAGCACTTGCGTCTTTACAGCTAAACCAATTTTACCATAGATTTATCTGGCAATGTTTAATTGTTTAGTGTGAATATGATATTACATACTTTTCACCGACGTTAATGATACAAATGTTATATTATATTTGTGATTATGATGAACATTTTTTTAAGTTATAAAACTCATTTCAGTAATCGATAATAGAAATGTATACAATTATTAAAATATTAGTCGCCATTTGTGCAGTTTTTTTAAGTACAAGTTTTCTATGCTAACTCTAATGTATGCATTATTATCATCTTAAAGTGCAGACACATCATGGAGTGTTACATTTCATCGCCGAATGTTATACGATAAATTAAATAGTTGTATATATATTATTTTAACTTGTTGTTTTCATTTATATTATTTTATTTTTTGTTGGTAAATTAAATGCAGAAATAGTTGGTATATAAAACGTCAATACGTAACTTAGCTAATCCCAAATACATTTATAGTCCTAAGTTGAAAAAGTACTGTAATATAAGACGGACTATTTTCATTTCGTCGACGAAATGTTTATAATAAAACAAGAACAAGTTTGACCTTTATTTAGAGGCTCATTAAACTTCCGAATCGACCGATTTTTGTTGATAATTTCAGTCTATTGTACTACTCGAGTTCATAGATTTCATACTTATTTAACCTTTGAGAAATGTGCAAACAAATATATGTATAAAAGATGCTTTATTTTCAATAATTGTGAACGGGTGTGACGGTAAGTTATGCGTATATCGATGTGTGTACTTCCGAACATTGGCAGAGGACAGTCGGAAAACAACCAAGTCATTACGGAATGTTAAAAATGTAAACAATTGTTTAAAGCTCGACCCGCTCTTCAAGAAATACACACTTATGTAAAGTTGTGCGGGAATAGCCTTGAAGACATGCTGTTATTTACACTATCTAATCTCATGGTGTGATGACAGGGGAAGGGCGAGAGTGGGTGCACCCGTTAATCATGTTTACTCTCGAAAGTGACATATATTACATGGCGATTAACCCTTTCTACAAGTTTTTCCCTGTGTATGCATTGCAATCATTATAATTATTCTGTATATTAATTTTATGGATGTTTGTTATATGTATTTATATTTCTTTAATGTAACAACAAAATATTTATGCAGTTGTGTTTAACAGAAGCATAACCTTATCGTATCGTCTTTAAGTTACATTTATTACATTTCTGTCTCACAACTGGCGAGTTGTGCTTTGTCTCTCTGCTTTAAAATTGTCTCTGTTTGTTATTTTAATATAACAAATAACGTCTCACTACAATTATTGCATGAATTAAAATAAAAAAAAAAAGAAATAAAAAACAACAAATTATATCGATATGCCTCATCTGTTATATCTAATTCGTAGTTGTAAATGAAGTCAGAATAGGAGGGGAAATTTGCATTCATCTGTATAGCTCCAATCGATTTAAAATTGTGCATTAGGTTGATTTACTAATCAAGACAAAACCAAAATGTGATGAAGTGACGCTGGCAAACCTTAACTAAAATTTTTGAACTGGGATTGTCTTTAAATTAAGACATTTTAACTGTTGTAAAAATATAAAGTAAACGGAGTTAATAACCTCTCATCGCTGAGGTCGTGTGTACGAACACAGCTTAGGCCATAATCATCATGTGAGAACAATGGCCAGCTTTTTTCATATGTATGTTCGTGTTTCTCGGATAAATTCAAAGTTAATCCTTCACAAATAAAACTGAATATGCAATATGTAACTTGTCATGTGTTGAAATTTTACTTGTTTAATATTCATTGATTTTAGTTTAATTACGTTTGATCGAAGACATACCATATTTAATAAAACACATATATCAGAATAACGTTTGTTATTTGATTCAAACGTTCGCTATTTATCAATATGCTCATCGCAACGGCATATCCCTCATGTTGTTTTTGTAAATAATTTTAGAAATATCTACTAACTTGATATGCTAAACAATGACTTTTGAAACATGGACAAGCAAACGAAGAAAGGAAACAGTCAATATGAGTGCAAGTGTCTTAAATATCATACTCTGTTCAGAGCTGTCCATCTTTATTACCTTAGCAGACCGGCGTCAGTTTTATATTCACCTGTCATGTATACGACAAGTACATCTGTGAAACCTTATAAAGACTGACACATCTATTAATTTTGTACTGTTCTACATATAGAGACATGCACTTCTGGAACACTTAACACATTGCTATTGGTTCTAAAAGTATCTTGTTTCCATAAATTGTCCTCTGATACTCCAAATATGCAGAAAGAAAACATGGAATTTACCCGATTGCGCTTTCCCATTATTGATGTTTTGATGACACTGTATCACTGCGCATCCATAAACTGTTATAATTTCATCCAACAATACCCAATGTCATCCAAACTTGACAAAACTCATGAAATTGTTTCAATGTTCTCCAATATACGTAGAAAAAGGACCGTTTTAAGCTTGTTCAACAAAAATAACGCCCAACCGATTTACATATGTAGTTCATATTTCTTGGGCGCAATAATCATGCTAACGTCACTAAGGGATTTAATTGGTAAGTGAGACCTATAAATCATTGCATATATTATACATTTACGCGGCAACCTTTACAAATAAAAAAAAGTGTGCTTCGTTTTCGATTGTCATTTAATGTGAAAATCATTCATGAAACAAATCAGAGATGTTGAGATTTTATTGAGTTGATTAAAATCTCGTCATGCAATGTTTTCTCGAAACCAGCCTCATTTCTACGTCAACCGTGTTGTAAATTTGATTTCATCGGCTGTCTCTCAGATTTTAATATAATCATATTTATGCATAATGCAACGCCGTTACGCAAGAAACGCACAGTCTTAGAAACAGGCAATTTTCTCATAAAATTACGCAAGACCAAGCATACCTCATAGGAATACTTTAATCACTCTAGATATTTGGCATTACAACTGTTTATTTGTCGCAGCCATCAATACTTTACATTAGTTTGTTCACTGCAGAAACTGCATTCCTATCTTCATCTTTGATATTTGAATAATATATATTTTTTCATAATTCACACATTAAATAAGTGTGTTTGAAATAGCAATGTTTAAACAAACCAGGCACTTTCCCTTCTGTGCCGTTTGTAACCTAATTTTAGTTAGAAATTGAAGAAAGAAACGTTTCTCAAATGAGTTAAAACCGACGAATTCATTTTGCTTTCTCCATTAAGTAGTCCAATGACATGAATCCAATAGCAACACTGGCATGAATGTTGCGTGCAAACTTCAAAACAATCTCGGGATCACAAATTTCTAACCATATTAGACTCCATTATCTGATAAAAGGATGCATTCGAATCAAAGAACTCTATCTAATTAAGGCAAAAGTAGACTCTGCTTGTGGAGTTTTTTCTATATATAGAACTTCAACTGCTGTAGCACAATAATATATCGTACCAGTTGTCTTTGTCTTGCATACTTCGAAAACGCAAACATGCACAACTCCCTAGTTAAAAGATGCATAGATCCAAACATAATAATCTTCTAAAAGCTTTATGCATGTAAATGTGTCAAACAACCATTCATTGTTATTATTATGTATATAGCGATTCGTGGAAAGACCAAATTAAAAAGAAAAGACATTTGGTATTTTACAGTTTGCGAAAAACCAAACCATCAATAGGAAAGTTATACATTTTTTTTATTCTGTTCAGTGTGTACACTGTTGGTAAAGTGAAAATAGATATCTAAAAGAATGCATTCATAAATTAACTTCCAAGTATAAATAATATGTAGAAATGGTGTAAAATATATAGCAGATACGTTAACATTTTAATGTATTTAAACTCGACTATATTTATATGCGTAATGCACAGTTTCTGTAGTTTAATATGAAATGAACGACTTATATTTCATTAAAGAAAATCTCAACAATTTTGACGTTTTATCTTTATTTATTTATGAACGTATATGAATAAACCATCACATGTTTCTTTTTATGAATATTTACCTGAATATTTCTATGTTATACATCATAATCATATACATTTCTTCCGTCATTGTACGACAAAAGCCAGACAAAGACGATTTTATTCACATATCTCATCTGATGAATTGATGACAAGAGAAGGGCTAGATTGGGTGCACCCGTTTATCAGGTTTACTCTCAAAAGTGTCATAAGTTTCAAAGCGTTTATTCTTTTGTTCATTTTGTCTTGTTGTATGTATTGTACTTATCGTATTGTTATGTTTAATAATCTTCTTCATTTCTCTAAATACAATATATATATAAATAATATATTTATATATAAATATTTAATGTCAAAAGAAAAGATTTACTGAACCATGTAATTGTGTTTAATAGAGGAATAACTATAATTTTTAAAGTTACATGTCTGTCTAAAAAATGTCGATTGGTGATGTGTCTCACTGTTGAAAAAATAGTTTACTAGTGTAACTATAATACAACAGTGCATGAGTAAAACGCATCATCTCAGTTTCTACCAATAAATGTCAAACTACAATTATTGCATGAATTTAAGAACAAAAAAAGAAATAAACCAAACAAAAAAAAAACATAATTTCGATCTGCCTTATTTGTAAAATCTGGTCTGTTATTTTAAATGAAGTCAAAAATGGATAAAAAAAAGTCGCAGTCATCAGTTTAGCTCGATCAATTATTTAAGCGTGCGCATTAGGTTGTCTAACTAATCAAGACAAAAACAAAGTAGATGAAGCACTACATGCAAACCTTAATTAAACATTTTGGACTTTTTTATTTTTATAAATGAAGAAATGTTGAACAGTTGTGAAATTATAAATTCACCAGGGCTATAGAACACGTTCATTTGTTTGACAGTTATTGATTTTAAATTGTCTACATTTTATAAAAGAAATACAATTTTTTAATACAACACACATTTCAGAACAACCATTGTTTTTGTTTTTTTGTTTCGAACGCTCGTTACGTATCACTTTTACCACTGTATATCACTCCGGTTGATTTTTGCAGAAAGTTTTAATAAATTCTACTAATTTTATATGTTAAACAATAACTTTTGAAACAAACACAATAAACTCAAAGTGTTAGTGTATTTAAAACCAAACTTAGTTGTTGGCTGAGACGTTGATAGTGTCTTTCCATCTTTAATACCTACATAAGTTTCAAATCAACCTAATGTTTATTCGATAAATACATGTTTGATACATGTTTGAAACGCTATAACTTCGTTTACATATATTTATCAATTTGCATGGCATCCCTTACACAGGAGTAAAGATGTGTCTCGTCTTTGATTGTGTGCGTACATTGCACTCGTAATGCATTCTTATATCGAATCAGAGACATTGAGAATTTGAGTTGTCGAAATTCTCATCTTGAAATGTTTTTTTGAAACCAGCCTCCGTTTTACAGTTACCGTGATATAAATTTGATTTCAACGGCTGTCACTCAGAACTAAATTTTATAATAATTATGCATAATGAAACGCTATTACGTGAGAAACACACGGTCTTAGAAACAGGCAATATTCTCATAAAATTTAATAATAATTATGCGTAATGAAATGCCATTACGTGAGAAACACACAGTCTTAGAAACAGGCAATATTCTCATAAAATTACACAAGACCAAGGATTCCTCAAAGGAATACTCTAATCAGTAAAGATATTTGGCAAAAAAGTACCTACATGTTACAGTTATCAACATTTCACATTATTTTGTTAATTGCAGAAACTGCATTCCTAGCTGCATCTTTTATATTTGAATAATGGGTCATTTTGTATTGAAGACACGATTCGCACAATAAATGAGTTTGTTTGAAATATGCAAACATTGAACAAAGCAGGTACTTGCGTTAGGTTCCGTTTCTTCAATCAGTTAAAACCGACCATTTTTGTTATTACTTCAAGGAGTTGTCCCACAATGATAAGAATCAAATAGCAACATTGACATGAATGCTGCATGCAAACTTCAATACCATCTCAAGATCACCAACACATGTACATATTAAACTCCTTTATAGCATTGGACGCACAAAATTCCATCTCAATAAAAACAGTAGATTCGATTTGTGGAGTTTATTGTATATATAGAACTTCACTGGTTGTGGCAACAGTATGAAACAAACCAAAATTGTCTTTGTCTTACATTATTTATACAACATTGCTAAAACAAAACCATGCTCAGAATCCAACATAACATCTTCTAATAGCTCTATAAAGTGACAAACAACCGTTGAAATACCTTGATATGTATAAAGGATACGTTGAAAGACCAAGATTGAAAAAAGAGAATTGTGTATGTCATTGTTATTTGACATAGGAAAGTTTTTATTAATTATTTTTCCTTTTTTTTTTCAGTGTGAACACTGTTGATGAAGTGAAAGTAGAACTCTGAAATAACGTATTTTTAACCAAATAACAAACTTTTTTCTCCAAATTCACAATTCATCACAATGCTTTCGTAATGTCTAAATGCATTCATGCTGCCATTCAAATCACAATCATCACTAAAATAAGGTAAATGTCTAACGGATTTGGAGATAAGCTCAAACACCATAACGGTTTTGGTTGCTCTAAATTGTAGTTTAGTATCAAAATATTTTAAGTAGGTTGATACATGTATCAAGAACAAAGCCTATCCCAGTATCCCTATATATATATATATATATATATGTCAGTCTTAAGTTTTTTTTTACCCTAATGTTAAAGCAAGCCATTTCCGCCTTTCACTCATTTCAAAACAAGACAAACAAGACAAACTCATTCAAAATGATTAATTTTCAAAGACGCACATCTTCAATAACCTCATAAAGCCCTCATTACAGACTTTTTTATGTTTACTGCTCAATATTGATGTCAATAAGTCCTCCCAATGTTTTGTTTTATTTATTCACCTACATTATTTCACATTAACGTTAGTTGATAAATTTTCTCAAGAAATGTATTAAAAGGGGCGTTGGAATAGTCTATAAAACGAACTCTCTTTCGCCTGTTGAAATAAAACATATTGTAATACACAAGAAGCGAAATGAATCCCGATATGAAACACCCACACATATATGCGTAAAAGCAGCACAAATTCTATACAGAATAATTTAAATAAGTACAATAATAGAAACACAACACGTGGAAACAGGATTTGAATGGTCTTTATCAAGCCTGGCCGCTGAAGAGCCTGGCAATGTAGCTATAAAATACACCTTACAATTGGAACATCATTAACAATAAGATGTATACCGCATTATTACAATTAGTACATATTATACATACATAATAACTGCAACTGTGGATCCTAGTGTATCAAGTAACGTAGTTTTGAAAAGGAACATCACAACAGGGGTATACTTGATATACAGGATAATCACAACAAATACAAGTATACATGCATACACATTTACATATATACATACATTTTATAAATTATGGACTTTTCAGCTGTGTAATATGATGTTTTATTGCACCTGAAAAAAAATGACCGAGGTGGTAGTTTTTCTGGTGCATAGCACATCATATTGAACAGCTAAAAAGTCCATAATTGTTTTATTATATATATTATAAATAAAGGAATTCTGAGCCTTTACTAGTTTTTTTCGTACGACAAAAGTCACCAAGTTAAGATTATACATTATATGTTACATTAGTATTTGAATAAAAAATTAAAATTAATTAAGCTTAAAAAAAGATATTGAAAATAAAATTCTTTGGTGAAGTCCATAATTGAATAGCACTTTGTTCAGTGAGAGATCATTTGGCCAATCTGAATTTATTTATCTATATATTATATAATAAGCATTTATACATGCATACACATATACATTCGATGTATATAAACGAATTCATAGACACAACTGTACAGATCAGACTAAGCGAGCGCGCCTAGCTACATTGTAATCCAAAGACACAAGATCATACAGTCCACCAACTGATAGCTATCAGTAATGTATGTAAACTTTTCTAACAGTCCAGTGGTGTTGCCTGTAAAACCATTGTTATCATGGTTACATGTAACCCCAATTATACTGGATTCTATAGTATTTTAATGGTTCGAACAAAATGTTGCCACTGTGAATTTATGGATTTAATGAGTTTGAATATTTTTTTTACACATATTTTTGTTGAAAACACATTTTTTTAAGGGCAATATGTACCTTTTTTAAAAAATTATTTTCCAATAGACCATACTTAAATATACTCACTGATTCTTTATCGTCAGAAAATATCTATAAAAACAAGATGGAACATGCAAAAGGGATTTTTTTTCTCTATTTTTTTTTGTTCGTCGTTATTTGAATATTTTGACATTTAAATAGCAATATTGTTTTGCAATGATACGGGAAAACTATTCATGTCATTTCGTTTAGTCGAAGCTAAGTTATGTTAGCTCACTTGCGAAGAAAGATTAAATATTTATTTATCGCTGTCGAGTCCGCTTCTTAGGTTGGACAAATAGTGAGTGCTGGTTATGAGACGTGGAGTGAACTTCCGAGCTCTGGCACGAAAGTTATCATTCTCTTTAAGATTATACCTAAAACTGATGTGTACAGTATTACAATTAAACTAAACACAAACCTTACACATTTATGTTATATTGCATTCTATGGCTATATGCCCTTTCAATGAATTATTAAGAATCCAATACGTACCTAAACATCAATATCGTCCGAGTATGTTGAAGCTATTGTTCAAATATTGTACCCCCTTGAACTCCAAATTAATATTTTATTGAGTAAATTAGCTGTGTTTTCTATAAAAAACATTTAAGTAAACTTCAAATGTTTTAAGTTCAAACAATTTTTATATGCATTGTAAGGATATATTTTTTTTAAAACAAATAAACTTTAAAATATTCACATAAGCACAATACTTATGTTCACGCCTGTATTGTTTCGTGCATAAAATTAAGTTCCCGTTTTTTTTTTAATAAAAAAAGAATTCTAACTAGAAGTGTATATTGACTGAGACTTGTATTCCGTGTTATTTATACGAGATGGAAATTATATAAAATAACCTATATTGAGTTAGTCCGCTAGGATCGTGCAGTTTATTTCCATTTGTTGATAAAGCTGTCTTAACAAAAAAACATAGGTCAACACGTTGTTTTATATTTGTTGTACCATTATTGCGGGTTCTGCAAGGCATGGCATACTTTTGTGAATTAGAAACTGTGACAATGTTGAACAAAAATCTAATACTTGACACATAGTTCGTCTGACAGAAGCATTAGTGACACCTTTCAGAAGCAAGAAATAACAATAAGAAGAAGTATATCTTTATTTCTTCCACTACGATGATTACGTGATAACAAACAGTTTATACAATTGTGCAACCAAAAAATCACAAATCTAAAAGTATTTTATAACAACGGAAATAGTACTGGACTTGACTTATTATAGAAATGATAAATGCTAGCAGTGGTTGTTTGTTTTTTAAAGGTATTCAATAAAAGAAGTTTAGTGATAGTATTATTCTAGTCAAATAAGGCAACCAGGCTACACGCTACACGTTAGTCAGGAGACAATGATCTCGTACAATTACGCTAAAACGGAGATTTCCACAACAAGAAAAAGCAAGAAAGCATATCAGAACCAATCTGTTAAACAAAAATGTTTATTAGTATAATTCGTCTTCGGCTTGAATTAACAACAAAACACATTTTTGATCAATCTATTTCGTTATCTCTGCTCTGTGATTTTAAATGAAGCTAGACAGCGAAGGAAACACTGCTCCATTCATCAGCCTGTACCGATGATGTATCGGAGTGTGTGCATTAAACTGCATCAAGTTGCCAAACTAATCAAGACAAAAATCAGAGTTAGATGAAGTGTTACATGCAATATTTAATGACGGTGCTGGGACTAGCGCAGTCTTCTCGATATCTTTGTAATCCTTTCGACAATTACGCAATTACAGCGTCACTCACAATTACATGGCGTTTGCTTTATATAAGGGATAGAACATATTTAACAACATCAAACAGCGGAATTTTTTTTTTACTTTACAATCTAAAAACATGTATACATTGATATGCTTGAAAAAAGGTATGTTTTCATAAAATCAATATCGAAACGGGTTCGTGTTTCAATATTTGCAGAGCTTGATCAAAATCTCCAGTTTTAATGACCATTATGTGCGTGTGTGATTTGTCTTTCTTTATTTATTTATTTCTGTTTTTTATTTTTAAAGTGAGCAACTTACAACGTCGCTTAAAACTAAAAGTTGTTAACGCCAATGTTTTATTGAAAATGTTTATAAAAACGCTTCCACAAATCATCAAGATGGATTATATTATCAATGTCAAAGTTTTGGTATGATGTAACCGGGTGTAAATCAACAATCGCTTGTATGCGAGACGTATGTACTAACATATACATATAAACAAAACTTGTTGTTGAACCATGTCGCTGATTCCAAAGTGCTGCAGTCTTGCATAGTAGTATCACTGTAACATTTTGTATAATTCAGTCACTCGAATATTAATGTATATCTCTGTTGAAACGTCAGTACACTTTAACTACCTCAATGGAGAAACTAAACGAACCGCTCTACGTGCATCAATGGAGAAAATATGAAGGAAAAGAGAGACAGAGTTTTTGTCTTACAGATCAGGTGATTGTTCATTTATTTCTGTAAACAGTCATATTTGTAAGTTAAATCAGATTTTACAAAAATATTTAATTTACTTTCTCAAATGGGACAATACTAACAACATTCATTTGATTATCACTCAATTACTATCATTCAGCTGTTCTAAATCATAATAACTCATTTTAAATGAAAATGTTCTTTCTTAAAATATGATTCGATGGAACTTATATGAAAAAATCATAAAAAATCACTAAATACGTACATGTATCTTTTATGCTAAATCACGTAATGGTTAATCTATATACTATTCTAATACGATTGAAAAAAAAGTTCGAACGATAAATATATACTTAATGGCTTTAAAAACGCAAGTTTTTAAGTGCATTATATTTTTATACCTGATTTGTTAACAACTTTGTGTTATTATATACATGTTTGAATATCGTTCAGCAATCAACACACATCGTGGTTTGTTATTGGAATATGATTGCAGATTAAAATGTTTGTTTCTTTGTTTAATGTAACATTCTTAAATATCCCTATGATACCAAACTTGCATTTTTTAATGCCGTTTAGTATAAATACATAGAGAAAACGAAACGTACATGATTGCTCTGTAATTATCGAATTTAATTCGTTTGCAAAATGTACAATGCGAGTCAAATTTATGAATTATTATATATTATTTTTGTCATTAATTTTAAATTATAAATGAGCACAATCTTGCTATCGTACAACTACAGAGGAATTATGCATTTACTTTTTTCTATAAGAAGTTGGGAAAAATGGGCTGTTCGTGATGGTATAAATAACACTTTGCACATAATACGCCAGTCATAAAATGACGTCAGCGAATATAAGTAACGTCTATTTCTGAAAAAATTGACGTTGTTTAGATTTTCATTCAAGTTGGCTGTTTCTCGGTGATTTACGTACAGATAACGAGTCTCTCGGTAGTTAACGTACGAAATACGAAGTTTACGGATATCAACAAACGACAAAACGAATGACGTAATTTGCCAATATCAATTAGTGAGATAGCTACAATACTGAGTAGATATTATTCATTACCATGTCATACGATGGTGATGAAGATAAGTATTACCATAATGTGATCGATATTGAATTGATATCAAAAGAGATAAGTGATTAAAAACGAGTTTCGTAGAGTGACATAAATTCAATGTCAATTAAAGTGTTGCTGTATATTTATTCTATACATAATTGCTCTTAATCAATAAAAATAGTTAACGGCGTTGTCTTAAACGTTAATAGATGACAATGTTGTGCAAGCTTCAAGATCAAGTAAAGTTTGCTAAAACGTGTGATGCGAATATAAGATATATTGAAAACCTATTCTACGTCCACTAGTGGCAGTTATAAGAAATGGAAAAAATGGATTCATATCTACAGTGCTTTGTTTTTGTGTTTTACACTAATAGTGCACATATGCATTCAAGAGAATAGACTGACTATTAAACTTTGATTAAGACAGACTCATGATGGAATAACCTCGGGAGGACTAGGTTGGGTGCATTACGGCGGCGAACTATGTTACTGTACGTTCTAAGATCTCAGGTCTCTTGGTTTAAACAGTCATATTTTATTTTCTATTTATAATTCAGAAATGAGGTTGAGCCAGTTCTTCAAACATAAGAGATGGCCCTTCCCAAAATGTTTTACTCTATAACATATGGGATATGGCAGTTTTAAATAATGAATTGAATAGGAAAGAGAAAAGAGGAATTTTAAGATAATAAGAATCAAGAGAAAAGGCTTACAATAAACTTGTCTCTCTTTTTGTGTGAATGTATTGTTCTTATTACTTTGTAATAATTTTATATCTATGATGTTTCTGATGTATGGGTTATTTGATTGCTTCGTCTCCGGCTTTTTATTAAATTATTATTTTGTATTTGTTAAACTTTAATGATTATTATTTAATAAGATATTATATAATTGATACATTAAATTGTCTCGTTCTCGGTAAACGTGCATAAATCAGTCAATTCTGTATAATGTATTCCTATTTGTTCATTAAACTGTCCAATAATACAAGATAAAAACAACACAACTTAACGGGAGCTGTGTGTTTATTCATAGTATTATTCCAGGATCAGCAATTTACGACATAATTTTGAAAATTGCTATTTGCGATAAAAGCTGCGAAACAATTAAATGGAATATGTCTGCCATACTTAAATGCTGACAACCATTGAACTTATGTTCCATTTTAATAAGAGAATACATGTATAGTAAATATTTACAAAAAAAATATATTTTTAAAATGTTTAATTAAACCATATATTAAAAAAGACCCGAGAATATCACCTTGTTCTAACACTTTGGTTACCAAGGCGACAGCTGATAAAGAATTGCCGGGTGCGGTTAGTTCAGTCGGTAGCGTGACTCTCTATTATTGTAAGGTTCGTGAGTTCGAATCCTCGCCCAGATACAGTCTCTGTGATGATTGATATCAAACATTGCGTAACATTATCATTCGTCTCTCATCGCTGATTGAACGTTATTAGTTACTTGCGGAGATGAGGTGCGCTCTAGTACTGGTTAACTTTCCAAGATCTCAGAAAACAGTGGTTACGCTAAATGATCGCCTGTTAGCCCACAATGGCATAAAGTAATGCTAAATATTCAAATCAAAATCTGATAACGAATCAAATATATGAAATTACGATATGTCTGGTTGTTCACAAATAATTATATCAGTATATTTTGTACATTGTGAAAATGCATCCGAAAAGTTAAAAAAAAAAAAAATGAAATTCAGTTGTTGTGATTTCAGTTATCTCCCTTTATGAAGTATTACACATATGATTTCACTGTATCATCTTCATGATCAAATGGGTTGCTAAATCTCTCCTTTATATAGCATGTGAGTAGTCATGAATCCTTAGCTGGATCCTACTCATATAGTTTATGTATGTATTATTGTCCATCCAATCCAGATGTGTTTTATGTAAAACCATACTTTATCTAAACTTTTTTAGCCATGGTTGGCACCAAATATATTGGTTTGGTAGATGCCTTTATATTATGCCTATGGTTTGCATTGGGCCATTGGCCATAGAGAAGCAGAAGCAGCAAGTCATTTTATTTTAGATGTTTGTTTACAATATATAAATGAGGTTATCTGAGTACTAAGAAATGTGATTACGATCAATTTATCAATAATTAGATACAAGAAAATTTCCAATTAGAAATGTACAAAGTGTACGAGATATTCGGGTACATAACGAAATGGACTGTGCAGTTTATTGTGTGACCATTGTCCGTGGATTTAACAATGTGTCTTAATTTGTATAATCTATACCTAGTTATTTGTGTCCTATAAGTCACATGCATATAAACAGAATCATTGCTATCAGTTATATAAAAAGATGTATGGCGGATTATGTAAAAGATCTCCGGTTAGAAAAACACTTGTTATATTTATAGTAACCAAACAGTAAGTGAAGCGCTGATGATACAACTCATAATATCGATGCTTTCTTAAAAAGTTTATAAGATTTTTTTCCAAATTTTACCCTCGGCAGACTGTAAAAACAAACCGATGTTCATTTGTTATGCCGATCAAATGTTAGGCACGTTATAAACATAACAAACAAATCTAATGAACTGAAAAATACACATGCACAATTTGTCTTCTTGTTTCTATAAAAATGATGGCAACTTTTCGAAAGGATGCATTGGCATACATCATTATGTGGAGTGTGGTATCTGTCAGGTTGTCAATGACATTACCCAGGCAGTGGTTACTGTCATGTTATGTTGCTCATGTTTATTATTTGAAACATTATATTTTAGAACAATTTTAACTTGACTCGATATCGCATATGGATAACATTCAAATGTCAAAAGTTTTAAAGTCTAAACGTTTTATAAACTGAGCTTCTAAATTGCTAATCTAATTGTGTACATTATTTTATACCAATTTATTTAAGCTCGTTTGTCCGCTCTCTTGGTAGAACTAGTTATGTGTTATTATTTTTAGAGAGGTGCCTATTCAAGCGGGGAATTGAAACCACAACCTTGGACGTAATTGGCGATCACTCGGTCTACTACACTATCGCCACGTAAAGCCGCAAATTAAAAAAAAACAACCATGTTCCCAATATTTGGAAGCGGACTGAAACACGTTCTTGATTCGATAAATAAATATATAAGTATATACCAACATGTGAAGTAGCTTACAAAAACACAGCCATTACAGTAGCATTGGTACAATTAGTATGTATGAATATGTATAATATGTACAATTCAGAGAGAGAAAAAGCGACAACCGTGTTACTGCTTTAGAAAGGTTATTCAGTAGCAATACGAAGGTTACTACTGTGGAAAACATGTTTAATTTGTGCACCTGCCCTCACTCTTTCTCGTCGTCATCTCATACGATATGCCAGGTTAACTAAAAGTAGAAACCACAACACTGTTACATAAAACAAATTAAAGAATATTTCATTACTATGGCTTCGTCCATTTGATGCTTAAGGCAGAAATTATATTAAGCGTATGAAAGTTTTCATCAAAATCATTTAAAAGCAGAGTATACACTCGAAGCATAAGCACAACTGGATATCCTGTTTATGATTTATACAATATAACAAACATTCTAATGTATTATTTGTCTTTTAAATATTACTTTATTAATCAATAACACATTACAACAATGCACCAATCAATCAATCAATTAATCAATCAATCAATCAATCAATCAATCAATCTTTTTCACAGTTTTAAAATCACAAATCGAAAAAAACAATCCTAACATTATTTGATTAAAGTCCTCTTAGGTTTCTGTTATAATCATCTATGCTGATGTTATTGTCACTTTTTTATGTACATATTCGATACAAAACAATGGATAAACTTGTATCTGATATTCATAAATTAGTAACATATGTATATGTTAGACATTTTGATTGTGACTGATTGGTTCATTATTACCATATTGGACTTTATAATTATGATTGATTTCAAGCGATACATTTTACATAATATGCCATTTGTCTGGGGAGTTACCAATAGTGTTTTATTACTGTAGTTATGATTGATGCAGTACAACGCTAGAATCATGTTTTATAGAATAAATGAATGTCAGCAACAATAGAACACTACAGCAGACACGCATGTTTTGAATTACGAGATATGAATCCGAAATATTACAAATAAAATAATGAATAATATATGATATTCATGTTAATTTGATAAACTCATGTTAAATGAAACTTTAACGATCTGCATTTGCGTTTTGAGTAAAACAGACACACTGCATCAAGCATTTCAGTAATAACTGAGGAACTATATTCTTGCATACCGAACGGCGATTTCCGCGTTTAAATAAAGGGTACCGTTTTCATACCACGCACCCTTCACGCGCTTATCTACCCTCTGCGCGCTATGACGTAATGTGATATGACGTATTAATTCATAAATACTTCGCACTATGATTTACTTTTTCATAAATATATGGTTTCCTACATAACGAGCATCTGATACCAGTAGCTGTCAGCACACGAGAGTTTGACTGAGATTTGTCTCATTAATCCAGTTATTGCCATTAGAAGCGGCGGCATTCGTCAGCAAGTTTGCATTATAGCAGAGGTGTAGGCCATTAAAAGTGACATTTGTTCTTCGTGGATGGTAAGTACACATCTTGATTTCCGAGGAGGGCATTTTCAGTTTATTACGTGTTATAAGCCTATAAACGATTCCACCACTTACAGGAGCATAGCTTACAATATTTGTTGAAGAAAAAAAAACCCGTTCAACAACGCCGTCCCTCGTACAGTTCATTTTTACCCTGTATATATGTCAATACATGAATAATAGTTAAAATGAATTTTCCGAAATATGTAGCATACTAACGATTTTAAAAACAGAATTATAATCTGGATAGCTTATTGCATAGTCGTGTATATATCAACACAAACTGTTAATTGTTAAGAAAACAGAACATAACATATACTTTATTTCAGATTTGTACATAAATACATCGCCATAACATATTTACAACACATAATATCACGTAGAATATATTGTTTATTAATACATAATTTGGACCGCCACTTTCGATTTGCATATATTTTTATTATTAATATCGAAATAATACATGCAAAACTTTTGAGTCATAAATTCCTAAAACTCCTACGAGACACACGATTATCTTGGTATACTTTTCACACATGTAAGTGAACTATGAAACCAATCTGCATAGTCTGTTTGAGTTCTATCTTTTGTTATGATTGGCAATAAGACATATCACTAGTTTTCAAATATATTGTAGCATTAATAAAGATTTTTTAATTGGGTTTGATGCCATTTTCATTCGGGATAAACTTGATTTCACGTCTAACCTCGCTTTTCCCCAGCCCCACACCACCGTCGTTACAACGTAATACGTGACTGATTAGATAAATATATCCCCGTCATACATACGGTAACATACATATATAGGTAAAGTTTGACATAGTGTCTAAGTGGCTATTTGAATTATTGTATTTGATATATTATTATCAGTAATTTATTTATTTATTCTCCGAACGACGTCCCGTTAAGACAGACAGTGTTATAATCTGTTATTTTAAACATCATTTTGTTATTATTAAATATTTGCACAATGTTAATTCTTCGATAACGCTGAAAATGTAACAACAAGCTGTTTGATATACTTTATTTTAAATGTATTATTTAAAAATCAGATATGTTGATCGTCAACTAGTCTTGACATCGTTTAGTTCCTTTTATGTTCATTAAACATATGAAAACACCAGAATAGCCACAAAGCTGATATTTTCCCGTTAGCAGAAAAGGTTTTAACCAAATGATTCTAAGAAATATTATATTATTATTTTTGTTTATGAGTTAAGGTAATTGGTCAATATACGTCAGAGCCTTAGGCCACGCCCATTTTGGCCACGCCCGTTTCTCGAACATATGTGAACATAAGTGACCAGTTAATATGCTGCATTATTGAAATAATATTACATTTAACATTGATTTTATAAAATAATATAAAAAAAGAGTACAGTACAAAGTTAAATGAACGAGCTTGATAACTATATTTATGTCTTAAGTGACAAGTACAATACATGTTATGATTTACAACATTAACAATAATGTTAATAGAAGTGATGAAATCTTCAGCCTAATAAGGCTTATCAATCACTATTTTATCAAAACTGGGATTATTTCAACAAAAATATAAAGAAACGTACATGAATTATTTAACAAGACAACAAAAACAATATAAAATGAATTGTAACATCTATCCATCCATGCAATTTCAAAAAGAAAAACAAAGGGTTTAAATTTGGCTTGTTTTAAGAACACTTTCTATAAAATTTACGAGAGATATTACAGTACTTTTATTTGTAATAATGTGTAAAATTTACCTATATAGGAATGATTATTACAAACTTTTTGTCCATCAGATCTTGTCAAAATCCAACATACATTTGTCTTACGTTTTATTATGTTTTTAACACTTTATGGCAATTCATATCAAATCTATCAAACCACCAATCATGAATTTTGTTAAGCGACACTTTATCAATTAATCTCTTGTTGATGTATACGTAATCAGAATATGTTTGGAACCAGAAACTGGTTCAAATTCGTAAGACAAATTTAAATATATATATATTCAACTGAGATGTAGATATTGAAGTCAAAGTCTTATCGTGCTAAGGAATCTGCATTTCTCTACGATGTGCTGATAAATTAGCACGCAAAGCATTAATACATGTAGTTTGGCAAATTCATTATTTCACAGAAAACTGATAATGTTAGCGTTGTTGAAACTTAGATATTTTGTAAGATGGTAATCATGCGAAATGATATTAGACTGAAAACGTTAAAGAAACAATTTAAGTACGTATTTTCTTTCATTTGCAGTATAATTAGCCTATTAATTTCATAATATTAAACTTCAGCATTTTTAAACATATTTTAAAACACATTTGTTGCGAATGGTTTTATTTTGTTAAGCATTTCATTATGCCAAGAGAGAATTTAATTTATATTCCTGAGTTGAATGAAAGTACGGTTAATTGAAAACGCAACTTTGCAAGATATGGCGTGAATATACGAGCGTTCACAAAATCTTAAGCGATTGCTTCTGCTTCCCTTCAGCCCTCGGTAAAACCTTATTATTCCAGCTTTGCATTTATAAGATACCATCATCCCAATAAGAAGCATACCAAATGCGGATATTACTGCTACAGTGACGATGATGCTATCGTCCTCTTTAACATGCGTCGGTATCTGAAGGGTGTGGAGCAGCATTACTGAGAAAGAGTCTGCCATAAATGACGCCAACGCATTACAAATTACAAACCCAATACCCATGGAAAAAGAAGATAAAACAATAACATAAAATGAACATGTAATTAATTTAAAATCACAATTTATCGTTATAAAATTTGAAGTAAAGCACTTGTGTAAAGTTTCCGTTCGGATTTAAGTGCACATGAACAAATAAAATGAATCAAAATATACAAGCTGAAAGGGACTTACTTTCAGGATTAGAGGTAGAGTTATCGACCTTCTCGGTTAAGTGACCAGTTATCGCGACACATCTATATTTTGAGTTTGAACTCCTACTGGGATCTGATTGGTCTATGTATATCTTACGGCATCATTACATATGCTTATACTCGATTTGCTATAATCAACGAAAAGAGAAAGATTTACTATCCTCCTATAAGTATCAAGTTACTATCCTTTGCTATAAATACACGCATGCGCGATAGCAACTCCCCTTTCTGTTTTCGTGACCTCGTGCGAGGTAGGTAATTCGAATTCACTCGTAAAAATTGCTAATTTTCCACGGTTTCTTTGTTATAAGTTTTTTATGGTTTAATAAAATTGAACATTCATTTGTTTGTATTTGTGTTATTTTTCAGTTTATTTCGTAAGAATTTCACTGTTAAATTATAAGGTTGTAAAATAGTCGGCGATATTGTTCGCCAATTTTGTTTTATATTTCAGGATATTTGTACAACCTGCGTTTGTCCCATTTATACAAAATGTCCGACCAAAGCTCAAATAATTTTGGAAATCCAGGGTTATTTCTACAAACCCATGGCGCATTAACCATGGGGAGATCACAAGGGCCTTCCAATGGAGCAATATCTCTTGGCGGAAGGTACCGTTGATGTTAGAGCTACTCAATCCGTAAGACCTTCGACCTCCGGGTCTATCTACTAGGAGTCTCAAAGGGCTAGGGTAAGTACCACAACCCAGAGATAAACGGCTGGAAGGCGACATTCCAGGAACTCTTCCAGATCCGCCAGCTATCACCGTCCAAGCGGCTCACAGCGGCACAAGGACATGAGATACAGAAGGCGATCGACAGAGACTTTCTGTGAGAAGGGGAGGAAACGTAGAAGCAGAAATATAGGTAAAGTTTCTCGTTTTTCATCTAGCTCCGACTTTTTTGGGTTCTCTTCCCCTTCTACATCTAATAACAGGGAATCCAGGGGCCGATCTAGTCTAGGAGAGGGATCACGATATTCTCGACAAAATTTTAAAGGTTGTTAATTCTCACTCAAGGAGCTAACATTATCGAGTTCAAAACATACACGGGATTCGAGATCTAGATCTCCAGTACATTATCCCTCAACTAGATCTAATATTTCCAGGGGTTTCACTCCTGACCACGATGTCCCTGCACTCTCTGCCAACCAACCGTCTGTCCCCTTTTCAGGGGCGAGGGTTGCTCCTCCTTCCATTGACATCGAGGATATTTTGGTCGAAGGTTTAGAAACACACTTGTCCCAAGATTTTAAGATGATTTCTCTCCTTAGAAATAGATTGGGCCCAGAACTTTAACCGACGATGATTTCTACTGCCACTACAGTTCAGGGTACCTCAGCCTTAGATTTTTAAGAGTACCTCCTCCTAACTCTATCCTTTCGCTACCACATAGTTGTCAGGTATCTCAGTTGATACCAAAGATTACAGCAGAGCTGTATCGATTTTTTCCATTGGATTCCCCTGTTATGGATCCCTCTTTTAAAAACAGGCATTTCTAAGCTTTCTTCATTTGCTCGTGTTTCTAATTCCTCAATTAATCCTTTAGATTCGTTGGCACATTTAGGTGTTCAGGCCAGTTTTCACTCTGAAATATTTCTCTGCGGTATATTGTCTTTACTGTTAGACCCTAACCCGTCACCTGAAGCTTTCCTCGAGCTGTATCAATACCTCCAGTCAAAGGCTAAGGCCAACGCCAATATGATGGAGTATTTCGTCAGGCTTTCACAATTCTTAAAACTTAAGTGAGTCGGGATTCTCTATTGGAACAGATTTCCTAAACCCACAACTGGTTTCTAGTCTGAGGGTTGTACTCTCCTACACTTCTTAGACCTAATTTATAAGAAGTGGTTAAGATCCATAGAGAAGAAATAAGATTTCCTCGTTTCAGCGGTTAGCCATGGCCAATCTTCATACTAGACCTCCAGTACGGTTTCCACCTAAAGCTCCTCAAGCTACAATCAGTAGAGTTCCAGTAGTCAGGTCTAAGGCCCCCGATTTCCCTCAGGCTTCTTTTCCCGGGTTACTTCTAACCATAAAAGAAGTAAGTCATATAGAGGCAGGGGTAGGGTAGAGGAGTTCGAGTGCATGCTCCATAGAGGTGCCCTCTCCGAAAATTTTAAGGTCTTTCCAGATTTGCCTGGTTTTTCCAACCTAAATTTGAAGATCCCAAGGCCAGACATTCCCACAGGAGTCAGACTTTCAGCCTTCTCAGAGGCCTGGAAAGTTTCGCAGACCCTTGGACACTGTCGGTGATCCGGGGCAGGTATCTCATTCCTTTTCGGGTCAATTACCTAACGGTTTCTTTTCCCCCAAGATGCTTGAAAAAACTCCCGGATCCAATGAAGCAGGAGATTCTCGACACAAAAGTAAGGAATTTTCTGTCTCTTGCTGCAATCAAACCACTACTCCCCTCCTATCCCAAGAAGAAGTTCTACAGTCATCTTTTCTTAGTTCCGAAACGAACGGGAGGATGGAGAACCATTATCGACCTTTCGCGTCTGAACAAGTTTCTTACCCCCCACCCTTCAAAATGGAGACCCTGGACATTCGTTTTGAACTACAAAAGAACGAGTGGGTAACTTCTCTAGACTAAAGGATGCTTACACTCACATTCCCAGATTCAAGGCGATACCTTCGCTTGCTTTGGCAAGGTTCAACCTATTAATTTCGAGCTTTTCCCTTCGTTCTAGCACTCGCACCTTACGTTTTCACTCATGTGCATTGCATGGGTATTCGTCTCCATACTTATCTGGACGACTGGCTCTTACCCGCCAATTCCAGGGACTTGGCTCTGCAACACTTTAGACGTATTCTAGATCTCGTTCTAGAGCTGGGCTTCATTCCTAACTGGGACAAGTCCGAATTGGTTCCTTGCCAAACATTTACGTTCCTAGGAGCACGTTTCCTACAATAGGAAGCTTTATTGGGTTCTTCTCTAGAGAGAGTCAGATTATTTCAGATAAATCTGGAATATCTTCTATCAGTTCCCTCTGCCTTAGCCAGGGAACTTCCTTCACTACTTGGTCAAATGGAATCTATGTCCAAACTTCTACCACAGGGCAGAATACACAAACGTCCTCTGTAGTGGGCAAT
This sequence comes from Panopea generosa, assembly GCA_029582155.1. NCBI lineage: Eukaryota > Metazoa > Mollusca > Bivalvia > Adapedonta > Hiatellidae > Panopea > Panopea generosa. Next base: position 14,878,857 of record CM055911.1, on the reverse strand, counting down.
GATGGAGAGATGGGATCAAGTTTCACAAATCTGGGATTACCAGATATCTATAGGTTGTTTGTTCCGGAAAGTCACTCAACAGTGGAGGGACACAGACTTTCTCATGTCCTTGGTTCCACTCCACCCTCCAAGCCCAGATATACATCTTTTCACAGATGCAAGTCTTAAGGGATGGGGAGCTCACCTGGGAGGTCTTCACGGTTCAGGGTCTTGGCCCACTCATTTATCAACGAACCAAATAAACATATTGGAGATGAGGGCAGTGTTTCTGGCCCTACAATCTTTTTTTCTAGATTCAGTTTGAGGTCACTCGGTAGAATCTTATGTGAACAAGGAGGGGAACTCATTCTCGAGAGCTATCGAACTGGATAACGGAGACTCAGACTTGGTGCTCCCAAGTAGGAATCTCTCTCAGAGCCATGTATATTCCAGGCAAAACCCGGATAGTTCACACAGAATGGATGTTACATCTATCAACACTAGCTCAGGTGTTCCAACATTTGAACACACCCCACATAGATCTCTTTGCTAATAGGTTGAACAACCAACTCCCAACTTTTGTGTCATCAGTTCCAGATCCCCTGGCATGGGCTGTAGACGCTCTGTTAAGTCCGTGGGAGGGTCTGTTTGCATAGGCATTTGCTCCACCTCCACTTCTATCTCGAGTACGTCTGAAAGCACAGAAAGAAGACTGCTTGCTGATTCATATAACCTCAGTTTGGACAGGACACCCTTGGTTTCCTACACTGCTATCTCTATTAGTGGCTCCTCCAATAGTACTCTCCCTCAGACGACACCTGCTGTGTCAACCTCTATCTCGTCTAGTTCAGAAGGATTTTCTAAACTCCATTCGAACCATTTATATCTTGTTCGAGAAGGGAATTAACTTTGAAAACTATTTTCCTTTTAGCTCTAGCTTTGGGTCGTAGACGTAGTGAGCTACATGCACTATTATGGACTGAAGATTCCATATACTTTGCAGTAGATAGAACTTCCATTGCGTTACATTTCTTTCCGGGGTTTATCGCCAAGAATCAACCTCCTTCGGTTGCCAGTCAGCCTTTGGTTTTTCCAGCTCTACCTGCAAACACCTCAGATAACGAGATTTCATCTTCTGTGTTATGTGCTGTGAGAAAATTAAAAATCTACTTGGACCGCTCTAAGGCATGGCGCAAGAACAGGAAATGGCTTTTCTTTCCTTATCACTCCGAAGCAACAGGAGAGATTTCTATATGTTCCGTAGTAAGATGGATTGTAGAGACAGTTAAGTCCTCTTATGAGGTGGAAGGAGTAGAACTTCCAAGATCAGACCCAATAGCACACGAAGTTAGAACATTGTCTTCTTCTCTTGTTTGGCTGAATTATTTCCCTCTGGATCGTATTCTACGAGCATGTAACTGGAGTTCCCATAACTCCTTTACTAGGTTCTATCTAAGAGATTGCTCACTTTTTAATAATGATTTACTGACTTTAGGCCCTGTTGTGGCAGCTCAGTCTGTGACCAGTGGTGAACCTGTAGACTGAGTTTGTTTTAAAAAAAATTACAATTTTAGACTAGGTAGCCTTATTCCTATTTGTGGGTGTTTTTATCTCTCAGGATTCCTGATCAAATAAATTAATTTTAATCTTAAATTTTTAATTTTTTTCTAACTGATATTTGTTAATCTCAGTGTTTTATGTTATGTATCTCTAACATAATATATCATGTTATCGATACATGGGTCTCCTAATTGACTTTTGAATTTCTGATATTGTCGATTTATGTAAGTTTATATAATATATATATATTACATAAATATTTGGCTTTTTGACTGAGGTGTCTCCAGGTATCTTTTACTAGATTTGCCTCAGTTTATACATACAGAGTAGGTTAGTTCTGCTACCTTATAATATGGAATGGATTACAAGCTGTACTGGTTGGAAGGATGATCTTCTACAACTAAATCCCCTACTCCGGAAATGGTTCAGCCCATCCAGATGGTTCTACAAAATATGTAAGTTTTGCAGCACTGTTATAGTTAATTCATTCGTTTTATGTTAAAATTCACAACTGATTTGTGCACGACATGTCTTAGTGTTTTAAGACATTTTTAACAGACTCTCCTGCTCCTTTTTTATTTTGACTTATCTATCCTCCCCTCCCCAGGCTTTTATTTTAAAGTACGCATATGTAACGTTGTCGTAAGATATAAATTGATAAATATAGAAACTTTGAGTTAATTTTACTATTTGTCTTTGATTTACTTACGACAACATTACAAACCCTCCCCTCCTCTGAATCAGGAAGTTGACATAGCGCATGTGCGTATTTATTGCAAAGGATAGAAACTCGTTACTTATAGGAGGAAAGTTAGTTTTTCTGTTTTCGTTGATTATAGCATATGTAATGGTGTCGTAAGTAAATCATAGGAAAATAGTAAACTTAACACAAATTTTCTATTTTAATTGTAGTACACAAACAAAAATGTTAGTCATTGAAAATCAGAGTACAGAGCTTATAACTCAGAAAATGGTGAGCTAGTAATGGACCTTTTATGTTGCGATAAGTATGATGTTGACAATCAATTGTTACAAGTCTGAAACCAATGTCATGGATACGTTTTACATAGTTTACACGAAATCACACTTTGCACAACTAAATTATGAACAAAAATGCTACCTGAAAATCTAAGTAAAACGATGTAATTATTAAGGTTATAATGGTGATAGAATTATTAATCTCTTCAGTAATACTACGGGTGATAGTGAGAAAATTAGAAAGCCAAAACATATTTCCGAAATGCGCAATTTTTGATCATAACAAAAATGATTGTTATTGAATGTGTTTTACGAAAACCAGTCATATAGACCACTTAGTGACTGTTTTAAAAAAATGAGTAGATAAGTAGACTCGCTCGAAATGTAACTATTAAAACAGTTTTTAACTATTGTTTACATTTTTAGTAATCCGTTATGACTCGGCTATTTTCCAATTGTTCGTCCGCCAATGTTAAGAATTTGTAAACAAGCGCATAAAATAGCGTCCGTTGCCGTTCAAATCGAACTCGCAGTTACCCGTGTTGGGCCGAATGTGTTCATCGGATTCATAATTCATTTTTTCCTGACTATGATTAATGAAATTATAGATTTTTCCTGTGTCTGCAAGACAATATGATTATTGACATATTGTATTATACCATGGCTAAACTAATGTTATATGTCATTTATTACAGACTGGCACAAACTAAGTTGGACTTCGTATGAATATATCCTTTACATCGCGTTATTCATTCATAGTTTATTGGCAAATACTTGGCTAGCTTTAGTAGCCAAACATACATATGTTTAATGCAATGTAAATGCTGATTACTCTTAACTGAGCGAACGTAACATGCAAATCGTGACTTAATGGTATATATGCTCTTTGTTTACACTTATCTAATTTCTGTTCTTTTTTTTCAAGATTATCAATATTTACTTGGTCTAATTTAAAATAGTTTCAAAAAACATGTCAAGTTTCGTTTTCTTTATGTTTGTACTCCATTTACAAGGATCATTTTGCATGGTACCCTTATCCCCTAAATTATTATATTCTATAAAAGTTTCTAATACATCCAGTTTTATTTGCAGAGAAAGACCTCAGAATGAAACATAATGCACATTTAGAGCCGTCTATATTTGAGAAAAATCAATCAACCTTAGACGTTGGTGCTTTAAATTTCTTAAAGCGTGATTAATCCTCTTCCTTGGGAAATAGAATCGTCGAGGAAATCGTTGTTTATTTTGTAACTAAGGGAATGAATTGTGTAAATTTGTATAAAAAATGAAACAAATTTAAACCTTGTTTTTGATCCAAGAACGTGTTTTACTTGATTTATGTTTGAGAAATCGCTGTAGGATTGCTACGTTTTCTGTTGTCTAACGAATGAACAAAAAAGTTAACTTCGATTCTAAAACAGGGTCTAGTAAATAATGCTTCCAAAAACAGTGAATGGAAGTTTTCTAAGTGATGCTTTAAGCTTTTTTGACAATGGTGACATATTATGATACGCAGTCTCTTTTGACAGAACAATCGGTATCTGGTATCGTCAGCAGCACATTCAAGGTTATTGTGAACATTCAAGGAACAAAGCACACTTCAGACAAATGTTAAGATTAACATAACTGCGACAATCGTTCTTGGTGGACGTCAGAGGACTTAAATAGATTAAGAACTATTATCTTGTCTATTTCAACTAAACAACTAAAGAATCCAGAGATACATCGAAATACAGGTTAGACAGAGAAGATGGATTGGCCAAAGCCTTTACGACATCATGAGTAGGAATGGGAGTCAACTTCAGCAGCAAACGTACGCCTGCTTCCTCAGTATAGTATTTGAGGTATTCTACATTTTGTTGACAGGATAGTTGATGTATCCAAAACACTCTTGAACCCACCACCTGGAGAAAACTGCTTTCCCAGCAGGCAGTTTCAGGTCCACTTTACACCAACTGTCACTGAAAATCCAAAGTTTCCAAATGTGATTGCACCTCCACCTTTAGCTATTTGAATTGTTGCCATTTCATCTACAATGTATTACTTAGCTGTACATCAGAGGTTGGAAATCTTACATACACATTTGCTTCTGTCCATTGCTCCGTAAGTAATAGACTTATAACCGACTTTCTCAAAGTGTCATCTGTGTGTTCAAGAGAGAATGGAACAGTTAATAATTCATAGGTCAAAACGTCTTAAGAAATACTCTGAACGTGGATGCAATAATCAATATACCAACCGGTTCTCTATCGACACTTATGGTTGTAATCTGTTCATCTTTAGATTTGACAGAATACTTTCTTTCCTGATAGAATGAAAACTGTTTTCAATTTGACACGTGGCAGTGACTCCTAAAAAGACTTAATATTTGTGTTAGGTATTTTATCAATAAACTTTTCAATGTTGTATATTCCAATTGTATCACTAGTCACAAGTTGTTTAAACTTATCTGACGGCACAACGACTCTATACTTATATGTATCATCTCCGTCAGTTTGGCCGACTGAAGAAATGGGTTTGTCATCAGTCCTGATATTAACTTTCAAATATATTCTTTATCATTTTTCTGTCATCTCTTTCCACATTATTGTTGTTACTTAACGTGTCACTTTCCTACATTTTGTGGCTGAAGATTCAGATGCTCTTTCGTGGCTTCAGAAACCATCTACCTTAAGCTCCTGATCGTTTGTTTGTCCATTGATTCCACCACTTTTCTTAGGATCCGGATTCACTGACAGTTCAAGAGCAATGTCTGTCGAACCTGGACAACTGGATTTAATGGGTGATTTAATCAGCAAACAGTGTGGTTTCTTAAACATACTCCTTAAGATCTATCTCATTCTACATCTACATCTCAACCTTAAAGTGTCACACGGTGACAATAATCGGAAGAAATTTACCTGTAAGGCATATATGTATATATATCAATGTATGCCAGAGCTTCAATAAACACAGCATACATACATTATCTTATTTTTAGTTATTCTAGAAATTGGCAATTTATTTCTATTTTTAACACAAACGTGTCACACAGTGACAATAACTCGGTAGAAATTGACTTGTCAAGCATATATGTATTTATATCAATGTATTGCAGAGCTTTAATAAACCCAGCATACATAGAAATATCTCAATTTTTACTATTTCAGAAAACGGCGATTATTTTTCGATTTTTCACATTTTTAACCTAAAAATGTCACACAGTGACAATGACTCAGTGGAACATGACTAATATAGCATATAATTTATGTATATATATCAATATATTGCAGGTCTTCAATAAACCCAGCATAAATAATGATATCTCAGTTTAAATTATTAAAAAAAAAGGCGTTTTTTTTTCGAATTTTCCTATTTTTTACCCAAAAATGTCACACAGTGTCAATGCTCAGTAGAAACTGACTTGTATAGCATATATGAATATATATTAATGTATAACAGAGCTTCAATAAACCAAGCATACATAAAATATCTCAATTTTAATTAATCCAGGAAATGGTGATTTTTTTCGATTTTTCCTATTATTTAACACAAAAATGCCACATTGAGCTAATGACTCAGTAGGCATTGACTGGTATAGCATATATGTATATATATAGCAATGTATTGCAGAGTTTTATAAACCCAGTATACATTTACATACAAATGTATTATTTTTAATTATTAAAAAAGGGCGATTTTTCTATTTTCTCATTCTTTAACCCAAAAAATCCTGAAAGTGATACCACAATGCTTTAGTACTGAAGGTCAAATAATGATTTATATGTACCTAACAAACGTTTCTAAGTGAGAGACCTTTTCTGTCCAATGGATGCTACGTGAGATATTTTGAAATGTGTTTGACCTTGAACTTACAAAAGGATTCATTAGAAGCAAAGAACACCAACACAAGATGAAAATAACATACTCTGTTATATTGAAGATATTCACGAGAGCAAATGAAACATTCAACATCCCAAACACTCCTACACCGTCCCCTGACCAACCCCTATACCGGGTTTAGTATTCCATTCTCAAGTTTATTGAATGAACCCTACGCTTTCAAATAATTCGAATTTATAACAATAAGCCATATTCATACGAAGCACATAACGCAACCAAAAAAAGAAAAATATAAAAGGAGCAGATAGTCCACGTTTCAAAAACAAAAAAATAAGATTGGTCAACGTATATAAATCTACCACACAGTTCAATTGTATTTTATGGTATTTACGATGTATCAACAATGGTGTAAGTGGTACATTTTAAATCGGATTAACACATTTTTAACTTACTTAAACGTGATCTAGAATATTTTGATAGCAGTATTTCAGAAAACATAAATCAACTACTGTAAAGTATTTTTTTGTCTTTCATTTTTTTGTTGTTGTACATTATTGATATTTCTGATATTTTATTAAGCAATATACGATTTTTTGCATTTGATTCTCAATCGACGATATCACTTGTCAATAGCATTTTTTAACAGAGCAGACTCTCCATATACATTCTGTAGATCAGTTTCTGCTTGTTTTATATTTTTGCCCAAGTTAACGTAATATTGCATTACTGCACGCTGCTCGGAAATATTGCCATCGACCATTTTCAAACGGCAAGCGTTTCATATGACGTCATTAATGTGAGGTCACAGGCACTGAACCGTAACAGAGTTTGTCCCCAATCAATCACTCTTCATGTAAAATAATGTAATTAAGTTGATGTTTATTCACAAGTACTAAACTACAGTTTTAACCCGAAACAAAAATGTTTTATATCCTAATTTAATGCTTGATAGTTTTTAGGATAATTTTATACAACATCATTTTTTTGTATAAGCTTCATCATATCGAAAAAAATCATCAGCAATATAATGTTTCCTTTAAAATGGCAGGGCTTGCCTTTTTATGCGGATGTGACGTAAGAAACGATTTGCTGGAAACATTTTTGTGTGGAGATCTGGTGTACCACCTAACGGACTTTTCTTCAGGGAGCAATTCACCATTACGCATAAATAGTCATTACATGAACTATTTATTAATGTATTAATTAACTTCTTATTGTGCAAGAAGTACCGAGGTGACGTTTCATTATGCAATTAAATTTGCATATAACGTTTATGTTTTACTTTTTTTTAACGAAATATCTTAGATATAATTTGTCTACATAAAAGTATATACTTTGAGAAGACCCTTTACTATAGAAATGCGTAATAATACTTAACACGTCACTATTCTGACTTCCAATTGGTTAATATTTGCATGTGACATAAACTACACATTTTATTGGTTGTAGTATCCAAGATCAGCACTAGGTCGGTCATTTTTTTTTTGGAAAAAGAAGCTGCCGAAAATTGTTATCAAAAAAGAAATACGAAAGGTGAGAAAATTATAGCCAACTGTACTTTTATATACGAAGTATATGATATAATCCGATATATTCAAACGGTCTCAATTTCAAGTTGTAGATTATTTGCTGTTATTTACACATAATTGAGTAGAATTGTTTTGCAAACAATTTTGGCCTAGTTTCGGTGTCTGGCATTGATAATACCAGATTCTTGCATTAGGACAGGAAATGATTATGCATGATCATTTTTTGCAAGTTGGGCTATGTGTCCATGACCTTGAAAATTCAAATCGATTCATTCGTACGACTGATTCCATGTTCTTTTTTTTACTTTTCAAAGGGTTGAATTTCTCTTGCACTTCCCTAGAATCTTATTATTCGGACAATAAACCAGTTGTTGCTTTTCTTTAGTTTGCTGTTCTTACTTTCCGAATATTCAGTGACTATCAAAGCATGTAGCCTACATCTCGACCTTCAGACAGGTTCATCTAAAGGTTCGGAGCAATATCTAGACTATTTGGTCCAAAGACTTCTGTATCTTTGGTCTAGTCTACAGGTCTTCCTTTTGTAAATAGCTGGTTTGAATATTTTGTACCTGGAACAGACTTGAAAGATATGCTCAATAAAATCAATTTATAAATCATGTTTAAAAAAACAGCAGGGTATTCTCAGACTGACTAAAAAGCGAGTTCCTAGTGTTTCGAAGTGTGCATGTGCGAACTTCTTTGTATACATCCGGGTCATAGGTCATGCGTGCCTGAAGCGTGAAGGTATTACACTACAGAGTCCATTATTAGGCGCTGTCGACAAAGAAGTTGCCACTGTGACAGCTGTAACGACTATCGAAAGTGAGTAATCTTTGGGCAAGTGGGTTCGGGTATTTCTGGCGATAACATTGAATCATCAATTTACTTTATTTTCAGTTTATATCTAGAGTGTTGACATCAATGAAAGGAGAGTGTTTTCTCTGTTGCTAATTTACACAGGAAATAATGATTCTGTGTGTAAATACACATGTCTACAGGTATATTAACCTAAGGGTTAGAGCATCTGCCTGGAACGAGGAAGATCCTGATTCGAGTCCTGGTCTTTCCTGCTACTGTTACAATTGAAATGCTATTCCCCAGCCTGCCCCCGAGTCTGAGATGGTGGGACTCTGAACTGGTACAGATGTTTTGGCCCTGTATGCCTTTCATGCCAGGTAGAATTTCTTTAATTCAGTCTTTCCATTCTTTTTTACAATTGTTTCTCATATGGTGACAGACTATTGCAAGTGATACACCGGTTGACAACATAGTTGCACATTATTGGGACAGCTTATGATGCACCAGTTGACAATATAGTACCAGACTATTGTGCCAGCTAGTGAGTGATGCACCGGTTGACAAAATAGTGACAAACTAATGCGACAGCTAGTGATGCATCGGTTGACAACATAGTATCAGACTATTGCAACAGCTAGTGATACCTCGGTTGACAATATAGTATCAGACTATTGCGACAGCTAGTGAGTGATGCACCGGTTGACAAAATAGTGACAAACTAATGCGACAGCTAGTGATGCATCGGTTGACAACATAGTATCAGACTATTGCAACAGCTAGTGATACCTCGGTTGACAATATAGTATCAGACTATTGCGACAGCTAGTGAGTGATGCACCGGTTGACAAAATAGTGACAAACTAATGCGACAGCTAGTGATGCATCGGTTGACAACATAGTATCAGATTATTGCAACAGCTAGTGATACCTCGGTTGACAATATAGTATCAGACTATTGCGACAGCTAGTGATGCACCAGTTGACAACATAGTAACTATATAGAAATGTTTGTTTTCATTTGTATGAAAATACCAAGGCAACTAATAGCATCTTGCTTCTTAAGTATATTTTACATTGATCTTTTTTCAATCATTGTATTCGAAATGAAAGTAAACAGCATGTTTTTTTTGCCTTCAACTTGGCTCAATTTATCAAGATGACATAACGACGTGTCATAAGTAAGACCTAGACCCTAGATTTCAAGTCCGTCCTTTAACTTTATGATACATGGATGGATTTAAAAAAAACTTTGCTCAATGTAGCAACAAATGATCTGTTAACTTTGTCTTACATTTAGATATTTAAAGTAATTTATATAAAGTGATCAGCATGTCATGATGAAGTTTCAGCAGCATTTAACTGTTGAAATTCCCAGATAAGATATCAAGGTTACACAAAGGTCAAGGTCACGCTTTAATGTAAAAAAAACCCCATAAAATTAAATGTTTAGTCTGAAACATCCATCCATTACTCTTTATATTCATCGATACATCGCTACCTATTGTAACGAAATTATATTGTTATTTTTCAACGACCATTTTGGGGGCACGGACACTTACCAGTGACATTTCTTGTTTTATATATATATACACTCCTATGTTTCTATAATTTATTTAAAATGCAGAGTAGACATATTAGTTGGAACTGTTTAAATACTTGAAAAGCAACATTTAGATGAAACAGTTGTAATACCATGCCATTCATTTGATACTTTTGGCTGTTTAGGCTTAATTAAGATATTTTGTAGGGCTGTGTATTGCTTGAGAAATGGTGATTACCGGGCTGGGGATCGAATATACAATCTTCTAAAGCAAGGCGGATGTTCTACTACATGACCACTGGTGCAGTTTTACAGGATGGAGGATTTCCAGTAAATAAAGCATGCACAGTACTGAACATGCATACTTCTGTGTTTGAAAATGATTTTAGTTGGTTACACTGTATTGCAATACAGTTGATAAATACAGTTGATTAAGGCATGTTACGATGTGCCATATTTTGATATAACGCGATTTCAATATATTGCTACAGTCCTACATTACCAGTTGATCCTGCTGGTTCGAAAATTTTTACCCCCCCCCCCTCAACCCCCTCCCCCTTTAAAACATGTCGTTGTTCATACAATATAATATATTCTAGGTATTTGCCTGTCAATTCAGTGTCCATATCCTTTAAAAGGATTTTCGAATTGATTGCCAAAAAGCCCCTACCTACCCGCCTCCTATCTGGTATGAGTTGGACGTGGAATAAAAACAATTTTTAAGGGTGTCCTTAGTTATCACATATTCAGATAAAATAATGTACACTTGGTTTGTGGTGTCGGGGTACATCTCTATAGTGTAAACTAGCACACTTTTCTGTTTGAAAAGAGCTCCAGGTACAAATCCTGGTGGGGTTCTTGACACCTTTACAAAGTTGTACAAACTAAAAACTCCAAAAAATGAACCATCATATTTGTCAAAATTTAAAATAAAGTGTAATAGATGGTGTAAATACAATGCCGACCTTTCTTTACCAAGACTGTACATATGAATGCCTATAGCCAATTATCACAGATAATAATTAATATATGTATAAGAAAATACAATTGGTATGGGCTTAAAGCTATATGATGCTAATAGAATGTGACAACTAGAACTATTACCTAAATACATATAAACAACCAGGTTGGACTCAAAACCGTTCTCAAAATGTTACAATCATGTAGTAATGAAATTAAATAAAAAAGAAAAGAGGAAGCTAACAGAGAAATACCAAAAGTTCTGTTTGTTTACAATAACTGAGATACATATACATTAAGTCACTGACAATATAGTTAAACCTGTGTTAGTGGTCACATCTATTAAGAAACCATTTGTTTTAAACAGCCTAAACCTAGACACTGGATTCTGTCAGCCAGAACTATAATATGAATGTTAGTGTTGTATAAAATATTCTGTACAAATTATTTTACCAAATAATTCTTTAAGGACTGCACCCAAATATGTACATCTATGGGTTGTTTTACTACCGGTTTTTTAACCATAATACGTGATATTATTTATTCGTACAAGTGATATCACGTATTCGAATATGAATAAGGGATATCCTCTATTCATATAATGATATCACCTATTTGAATAAGTGATATATCTCTTATTATTGTTAAACAGTAAAAAAGAACCTCATATACATAATCTTTTTGTGATATTTCAAAATGTGGATTATTCAACCAGTGACTGGTTTATGTCACTGATTCAGCCAAATTTGAAAAATTAAGTATTACTGTATACCACTTAAAAAGACTGTTACACTGATATATAATTTATGAAACACATTAAAAATATTTGGAGGCAATTTATTCCCTAAACAAAAATAGATTTGACACAAAAGTAGCACTTCCGCACAAGTAAGTCCATTTGTATCCCGTTATATACCATTGATAACTGAGGTTACGTTATATGTCTTTGGTATCCTACAAAAAAAACCATTTATGATAAATAATTTTTCACATTGTAGTTAAAATTAGAAATATAAAAAAAATGTCTCTATCCCTGGTTACTCGTTATCCTTCTTGTCTTTTGGCACTCTAGATTGCTACATTAAATATACAACATCATAATCTAAGAAATACTAAAAAAACATGTCTTTATTTCTGGTTACTTGGTTATCATTCTTTGTGCGGAGCATATGATCCAGTGGTAGAGCACCGAACCCATGATCAGATGGTTGTTGGTTCGATTCTCCGCCACGTCTAAATGTGGTGTCCTTGAGCAAGACACTTTCCCACATATGCCTAGTACTGGTTCTAACCAGGACGTCGTATATTCATTCACAATTCGAAGTAAAATGTACATATTATCAGTTAAAATAAAACATAATTCCATTTCTCGGAACGCATTTTGTGTCTCTGCATGTTCATCCGCATTGCAGTACTGCTGTACTTTGATTAATTATTTTAGCGTAATAATAAATATTTCATAAGTAAACGATACTTTAATTGGCATAAGCACATTTCGGTTATTGGGGAGAGGCAACTTGGGGTAGTGTGTAGGAAGGGTGTTCTTTTCTTACTTGTGGCGGTAATTACACATTACTCCCGCTACTTGGATACGGGGAACCGCTCCAAAAAATGTTTGATATCTTAAACACCAACAGCTGAATTCTACTTATTTCGTATAAAATATATTATTTACTCAAACTTCATATCGCTTTGATTAAAGAAACAGACACACAAAAGGAACTTGACCAAACCATAAGATGTATCAAAAAGTGACCTTCAATCAGTATTACGAGCCAAGACGTAGTGGAGAATGTCCCCTACTGCAAATGTTAGTAGGTGGTGTGTGTATGGCAGGGGTCTAGCTTGGTCAATGGTAGCATGCAGGTTTAGACATTTTGATGAAAACTCTGGGGTACTCCGCCATATTGTCTTTAAAATATAAATGACCAATGGTGCATTTTCGGTTTTTATGTGGATTTATTGTCACCTTTAAACATATTATAACAATTACTTAGGATCTTATTTTTCTGGGGAAAATGCAGGCCTTGTCTGCAGTGCCTGAGTGTAGCTTTGCCTTTGTGTGTGTGTGAGGAGGTGACGTACAATTGTAATATTTAAACACCATTTTATGCAGTCTACATTCTTGTAAGTGTTTAGGTTAAAACAAGGTAATCGGGTACCTCTTACATGTATGCACTAAAAATCCATAACAACTTGCACAAAACTCTGATTTACATCTCATTGTACAGATATGCCATCAATTTGAAATATGTTTCACTGTGCAAACATTCCAAAACAATTCAAAAACATTTGTTTACTGCAATATAACAAACAATTGATTCGCAGCCGCCAGGAAAAATCGATGTGCCATGTACAGTGTATTATGCATCTTATAGCTACACCGTTATTTTTTTTTATCAAAAACCATGTTTGGACAGAGTATATGCTGGCCCTGCTCACCTCAACAAACATGAACATTGTTTTAGGGGTTCATCCCGTCCCGGCTGCTACGCTTTTGCTCTCATGTGTGCAGATATATTTTTTCATTAACGGTGTGACCCAATTTTATCGGAGGTAAATCATCATTATTATAATGATTCGTTCTAATATGATATCATTTATAACCTACAGTATATACTAACTATCCGAGTATCTTTTTTATCTAAAAAATACTAAATAAAACCATTACACCAACATATTCGTTATCAAGTCGATACACTGAAGTAACGATATCCAACCTATGTAAAATGGACTCATCTTTTTTACATAGGAGTACACGTGCAGAACGATGATAACCTATGGATTAAAATAGACTTGTCGGCATATCTATCTTAGTCTTGATCATATCCGGTAATTGCTTTTCTATAAGATAATTGTCCTAGTACGACAGTTCTGATATCGCTTCAATGTTTAGAAACAGTGTAACGGCCTATTGACAAAAACAAGTTTAATCAAGGAAATAAGATTTGGTAAACTGAGACAAACAAACTTTAAAAAGGGAAATCGTAGAAGATGATCAAACCTACATATACCGGTAGTGTAAAATAAGCGTAGAATACAGAATGTATCTGATTTTAATGGTACCCTGCGCCATTTTGCGTTGTATTGACTTGCTTTATTTTGAACAGAGTACCTACATGTAACAGGAAATCAAAACCTATCTTAATACTTAGGCTGTCCTCCGTAGACGCAAGCCAAATAAACAGAAACAGTTGTGATGCAAACAATCAATTAAAACTAAGTCGCAAATAATTAATTTATCATTTAAATGACATATTATCTTCAATAATTGTTCTGAATATAAACATTATAAACTAGGAATATACAATACGAAGCTGCTAGAGTAACTACCTGCCGGACGGTTGAAAATAAGTTTTGCTTATAAACACAAACAATCTTTTTTCATTTTATTTATTTTATACTGCTCTTCCTGAAACGCTAGTCACGTTAACCGGTGTCCTTTTTCCTGCTTTCATTATCAAACGAGACAAAGTTTACTTGTATTGCACCATCACATTGAGACGGTAGTTTTAACCAATTTACGAGGAAATAAAACATACAGTGCCAAATTACATGCTAATGCATATCATACACACTATATTGTTTATATTAGGACTGTAAAAGCAATTTCTTTAGAAACATGACTTCTGATGGGATTTTTTGCCCATTACGCAGAGGCAATGACTGCCGTTTTTATTGCGTTCTAGTCTGTGCGATAATTTAACAACGGAGTTTTAATCAGTTAAGAGTCGGTGTCGTGTGATTGTTTATTTGTAAATGCTGAATCAACAAGATAACGATTGTCTATACATTGTTGTCTGCTTATATTTGAATTGGAAATTACTAGAATGTGAAACAAAAGGGAGGAATGCAAAGAAACGGTAATCCATATCGTGCCGCAATCCGTCACCACGGAGAATAACGCCAAATACTTCATATAACATATCTACGCGGTTATTCAGTTTTAACTCCAAGTTATCATCTAGTTGGTATTTAGGTCAATGCGTCAATAAAATCATACTGTTAAAATACGTGCTGCAACACCTATGTAATTTTGTAACAGACATTTTGCGAATTTACTGTTGATATATTTTCTAGATTAGAATATTAAATATGTTATTTGCATGTGTTTTATTATCATCTTACTTGACATGTTGGTCGCACACTTTGAATTCTTATTAGACTATCGTACAATTTGACAAGTTCCTGTTAATATTATCTAATGACACAAGTCATTAATATATTCTGATAGAAAAACCTTTTTTGGAGAGCTGAACACAACTCAAATGAGACGAAAATAGCGAATTCGATTTTATTGAATATATTCATGAAGTATAATGAGGCATGCAATACCTTTCACGATCCCTAGCACAGGATTGAGTGGAATTCTATATTCATTTTACAGTGAATGAAAGGTCTCCTTAATTCCAAAGAATCACAAAATACTACTACTTATTTAAAACACTGTCAAACATATCAATTGACTGATATGCAATAGTCATTGCAATCAATCATATAAAACGGTCCATTCGTTATAGGTTAGAACATGGATCAGCAGTGCCTTGTAGTGATAACAGCTCCGGACAGCGACAATGGTCACTGTCACTATCCGGGGCTTTTTGGTTATGTCGCATGAGCGACCGAACCTTATATAACGGCCAGTTAAATAATTGACTTTGGGCGTTGCAATATTGAAACGTCACGATCACGTGTTAAAACACGGCATTCACCAAATGGTGGTAGCCGTTGTTTTTTTTCTAAACTGTGCATTATGGGAATGTACAAATCTGGTGATGTTCCGGCTGTTCCGACCACATTCCGGCTAAATGGAAATTTTAAATGAGGTGTGTGTAATAACTGATCGTGAAGTTTTAATGCATTAATTGAGATCACTAGAAATTGTTCTTTGCATATGTAATCAGAGAATAATAAAAATGCCTTAACTTAAATCAAGAAATTATCTAAAATCTTGATGAAATGAGGTATTGAAACTGATCTGTTTAGACAATTTATCGCCGTTTCTGACATATTCCTGCCGAGTTAATGTTAATAATTTTCAAATAACCATGAATTTACGCGATTATTATAATATGCTGAACTTATAACAATGCCAAAAAAATATCAATATTAAACAGCTACAGTTGTTGATTTTGCTCAATACAACAGAAATATATAGTTAACCGGTGTGTCATATTTTCAGCACGTCGTCATAATCAGATATATCGCCGAACATGCACAACGTTTTGAAAAAGAGTAATTTTTAACTGTTGTTTTCCAAAAATAATATATATCCACACATTAATTTAAAATATGTATACGAATTTAAATATATCATGATCACAGTAGAAAACTGTATAGAACATAGCAGTTACACGTTAGACAATATATAAGGTACGTTTCGTTTTAAATATACAAATGGCAATACGTAATAATTGAGATCATTACATTTAAACATCAGGCACACCACATTTGCATTTTCCCTGCAGCCGGGAATTCGCTGTGTCAGCCGGAACACTGTCGGGATTTGGTTAGTACCCTGCACAAGGAACCAAACTTACACACTCATTCACTTTAATCGGTATACCTTTTATAGGACCTAACCATAGGATGCTTTTTAAAAGCAGCCAACTTGTTTAATTACAAGGCAATGCTGACCCATTTAGCAACCTCTTTATCAAACGTGTTACTATATAGTATGTCTACGTACCATGCTTTACAATTTAGTCGGTCTAAAAATGAAATAAAATGATGAAAATTTAAAAAAAGAAATAAATGAAAATTAATAAAGATTAGCATTGACGTTTCATGATCACTGACGCTAAAATTGATAAAGTATGATGTACGCTACACGTTAGCCAACTTCGCTATTTTGCCGATTGGACGTTAATTTGATATTTTAAGATATTTATTTGCATTTTTAAGTTTCAATGTATGGGTCGCTATGAAGTTGCTTCTATTGATTTGTTTATATTTGAAACGTTCCATGTAAAAATAATAGACCAAAATATATACAAACACTAACCATATCAGTGTATTATTTAAACACTCATTTTTTTATCCGTGAAATCACATTCTCTATGCACCTTATTCCAAGTTATTGCTTTCAAAATAAGTATTAGCCCTCGTAGCTAGACTGGTTTTTCTTCTGATGTTTCATATTGAATTTCTTCATTACCAGTATGTGTTTCGTACATTAGGACGAAATCGCACCATAATAATATATGTTATTTTTTCGTTGTCGTTTTGCAAAATTTCTATGGTGTTTTGTAGATTGATGAATTCTTTGTCAATTTTTCAAATGATTTCGTTTTCATGACTTCAGTTCGACGTTGAATTATCTCTTTATTTCAACAAAATTCAAATATCTTGTTTTTGTCTTAGACACTTCCAAATATGACTATAGATGTTATATTATCGATTTGATATAGAAGTCAGGACTTGTTCTGCAATTTTGATTTGACGAATTGTTTGAACGAGAGCACTTTCTTTCCCAATGTCACTGGTCCTTGATTAGGGCAGTTATTAGAATTAGAGTTCTGGGTAGTTATAATGCTCTGCCTTAATGATTTATGGGTACTGATAATACCCTGGTCATAGGAAACATGCGAAAAAAATATGACGCACTGTCCATGGACTGAAAACACATTGGCGATAATATGAATTGAACTATTGATGACTATTCTTCTGAATATAGGGTATATTTAAATTATCTTATTATTATACTATACACTCATTATTTCCAATTAACTTTTTCTTTCTTGCCAAATTCTTCATCTCTATAATAGTTATCTAAATCAAATTGTTTAATTTATAATGTGTTGTTTATTTGCAATTTTCATTTTGAGTATTTGTAAATCATTCTATGTAGGGTAAGGCAATAACTTATGTTGGTAGATCCTGTGGCCCAACCCTTTTGCTCATACAGATACCATATGTTAAAAAGCAATTAATATCTTTAAACTAAAATCAAATAGGCTATTGAACTATTTTAAGTGACAAAAAGACAAAAAAAAAAAAAAATAAAAAAATAAATAAATGCATGGTACTTTAGTAGATCAAGGAACCATTGATCGGAAGGTACTAAGGAACATTTTGAGCATGATGTGTTTAATTTGTAATAACTTAAATAAGTTTAAATCAATGTAACTGACACTCCGAACTGCCAATCTGCGAGTAGTCAAATTACATCGTTTTAATATTAAGGGTTACTTTTTAATTGGTTTATTATATATTTAACAAAAGAAGGACTTTACATTTAAATGTTATTTCACATGTTGCACGTGCTACGAAATAAACCTGTAAAATAACCTGCAAACGGTCAAACGTTAAAGTGGCATATGCAACCAGTTGTAACTAGTACGTGCACTTTTGACAAAATAGACAAAGTTGAAATCGATTTCTAATTGCACGCAAAGGCCAGTATATTCCGTGTATATTAAATCAACTTTCAGTGTCAGTTTTACAGACTTCATCGTCAATAAGAAACGAAGACATTAAAATGTGTAACGCTTTCGTTATTTAATATTATATCGAATATTCCTCAACATTTAGGTGAAGTGAACGTGCCATTTAGTAACAAACAAAATAGAAACCGCGGCTATGAATATATGCCTCTGTGAGTTTTGTTATCGACCTCTACATATTTTAATCAATAGTTGCATCCTTTGCCCGTAACAAGACCCAAGGTCATTTCCATTAAACTGTGTCTAGAACACTCTTGTAAAATTTGTTTCCATTATGGAATATCTCTTTATTCAATATTATAAGATAAGTAAAACTAACAAGTAAATGTTGTTTTATTAAACAAAAAAAAAACAACTTTTTTCGCTGGTATTATTTTTATCAGTTACAGCTAGTGTGTGTTTATGCTTAATCATTTCAGCAAAATAAGCTCTTTGGTTATATAATCAGCTATCCACTCCTTTGTGTTAGTGGTTCTAGTTCTTAGTATTGTTTGCGAGATGTTATCGGTCTAAACTTGATGTTCCAATACTTTATATACGTGTTTGCATTACATTCCCTCTCGATACGGTCACTATTACCTTCTTCTTCTTTATTCATGACTTAAAGCGCGAAAAGACGTTAAATAATGTCGTTTATAGATTTCGTAGAATATGTATGATTTTTTTTGTAAATTTACAATCGTTCAATACACAATATATCTTGGCAAAAGAGATATTACTTACGTATCAATGCGCATATTTCAGTTGTTCGTCTGAGATGGGATGCACGTATTACATACATATACGTTTAAACAACACATCATCCAAAGTGTTTGAATATTGGCATAGACACAATCAGAGTTTCGAAACACGTGACTTTATTTTGTATCAATAAACAAGAATATAAAGGCAAATAGTTATATATAAAGAAAGAAATGTAGCATTATTTTTGTACGTATGCTGTAGTAATCGTTCTTTTGCTTCTCAATACCCTATCAGGTATTGTACTTTTGATTATCCTATTTTATTGTGATCACTAGACATGCTTAAATTCAAAACTTACACCGGTTTTATGAGTTGCAAGTTTATCTGAATATCAAATATACATGCTCTTACGTTTAAAAATACTTTCTTAAGTTATTCGTATCTATTTCCGAGCAAAAACAAAGTTTACTGTTCAATACAAAACCACAATATAAGCGGTGCTACATGTATAAATTAAATCATTTTGCTGCGTATTATACACATAGAGCGAAAACCTTCCCGGAGTAAATTAGTCGTTCGATCAATTTAGTCTTTTAGTCTGAACCCCGTGTCTATTTTTTTTAAATGAAGTTAAAAAAACAAACAAAAAAAAAACAGTGTTCAAGTTCATTGGGAAGGGAAAATCATATTCATTGTAATAGTCGGACATTTCTACTAATGCGTCGTCATTTAACACATTTTCGATCGTTAAAAGAATCATATAGTCGCCAAAATAAAAAAAACTCGATACGTTTTTCCTTTTATTGGAATACATTTCTACATCACCACATCACAACACTCTTGAAATATATGTTTATATAGATTAAGAAAAGACGAATTAATGTGTATCTGCCAGGAAACGTATTGTCCAAATAACACAGCCACCATCACAACTACAAACACCACCACAAGTTATCTTATAATAAAAAAATATTTATAATATATTTATAATTTATAAAACAACAAAAAACGAAGTGTGCAAACAGTTCAGTATATTTATGTTTTCTTATCGTTGATTTTTAAATTAAGATTTCATGAAATAACTTACCATAATAAAGTAAAATATCCCACCGCAATCACTGATAAACATATTCTGAAGAGTTAACTATATCATCGTTTATGAAAATTATTTCACATTCCCTATGTAATATGTAATATCCCGTGCAATAAACGGTAAACCAAGATATTAGTTTAACTAACAAAAGTTAAAAGAGTATTATTTTATGATTATGCTATTCCTTTCGTCTAATCCACTAAATGTATCATTCCATTGTTAAGGTATAAACTATTGTCAATAAAGCAAATTTGATTCACATTACATCATGCGGTCTCGGGTCAATAAACCAAATGGTAACGCACATAGACGCCGTCTTGTGCAAATATACACTTCATTAGTATCCACTAGTCTTTGTCATCTTCTTACAGGGACTTGCTGTATGGCAAATAATGACAGAGCTGCGAAAGCCAATGTAATATCGATATGGATATTACTGCTGTTTCCGATGCGATCTTTCCGTTAGAATAGAGTCATATATACAGTCTTGGTATTAAAAGATCATAACAGAACATTACTGATGTACGGCGCTGGTAGTGTCCGAATATTGAGAGAATATTGAGAGGTCGTTAACGCATTCGTGTCACATTCGCGCAAATCAGTTTAAAATTTCTGTTATTTTGTCCAAAAGGAGGTTTGATAGCGAGGGCGTTGGATGACTTGTGAGGTTGTGGCGACTAAAGTATTTCGTATCGATGGGAGGAGATGTCAGTTTTGTTCCAAGACGTAAATTCGTGTTTTGTTCTGAATTTAATGTTACTGTCAAACAAACAGCAATGACGTTGACAGCATCGTTCTTGTACAATAACCCAGAAGTATGTTGTTTTTTTATTGCAACAGTTTTAACTCAAAATTTTGATTAGTATGACAATCTTGGAAAACGTGTAAATCCGCATGTCATAAATTTCAACTTGTTTTACAGAGTAAGGAAATGCCTATAACACCCCTCAATGGTTTCCCAATCGTCCTTGCGATAAGAGGGCACGTACAAACATACGTGACAAAAATGATATATTGTGACGTTTAAAAAGCGAGTATGGTAAGAAATGATGATGAACTGAATTGGAATAGTCATTTATCATGAAACAGTGCTGATGACTGTTTTTGGTTTTGCCAAAAAAAGTTGTTATCCTTCTGGAAAGAATTTGCTATTTAAATCACAAACCTACGAAATATAGGTCTTATAGTTCCTTCTACTTATGAATAAACGGTAATACGCATTGGGACTATTAAAACATTAAACATACCAGCAGTTACTTGTGAGTGTGGCTTACATCTAATTGACTTATGGAATAATCTATTGAATAGATGATATATTCACTTTATGTATTTTACTACCTTAAAAACATGTCAACATGTGCTTCGCAGCTACCATGACGAGAAAGAATCATGTGTTTCTTATCAAATAGTTTAATTCTGTGACATAATGAGGAAAAGGAGAACATTGTACCTGGTAACTAGGGCTGCGTTCAGCACCATTCAACAGCAAACAGGTGTAATGCCTGGTTCCTAATCAGTATTGTGTATTGCATTAAGCCAGTATCCAGGACGATTAAGTTATTAAACGTTTATCCGTACTGAGCGCAGCCCTCGTTTATTCTCACCAGGCCGTTGGTGGAGTTTTTACTAAGTTAACTGTCTTTTATTGTGTGTAATATGGTTTGCTCTTTGTTGTACTGTTTATGCGATGTTTGTATGAATGTGTCCTTGGAATGCTTTTGTCATGTTTGATATATATGTTCAATTGTTTCTGTCTTTCGCATAACCTTTTCCAAAGATAACAATATCAGAGTGTGATGGCAAATGTGTGAAATAACCTCTATAACTGGCTTCTGGACAAAGATGGAAAACAGAAAAATATTCATTACATACAAAGATTTGTCTCATTTGAATCTATATTGACGAAATTACAAGTAATCGGTTAATGACTTGAAAAGCAATAATGCTGATTTAGACACCTAGACTAAGTGTGTACAACTAGTACCTCAGCCATAAAGCTTGATTAATGCGGAGCGCCGTATTTATGCCTATGTAGTATAAGAAACCATTATAAAGATTTGGATTAAAGGTGCACCATATATTGCCAAGGCGAGATAACCCATCAAAGGTTACTAAAGGTGTTTATTAAAAACGAAATATAACAATTTTATTTCCATAACTAATTAAACAACTATGAATAAGTTTATAGACGATTTTACAAAAAAACATACAAACAACTACAAAATATATCATTAATATATAACATTCTTTATAAAATCACTTATAACTATGACCATTGTGAGCCACGATGAATATGCACACATTTAATAAGGCTAACTTTTACACGTGGTAAAAATGAGTAATATTGCTCATAAATAACAAAATATATAATAATGTATGATTGTCATTAAATATTTTATATACATTATTTAAATATTAACGTAAAAGTGTTTGTGTTTATAGTTTTCTTGCCATGTTTTACGACATACAAAAATCTCAATATTATTGGAACTGATAAATTAGAAAAAAAGTTGCCTATAATATCTCCTTCTTTTTAATTCAAATACTTATACAAATAACTAAATAATAAATTCATCGCGCCGCTTTAAAAACTGACGTAAACTGTCGTCATACAGATATCATAATGTGACCTCTTCAGGTGCTGACTCTCTAAACTAATTAATTCTAATCAACAATTTAAAGACAATATAAAGACAAATCATTTTTAAATAATGAAAGAAAATGTTAATAAAATATTAACTTAACTTATGTATTCCGTATTTATGGTCACCACTTACTATGAATTAATCTGACAAGTCCAGTGTGATGTTTGCCCTGTAGACCCCAAATATGTCTTTATTTTACGCGACGAAAATCATTCAAAGATAATATAATGACTAACAAACAAGCAATTGTATTGGCAAACAATAATATCTCAGCTATTTTCTTCCTTTCTGACTCCGTCGTATCGTAATACGACTTACATGGTGGAGTATCACTATAAAGATATTACGTGGGTTACAACTTTTGAACGGTCAATAGCATGAACAAGTGGTTGGTGGTCCGTGACCTAGTGGTCTAAGGCTTTGTCTCAAGTTCACTTACCTCTCACCGCTAAAGTCCCGCTCGGTCAAAAACCCTTGATACCGCGTGTTTGAACCCCATTAGCAATACAGACTAGACATCTATGTGTCGTCAACATTTTTCTATAGTCTGTGGCCGGGATCTGCATTTAACACGACAATTATGCTTTCGAGCTATATGATATCGAACAGTTTAACGAAGACGTCTCCCGCATAGCCGATATCACTGTGATTGAAGATGTGTCGTTATGGCAATGGTTTTCTACAATATTCAGTTAATAAACATACTATATGTGCCGGGAAGTAGTTTAGTAAATAAAATAAGCAAAACGTCAATATCTTCAAGAAACGTAGACACTGCCAACGCTTCGGCACCAATATATAAAGTATCGGTTTATTGTAATGATATATAAATACCATCTCCTATATATGTTGTTAATTAAAAAACATCGGGTCGAGCCTACAATCAATCCTAACAATTCTGACCAGGGCGACCAACAGCCTTTCCCCTACAACACTACATTGTTCACTAAAGACGACAAAGGTAAATATATCAAATTAGTTTAGTCGTACATCTTTTTAGCACATACCTTATACATTTATAAAGTAATCGGTTAAACAAAACAAAATATCAACAAATATTAAAAGTACTAGTCTGTTAGTATATATATTACATAAGTGTTTAGTCATATTCTTTAACCTACCCCCCCCCCCCCCCCCACCCAAACAAAAACAAAGCCTGTTACAAATGGTTTGACAGAAACACAAGTCTTTGTATTAAAAAAACTCGTAAATGTATACGCAGACCTGGGATTGTATTTTCCAACCATTCTTGAGAATAGTCTAAGACTTGAGCTTGAAAATCCCAAATTTCAACCTTAGATATCTAGTTAACCGTGACATATATAATACGTTTGAGAGTATATTGGTCTATATGTTAGGTTGTCCTACATGCTTGAAAGGTTTGGTCTCCAAGTGTGTTTTTCAAATTCATTCTTGAGTTCAAGTCTAAGAATATTCTTAAGAATGGTTCGTGAATATCACCCCCGTTGCAGACTTTAATAAATTATCATGGACATCAAAGAATGAGATGTTGTATTTTAAAAAAGGGCAATTAAACATTACTGAATATTTTAACTTATATCCAAATACCAGCATATATTTCAGTATATTTCAATTGTATGTTTCATTGTTAAATGTTTCAATCTAAGCGGTAAAACTTCATTAAGGATCAAAACGATGCTAAATGGACAAATTCTTCTCTATGATTATGCATATATAAAAACATATAATTTTGTTATTTATGTTTATATTGAACGTATCAGTATTAGAATAATATTCAGTTCGATACACTCCTTAAAGCCCCCAAATGCGAAATAAAAGCCGCATAACGGCTTTAGGGCAGGTTTTATATAATTATATACATAATTCAAATCAAAGAAAACTTTTTTCAAAATTCCGAAGTTAGCACTGCAATGATTGTATTATAATCTTGCATACTACACATTTTTTGATAATATATTTTATTAGAATATGATTTTCTAAATGTGTGTGTTGTATGCCATTTGAAAAAAAAATCCAACTGCAAGAAAGGGCTAAATTCAGGATACCTTAATTTGGCCGAATAAATTTACAAAATATAAAATAAACTGAACACATAATATACCACTTTTATGTTGGTGTGTGACACCTCAATGATCCATTGATATATATTACAGTGTCCTGATTGTATGTTGTTGTTTTTTTTTTACACTAAATATACCCCATACTTAAGGAAATTGCCTATTTTAATGGATATTCAACCATTCTTTAGTGTTTTTTTCATCGAGCGCATTCTTCGCCATTCATGAAAATTTGTCCAACAATTATTGGTATCAAAACAAAACATCCATAGAATATCTAGTATGGTTACACTTACGTTCATATAAAAATAATTAAAAATTCGTTCTCGAACCGGGTTGTTTCTTGCCCGTTTCCGTTTACAGTACACATGATAGGAACACATAAATGCTAGTATAATTGATTAAGGAAATATAATTATATTATACAAATGTTAAATATCATTAATTGTATGAATTATTAAGTGACTTGTTGTGTGTGGCAGAAAAAACCTTAATTTTTGGTATTTTGCATTGTTTTCCGCTCAATGGTGGGAGTCGGCAATGCTTGGCGTCTGTAGCACCCGCGTTTATTCGGATATCACATATATCGGATATGGTTTGTTTTATTTCCAGAACATTTTATTTTTCTTATTTTAAAAAAAAATCCAAATTTATTACACAACAGTGTCAATAAATGCTTCCATGCAGCATAACGTTAAATATTCAAAGAGACCATTATTTCGTACCAAGATTGAATAGTCCGTTCATCGTCAACGACGTTTTGCATTGGAACCTGGATGCTGTTTCGGCACCTACATTTCAAGAAGGTTATTTTATAATTTATGTGTGTAATACTATTTATTATTCAAATAGATGTGAATAGAGACTTAATATGTTTTATTATCATTTAAATCGTACTAAAGGCAACATTTGCAACCTGATGTATAATTTATATAACGATGTGCAACAGTGCAAGTACGAATAGGGTCAGGGGCAAAACCGAATGCTCTTCAAATCTGTTGATACGAACAAGTAAATGCATTGTCTTTCATGTTTTAATTATTTTAATGGAAAGAACGATTCTAACCTGAAAAAAATACAAAAAAGTCTGCAAAGCACAATGTAAGTTTCGTTAGTTATCATTTTTATCAATAATAACTTGATTATTCAACAAGTAACTCGAGGTGGCAAACATCGTAGTGGTAGCGTGTTTAGTTATAATATACTGAAAGGTCTGAAGATCGAGTCTCGTTAGGGACAACTTTTTTTTTCAGAATGCCTGTTTGTGGCCAAAACGTTCCTACGCCCTTGATATGATCTTTAAAAATTACCCTTTTTACACCCTTTGATATATAAATCATGTAGGTTGTCTGTTATTGGACAAATTCACATTTCATACATGTATAAATAAATACTTCATCATGTTGCCACAATATTCGCCGTTTGTGTTGTACAAAGCGTGAAACAAAACGTGTGCAACCTAATTAAGTCATCATAAATAAATTAATAGATGGCCATCCATTTTTTTTCTTAAAAAGGGAGAGTGGGGTGGGGGTGGGAGGATTACTTTTTTTAATTTTATTTATATTTTTTTATGTTTCTTTATTAAAAATAAAATAATAAATAAAATCAGGGGGAGTGGGGGAACGTCCGGGGACATGCCCCAAACTCACAGCCGATTTTTTTTGTATGTAGAATGGTTCTAGTGCATTTTGACGTATTATTTGACGAAAGACATAATTTAAAACATTTTGAACAGAATCTATTTTTTAATTTTTGAATAATTTAAATAAAATGGAACCACTTACAATTTGATTGAGATTTTGTTTCCGGTCTGTAACTTTGTCACCTATGGATGAATTTCAAAATACACTTGGCTCAATTCATTAGCAAGGCCTTTTAGGTAGCAACACTATTGATATCCATGCGCTGTTTCTTTGATTATGTGTTTTAAAAAAAGCACACTTCGGTCTTGTTTTATTACTAAAATGGCAGTGCATTAAAGGACTTGCCATAACTCATTACCATGGCAGTATACGCATTATATATATAACAAAAAATGCTAGTTTTATTGTAAGTGGAAAGAATGAATAGGGTTTAACGGCGAACCAACACATTTAATATGTTATTCAACGCTAACAGGACATAATATTTCAGGTTCACTCTACATGTGAAAAAACAACAAATTAACACTCATTTAAATAAAAAATACCATCAACAAAAGAATATGAAGAATGAACTTAGAACCTTGATACCTACAGGACCGCAGAGTTTCAGCAGATTATATCGTATTACTCAGATTGTCGCTTCTTACGACATGCATGAACCACATTGATTCTATTCTTGCTATCACTCATATGGGTCCCTGGAACCACACCGGCGTATGTAATTTAACCGCAATGATGTACATAAAAAAATGATTAAATGAACATGAGATCCATTCGACAATGATTCTATTCTTAGCCGGAACCAAATGGGCTTATTGGGTGTGGAAGAACTATGCTAAATATACCTGTATGGAATATATGAATGGTTTCCCATAAATACATTTCTTTTCATCTACAATTTCGTTTCACTATTTTGTGAATACTGTATGGCAGATTGTTTGTGTATTGTGTTATTGAGTTGTTTTGGCGTGTTGTTTTGGAATATTTGTTAATATAAACCTGTTTATACATTGTTAAAGGCTCATTAAACTTCCGAAACTGTCGTTTATAGTTTTAATTTAAGTCAGTTTTACTCTTCCAAATACTAGAATACATGTTTTATTTGATCACTGAGAGATTTTGAAAACGAAATAAATGAATAAAAAGCACATTATCAGTACATAATTAAGAACGGGTTTTGTTTACAAATTAATGTTCGTCTCTTTGCGATAAACACTTTCTGCAGAAAACGAGGAGTTACGAAGTTTGTTCAGAAACGCATCGGTCTGTAATATATGATCAATTCACTTGAACTGTAGGGGATACGGTTAAGCATTAAATAAGATAGTTTCAAGAACATCCCCTTTATTCCCCTCAGTGCATTAATGAACTGGAACCCACGAGAAAATTGATTGCACGTAAGCGACGAAACGTTCATATAAAAATAAACATAAAATTACTTTTTTTATTACTGTACTAAACAAACAAACCTTGGTAACCTCTCAATATTGACTGCGATAAAGTGATTTGTAACGTAATAGCCCGTGCGATAGTATTTAGTACATATTATTTTTCAGTGCGTTTAAATAATATAATGCGTACTGCATTCGATTAAGTTTTATTGCAGACATCAATATACTTTTTTAAAACAAGAAAACCCAATAGCGATACATAATATTAGTGAAGCCATAACTTTTCCAATCTTGTTAATGAACCCCTTATCTAACGGTCTTCATCTGCATACTTCCACTGCAGTATTCATTTGTGTACTTCCGAACACTGGCGGAGGTACAGTCTGAAAGCAGTTGAGTCATTACAGAATTACAAAAATGTAAACAAAAGTTAAAAGTTCGGTCCGCTCGTCTCAGAAATACACATTTCGATCAAAGTTATTTATTGTCTCGCGTTTTTAAAAACAGTCAATAAGGGATCTACAGAAATGGTTTAGAAATATTTTAAACACATTCATTTACAATCATATTTGTTAATATTAAAAAATGTGCATTTCGGAAGTTTAATGAGGCTTTAATACATCCAGAGTGATTTATGTTATAGTCGTCCGGACAAGGTCAAATGACATGTTCGATGTTTCCTAGTGTATGCCAGTAAGCCTATGTATAAAAGAATGCACAATGTGCGTAAGGTTTTACCTGGTACTCGTTATTCTTTTTCAATATGTTGGGCGTTCAAGCGCTTTTTCCATACAGGATTCGTGAATACGATATGATGATGGAATTTGTTAATCAACAGTAATATCACTTTTTGCGTTCGGACACCTGAGATTAATTTACGGATATACACTGAATATTCATAAGTTTCAGTGAATAATAACGGACGATCATAATGTGTTTAAAATACAGTACAGTATTGTAGTATTTGGTAAGTAAAACGTACTAGAAAATATCAACTGTTTCTGTTTTTGTTTATATAACATTTATGCGTGTCAATGTCAGAGGTCGTGTATTATCTTGTGTATGCATTTTCGTCACTTTGTAAGATGTTAAAAATAGACTATTTTCTAGACGATTATGTCAAATAACAGAAGAGGCGGTACAGTTAAGCTTAAAATAACATATTTTCTTTCATGTAGGTTTTCTTTTTAAAAAAAAAGAGATACAGGATTCAGATTTATATTATAAATTAATAATTGTATATTCTATTTTGTTTATATTAAGATACGAATAATCAGTGTTTTTACGAGTGAATTTGCGGTTACGGCTTCAATTTATCAAAGGTTCTCACCTAAGTGTGACATATTGCACGTCTCTAAAAAGCCTTTTATAAAACAAATATTTCACATATCCCGACAGCAGATCGGATATTCAAACGATGAAAAAAAACCCTGTCTATTCACGCCTTTTTTAATCAGGCTAGTTCTCACCTATATCGCAACAGTAAAAAAAGGTGCAAATTCATTAACATCTCGCCCCGTTATTACCTCGTGTTGCGAGGGGCATTGTGCGAAGGTAGAAGTTTATAATGAAAACACGTTATGAAACATAAATATTCGATTTTGATGGGGGTGTAAGTTGGAAATGCTTTTAAATTTACTGAAATTGATTTTCCAACACGAATATGTCCCCGAATCGAAAACATCAAAATAAATATCAACGAAAACTAACTGAACGTCATTATCATGGTCGTTCTCGACGTCATTTTACGTACATCGCCAAAAAAACGTGTGTTTGTCTTTCGGGTCCATGTATTAAATTGTACAGTGTTTGCATAATAATGTGTTATATGAAAAAAAAGTACTAAATACAAAAAATAAACTGTTTCAAGATTACACACTTATTATCTTATCAATTTTTGAGATTTGGGCAATTTTGATTACTCGTGAACCTAGCCCTTTGAAACACCAGGTGGGATCTTGTTAGGTCATTTACTCTAAAATGTAAAAACACATACACATGTATATCTGTTTATAAGCGTTTCAGCAGCCGAGTAATGGTGTATTTTTAGAATACTGTACAATAACTGACAGGTACCAAAACGCAGCTGTTTGTACATTAGCCACTATTGGTAGAAAGTTGTGGGCCTTTAAAGTTCGTATTCAAATTTAATTTAGAATCACTTACCTGGTGATTTTAGCTCCTTTATCACATCTCAATGTAACATTACGATATTGAAATGCAATACAAGTTAAAATAGAATATATAGTTAGGAAAACCACATAGTCAACACTGTTAAGCAATATATATTTGAAAACCACATAGTCAACACTGTTAAGCAATATATATTTGAAAACCACATAGTCAACACTGTTAAGTAATATATATTTGAAAACCACATGGTCAACACTGTTTAGCAATATATATTTGAAAACCACATAGTCAACATTGTTAAGCAGTATATATTTGAAAACCACATAGTCAACACTGTTAAGCAATATATTTGAATTGTTATTCTTTCAGTTTCGTGAACGCAAACGTCGCATTGATCATCCATTGTCCTCACGTGTACTGAGTGTTTAAACCGGATTGAACTGTAATTTGTGTAACGCAATACACCGCACAATGGGAAGGAGATGATTGTTGAAGAGTTGAACAGTCAAGGCATCTTCCATATGTCAAAAACAAATCATCTTAATGTAAAATATACTTCTAATAAGTGTGTGGTGTGCGTTTGAGTGCGTGGTCTAGTGGCAGAATTGCAGGGTCGTGGGACCGATTTTCCGTCACGGCTATGTGTAGGGATTCTTTGAGCAAGTCATTTTATCCGGAAAGGCATAGTACTGGTTCTACCCAGGAATAATTCGAGCGTGATTTTCACAAGAGGTTAGAACTTGTTTCATAATAGAAATAAAACAAATACGTTTAAATTATAACATTCTAATAAGCGGTAAATAGATTATGTGTACATCCTTTATTTTGGTATCTAATGTACATATTAGTTGTGCTTATCTTCAGAATTTAAGGATTTTATATCCTTATATATAATAATTTTAGTATATTATGTATCTTGTTCCTTAGGCCATAGGTGTTGATTAGTGTATGCGTAATATTTTCTTCTTTGATACTAGTACCTGTTGTTCGGCTTATGTAATTCACTCTGCATGCCTAGTACACTTACATAAAAATTGAAAACTATGTAAGTACTGAATAGTAATACCAGTATATAGAACAACAAATTAAACATTTGTTTCTGACGTCATTTGCATCCAGAACATAATCGCCTACAGCTCCAAGGAACTAACGTACTAAAGGAACTTAACGCCATACAAATCACATGACGTGTTATATGTCAAGTTGCATTGGAATGAGCCTACTACATGTAATAGGTAGAACTACAATCCTTTTGTAAGTAACTGATGAGATTATCACCGAGCTGCGCTGTGTGTGTCTGTGTATGTGGGTGGTTTGGTGTTGATTATAGGTGTGGGTGTGTATATATGTGGGTGTCTGGGGTATGTATGTATGTGTGTCTGTCAGTCTGTTTGGCTAGCTGTTTGTCTGTCTATGTATGTGGGTGGTTTGGTGTCGACTATATGTGTAGTTGTATGTATGTGTGTCACATGGTATATCTGCACGTCATAACTTTTCACCTAGACCAATCCTTTAATTTGTCTCCAACGTACGATAATAAAATGGCAAATCAGGAAATATCAGACGAGTTTTATTCGATCAAACTGTTAACGAAACATGATACTTATTATAATAGTCTAGGTGTTCTCTTTTGACACCTGGGACTATATAACTGCGTGAAAGTATTTTATTAACAGACGGTTTATCATACATCAGAATGGTTGATACAGGATGCCAGTCACGAAAAGACCGTTATATTGTGTTACAGGGTATTGAAGAACACTGTATGTAATTGTAATATTAGATTACCATATGTGCCCAGAGTTGTTTCTCTCAGCCGCCAGTTCAACTTAATGTAATGCATTTATCGTGTATATGTGGAATTCGATATTCATGAGGTATATTCCTGTGAATATTCTAATAAACTATTCGTATTTATTGTATTTCTAGAGAATGAGCAAATAGATAAGTTCAGATGTTTTTTTTAATATTGGAGTCATGTATGATAACCACATGCTTCTTAAAAGAACATCTCGGATACTGAATATATTGAATTGGAATGCATACATATTCCATTGTGTTAACGAATCACTGTTAATTTTAGGAGATACTTGTGAAATAACATTAGGTATCGGTACTTAATATAGGATTATATAAAATTATATGGAATACCAAAGAATATTATTGTTGATGGACAGATGGTTGGCTATATGCCAGAATAATGCAAGTTTTCCACGCGTACATGTATTAATAACGGAAAATAGTTTAGTGTTTCTATGAATGTACACTACACAGAAATACAGTTTTATGGAGAAATGGGATTGTAATTTATATTACAGAGTCAAATACTTCCGTAAAAGTGCTTCGTATTTAATATAACGGTGAGAGAAACTATGACGCTAGGATTTCTTGTGTCCGGCATTTTAACATCTTAGCCTAAATTCACCAATAATGATTTTTGATCTGAGAATCGAACCCCCACTCAAAATCTTATATTTTTGTAAATCCCTGAAAGCATATAATTATTGGTAATAAATAAACAAACTTTGTCACATATTCTGTTAAATAATATTCAAAACTGATTGCATCTACAAACAAATATAGTAAAATACTTGTTAACAGATTTTATTTGAAATTTTGATCTTAAATTTTTGACATTGGAGTCTATGTGTAAATACAAGACTCAAAATATTGATTAATTTATGTACTGGGTTTATATTTATCAGGATTCTTAAGTAGATTGTATCTAAATTAAAATTTTATTTTGATTTTATAGGTTTCCTACATCAATGTCTAAGGTGTCATCACAGTTTTATGTAAACACTTTCTAAATGATAAACTGAAATTGATTCAAATTTACAACTCAATGACGACAACCTTAATAATCCATGAGTATTTTTTTATGAAAAATAAAAATTTATAAGAAAATTTTAAGTTTTGAAATAAGATATTCATTTTAATTTAAGATTATTGATGAAAACTGGTCTATATATTATATATACTTATCAATGAATTCTAATTGGCAGGGCTGGTCCCTCATTGAACAAAGTACTAAATGACACTTAACATTTTTTACTTTCGATTTTTGCATAGCTGTGCATAAAAGGATATAGCATAGTTACTTCAAAATTTGTATCCGTTTGGAATTGAAGAAAACTGAGATGTTCCGAATGCTGCGTTGTTAACATACGCCTGACAACAACGGTTTAATAATCTTAACCTGGTGACGTTTTGTCATTTCCCATACAATAAAGCTTGTAAAGGTTCAATTTGACCAATCGTAATCGTTTATTTATATACAGTAGTATAAAACATTTATGAACAGTCACATTCAGTTGTGTAATATGATGTACAATATTAACTTATCATATAGAACTGTTACAACTGAAAAGTTCATTATTGTATAATGGTCAACTCTATTTTTCATGACGATGAATTAAAATATTACAGGGACACGATGCCATTATGTTTATAATTTAAATAATGCTACTTCTTATCATCATATATCTACATAATGCTAAAATAAAATTGAATAAGATTTCCCCAGTAATTACCAATACATATTTATTTAGATTATTGAAGCGAGCATGGTTCTGGGAAATTATAGTAGCAATAGCTTTTCGATATTTCGCAAATTTTGGTATCCTATCATAAAAAACGATGAAATATCAAGTTGTACATTTCATAAACGCGTTAACACAAGTAGCATCTTATCATCAGTTTGATATCAAGTACTACGGGCCCGATTAGCTAAGTCGGTAAGCCGTCTGACTATCGTTCCGGGGAGCGTGATGATTGATATACGACATTGCGTTTATTGCCATTCGTCTCTCACCGCTGATTCAAGAGGAAAAGTTAGCAGTTACTCGTAAAGATGGGGTGTGCACGAGTAATGGTTAACCTTCAAGAATCCCAGGAAACTGTGGTTAGGTTAATTGATCGTCTGTTAGCTATCGGTGGCATAAATGATCCTAAATGTTCAATGAATGAATCAATGAATGAACAAACCAATCAATCAATATCAATTACTAGATTCTAATTATTTATTTTAAACGTCAGATATTGTTGCACTTTTAGTTATTTTTTTACATGTATATATGAGATTATCAAGACATGTGTTTACAATCGAAGATGCAAACATTGTTGTAGATATATATTTTCTCATGTTTCTGTTTTAGTTGAAGTGATTTAAACATTGCCATCTTTTATAAATTTAAATCAAAATGTTTTTTTTTTCTCATTAATATCTTATTTAGATGGTGCAGAGGAAAGGGTTTACAATTCCATATTCAGTTGATTGAACTATCAAGTTATATGCCATACTATTATACTTTTGAGTCAGCAATGTGTATTCTGAGATATTTCTAGAAGACGTTAATAAAAATTTATGACTGCATTGTTTTTTAAATCTTAAAATAGTTCGATATATATTGATGACAACTGTGTTATTTATTGGATGTAGAATATAGTGACTATGGAATGACCTAAGCACATAAAAAAATTAAAATCGGATAACGAGATAATATTTCAAACAGAACAAGCAATCAAATGACATTGCATTATATACAAATACCAACCCAAATCAATTATTTTTATTCAGCTATTAAAAACACAATATATTTATAGCCTACACAAGTACATGACGATAAGAATATTATGATAGTGATTACATGAACCATTTTCCACATTTAACATCAACCTAACTCGTACAAAGAAGCACAAAGTTCATTTGAGATTAATTTGCGTTTATTTTTTTTTACTTTTTTGTTTATCTATACGTTAAGTTATATTTTCTTAGTCTAAAAGCAAAATAGATGAATTTCGCTAAGTTCAGAACAGTATGTTTTGCTAAAGATGTCATTAGCATATCAACTTATTATGATTATCAAGTTTGGTCATTGGTAATACACTGTAGTAATGTTTAATCTATTTTTGTCTTAATTCCTTATAGAGTGACAAACAAGTAAGAAGTGATATTCGTTATCAATACGATTATTATTTTACATAAGTGCTATAAGGCGGCCGTAAAACGTCCCATAAGATAATAGACCGATGGAGATATGTATTTTTACACGGTTTCATCTGATGGTGTTGCGACGGGAAGAGAGCGAGGTTAACCAAGCGTCTGTTTCACTAACATATATATATATATATATATATATATATATATATATATATATGTAAATACTTAACATCTTCAATCTAAGAAAAGCAGCCAGGTGATCATGATTTTAGACTCGTTCCAGTAAAACTGGATATGGTTTTATTGATATTTATTACACAATAGGCAAATAACCAGTCAAAGTAGGTTTATGAAACAGCAGCCAGTTTTAAACTTTTACTTAAAGTCACTACAAACTATTTTAATGAACCCATGATGACACTTCGACATTTTGTATGTTTTGTACTTTTTACAATTACATCTTATATTTATTGTGTTCATGTGTGTGCCCTTTGAATGGTATTCCTCTTGACGTTCGTTTTGTAACGGTT
Source organism: Panopea generosa (assembly GCA_029582155.1). Classification (NCBI taxonomy): domain Eukaryota; kingdom Metazoa; phylum Mollusca; class Bivalvia; order Adapedonta; family Hiatellidae; genus Panopea; species Panopea generosa. Next base: position 14,843,143 of record CM055911.1, on the reverse strand, counting down.
TTATAATGTTCTTACTACACAATGGCATTCATCTCATCCAGTTCGTCTTTCGAATAAAACATATTCTGTTTCAGCCGGTGATAAAGGGTTTTGGGAATGGTGTATGCTTTATCAATCTTCATGGATTCCCTCATTCATGCCGGAGTCAGCTGTTATTTTCTATCTCAGTTTCCGTCTAGTATATCCTAGTTTCTGATATTACACGATTCAGGTCTGTAATACCCTAATGCAAAACCATTGAGTTCCTGCCCACACATCAGAACACCTTAATAATCTAACGAAAAGTGCACATGCTTCACCTTCCGCTGAAGTGACAGACCAATTAACGTGTTCGTATTTCGCTGTTATGAAACGTTCCCTAGCGGTTTGAACAATTTCTACAGTCAATTGTTTTTCGAAAAATTAATTACATTATATACTCTCTATTATCACGACAGACGTCAACGTGCTGTGTGGTGTCCTTGGAAAGTTTTTCCGCTCATTAGGACAAAGTTCTGTGTTTAATATTGTTTTTTTATCAGTAATATAATTCATTGTGTTTTTTTCCTTATTGAGTTTAATGTATGGCAGGTTATATCTAGTTTCATTGGTGGAGGAAGACCTAAAATTTAAAAGTGAACTTAGTATAACCATCGTCCTTTCAAAAGCATTAACACATAAAGTATTTGTACCTAGCTGAACACCAATCTACGACCTGAACGATGAGAGGTAAGTTGCCATGACACAATCAGTACCTTAGACAAAAGGTACACCGAAAAATCATTACCTAAAAAAAGAAAAACACTTAAGCCGCTACTCGCGATTGGAGAATCAATGTACACGACCCTCATGATTGGAAGGTCTCCGTACACGATCTCCGTGATTGGAGGGTCGTTGGCTCGATCCTCCACCACGGCCTTGTGCTTATGCTATATGCTTAGCACTCGGTCTGCCCAGGAAGACTCCTAGCGTGATTTATACCAGTTGTAGTTTGAACTTGTTTTACAATCGCATTAAAGTAAATCAGTTTATTTTAAAATAGAAGACGACTTAGGCCGCTACAAAAGAGCATTATTTAGTATGCATATAACATTAGCACTCAGTAACAGACACAATAAAACCGAATCTGCTAGTTTTGTCTTTGGTACATACTACAACACTTAACAACTTAAAAATCCATGGTTCATATATGAGGATTTTGGAACGTTTAAGTCAATGAATCAACTCAGTACCATACGAATCTTTGATGCCAGTTATTAGAGAAAAACATTTCCACATGAGACACGAATCCCTAGTTTACGTATTGAATCAGATATGAATGATTGTTTTGTTAAAATGTAAACAGTTATATATGGCAGCTATCTATCTAAAATATTGCTCGAGGTCAACGGTGCCGTTTTATCCCCATAGGAACTTAATCATTTTGACAGTTGGGGAAACATAAGTATCTATCGGCATTAATATGTCAAAGGAGAGTTGTGTATTTATGTTCAGTAACAGAGACAGTTTAAGATGAATGCATAGATATATTTACTCTTGCAACATGTCCATGTCTAAAAAGTATCCGGTTGCGTTCATTTTAAATAGCAAACATGCCTAAATTATAGTCGATCAATTGTAATGGCATTCGGGTCAACGTGTACGGTACATTACGGCTCCTAATACAAAGGTAAAATGTGGCCCCAAAATGATTCGGAAGAAATAAATGGAGCAATAGAATATTCAATAATAAGCAAATAAGTAATTGTGTAATAACCTTAATACCTTGTATAATGACTAAATGCATTGGGTTAGTAGACCTATAAAAATGTATTTAAATAAGAGATATAAAATGATGGGAATTAAAATTTCGGTATTTAAATGAAAGAGGAGGTATCAAAAATACAAATATGTCATTAGTGATATTTACATAGTAAAAGTAGTTTGGTGAATATTGCAATGTTGATAATAATGTTAAAAAATGATTTGGCAATTGTAATACTAAAGTGGTGATGTTGGATTGACAATGATAATACCAAAATAATGATATTTAATTGGCAATGGTGATGTCAAAACTGTGATCATAAATTGGCGATGTGATGTTAAAATGAAGATTTTTAATTGACAATGATGATGTTAAAATAGTGTTGATATTAAAGTAAGTGGCGATATTAAATTGGCAAGTGTGATGTTAATGTGATATTAAATTGGCAATTATGATATCAAAGTGGTAATATAAAATTGGAAATTGTGATTTTAAGGTGTTATTAAGTTGGCAATTATGATATCAAAGTGGTAATATAAAATTGGAAATTGTGATCTTAAGGTGATATTAAGTTGGTAATTATGATATCAAAGTGTTATATAAAATCGAAAATTGTGATCTTAAGGTGATATTAAACTGGTTATTGTGATATCAAAGTGGTGATATAAAATTGATAATTGTGATAGTTAAGTGGTGATGTCAAATTGGAAATTTTGATGTTAAGGTGATGATATTAATTTGGCAATTATGATGTTAAGTTGGTGATATAAATTGGCAATTGTGATGTCAAAGTGTTGATATTAGATTGGCAATTTCAATGTTCAATTAGCGGTTCGAAAGTGTTGGTGTTGAATTTGTGATATTAAATTTGTGTTATAATACGATAAAACATAATTATTTACTAGCAAATAAATCGTTTATCATTGCTTATATATTATCATCTGCTTCCTGGCGATAGAGCGCTAACTCTATCTAAAATGTTTACTACCTTTTTTGCAGAGACCTTCCACACATTGTATCACCGTAGCTTTGAAGGATTTTTCATACTGATCGAACTCAATGAATAAATAATACAACAACAAAACAATACATTTTTGTAATATAGGTTGTGTTTGCTTTATTTGGGTGGTGGGATGGGGTTACAAACATGCACACCATTTTAATAAATCACCATCAATTGGCAATTGACAGATTAAACGAAACCGTAATGGTTAATGGTTTTCTATATTCATCATACAAAAAACTAACTTAAAAGGTTATTCAATGTTCATTATATAAGAAGATCATGCCAAAAAATGCATTCATAAAACTAAGCAAAAAATAACATATCTTATACAGAAATGTGTACAATACACAATTAACTCTCACATCCAAATATAAATAAATTAATGGTGCACTGTATAACAACTTTATTACATTTACATCAAGAGCAGTTGGGTTTCATGAGAAATAGATCTTAACTTTATACTTCCATCTAAACATAATATCAACAACTAGACAATGTAAAAAAATTGACAACAATCACGCTATAGAATGACGTCATAGTTAAATATATTTAGTTTACAGTTTATTTATGAAGTTAAGTGAATATATGTGAATAATCCTCAGTATTAATTTTGTTTAAATATTTAAAAAAAGATGTTAATTTCATACTTTGCCATCATTAAAACGATACTAAAAACATTTTTGAAATAGAGAAATGTCACTCACTTTGCACCCGTCAACACTGAAACGTGCATGCATACTCATGTCTTAGCAACGAAACATTATCACATCTGTGCAAAATCGTTGAAATAAAACAGTTAAACCAATCATTATCCTATGTTAAGTCAAATAAAAAAGAAATGCACGATTTAAGTTGCCTCCATTTCTTCAATTTAGATGACAGGATTGCCGATACATTGTAATTATGTCATGGTTAAAACGTTGACAAGCAAATAACCACCACTGAAAACAGGACAAATAATGGGTTAGTCGCATAATGGCGGTTACAAACAGCCGTTGTTCTGTTCTTTCATATTCAAAAATTAAAAAAAACATATTTTCCATGTTGTAATGCGCGTTTTCATATGGGAATGACATTTTATATGTATTTTGGACATTTCGAAAGCATTGTCATGTTTGAATTGTAAAGTTTGAAAACAAAAATGTTTTTTAGAAATTGGGATATGAATACATGATTTCGGATGTCTACTTTCATGTTGTCAACAGTGTACAAACTGATACTACTGACCCTTAGCATGCTAATCATATTGCGGTAGCACAAAGATTGACAAACAATAAAATGTAAGTTTCACTTCTTTCATTGGTTCCTTCAATGAATGACAAGCATGGATACCTTTATTTACCGTATGATAAAAAGCAAAAATCGATGATGGACCTACACCTTGAATAATAATAAGAATAATGCCATATAAGTGTGCACTTAATGTTCTTCACACTGGCTTACTAAGTCTTCAGAAAATGAAATGAAAAACGAGAAATGCGCAGACGTTTAGATTGGAAAACTTTACATAACTCTTCTGTCTTGAAGTCACTTTTTAACGTTTTCATAAAATGTCATGCAGATGCTTTGCATTGACGTTTTCCCCACAATATTTTCCCAGACTAGTTTATTACTTAAAATTGTTGCTGGATCACAGTTTTTCTTCTCTAGCTAGTCCTTTCAGAGTAATGTGCGGTATTTATTGACTGGCGGTTCATCATTGATCAGAACATTTGATATATACTGTCAGTATAATAACAACATATGGCAGCAAAAGCATGTACAACTTTACATAGATGACTTAATCATATTTTCTGTACTGATTGTGCACTATGTGAGGACAAGATGCGTCCATAAATATGTTATTCATTTAATACAATGGTCATTTATAAATAAATACATTGTATTATATAATTTAAAAATGTTTATTTGATAACAAGAAAAGCATTCTTAATTCTAAAACCAGGCATATATTTTCATTTACTTACCATACTTATATATTGGTAGTTTGTATTAAGTACATTATAATAAAGCACGAGTATTCACAATATAAATTCCAGTTGTTTCATAATGGGTTTCTATGTATTACTTAATCAGTCAACGCAGTGGTAGTTTACTGTATTGATTCGATCGTTTTGTGTCAAAATCTGGTATTGGTATTAAAATTAATATGTCACATGATACACAGCATGCATAATTTTGCATTTATATTGAAATTGAACGCATTGAAGAGTGTAAAATTAAAACGATAAAGCAACAATAACGCTTTTAAAATGGAAAGCTAGACGGTTTTTGTGTATGTTTGAATATCAAACGTCAGTTTTATACCATCGAGAGGCTTACAGACGAAATCTGTTTCCAGGGAGCCTGAAAGTCAGTGCTCACGCGCTCAATTCTACGCAAGTAATTGATAAATATCAAAATTGAATCAGTGGTGGGAGACGACTGACAATGAGATGCATTGCAATTCATCATTCGTCATGGAGATTATGGTTCGGCAGGTATTCAAACTCACAAACCCTGGTCTAATAATCAGACGCGCTACCGAATCAGCTAACTGGGCCCTGCTATGGTTTTGCGTGGCATGTGTTCACGCAAATTTATATTATACCAAAATGCGGAAGAGCTGTAAACTCTGACTGCGAGTGTGATCCGTTTTAAACTAATTATATAAACATTGTTTGATTCGAAATCCAAATAAGATATTCACATTTCATTGACATTTGGATGACTTGTCAATCTTTGTCGATAGTTTGGGTTATTTGCACAAAATACTTACATATTCGATATAATATATGTTTACATTTATTTTTTTTATAAAATAAAACATAACTCAATTTCAAATAGTTATACATTATGTTACGTACATTTCTATTGAAAAATGAAACGTACTTTTATATTGATAAATGATACGTACATTTCCATTGTTAAATGATACTTACATTTTTATAGATAAATGATACGTACATTTCTATTGATTAATGATACGTACATTTTTATAGATAAATGATACGTACATTTATATTGATTAATGATACGTACATTTCCATAGATAAATGATACGCATATTTCAACTGACAAATGATACGAACATCTCTATTGACAAATAACACGTACATTTCTATTGATAAATGTTACGTATATTTTTATTGACAAATCATACGTACATTTCCATAGATAAATGATACGAACATTTCCATAGATAAATGATACGTACATTTCTGTTGATAAATAATAATTTTCTATTCCGAGGTGAACACCAGTTGCTGCACAAACTATATCAAACTTTTTGTCATAAAAAGACCAAGGTCAGGGGTGATGTATGCTTCAATAAAGATCTTCTACATTATAGTAGATTACACTACGGTATGTTTATGAATATTGCCTTACAAACTCATTACTACATTTAGATGTTCATTTAACGGCGTGATATCCCAGTTAGTATGGGTTTGTGTTAATTAGGTATATGTGAAAGAGTCATGGAGATTAACCAAATACCTTTTGTTTTTAACGTTATTATGTACGTTTATTGGTTATTAGTCTTAAGTGTATCGGTACCACCGGATTGGTATAAAGGCAATTTTCTATCTGATTATACATACATGTAAATGGTAGTATTATATTTGAATTGGTTTTATTATATTATATAGTGTTCGTGTCGTGATAAAAGAGAAGACAGAGAGATGGCCTAACAGTGTTACACGTAGTATATATGATATATACTTGATATGACTTGTACGATAATGTACGTAAAACACTATGCCAGTTGTTTTTGTATAAACTGATATCAAATTTGCTATTTTAAAACTTCACGTTAGGCGGCGGTTCAAATATCATTATATGAGAGTCAAAAGGCCATATGCGAAGGTCCCAAAGGTGGTCCTATTAGATGGATTTACTGCACATATAAAAATATTCTCATGTTAAAAAATAGCATAAATCTCTATAATATCAACAATACAGATGAAGAAATATGAAAAAATAACAGTACTAGTTTGCTTTTGTTCCACATAGAATATTAATCTAAAATTTTATCAAATTTACGCAACGCATATACTGTGTCAATCTAGCCTACCATTTTTGTAAAATATGTCGAACACCGTTATTTTACCACTTTTTGTTCATGTTTACATGCTTTAAAGTCATTATTTTGTTAACATAAGGGAGGTAAATGTAGAAACGTTTTTTATGTCGACGTCATAATCACACACAGAGCGATATGAAGGTCGTGATTTCGTGTCTCATCCTGGGTATACATTTTTATTATTTATTCTTTGCCTAAAATAACTTGCCATATCAAATCGAAATCATTATTTTTTTTTATTGCGGTTGAGCGATTTTTTCAATACATGACATACAATGACATTTCCAGATTTATTTGTGGAAGAAAACCGCAGAATGACTCTCAAAATGTACCGAGCTGGGCTCAAGCCCACTACATCAGCAAATATAAGTTAGTGACCGGTAACCTGCAGCCCATTAGACCACTTGGCTAAGGAGAACCATAACTCATGTAATGCATGCAAATATAGCAATGCGCTGTCAATACATTTTCTGATATATGTAAATAACTTATTCCTTTTTATATTTTCCCCAATTACTAACGTCTGCGTGTAAAATTATTTCACAAGCATGCATTATTCACTTTAGATTCCGTCTGTATGGGATCTTTAATTGTACAATTTTACAATTTTCTGTCTGCATTATGCAAGTTATTACATTCTTTAATGTCACTACAAAATTTATCTCATCCATTGATACAACTCTTAATAGTTTGTACCATAGTGTGTCTTAGTTTTTAAAATTATTGTCGTGATTACATTTGTTTTTCAAACAACCTGACAAAATGTGTTATTAGGAAATGCTTAAATTATTATAACAATGACATATACATGCCTGTCTGATACATAATGCGTTTAAGGTATGGTATTAAATCTGTAATACTCTCGATAGAAATTGACTATCACCGTGATCTCAGTTGTTACCTTCCGGAACAAATTTCCCTAGCCAAAAAATCATTCATGGTAGACAGATTGAGTAAAATTGTCACCTAACAAGGTATTTCCTCGCGTTCATTGACGTCACATTGGATTTTCCATCATGGCTGAAGAATCAAAAACAAGTCGTGACCGACGCGTTTGTTTATTAAAATAAAAAGAAAACAGATCAGAATAACGACTATGATATCGATGTTGATCAAATATATCATGTGGGTAGACGTCAAATTCGCACACAATGATATGGCTAAAAATCAATGGTTATTCGCGCATCTCAACGGATTGTAAAAATTCCTTTCGTCATTTTGATATTAATCGAAGCAACACCGCCAAATGTTTTACGTCAAGTACATGCATAATTAATTGCAGCACAATAGACGTTGTGGACTCGATGATTAGAGAGGTTGCAAAACCTGCAGAATTTCTGACACAAAACAAAAGAACAACAAACTTTATTGCTGTAGCTACCAGTTCTAGTGTTGTATATCATTTTCATAGTCAAACAAATAAAAACACAATAACTAATAACGATAAACGACAAATTTTATATGAAATATTTCTATAAATATCTATCTGCATCTAACAATGAAAGTTTTCAATAGAAAGTTTCCAGTGTTTGGTGAAAATGTAGGTCCCTAATTACTGGTTGTAAAACTAAAAACACAATATTAAAAATAAACAATGAAGATAATGAATGCCTCCAGAAAATCATGTTAGAATGAGAAAGAAATAATGGTGGCACTGTATTGCTGTGTGAACTTTATCTTTGTTGCATTTTATTTTCCTGTCTTCGAGGGATTCTTTACAACACACATCTTTTGTTGAATAAGAAGAAAATGTACACTTTCTAACTAATAATAAACAAAAGAAAACAAATTGTTAGTTTTTGTACACAAGAATGTTAAAAACAATATGTATTTACTACATGATTTTGATTTTCTTTCCAAATATTTCTGTTAACAATACGTAATTTTTAACAATAGGCGCCGATATTCGGTGTAGCACCATTTTTTCAATAGGCGCTGATTTTCGGTGTAGCACCATTTTTTCAATAGGCACCGATTTTCGATGTAGCACCATTTGTCCAATAAATTATTCATTGGCATTTATACTTATTCGTCAAGTAATAGAATCGTCGTAGATATTCCGTAAATAATGCTGCAGTCATGGTTCGCGGTGAATCTATTCTCAAATAATATATCTCATTAAATTAAACTAAACACAATATTTTTCACTATTGCACCGGTATATTTGTCTCCCTGTTCACTCGATAAATAGAAAATAGTATAGGCAAATAAAACCGTCGACATTGTCTTTACTGCATTGCAACACAAACTTTATTTGTCAGAAAGTGCAGTCAACACAATTTAATGGGCAATTCTAGAACTATCTGTTTTAACGTTCCTGTCAGTTCTCGTCTGTTTTCATGATGAATATAAACGTATTGTGAATATGTGCGCACAAGTGCGTATTCCTGCTTTTGAGACGAGCATGTATTGCAGCAGACGATACTTTAATATTTTATTACGTAAGTTCATGACAAATTATAAAAAAAAGACATTTAATACATTTCCAATGGACTAATTTATTGAATATGATGATATATTCATATGAAAACTAAATCTGCATTACCATTAAAAAGATAGGTGTATTAAAAAAATCGAATGACTGACAGTTAAAATATAAAGCATTTACATTAACTTATCGTTTAGTATACATATGTCAAGTGTATAGTATGTTTAACAGTTAAAGTTTAACTCCTATTCATCAAAATGCGGTTTTATCTTTGTTTCGTTACGTTATACAGTTAGATTGATCGCCAGAAGACTACATAATATACAGAACAAAAGACGAAAAACCCGAGTTTCTTACATGTACGTATATTTTCAATGTTGTAAAAAGAGATTAAAATGCAAAATGACCTACATAGCCTCGGCCGAACAATTTAGTGTCAGATTAAAAGTAGTTGTATCTGGCACGTACGCATTAGTCAACAGGCACTTTAAAGTCGATTGGCACGTGCATACGCATACCAGTTTGTTATCATATCAAACTTTCAGTCTGATTCTTGAGGCTTCATAATCAATTAGAAAAAAATATGTTGACATTTGTGCATTTTTTTTAGTTATTTAGTTAATATGCCTAAAATTCCACAAAAAATACGTGAACTTTTCATTAATGAGATCAAAACAACGTTCGCTATGTTAAGTGCAGCTTTATTATTTTGTTTTGGCGCCTACCAGAATTAATCACTTATTTTACTATTTTCCTTTAAAACAGGAACAATAATTTGCCCATAAAAATTCAGCTTATAATATGATTGCGACGTAAATCACAATATTTCAAATATGTTTTAATAATTCGATATATCTGTACTAAAACATATCAAATTAGGTCACTAGTACCAAATATTCATTTCAAGTATTTTTACTAATAACAATTAGCAACATTTATTCATTATAATGCTACAAGTATTAAAGTATGCATGCTGTAAAATTGATACATTATGACCCGCAGATAGCACGATTACTATGTGATGTTTGATTGTCAGTGCAATACATTAATGTTGCTAAGACATATTGTCAAACCAGTATCAGAGAATATGCACCGTAGTGTATTGCTCGTTCTTCTCTATCTGGTGATTCTAGAGGGTAAATGTTGATGTGAAAATTTCAATTAAATAGAGTGTCCAATAAACACAATGTCCATCAACCTCAAATGCGTATTGTTACGTAATAAGAAAATCAGTACCAAAGATATCACTATATATTTACTGTTAATGAGTGATTTATTCACGTCGTACTTTCAACGCCAATGTTTAAAGTAACATCAAGGGTACAAATCAACTTTTTTGCGTGGCCTGTATTCACGCAAACGTAGACTATACCAAATGTTGAGGAGCCTTGAACTGTAACTGCAAGGGTGATCCGTTTTAAATTAATCAAATAAATTTTGTTTGCTTTAAAATGCCAGTAAAATATTCACATAACAATGACATTTGGATAATGTATCGATTGTTTGGTTTATTTGAACAAAATACTTACATAGTCGGTGTAATATATGTTTATTTTATTCATTAAATACAATTAAACTCCTGGATCAATTAAAATGTTTTACATTACATAACGTCCATTTTCATTAATAAATTCTAATTTTCGATTCTGAGTAGAACCACAGTCGCTGCACAAATCGTATTAATAATTTTATCATAAATCTGAAAGACAATTGTCAACGATGCGCTACATTATAGTGGAAGACACCGCGGTATGTTTATGAATATTGCCGTACAACCTCATTACTGCATTTAGCTGTTCATTTGACTGTGTGATTCCTCAGTAAGCGTTTGTGTTAACTAGGTATAATTATGTGATAGAGTGATGAAGATTATCTAACGTCCTTTCGTTATTTACGTTATTATCTATGTTTATTGTTAATATAGAATTTGTTTATTGGCCAAAATCGGAGTGCTACATGTATAAAGGAAAAGTCGAATGTGTGTCTGATTACTCATGTATAGGATAGTATTGCTAGTAATTTGTTGTATTGTATATTGTTTGTGCCGTGTTTTGTAGAGATAGTTAATTAAAGTCTAAAATTGTTAATATTTACGATATTTACGAGAAATAATTTGTATGATAATATGCCTTAAACACTATGTTAGATTATGGACGCATTCGGTAGCTCTATGTTTAGTCACGTGTGTTACTATATATAATAACAAAATAAGCTTGTTTTGTAAGATATAGCCGTATCCTACTTAGAATATTACAAATTCACCAGGGACTCCGGGTCAACAATCCAAAACATTAGCTACACGTGTTACTATGTTTGCCAATACATTTAGTGGAATATCAGTAAAACATCGCAAACAAGTCGATAGCAGCGAAAAGACAGTTCAAATGTATGTTACATCGCTTTCTTAACAACGAACCTAGGAACGTATACCATATATTGCTGAGGGAAAAACGTGTTGTTGTTGCCGATATTTTTACTGTCACCATACACGTATTGAAGAAATGAATGAAATGCTAAAAGTACCAATTGTTATGTGATAATTGTAATGTGATAATTGTAATGTGATAATTGTAATGTGATAAATAGAAGATGTGACTGGCTCAGTGAATAAAGTTTGAAAGCTACATGTGTACTTGTCAGTCCGCCGGTTTGTTTAAATACCTCTTGTATCTATGTTAAAGTATGGAGTAATGATGCGAATAAGTGTTACCAGATTCCGTGATATATATCGTCTGAGTTTGTTGAAATGCTAGCGACATGAGATATCATGTCAACATTTTGACCGATTAATCCAAACACTCATTTAGAAGAGAGTTTCCTTATCTACTGTTAAAATGAAAACGATACCAATCGGATCTATGAACTAAATGAAAAGACGGTCAGATCCTACTGCAGTAATTAACAACATTTTGCTCAAAAGTGTAAATAAATATAAACTTATAGGCTCGACAATTGTCATAACGTGTATAAACAAAATTGGTACAACACCAATGGAAATCAATGTACACTATCCATTTCAGGAATACCTCAGTGTTAACTATGTAAGTAAATGACTATAAAATAAAAAGCTAAATAATTGAAATAATAATTATAATAGATCTAAATAAATAAGTAGACAAATAGTTTAATGAACTTTTAAAACGGGTTTCCCAACTATACAAAGAAACTTATCTAGTAGAAACATATATTATAAACAGGTTACTTTGTTGGGTGTACCTCTTTGTGAGTTTGACACTTAGCGATACTACCACTTTCCTGTCATAGATCAGGTCGATGGTTCAAGCTTAACTCGTTCTAAGATGTTATATGTGAATGTTTGCTAGATACTAGCGGAAGCACGATGTTTTTACTCATACTCATAATGAAGTCATCCTTACTCAGTAAAACTAGTACTGGATATGAAATACGAATAAAAAATTCCATGTGTTACAAAATAAACCCTATTAAAACAAATAATAATAATACATTTACAAATAAAATAATATGTGAATTCAACAGTACTGGTTTTTTTTTCACGTAGAATATTAACCATAAGCTAATATTTTATAAAATTCACACAATTCATACACTGTGTCGACCTAAAATCTATCTCCGTTGTAAGGTATGTCGAACAGTGTCATTTTACGTCATATTATTTTAATGTTAAAATGGTTTAAAGTAATTATTTTGTCAACAAAAGAAAATGAAATGTTAATTCACAAAAACCTCGGTAGCGCAGTAGGCAATGCGTGAGTCTCATAGTCACACAAAGAGCAATCGGAAGGTCGCGAGTTCGATCCTCGCCCGGGGCATAAATACTATTTGTTTTAAATTGGGTTTAGTGATTTTTTTTCAACGCATGGTATTTATTGTTTTATTGGTGTAGGAAAATCGCAGGATGAACCAATCTGGGCCCATGGCATCAGCAACTAGAGACAAATGATCGGCAATTACCAGCTCCTTAGACCACCTAGCCATGGAAAACCTGAATTTAAATAATGAAACTATAGCAAATGCGGTTAAATATATTTTCTGATAGATGTTGTTTACTTTTTCCTTTTATACCACACATATGCATATAACTAATGATTGCGTTTAAAATAGTTCACTAGCATGCATTATTTTCTCAAACCCCGTCTGTATTGAATCTCAAATTGTACACTTTTACAATTTCCTGTCTGCATTATGCATGCTAATACATTCCTTAATCTTACTTTCCAATGTATCTTATTCAGGGAATTCGTTGAATTTATTAAACTCGTTTAATGGTTTCTGTGACATAATGTGTCTTAGTTTTTATATTCGTGAGTATTACTATTATTGTAAGAAAATGTGAAATATTATAAGGAAATTATTAACTTACAATACCAAAAGCATATATGTCTCACTTCACAGTTGTGCCCTCCTTTTCCCCAACGATGACATGACGCTTATGTAATTTGTAAAAAATATTTTCAAAATAGTTCATAGTAATTTTGACTTTTTACTGCAGATGAATAGAGCAAAAGCTGACATAGCATATATAGCTTATGTTATTTGGTTTGAAATATTTTCAAAATAGTTCATAGTGTTTTTGACTCCTTACTTCAGATGAATAGAGCAAAAGCTGACATAACATATATAACAAAATATCACTGACGTTAAAAAAAGGTGACTTTATAGAATTTTAACAGATGCATACTTCTTTTGAATAAAAAAGGTTGTCACTGCACCCTCATTTTCAAAACAAGCTGGTCAACCTACCAGTTGTGCATTTGTACATGGGGATACATTCCTACTTCGAAAAAAAAATACTTTCAAAAATAAGATGTGGACATTTTTAACGTAGAGTTATAGAACAAAGAACAAAATTCAACTTTGTAGTGAAACATGAAGAAAATTATGAATAATTGCTTGAAAAAAGCGTCACAATGACACATATATTTTTTTTTTCTGTCAGAATACTCTCAGATGCAGTTAATTAAATGAATGCGAGAGTTTTACAATGGCGTTTCATGAGATATCAATGTGTTTTGACAAATATTTGGCAATATTATGACCATCAATTGATAGAAATATAAGTAAAATAAATTGCATTTTATATCAATAAGTAGAGTGAAAGGAAGTGCTATTTTTTTGTATGACACTAGGGACTTACTTAATTTTTCTACCAAATTAGCATTGTACTGGTATTTAACATTTTTTGTCTACCATCATGACATTCTAGCATAGAGTCACATTCTGTCTTCGTGGAATGGTTGAAATTGAATGATAAAAACTTGTGCTGACAATTTTAAAAATGTACTACACTCACTTCATTTTTATAAAGTCAACATAATCTCGGTTGATAAAAATGTAATGGTAATGGTCTCAATAACAGTAGTACAGTTTGTATTTTCTGATATCGTATTTCAGTTTCTTGTGCAAGTGATTGCTTTGAAATATTCATGATAATTGCACCATTTTAGCGAATGATTATACGCGATATCATACTTTAGGGTACAAAAACAAACACTCCCTAGCCTATATTAAAACAGGCAGTTTATTTAATTTCAATGTTTTATTAATAATTTCCGTATAAGGGCATGTTTAAACTGAATTTATTATAAAATATAAAGGATAGCGCACTTAAATATTAGACAATGTATACACTATTACACAATACAGAGACATTTCAAAGAAAACCATTCCGCAACTGAAACCTTTCAACTCATTAGATATCATGGAAATGTAATGGACAACATTACAGCTTTAAGTGATTGTGCATAAGTGACCGATTTTGCTAAAGATGAAGATTGTCTGAAGCCATCATTCCTTAATATCTACAAAGATCAACATTTAAATGCAGATATTTATATATAGTTGTCGTGCATTAAATTGTGTCTACAAAGTGGCTCCCACTATCTCCCTTAACATACAACTACACAGTTGCGCCTCATTCCCCACCCCCACCCACTCACGGTGCCTCTTACGCTTAGAAAGGTCCTACGTAATTTGATTCGAAATATTTTCAAAAAAGTTCATAGGGGTTTTGACTTTTTGCTGCAGATGAGTAGAGCAAAACCTGACACAACATATATTGCAATAATACATTACTGGTGTTAAAAAAATGACTTTTATAGGATTTTAACAGATGCATGTATATACGAATATTTTAATATTTATATTTTTAAAAAAAAATCTTAGGGTGTCACTGCACTCTGTATAATGCATTTACGCTCATGTAAAGTGAAACAGTTTTATTCAATTGTATGATATATCCTTAGAATCACAGCGAAGTTATCATATTACTCAATAGTTAACTGTAAATCAAATGTAATTAACAAATACAAACCTTGTCGCAAAGGAGAGATCATATGTCACACGATGAAAATATTGTTACATTGAACAATGTCCAAACCTATTTTAAAGACACTTAACGTTTTGATAAACAATAGATCTTATTAAGTGTTAGTATTTACCTCACAATGGTGCCCCCTCATTTAAGGTCAGCATCGGAAGTGTATAGTTAAACAATGTACCCTATTTCTTTTTATCTTCTTTCTTCCTATATTAATATGTTTTATTGCCGTTTTGATTATTTATGTAAATCAGTTGTTGAGAAAGGTCGATTTTAATATTGGGTAACTTGTGGCCCAACTCATTTATTACTACATGCATACAAAAATGCACTAAAATATGTTTAAAGTAAGTTTAAAGAAAAATAACAACCAAACATACTGTAAATAAACCATATTGATAACAAACATTAGAGTCAATTATGCTGTAACAATAACCAGTAACAGGGATTCGCTAGGCGTTCCCCCAGGCGTTCCCCCAGGCAACTACATAAATGTAATATACTGAGCAAAGAATTAACTTTCGACTTGCATACGTATATTTTTAATGTTTTAAAAATAAAGAAACACGTGGAATGACCTATGTTTCGGTTGCTCTATAAAGAGTCAGATAAAAAGCAGTTGAAACTATCACATTCGCATTAGACGATAAAGACAACCGAAGGAATTATCATATAAATGCACGGACCAGTTTGGTCCGTGTTTGTTAAATCAAACTTACAGTCTGAGTCTAGAGACTTTATTGTCTAAAAGAAAAATACGTTGAAAAACATTGAAAAATTGATCAGTTTTCCTAGTTTCAAAATTCCATAATATTTACGTGACTGTGTCAATACTGAAAAAAAATAGAAATTTTCGCTATGTTCATGTTATCTTATAAAACTCTCACTTACGATAAATATTTTTTTTCAAAGTTCGATACATCTGTAATATAACATAGTGGAAGTTTATTTTCTATCAAGTACATACTTTTGCCACCGCTACCAAATACACCTCTGAATCACAGTTTTTGCTGATGATGATCAACAATACTTGATCATTATAATGTTGTAAGTACTAAAAAACACAAGCTATAAATAGTAATTAAGTGTGACCCGCGCAGATCATGATTAATGTGTGGAATGTCGGCCGGGCAATACATTTTTATTATCAAATCAGTCTGGAAATAGGCATACTAGTTTATTGTCGTCTCTGCATTATCTGATTAATTTAGAAGGTAAATGTTTCTTTCAATTAGATGGAGTGTCCAATAAACACAATGTTCATAGATCTCAAAGGCGTATTATTACGCAATAGGA
Organism: Panopea generosa; assembly: GCA_029582155.1. NCBI lineage: Eukaryota > Metazoa > Mollusca > Bivalvia > Adapedonta > Hiatellidae > Panopea > Panopea generosa. Next base: position 14,826,329 of record CM055911.1, on the reverse strand, counting down.
ATATTTGTCTCTATATTTAGTTCCATTCATTGATTTTTACACGCTGTACGTTCAACGCAAATATCAAAAGCAACATCATTAGCAGACATGGAATATATTTCTGACGTTACACATAACAATATACACTATACGGATACCCACAGGAAGATTTGTCTAAGGTTTGACTTCAAAACAATTAACGTAAACATTTAAAAGTAACATCGCGGAAGACATGAAATATCTGACGTTACACATAACACTATACACTAAACGGATAATTACTGTCCATAGGTGTCTCACTGATAGATTTGTCAAAGACGTAGCTTTCAAAATTAACATCTGGACGCAGCCTCGAAACAAACACTTTCTCAGTTCTAACCAGATTTGTGTGTTTGAGTCCGAGGTCTTCCCAATAAAACTGGATGCCATGTACAGTATATGTATATACAATTTATACATATAACCTGTATAATGTTAACAATGGCGTTAAACTTCGTATACCATACTATATCGTAAACATTTCAATTTTCGTCGTAGTAACGCGCCGTACCAGCAGAATTCTCAATACTGTCCAGATTGTTTGTCTAATTTAGTACCAATAAGTGCTTATCAAATATTGTCAACCTGGAAACAGACAAGCTGTGTTTACTTTCTGTTTCGATAAAAAATAATTGTGTTTGGAAGAATAAACATTTACGGTCTTGCATGTAATGTGGTAACAAATACTATATATCGAATACTCGCTTCCTTGATTTTGACATTATCAAATTTGTCCCACAGTGAATAGAAAAAAATAGAGAAATAAAATTCGGACAAGCAAAGACACATTGAATTTATGCAGCCTAGTTAAATGAAATGTTGGTTAATGATATGGTTTAACACCATAGATACAGTTTGACGATAAAATAACTAACTTCTTAAGGCGTTGTTCTATTATGGTAAACTAGCGTATCCAAAGTACACAAACAAATGGTGGTTAATAAAAGAAAGTTAAACTGTTTTTCATAGATACTAATATTTGTACATTTCACATACATTTCAGGGAATGCAAGCACTTGAGTAAGAACGCATAAACACCTTCAACACATTTTCAAGCGCTGGCTTGGTATGGCACTCATTGAAATATGTTTCACTGGTAAAACTTGTATTAATCAGTTAAAGTCAACATATTTAGTATGTTTCATTTTAGGCATTAAAATGTGAAAAGTTATGATAAGAAAAATAATGATTTAGAGGAAAGTAAGCTTTGACAAAAAATTGTTTAAGAATTCAAACGCCAGGGGAATATAATTTATGTTAGTTAAATGCTGGAGTGCATCAAAATGGTCTGTGGAAAAGACTGCATATTCTTTGATTGTTTGTTTTTATGGTGCGTTCTTTAACAGTATAATATATTTTTAACGACGGTCACTTATCAAAATTCCGAGGAACTACCAAGCGGTAATCCAGCAATTCAAACGCAATAATATTACGTATCTATATTATATATTCAGAGGTGAGAATTGTGGTAATTGAACAAAGTACATAATAAATATTTGTTTTATTTACCAGAGATGACAATCGTATTAATATGTTGTTTACTTCGCGGAACAGTCCTGTTTGTTTTAAAACCGTTCCACAACATGTTGTGGTATAAGTCGTCAGGATAACAACGTTGAGGTTTGACATGTAGAGTATATATCAATTAAAGTAACTTTGATACTGGTTAGTTGGTCTCGAATTTCTTATGTTGCAATATTTCAGTGATATGTATCATACTTTCTACTATTTAGTTAGTATGTAGGGGTCTGCTATTTCCTGAAATTTACTTAACGTGAGAGAGACTATTGTCCCGCACACTTATGAGTCCAACTAAATACAATGTAGTGTTTACCGTTCGCTTGTCTAAGGAGAATTGCGGCTCTGGAAACAATATCGATCGCTGATTGTATTATCGACTTCCGTATAGCGTAAACTGCAATAAGACGCCACTGGTGTTAGAAAAAATACTTGTATATAATTTTAACAGAGCAATATATCTATAAGCATTTGAGGACTTAAAACATATATGGTGTCACTACACTGTCTTAAAAGAAACAAATTGATCAACCTACTAGCTATAATACATTCATATGTAAAGCTACATTCCTGCTATGTAGAGAGACATAAACTGCAAATGACAAATGTAACTCGTATAAGTACTGACTTAACTTACTGATGCATCCAACAACCTCGCGACTTCCAGCATAGTAATGATATTAATCTAAGCATTGCAGATGTATTAGTGCAACCAGGAAAGTATTCTATAAATGCAATGTGTATTGTGTAAAAGAAAAACACAGCCTGGAATATGTGTTTTATATTACAAAGAAACTATTGCATTATCAATTCGTTTCCTCCTTAAAACTATTAGGCAAATTTGTTTAAATTTATACAAAACCGCAATTTAGGTGTGCAATAACTGGCATTTTTATGAAAGCTTCTATGTATTATAAACATTCACTTTAGTAAGCTATTTCTAAAATAATTGTTGTCTATGAGTACATAAACATATATTTATGTCCATATTCTAAAGCTGAATTTATTTGTGAATTGCATCTTTCTTTAGGCGGTGGAGATCCTGAGGGTATGATATGTTCACGGAACAACAGGCTCAAAATAACAGTTCAAATGAATCTGCTGTGTTATTAATTTGGATACTTCCCTTTATCAGAAATCATTGCGATTCATATATCTATGATTGTATCAATAATAAGATAGAACGCAAACACATTTACTATCTAAATTTGCAGTAAACTCCAGAAGACTTGTGTTTTTGGAACAAAATCAATCATTATAATAAAGGCTTATAACTATCGTGAAGTCTATAAAATTACATAATATAAAAGAAACAACAGATGTCAAATATTGCCAGTACATTGCCAAATTCAATCTTATCAAAACGACAATATGAATGGCAATATAAGGAATTACTATTAGGATGGAATGATGTGACGTGACAGTAACACGGTTTCAATTTCTGTTTTCTGTGAGAAATAGTAATCAGTTTTAAATCAGTAAATAAATTATAACTACATGATCATATTAATCAATGAGTGATAGATATTTGGTACAGATACTAACAAATGTATTAGAATATATTAAAATATTTCAAACAAACTATAACAGTTTCATACAACTAGTTCTGGTGAGAGATGAATCAGTTTTGATTAAAGCTTCATGGTTTGTGTAAACAGCGGAAATAAGCATGTAAGTCAATCCTTGTAATCATTTATTTATTTTAACTCAAACCTTATATCAATGTCTATATAAAACTCTTTTTTCACAAATGTTCGATTTACTTGTCAAAATTGTTGGTTATCAAACATTATAACTTATATATAACTCAATAGATCAATAATTTTCTATTATTTCACATATTGATTTTCAAATTGCACAACTGTCGGTCAGATTGAGACAAAACTATGCAAATCATGCAACATATACATGTACATGTATTCACACATATAAAAACATACTAACATACATACAGGGTGATTACAGAAAGCTTAATCAACAACAATAAATAGTAACAAATTGTTTCTCTCATTTTAATTGAGAACCCTCAATGTATGTAATGCATTATGAATCTAAAATCTAACATTGTTTGTATATGAAATACGAGATTGTACAATTGTGTCTTGGATCCATATATTAAAATTAATTTACCGTTCACTTGGTATACACAAGCGCATGCTGTCGTATTTCTAAGAAAATAATCTTACGGGAGTATTTGTATTGACCCTGTTTTTGATATGACGACAGAGTCCACCAACCACCAACCAAAGAGGGACAGGGGAATAATGAGTTAAGCACTTCTGTTAACCAGTATAAGCTAAACATTTACGTCGTTATCATCCGACTGTTCCAAATTGGTGACCTCTGTTTAACCACAGTGTATGTTAACCAGTATAAGCTAAACATTAGCGTCGTTATCATCCGACTGGATCAAATCGGTGAACTTTGTTTAACCACAATGTATGTACTTTACTTAGTTTTATTATTCCTTATAATACTTGTGGTATTCTGTTTTAGTGGTTACGTCCTTTGCACGTTACGTATAATGTTGGATATATATTTTATTATAATTTTATAATGTATATGATATACTCATAACAACACATCTTAAAAATATACTGCTGGAACGTATACTAATAGAGAAAATAACCACACAAAACTAAAATAACTACGTCTTAAATAAGTAAAAAAAATAAAATCGAGAAATGCAAAAGCCAGCTGTATGGAAATAGTTCAAATATGTACATAGACCTTTCTGATGATCAAAGCAATGTTGTATACAAAAACCTCATTAGTTGTCTTTATAAGATTTGTCAGAAATATATCGTAAAATTATAGGATCTGTGTATTTTCAACCATAGAAATAAGAACAGGGGTATCAACATAGTAAATGTTAACGACGTTGCATGCAATGAAGTGAGTTTTTAACTGTATGTATAATAACATTAGAAATTATTATGTTGATCTTTCTTAATTTAGCAAAAAATAGTTTAAACAAACACAATCACAATTGTCAGAAACATCTCAAACTGTTACAGTGGTTTACATTCTTAACGATCAAAACAGAGGAAAAATAGTATAATTATGTTATCAGCATTACAAGTTATCAAGTAAAATATTAACAGTATTTACATATCGGATTTTAACAATTTAAAATATTATTGTATTTTTTCGTCTTTATTTAATTATAATTTTCATAAAACAACAAAAGTTAACAGGCAACAGATGGTTATTTCAATTATACAAAAAAAATCTAAACGTTGGTTCATATCAAATGTAATTATATACTTTACCGAGTAGAAACTGAGAATAAAGGGAAGACAATACAGATACGATGAGAAATGGATAAGGCAGGAGGTAGTCAAATGTCAAAGCAACCAAAGATGCATACACATTAATAATACACATAATATTATATTCAAATAATACAATTGCTAATAATATATAAATTTGATTTCAATATTTCTTCTTCTATTTATCTGCATGTCGATGTTCTTCAACTACCAATGTAAACATAATATTCCTAAAATATTATGGAGGCAATATCGTAAAGAAGTCTCAAGAGAAAGCATCAGCATGGACTTATTGACTATACATATCATAGGATACATAAATTGTATTAAAGGACAAATATTTTGACATCAAGTACGTATATTTTGCGTATTCAAATATATCCGCAATACATAAAGTCACTATTGAGAGCAATATATCTATATAACAGGAAACCTAATGCATTCCAAAACTAACAGAACAGTATATAACCGTTGTTTCTTCTCTCATGTGTAAATGTAAATAATTTAAAGGATATTTCTGCCCAAGAAACCAGTATTTTATCGTTAATACCGAGCTGACATACACAGTCATTGAACTAGAATTTGGGTTAAATATTGAACCTAATAATTGTAAAAAATCAATAAATAAGATATCGCTACATTTAGGAAAACTAATTGTATCCTGTTCGGTGGAAAAGGGAAAGTTATCTATTTGTCTGTAGGTTAAAAATAACCACACACAAAAAAAAGTCACAATGCTCTGTTAAATATTTACGGTATGGTTTAAACGTATTTATTTTACTTCTATTGTGAAACTAGTTCTTACAACATAAACAAGTCACGCTCGAAGTCTTCCGGGGTAGAACCAGTACAAATCATATGCGGAAAAAGTGTCTTGCTCAATCCGATAATGGGTTTGGGGCTCTACCACTAGAACACGCCCCATATTTAGGTCATATCCTAGATATTACTCTGTCCGGGAGTGCCTGTTCAGCAAATATAAACAAAATGTTACTACAGATCATTTAAATGGTGTATATCAGGGAAAATCACCGTAAATGTCTTAAAAAATTAAATAAATGTTAAAATAGATAAAAACATTTCAGTGTCATTAATAAATGATAGCCGAATGGTTTGGTATGTCAAATCTACCAAAATATGACAAATTAGATAATTGAATGGGTGTGGTACTTGAAATAAAAATCCTATTCTAAAAATATACAGCACTAAAACACTGTTTGACGTTTAACATTGTAACGGATAAAATTGAAAATCGTCACTCAATCAATACGTCACAAAATTTGTTGCACTTTTAAGCGGAAAATCTATTTTAGTCTAACATAGGCGCGTAGCCCAAGTTAGCAAATCTATGTTGAATATATTATTTTAGAATAGTTGGATAGATATATTTTGGCAATACGGGGTCAGTGAGTATATATAGGCGTGATATGTTGAAAAACGTGTTTATTTTCACCAATTTTAAAGTTTGAAAATTTCTCATCAATTTCCTTTCAATGTACTGATTTTTAAAAGCTTTGTTTATTGAAATATAAGGACAAGGTTAGATAATTAGAAACGAACCATGTGCATCAAATGTATTATGACAAGTGGCTGTCATACGTTATGGAAATCTGCACGTAGCGGTCAGATGTTCACTATGTTAGGACACGGAAAAATAAATTCAATATGTTTGTTCCAAAGTCAACAAAAATCATGATTATAGATTCAAGATAGAATTCGAGAAACACTTTCTAATATTGCACAAATAACCTTTATGATTTTTGTAGGATATATACATAAATTTGTATCGCATTAAATGGATCGCATTGGACTATTAATAAAACGCATTCAAATAAAAAAGGGGTACTCGCTATTTAATAATTAATTCTGTGACGATGTACAAATGTTTTGTGTTATAATGATATTGTGTAATGTTTATAGCCAAAATAAATCAATAATAAGAATTAGTTCAGATAAATGTGATCATTTTAATGTAATGAGATGTTTTTCATCAATTTGAAATTTAACACACACACACACACACACACACACACACACACACACACACACACATATATATATATATATATATATATATATATATATATATATAATTATACTATATGACAAGTATGCTGAATAAATCTACTAACATTACTACTACTACTACTACTACTACTACTATTACTACTACTTATTAACTATTTATACGATGCTTTGATTATTTATTAAATACAAATAAGTGTACAGATCAAACTAGGGGGCGGGGATGGGTGTTTAGTTTTAGTATATCTAGTAACATATATGCATCAACGAAACTTTGGTGTAACATAAACTGTACTATTATAAAATGCGCTTTATTGTTGTTTTTTAATCATAACTCTACTCATTTGATATAATTTTGCGTAAATATATATCTTATAATCAAAATGATATTAAACATAAAATATGCAGCATTAATCAACAGATTGCAAGACTAAACTTAAACTTGATTTATAATGAAAAAAATAAGGTCTCACCACACAGGCGAATTTTATTCTTTGTTCTTAAAATAAGGTCTAGGATTTCAACGGAAAAATCAACATTTAAATAAAGAATGTTTCTCCAAATGAAAATGCACAGTGATGTGTAGAATGATAAGCTTTTTTTTCAAAAGGGTAACGCCTTCAGATTTTTTAAAATATAGTCCTCAATCCTGAAAAATACATGCATCTGTTAAAATACTTTAAACGTCACATTTTAACAAAAGTGATATATCACTGCAATATATGCTATGCCAGCTTTCGCTCTACTCATCTGTAGCAAGAAGTCACACACTACATAGGATTTTTTAAGCGCACGAATAATGTTACAGTGGTTGTTTTTTCTTTGGGAGGGTGGGGGGTGGGGAGATGCACAACTGTGTAGTGAGACGTATACTTGATAATGTTATCTATAATGATAATGAATTTATATCTTACTACATTGATTATGAGATTGATTACCATGATGATTCCAATGATGATGTTGACGGTGGTGAAAACGACGTCGGTTATGAAATGGAAATTACTTTAATATTAGGTCTTATATTGATGAGGATAAGTTTGGCAGAGTTTTCTAAAGTATTGAAGTTAAATTAATGCATATATCATATAACTAAATACAAAATCGAATAATGAAATATTTTGTTTTAGGTTTGTGTGAGAAAAGACTATTCCTTGTATGATAAAGGACACATGTTATAAAGTTTATCTGTAGTAAACAAAGATGAGACGTCCTGCGATGCATGCTATTGTGCGATAGCAGCAGATATAGGTCAGGACATTACTCAACTCTAGACAACACTATTGAAGGTCTGTCATAATACTCCTGCCAGTTCTATTCTGTGTTCATAGTGAGTTTGATGTAAACATTATGCCCATAATTTATTTGTCTTCCAAGCGCTTGCTGATCGAGAGTAAGGTGATCATTTATTAGAAGAATCAAATAAAAACACCCACACGTATGTGCTTGTCCGAGTTATATTTTGGATTTAGCAGTTCCGATTAATCCAAATGCATGATCGCATTTCTTTAAAATGCCTATACGTACACGTAAAAGTTCAATGCAATTTAGATTACCATCGATTTTGCATTTAATATTAAATGAAAATGACAGTTTTCCTTGTTTTATTCCAAATATATTTAAAATCAGTGTATTGGCAAAACAATGTTGTAAAATATGATATGATTAAATTGGTTATGTAAAGATAATATATAGATACTATATAGTTGATGTTTATTATGTTTTATCTTACATGCAATAAGAAAGAAAAACAATAACTCATGTTTCGATGGAACATACGGCAATTGTGATAATATATGTCTGAAAGGTTGTAGATGTGCATGATGCATTAATTATATTAGAAAATCAAGTTGAACATTTACGTGCATACACTTAAATGTGATTTTTAACATCAAGTTGATATGCTTTGATTGATTGAAAAATAAATAGTATACACGTGCACATGATAAGCATTAGTTATATTGCCATTATATAATTCTAGCTGAAGAGCATATTATTTTAATTCTTACAAATGTGCACTGACTCTATAGTGGGAAGGACCTAAGCAATATCGTACAACAAAATAAACTGATCGAAACATCAAACGGATGACAACATGGATTGAAATTATTTGGTTACGAAAACCAATTTTTGACAAACCAATCGTGTTACATTGTGCCATTGAGTAGAATAACTGATAATTTGTTAAATATTAGTTAACGTCTGACAGAAATGTGCTATATGTAAACATCATTGGAATATATAATGTAATTTTATGGTTTATTCATGGTTTGGGACCATGTATTATGACATGCCTAAAAGGTAATACATGTACAATAAAAACATAAATTTAATCAAAAAAGGATAACAATGTTTTAGAATTGCTATCTTATGTCCGGTCAACTGTGACACATATCAACTGATTTGAAAATTGAAATGTTTGCTTTTAATATGTTCCTTAAAGTTTAAATGATATATTAATGTAATACTTTAATACCATTGACACCGTTTATTAACCACGTACAATTCCAGCCCGCGTCATTTCACACAGTAGCTCATTGTCACGTTACATCATGTACTTGCATTGTATTTGTCCTGTTTACACGAAGCTTAACAACTTTATTTGTACATGTGGTTATTATATCGTTTTAGACAGGATAAATGAAGGAGCATAAAATCTGTTGATATATTGCCTCGGTAGCGCAGTAGGCAGCGCGTCAGTCTCATAATCACACATAGAGCGATCTGAAGGTCGTGAGTTCGATCCTCACCCGGGGCAAATATTTTGCTCATTTCTCTTAACAAAGTTCATTATTAAAACATGAAATCAACAGATCGCGGAGACGTGATAATTTTATGGGAATGTCATCACAGAAAATTAAAGTATTTAATGAAAAGATGAGTTTGGCAAATTATGACCAAAAAAGAACATTTTTTTTGGTTCGGCGTAAAATTGCTTTAAGTAAGATAAAGTTGGTGTATGTGCTGTTTTTAATTACTTTTTTAACAATCGTTGTAAAATATAGAGATTGATAAAAAGATAAAATAGAAATGGTGCTATAGTAAATGATTCCGTCAGTTCTCAGTACCGGACGCCTTGGAAATATTATAATAATAAAAAATGCAAGTACTTACACTCTATGAAGTCGTAGCGTGATTGGTCTAGCGTTTATTTGAGACATGCAACTGCAGATACGTAGATACGTCTGAGAGCACGCAACATATTGACATATTCACTTGATGACGTTTGACTTGACCAAATGCATTAAAAATGCACCGAAAGATGCGTTAACTGAGATTCGTCTTAATAATATGTATAACTATCAGGATATCGTGATAACAGTGGGGCTTACTGAAGATAATGTATCTCTTTTACATTTTAGTTTTTAATAATATTCAAGAGCATTAAAAGATTCGATGTATCGGTTAGACATTGTTGTGAATCAGAGCGCATTTCTTACACGAGGATGGTTAAAAAAAGTAATGTCATTTTGCATGCCTTAACAATTGCATAACGTTATGTTATTCAAGAGATGTATTTTTTACAAGAAGCACTCGACCTAATTTAAACAGACACATTGATACCAAATATGACAGTGTTTACGTGTTTAAAACAATCGAATATGTTTGGTTAAAAACAACCACTACTCCTGTACTCTATCACTTAAATAAATGGTAAGAGATATACGAACGCGGGTGCAAAACTGACTTATATAATGACAACTTGTCTCCTTGACGTGTGTACAAATGATATGTATAATGAGTTATGCCTTGCTTATGGAGAGAATACTTATATCTTATACCAGAATCTGATTTGATTGTTTCCAGGTGGGTAAAAAATGGCTCGTATAAGATAAAAGATACTTACATGTGGTCATAAAAGTTCAATATATTGTGCGCATAGATGCAAGAATAATAACGCTCGCTCGTGGCACGTACATGTATTATGAAAATTTCAAAAGCAAGTGCCCATACATTTTGACACTCTTATTGGAAATGAGACGAATAAGTGCAAAGCGGATACCAAATTTAGTGTCTGTAGACCAAAAGGGCACTCGTATCTAAAACACTGATGTTTGTTTTGAATATATCGAAAGTTGACAGGAGACATTTTTTTTTACATTGTGACAGATGATAAAACATGGATACAATTTTCGAACATTTCAAAAAGATGAAAATAACCACACAAAAATCACAAAGCTCCGTTAAATATTTAGGGTATGGTTTAAACTCATTTATTTTAGTTCGATTGTGAAACAACTTAGACAAGTTTGGTTTAACAGCCTTTAAAAGCATTCAAATCATGAGCAAAGTTTCAAGAAAAATTCGAGAAACACAATCTAATCTTGCACATATTACATTGATGGTTTTGGTAGGAAATATAAATATAATTTTTAATCGCATTAAATAGACATTACGGTACTATTGATAATAAGTATTCAAATTAAAAAAGATAGAATGAATGTATCCCCAAATAAAAATTCACACTAATTGTAGAATGATAAGCTTGTTTTTTTTTGAAAGGGTAACACTCTCAGATTTTTTAAAATAAAATCCTCAATCCTCATTAATACATGCATCTGTTAAAATACGTTAAACGTCACATTTTAACACAAGTGATGTCTCACTGCAATATATCCTATGCCAGTTTTCGATCTACTCATCTGCAGCAAGAAGTCAGACTTAATAGGATTCTTTAAGCACACGAATAATGTTACAGTGTGTTTGGGGAGGAGGGGTGTGTGTGTGTGTGGGGGGCGGGGGGGGGGGGGGGGGGGGGCAGATGCACAACTGTGTAGTGAAACGTATACTTGATAATGTTATTAATAATGATAATGAATTGATGTCTAACTACATTGATAATAAGATTGATTACCACGATGAAGCCAATGATGATAATGATGATGTTGAAGGTGGTGAAAACGACTTCGGTTATGAAGTTGAAATTACTTTAATAATTGGTAAAATATTGTTGATGATAAGGATGGCAGAGTTTCCTAAAGCATTGAAGTAAAACTACTGCATTTATCAAATCAAATAAAAACACCCACACGTATGTGCTTGTCTGAGTTATTTATTGGTTTTAGCAGTTCAGATTATTTCAAATGCATGATCGCATTTCTTTAAAATGCCTATACTTACACGTAAAAGTTCAAAACAATTTATATTACCATCGATTTTGCATTTAATATTGAATGAATATGACAGTTTTACTTGTTTTATTCCAAATATATTATTCAAAATCAGTGTCTTGGCAAAACAATGTTGCAAAAAATGCTATGATTAAATTGGATATGTAAAGATAATATATAGATACTATATAGTTGATATAAATTATGTTTTATCTTGCATGCCCTGAGAAAGAAAAACAATTACTCCTGTTTTAAACAGGAAACCTAATGCATTCCAAAACTAACAGAACAAGTATATAACCGTTGTTTTTTCTCTCATGTGTAATAATACATAACTTAAGGGATATTTCTGCCCAAGAAACCAGTATTTTATCGTTAATACTGAGCTGACATACACAAACATTGAACTAGAATTTGGGTTTAATATTGAACCTAATAATTGTAAAAAATCAATAAATAAGATATCGTTACATTTAGGAAAACTAATTGTGTCCTGTTCGGAGGAAAAGGTAAAGTTATATATTTGTCTGTAGGTTAAAAATAACCACACAAAAAAAAGTCACAATGCTCTGTTAAATATTTACGGTATGGTTTAAACTAATTTATTTTACTTCTATTGTGAAACAATTTCTTACAATATAGACAACACACGCTCGAAGTCTTCCTGGGTAGAACCATCACAAATCATGTGCGGACAAAGTGTCTTGCTCAAGGACACCACACATCATGGGTTTGGGGCTCTACCACTGGAACACGACCCATATTTAGGTCTTGTCCTGGAGTGCCTGTTCAGCAAATATAAAAAAATGCTTCTACAGATATAAATTGTTCGTAAGTTTGATACTATGAGGACGACTTGAAATTCTCTCACCCAATCTCATCTTCACCATGCTATTTCAGCTGTGTTTAACAACATTAAAAAACATTAAAACCTAAAACTTCCAATGACCTTAAACAAAGTTATCAGATTTGTTGAGAGTGTCCACCGAAAATATCATTTAAAGGGAGTGTATCAGGGAAAAAAACGTAAATGTCTTAAAAAATAAAATAAATGTTAAAATAGATTCAATGCATTTCAGTGTTATTAATAAATGATATCCGAATGGTTTTGTATGTCAAATCCACCAAAACGTGACAAATTCGATATTTGAATTGGCGTGGTACTTGCAATAAAACTCCTATTCTAAAAACAGACAACACTAAAATACTGATTGACGTGTAATATCAAGTGACTCATTCAATACGTCACAACATTTGTTGCAATTTTAAGCGGGAAATCTATTTTAGTCTAACAGAGGGGCGTAGCCCAAGTTACGAATCTATTTTGAATATATTATTTTGGAATATTTGGATATATTTTTTTTGGCAATACGGGGTCAGTGAGTATATATATAGGTATGATATGTTGAAAATGTGTTTTTTTCACCAATTATAAAAGTTTGAACATTTCTAATTCCCTTTCAATGTTACAGTAGTGATTTTTAAAACTTGGTATATTGAAATTGAAGGACGTCGAAAAATATAGAAAACTGCACCTAGCAGTCAGATGTTCACTATGTTAGGACACGGAAAAGTAAATTCAATATGTTTGTTCCAAAGTCAACAAAAATCATGATTATTTGTTAAAGATTTAATTCAGAAACACTTTCTAATCTTGCACAAATAACCTTTATGAATTTTGTAGGATATATATTTAGATTTTTATCGCATTAAATGGATCGCATTGGACTATTAATAAAACGCATTCAAATAAAATAAGGTACTCGCTATTTAATAATTAATACTGTTACGATGTACTGAATTTTTGTGATAATTTTAATGATATTGTGTAATGTTTATAGCAAAAATAAATCCATTAATATTCAGAAAAATGTGAGTATTTTAATGTAATTAACTGTTTTTCATCAATTTGAAATTACATATTGATATATATATTATTATAATGTATGACATGTATGCTGAATAAATCTACTAACATTACTACTACTACCATTACTATTACGACTACTTCTACTTCTGCTACTACCACGACGACTACTACTTCTACTTATTAACCATCTATGCGATGCTTTGATTGTTAATTAAATACAAATAAGTGTACAGATCAAACTAGGGGGCGATTGTTGTAGATCTACACTCAAATTTGATTTTTAATATCAAGTTGATATGCTTTGATTGATTAAAATATAGATAGTATACACGTTCACACGATAAGCATTAGTTAAGTTGCCATTATATAATTCTAGCTGAATTGCAAATTATCTTAATTCCTACTAATGTACATTCTTGTGCACTGACTTTATAGTCGGAAGGACCGTAGCAATATCGTACAATATAATAAACTGTTCAAAAGAACAAACGGATGCCAACGTCGACTGAAACTGTTTTGATACTAAATCCAAATTTTGACAAACCAATCGTGTTACATTGTGCCATTGCGTAGAAAAAATAACTGATAACTTGTTTAATATTAGTTAATGTTTGAAAGAAATGTGTAAACATTATTGGAATTTATAATACAATACCATTCATGGTTTAAGACCATATATTATGACATGCCTAAAAGGAAATAAAATCAGAATTTAATCATAAAGCATAATAATGTTCCATAATTGCTACCATAACGTACGGTCAACTGTGACACATATCAACTAATTTGTCAATTAAATTGTTTGCTTTTACTATGATTCTAGAGGGTAAATGTTTATGCGAAAATTTCAATTAAATAGAGTTTCCAATAAACACAATGTCCATCAACCTCAAAGACGTATTATTGCGTAATAAGAAAATTAGTCCCAAAGATATCACTATATATTTACAGTTAACTAGTGATTTATTCACGTCGTACTTTCAACGCCAATGTTTAAAGTAACATCAATGGCACAAATCAACTTTTTTTGCGTGGCTTGTATTCACGCTAACGTAGACTATACCAAATGTTGAGGAGCCTTGAACTGTAACTGCGAGGATGATCCGTTTTAAATTAATCAAATAAATTTTGTTTGCTTTGAAATTCCAGTAAAATATTTACATAACATTTGGATAATGTATCGATTGTTTGGTTTATTTGAACAAAATACTTACATAGTCGGTGTAATATATGTTTACATTTTATTTCATTTATAAAATACAATTAAACCCCTGGACCAATTAAAATGTTTTACATTACATAACGTCCATTTTCATTAATAAATTTTAATTTTCAATTCTGAGTAGAACCACAGTCGCTGCACAAATCATATTAATACTTTTATCATAAATCTGAAAGACAATTGTCAACGATGCGCTACATTATAGTAAAAGACACCGCGGTATGATTATGAATATTGCCGTACAACCTTATTACTGCATTTAGCTGTTCATTTGACTGTGTGATTTCTCAGTATGCGTTTGTGATAACTAGGTATAATTATGTGATAGAGTCATGAAGATTATCTAACGACCTTTCGTTATTTACGTTATTATCTATGTTTATTGTAAAAATAGAATTAGTATATTGGCCACAATCGTAGTGCTACAGTTATAAAGGAAAAGTCGAATGTGTGTCTTATTATAAACTCATGTATAGGATAGTATTACTATTAATAAGTTGTAGTGTATATTGTTTGTGCCGTGTTTTGGAGAGATAGTTAATTAAAGTATAAAATTGTTAATATTTACGATATTTACGAGAAATAGTTTGTATGATAATATGCCTTAAACACTGTGTTAGATTATGGACGCATTCGGTAGCTCTATGTTTAGTCACGTATGTTACTATATATAATAACAAAATAAGCTTGTTTCTGTAAGATATAGCCGTATCCTACTTAGCATATTACAAATTCACCACGGACTCTGGGTCAACAATCCACATCATTAACTACACGTGTTACTATGTTTGCAAATACATTTAGTGGAATATCAGTAAAACATCGCAAACAAGTCGATAGCAGCGAAAAGACAGTTCAAATGTATGTTACATCGCTTTCTTAACAACGAACCTAGGAACGTATACCATATATTGCTGAGCGAAAAACGTGTTGTTGTTGCCGATATCGTTACTGTCACCATACACGTGTTGAAGAAATAAATGAAATGCTAAAAGTACCAATTGTAATGTGATAATTGTAATGTGATAATTGTAATGTGATAAATAGAAGATGCGACTGGCTGGGTGAATAAAGTTTGACAGCTACATGTGTACTTGTCAGTCCGCTGGCTTGTTTAAATACCTCTTGTATCTATGTTAAAGTATGGAGTAAAGATAGGTGTTAGTATGACCAGATCCCCTGATATATATCGTCTGAGTTTGTTGAAATGATAGCGACATGAGATATCATGTCAACATTTTGACAGATTTATCCAAACACTCATTTAGAAGAGAGTTTCCTTATCTACTGTTAAAATGAAATCGATACCAATCGGATCTATGAACTAAATGAAAAGACGGTCAGATCCAACTGCAGTAATTAACAACATTTTGCTCAAAAACTTATCGGCTCGACAATTGTAATAACGTGTATAAACAAAAGTGGTACAACACCAAGGGAAATCAATGTACACTATCCATTTTAGGAATACCTCAGAGTTAACTATGTAAGTAAATGACTTTAAAATAAAAAACTAAATAATTGAAATAATAATTATAATAGATCTAAATAAATAAGTAAACAAATAGTTTAATGAACTTTTAAAACGGGTTTCCTAAGTATACAAAGAAACTTATCTAGTAGTAACATATATTATAAACAGGTTACTTGGTTGGGTGTGCCTCTTTGTGAGTTTGACACTTAGCGATACTACCACTTTCCTGTCATAGATCAGGTCGGTGGTTCAAGCTTAGCTCGTTCTAAGATGTTTATATGTGAATGTTTGCTAGATACTAGCGGAAGCATGATGTTTTTACTCAGACTCATAATGAAGTCATCCTTACTCAGTAAAACTAGTACTGGATATGAAATACGAATAAAAAAGTTCCATGTGTTACAAAATAAACCCTATTAAAACAAATAATAATACATTTACAAATAAAATAATATGTGAATTTAACTGTACTGGTTTGTGTTTTTTTTTCACGTAGAATATTAACCATAGGCTAATATTTTATAAAATTCACACAATTCATACACTGTGTCGACTTAAAATCTATCTCCGTTGTAAGGTATGTCGAACAGCGTCATTTTACGTCATATTATTTTAATGTTCAAATGGTTTAAAGTAATTATTTTGTCAACAAAAGAAAATTAAATGTAAATTTACGGAAAGCCTCTGTAGCAGAGTAAGCAGTGCGTCAGTCTTATAATCACACAAAGAGCAATCGGAATGTCGTGAGTTCGATCCTCACCCGGGGCATAAATATTATTTGTTTTAAATTGGGTTTACCGATTTTTACAACACATGGCATTTCCAGTTTTATTGGTGTAGGAAAATCGCAGAATGAACCAATCTGGGCCCACGACATCAGCAACTAGAAACAAGTGAACGGCATTCACCAGCTCCTTAGACCAACTAGCCATGGAAAATCTGAATTTAAATCATGAAACTATAGCAAATGCGGTTAAATATATTTTCTGATAGATACTGTTTACTTTTTCATTTTATACCCCCCATATGCATATAACTAACGATTGCGTTTAAAATAGTTCACTTGTGCATTATTTTCTCAAACCCCGTCTGTATGGAACCTCAAATTGTACAATTTTACAATTTCCTGTCTGCATTATGCATGTTATTTGATTCCTTAATCTTACTTTCCAATGCATCTTATTCAGGGAATTCGTTGAATTTATTAAACTCGTTGACTGGTTTCTGTGACATAATGTGTCTTAGTTTTTATATTCGTGAGTATAACTATTATTGTAAAATATGTGAAATATTATCAGGAAATTATTTACTAACAATACCAAAAGCATATATGTCTCACTTCACAGTTGTGCCCTCCTTTCCCCCAACGATGACATTACGCTTATGTAATTTGTAAAAAATATTTTCAAAATAGTTCATAGTACTTTTGACTTCTTACTGCAGATGAATAGAGCAAAAGCTGACATAGCATATATAGCTTATGTTATTTGGTTTGAAATATTTTCAAAATAGTTCATAGTGTTTTTGACTTCTTACTGCAGGTGAATAGAGCAAAAGCTGACATAGCATATATAACAAAATATCACTGACGTTAGAAAAGGTGACTTAATAGAATTTTAACAGATGCATACTTCTTTTGTATAAAAAAAATGGTTGTCACTGCACCTTCTTTTTCAAAACAAGCTGGTCAACCTACCAGTTGTGCATTTTTACATGGGGATACATTCCCACTTTGAAAAAAAAAATAAGATGTGGACATTTTTAACGTAGAGTTATATAACAAAGAACAAAATTCAACTTTGTAGTGAGACATGAAAAAAATTATGAATAAATGCTTGAAAAAAGCGTCACAATGACACAGATATTTTTTTTCTGTCAGAATACTCTCAGATGCAGTTAATTTAATGAATGCAAGAGTTTTACAATGGCGTTTCATGAGATATCAATGTGTTTTGACAAATATTTGGCAAAATTATGACCATCTATTGATAGAAATGTAAGTAAAATAAATTGTATTTGTATCAATAAGTAGAGTGAAAGGAAGTGCTATTTTTTGTATGACACTAGGGACTTACCTAATTTTTCTACCAAATTAACATTGTACTGTTATTTACAAATTGTCAAATATTTTTGTCTACCATCATAACATTCTAGCATAGAGTCACATTCTGTCTTCGTGGAATGGTTGAAATTGAATGATAAACCCTTGTGTGTATGTTTTATACTGACAATTTTAAAAATGTACTACACTCACTTCATTTTTATAAAGTCAACATAATCTCGGTTGATAAAAATGTATGGGTCTCAATAACAGTAGTACAGTTTGTATTTTCTGATATCGTATTTCAGTTTCTTGTGCAAGTGATTTATGTTAATTACACCATTTTAGCGAATGATTATACACGATATCATCAAATACTTTAGTGTACAAAAACTATATTGAAACAGGCAGTTTATTTAATTTCAATATCTAATTAATTATTTCCGTATAAAGCCATGTTTAAACTAAATTTATTATAAAAAAAAGGATAGCGCACTTAAATATTAGACAATGTATACACTATTACACAATACAGAGACATTTCAAAGGAACTATTCCGCAACTGAAACCTTTCAACTCATTAGATATCATGGAAATGTAATGGACAACATTACAGCTTTAAGTGAGTGTGAATAAGTGACCAATTTTGCTAAAATATGAAGATTGTCTGAAGCCATCATTCCTTAATATCTACAAAGATCAACATTTAAATGCTGATATTTATCTATAATTGTCGTGCGTTAAATTGTGTCTAAAAAGTGGCACCCACTATCTCCCTTAACGTACAACTACACAGTTGCGCCTCATTCCCCCACCCACCCACGGTGCCTCTTACGCTTAGAAAGGTCCTATGTAATTTGATTGGAAATATTTTCAAAAAAGTTCATAGGGGTTTTGACTTTTTGCTGCAGATGAGTAGAGTAAAACCTGACACAACATATATTGCAATAATACTTTACTGGTGTTAAAAAAAAAAGACTTTTATAGGATTTTAACAGATGCATGTATATATGAACATTTTAATATTTATGTTTTTAAAAAAAATCAATTGTATGATATATTGGGCGAAAGTGCGATGTTAATTTTTTTTCATTAATTCATTAACATTCACCTTATTAATACAATATTTCCTTAGAATCACGGAGAAGTTATCTTATTACTCAATAGTTAACTGTAAATCAATTGTAATTAACAACTAAAAACCTTGTTGCAAAGGAGAAATATGTCACACGATGAAAATAGTGTTAGTATTGAACAATGTCCAAACCTATTTTAAAGACACTAAACGTTTTGATAAATAGATCTTATTAAGTGTTAGTATTTACCTCACAATGGTGCCCCCTCATTTAAGGTCAGCATCGGAAGTGTATAGTTAAACAATGTACCCTATTTCTTTTTATCTTCTTTCTTCCTTTATTAATATGTTTAATTGCCGTTTTGATTATTTATGTAAATCAATTGTTGAGAAGGGCCGATTTTAATATTGTGGCCCAACTCTTTTGTTACTACATGCATACAAAAATGCACTAAAATATGTTTAAAGTAAGTTTAAAGAAAAAAAAACAACCACACACACTGTAAATAAACCATATTGATAACAAACATGCTTCAATTTATATATGAAATATTACCAAAAACAATCAATACATTTCGATTTCAGCTTTCAACTATGAACTTGAATTAATAGTCTTTTACATCAAAAGACTGGCGTCTAGCAACATAATAATATAGAATTAATTAAAATGTTAAACCGTTTACATGAACTTATCGTTTAGTATACGCATGTCAAGTTTATAGAGTATCTAATACTTTAAAGTCAACTACTATACATCGAAAATTGATTGTGTCTTTGTTTCGTTTCCTTATACAGTTTGCTGCTTTATGTTATAACAATAACCAGTAATAGGGATTCGCTAGGCGTTCCCTACAGGCAACAACATACATGTATATACTGAGCAAAGAAGAAAATTTCGACTTGCATACGTATACTTTTAATGTTTTAGAAAATAAAGAAACACGTGGAATGACCTATATTTCTGTTGCTCTATAAAGAGTCAGATAAAAAGCAGTTGAAACTGGCACATTCGCGTTAGACGATAAGACAATTGAAGCAAGTATCATATAAATGAACGGACCAGTTTGGTCCGTGTTTGTTAAATCAAACTAACAGTCTGAATGTAGAGACTTTATTGTCTAAAAGAAAAATACGTTGAAAAACATTGAAAAATTGATCAGTTTTCTTAGTTTCAAAATTCCACAATATTTACGTGACTGTGTCAATACTGAACAAAAAAATAAATTTTCGCTATGTTCATGTTATCTTAGAATACTCTCACTTACGATAATTTTTTTTTTTCAAAGTTCGATACATCTGTACTATTGCATAGTGGAAGTTTACTTTCTATCAAGTACATTATTTTGCCACCGGTACCAAATACACCTCTGAATCACGGTTTTTGCTGATAATGATCAACAATACTTGATCATTATAATGTTGTTAGTACTAAAGAACACAAGCTATAAATAATAATTAATTGTGACCCACGCAGATCATGATTAATGTGTGGAATGTCGGTCGGAGCAATACATTTATATTGTTAAATCAGTCTGGAAATAGGCATACTAGTTTATTGTCGTCTCTGCATTATCTGATTAATCTAGAAGGTAAATGTTTATTTCAATTAGATAGAGTGTCCAATAAACACAATGTTCATAGATCTCAAAGGCGTATTATTACGCAATAAGAAGATTTGTCTGAATATTTATTTCCATTCATTGATTTATACACGCTGTACGTTCAACGCAAATATCAAAAGCAACATCAATAGCAGACATGGAATAAATTTCTGACGTTACACATAACAATATACACTATACGGATACCCACAGGCAGATTTGTCTTAGGTTTGTTTCAAAACAATTAACGTAAACATTTAAAGCAACATCGGCAGAAGACATGAAATATCTGACGTTACATATAACACCATACACTAAACGGATAATTACTGTCCATAGGTGTCTCACTGATAGATTTGTCAAAAACGTAGCTTTCAAAATTAACATCTGGACGCAGCCTCGAACCAAACACTTTCTCAGTTCTAACCAGATTTGTGTGTTTGAGTCCGAGGTCTTCCCAATGAAACTGGATGCCATGTACAGTATATGTATATACATATAACCTGTATAATGTTAACAATGGCGTTAAACTTCGTATACCATACTACATCGTAAACATTTCAATAATTTTTTTTCGTCGTAGTAACGCGCCGTACCAGCGGAATTCTCAATACTGTCCAGATTGTATGTCTAATTTAGTACCAATAAGTGCTTTTCAAATAGTGTCATCCTGGAAACAGACAAGCTGTGTTTACTTTCTGTTCCGATAAAAATAATTGTGTTTGGAAGAATAAACATTTACGGTCTTGCATGTAATGTGGTAACAAATACTATATATCGAATACTCGCTTCCTTGATTTTGACATTATCAAATTTGTCCCACAGTGAGTAGAAAAAATAGAGAAACAAAATTCGGACAAGCAAAGACACATTCAATTGATGCAGCCTAGTTAAATGAAATGCTGGTTAATGATATGGTTTATCACCAAAGATACAGTTTGACGATAAAATAGCTAACTTCTTAAGGCATTGTTCTATTTTGGTAAACTAGCGTATCCAAAGTACACAAACAAATGGTGGTTAATAAAAGAAAGTTAAACTGTTTTTCATAGATACTAATATTTGTACATTTCACATACATTTCAGGGTTCTTTAAAGCAAGGAATGCAAGCACTTGAGTAAGAACGCGTAAACACCTTCAACACATTTTCAAGCGCTGACTGGGTATGGCACTCATTGAAATATATTTCACTGGTAAAACTTGTATTAATCAGTTAAAGTCAACATATTTAGTATGTTTCATTTTAGGCATTAAAATGTGAAAAGTTATGAAAAGAAAAATAATGATTTAGAGGAAAGTAAGCTTTGGCAAAAAATTATTAAAGAATTCAAACGCCAGGGGAATATGATTTCTGTTAGTTAAGTGCTGGAGTGCATCATGTGCAAAATGGCCTGTAGAAAAGACTGCATTTTCTTTGATTGTTTGTTTCTATGGTGCATTCTTTAACAGTATAGTAGATTTTTAACGACGGTCACTTATCAAAATTCCGAGGAACTACCAAACGGTAATCCAGCAATTCAAACGCAATGATATTACGTATCTATATCATATATTCAGAGGTGAGAATTGTGATCATTGGAAAAAGTACATAATAAATATTTGTTTTATTTACCAGAGATGACAATCGTATTAATATGTTGTTTACTTCGCGAAACAGTCCATGTTTGTTTTAAAACCGTTCCACAACATGTTGTGGTATAAGTCGTCAGGATAACCACGTTGAGGTTTGACATGTAGAGTATATATCAATTAAAGTAACTTTGATACTGGTAAGTTGATCTCGAATTTCATATGGTGCAATGTTACAGTGATATGTATCATACTTTCTACTATTTAGTTAGTATGTAGGAGTCTGCTATTTCCTCAAATTTACTTAACGTGAGAGAGACTATTGTCCCGCAGACTTATTAGTCCAACTTAATACAATGTTATACAATGTAGTGTTTACCTAAATGCCGTCCGCTTGTCTAAGGAAAATTGCGGCTCTGGAAACAATATCGATCGTTGATTGTATTATCGACTTCCGTATAGCGTAAACTGCAATAAGACGTCACTGGTGTTAGAAAAAAATAATACTTGTTTATAATTTTAACAGAGCAACATATATATAAGTATTTGAGGACTTCTTTTTAAAACAAAATATATAGTGTCACAACTCTGTCTTTAAAGAAACAAGTTGATAAACCTACTAGCTATTATGCATTTATATGTAAAGCTACATTCCTGCTATGTAGAGAGATATGAACTGCAAATGACAAATGTAATATGTATACGTACTGACTTGACTCACTGATGCATCCAACAACCTCACGACTTCCAGCATAGTAATGATATTAATCTAGGCATTGCAGATGTATTAGTGCAACCAGGTAAGTATTATATAAATGCAATGAGTATTATGTAAAACAAAAACACAGCCTGGAATATGTGTTTTATATTACAAAGAAACTATTGCATTATCATTTTTTTTTCCTCCTTAAAACTATAAGGCAATTTTTTTTTAAATTTATACAAAACCGCAATTTAGGTGTGCAATAACTGGCATTTTTATGAAAGGTTCTATGTATTATAAACATTCACTTTTAAATTAGTAAGTTATTTCTAAAATAATCGTTGTCTATGAGTACATAAACATATATTTACGTCCAATATTCTAAAGCTGAATATATTTGCAAATTGCATCTTTCTTCAGGCGGTAGAGAACCTGAGGATGTGATATGTTCACGGAACAACAGACTCAAAATAATAGTTCAACTGAATCTGCTGTGTTATTCATTTGAATACATCCCTTTATCAGAAATCATTGCGATTCATATAATCTATAATTGTATCAATAATTAGATAGAAAACAAACACATTTACTATCTAAATTTGCATTAAACTCCAGAAGACTTGTGTTTTTGGAACAAAGTCAATCATTATAATAAAGGCTTAAAACTATCGTGAAGTCTATAAAATTACATAATATAAAAGAAACAACAGATGTCAAAAATTGCCAGTACATTGCCAAATTCAATCTTATCAAAACGACAATATGAATGGTAATATAAGGAATTACTATTAGGATGGAATGATGTGACGTGAAAGTAACACGGTTTCAATTTCTGTGAAAATAGTAATCAGTTTTAAATCAGTAAATAAATTATAACTACATGATCATATTAATCAATGAGTGATAGATATTTGGTACAGATACTAACAAATGTATTAGAATATATTTATTTATTTCAAACAATATATAACAGTTTCATACAACTAGTTCTGGTGAGAGATGAATCAGTTTTGATTAAAGCCACATGGTTTGTGTAAACAGCGGAAATAAGCATGTAAGTAAATTCTTGTTGTAATCATTTATTTATTTTAACTCAAACATTATATCAATGTCTACATAAAACTCTTTTTTCACAAATGTTCGATTTACTTGTCAAAATTGTTGGTTATCAAACATTATAACTTGTATATAACTCAATAGATCAATAATTTTCTATTATTTCACATATTGATTTACAAATTGCACAACTGTCGGTCAGATTGAAACAAAACTATGCAAATCATGCAACATATACATGTATTCACACATATAAAAACATACTAACAAACATACAGGGTGATTACAGAAAGCTTAATCAACAATAATAAATAATACCAAGTTGTTTCTCTCATTTTAATTGAGAACCCTCAATGTATGTAATGCATTATTAATCTAAAATGATTTCTCACTCCATGGATGTTCATCCTATGTCTGCTTCATAGTAAAAACATTGTTTGCATATGAAATACAAGATTGCACAATTTTGTCTTGGATTCATATATTAAAATTAATTTACCGTTCACTTGATATACACAAGCGCATGCTGTCGTGTTTGTAAGAAAATAATCTTACGGGAGTATTTGTATTGACCCTGTTTTTTGATATGACGACGGAGTCCACCAGCACCAACCAAAGAGGGACAGGGGAATAATGAGTAAAGCACTTCTGTTAACCAGTATAAGCTAAACATTGGGGTCGATATCATCCGACTGGTCCAAATTGGTGACCGCTGTTTAACCACAGTGTATGTTAACCAGTATAAGCTAAACATTTGCGTCGTTATCATCCTACTGTTTCAAATCGGTGACCTTTGTTTAACCACAGTGTATGTACTTTACTTATTTTTTATTATTCCTTATAATACTTGTTGTATTCTGTTTTAGTGGTTACGTCCTTTGCATGTTACGTAAAATGTTGGATATATATTTTATTATATTTTTATAATGTATATGAGATACTCATAACAACACATCTTAAAAATATACGACTGGAACGTATACTAATAGAGAAAATAACCACACAAATCTAAAATAACTACGTCTTAAATAAATATAAAAAAATAAAATCGAGAAATGTAAAAGCCAGCTGTATGGAAATAGTTCAAATATGTACATAAACCTTTCTGATGTTCAAAGCAATGTTGTATACAAACGACTCATCAGTTGTCTTTATAAGATTTGTCAGAAATATATCGTAAAATTATAGGATCTATGTATTTTCAACCATAGAAATAAGGACAGGGGTATCAACATAGTAAATGTTAACGACATTGCATGAAATGAAGTGAGTTGTTAACTGTATGTATTATAACCATTAGAAATTATTATGTTGATCTTTCTTAATTTAGCAAAAAATAGTTTAAACAAAAACAATCACAATTGTCAGAAACATCTCAAACTGTTACAGTGGTTTACATTCTTAACGATCAAAACAGAGGAAAAATAGTATAATTATGTTATCAGCATTACAAGTTATTAAGTAAAATGTTAACTGCATTTACAAATCGGATATTAACAATTTAAAATATTATTGTATTTTTTCGTCTTTATTTAATTATAATTTTCATAAAACAACAAAAGTGAACAGGCAATAGATGATTATTTCAATTATACAAAAAAAAATCTAAACGTTGGTTCAAATCAAATGTAATTATATACTTTACCGAGTAGAAAATGAGAAATAAAGGGAAGACAATACAGATACGATGACAAATGGATAAGGCAGGAGGTAGAAAAACCTGAGACATACCAGTCAAATGTCACAGCAACCAAAGATGCATACACATTAATAATACACATAATATTATATTCAAATAATATAATTGCTAATAATATATAAATTTGATTTCAATATGTCTTCTTCTATTATTCTGCATACCGATGTTCTTCAACTACCAAATTGAATGTAAACATAATATTCCTAAAATATTATGGAGGCAATATCGTAAAGAAGTCTCAAGAGAAAGCATCAGCATGGATTTATTGACTATACATATCATAGGATAAATCAATTGTATTAAAGGACAAATATTTTGACATCAAGTACGTATATTTCTCGTATTCAAATATATCGACCATACCTAACGTCACTATTGAGAGCAATATATTATATAACAGGAAACCTAATGCATTCCAAAACTAACAGAACAAGTATATAACCGTTGTTTCTTCTCTCATGTGTAATTGTACATAATTTAAAGGATATTTCTGCCCAAGAAACCGGTATTTTATCGTTAATACCGAGCTGATATACATAACATTGAACTAGAATTTGGGTTTAATATTGAACCTAATAATTGTAAAAAATCAATAAACAAGATATCGCTACATTTAGGAAAACTGATTGTATCCTGTTCGGTGGAAAAGGGAAATATAACAATTTGTCTGTAAGTTAAAAATAACCACACAAAAAGTCACAATGCTCTGTTAAATATTTAGGGTATGTTTTAAACTTTTTTTTTTACTTCGATTGTGAAACAAGTTCTTACAACTTGGACAAATCACGCTCGAAGTCTTCCTGGGTAGTACCAGTACAAATCATATGCGGAAAAAGTGTCTTGCTCAAGGATACCACACATAGCCGATCCGATCATGGGTTTGGGCTCTACCACTAGAACACGCCCCATATTTAGGTCATATCCTAGATATTACTCTGTCCGGGAGTGCCTGTGCAGCAAATATATAAAAAAATGTTTCTGCAGATGATTTAAATGGTGTATATCAAGGAAAAACACCGTAAATGTCTTAAATAATCAAATAAATGTTAAAATAGATAAAAAACACTTCAGTGTCATAAATAAATGATATCCGAATGGTTTTGTATGTCAAATCTACCAAAACGTGAAAAATTAGATATTTGAATGGGCGTGGTACTTGAAATAAAAATCCTATTCTAAAAATAGACAGCACTAAAACACTGTTTGACGCTTAACATTGTAACGGATAAAATTGAAAATCGTGACTCAATCAATACGTCACAAGATTTGTTGCACTTTTAAGCTGAAAATCTTTTTTAGTCTAACATAAGCGCGTAGCCCAAGTTAGCAAATCTATGTTGAATATATTATTTTAGAATATTTGCATAGATATATTTTGGCAATACGGAGTCAGCGAGTATATATAGGCGTGATATGTTGAAAAACGTGTTTTTTTTTCACCAATTTTAAAGTTTGAAAATTTCTGATCAATTTTCTTTCAATGTAGTGATTTTTAAAAGCTTGGGTTATTGAAATATAAGGACAAGGTTTAATAATTAGAAACGAACTATGTGCATCAAATATATTATGACAAGTGGCCGTCATACGTTATGGAAAACTGCACGTAGCGGTCAGATGTTCACTATGTTAGGACACGGAAAAAAAATCAATATGTTTGTTCCAAAGTCAACAAAAATCATGATTTAGATTCAAGATAGAATTCGAGAAACACTTTCTAATCTTGCACAAATAACCTGTATGATTTAATAATTAATACTGTGACGATGTACTAATGTTTTGTGTTATAATTATATTGTGTAATGTTTATAGCAAAAATAAATCCATAATTAGAATTAGTTCAGATAAATGTGATCATTTTAATGTAATTAGATGTTTTTCATCAATTTGAAATTTAACATATATATATATATATATATATATATAATTATACTATATGACAGGTATGCTGAATAAATCTATTAATATAACTACTACTACTACTACTACTACTACTACTACTATTACTACTACTTATTAACTATTTATACGATGCTTTGACTGTTAATTAAATACAAATACAAATAAGTGTACAGATCAAACTAGGGGGCGGGGATGGGTGTTTAGTTTTAGTATATCTAGTAATATATATGCATCAACGAAACTTTGGTGTAATATAAACAGTACTATTCTAAAATGCGCATTTTATTATTG
Source organism: Panopea generosa (assembly GCA_029582155.1). Taxonomy (NCBI): domain Eukaryota; kingdom Metazoa; phylum Mollusca; class Bivalvia; order Adapedonta; family Hiatellidae; genus Panopea; species Panopea generosa. The sequence continues at coordinate 14,797,887 of CM055911.1, read as the reverse complement.
TTTTTGAATCATAACTCTACTCATTTGATATAATTTTGCGTAAATATATATCTTATAATCAAAATGATGTTAAACATTAAATATGCAGCAATAATCAACAGATTGCAAGACTAAACTTAAACTTGAATTATAATAAAAAAAATAAGGTCTCACCACACAGGCGAATTTTATTCTTTGTTCTTTATAAAATAAGGTCTAGGATTTCAACGGAAAAATCAACATTTAAATAAAGAATGTTTCTCCAAATGAAAATGCACACTTATGTGTAGAATGATAAGCTTTTTTTTTTTTCAAAAGTGTAACACCCTCAGATTTTTTAAAATATAGTCCTCAATCCTCATAAATACAAGCATCTGTTAAAATACTTTAAACGTCACATTTTAACAAAAGTGATATATCATTGCAATATATGCTATGCCAGCTTTTGCTCTACTCATCTGTAGCAAGAAGTCACACAGTACATAGGATTTTTTAAGCACACGAATAATGTTACAGTGGTTGTTTTTTCTTTGGGAGGTGTGGGGGACGCACAACTGTGTAGTGAGACGTATACTTGATAATGTTATGTATAATGATAATGAATTTATATCTTACTACATTGATTATAAGATTGATTTCCATGATGATTCGAATGATGATGTTGAAGGTAGTGAAAACGACGTCGGTTATGAAGTGGAAATTACTTTAATATTAGGTCTTATATTGTTGAGGATAAGTTTGGCAGAGTCTTCTAAAGTCTTGAAGTTAAACTACTGCATTTATCATATAACTTAATACAAAATCGAATAATGAAATATTTTGTTTTAGGTTTGTGTGAGAAAAGACTATTCTTGGTATGATAAAGGACACATGTTATAAAATTTGTCTGTAGTGAACAAATATGAGACGTCCTGCGATGCATGCTATTGTGCGATAGCAGCAGATATAGGTCAGGACATTACTCAACTCTAGACAACACTATTGAAGGTCTGTCATAATACTCCTGCCAGTTCTATTCTGTATTCATAGTGAGTTTTATGTAAACATTATGCCCATAATTCATTTGTCTTCCAAGCGCTTGCTGATCGAGAGTAAGGTAATCATTTATTAGAAGAATCAAATAAAAACACCCACACGTATGTGCTTGTCCGAGTTATATTTTGGTTTTAGCAGTTCCGATTAATTCAAATGTGTGATCGCATTTCTTTAAAATGCCTATACTTACACGTAAAAGTTTAATGCAATTTAGATTACCATCGAATTTGCATTTAATATTAAATGAAAATGATAGTTTTCCTTGTTTTATTCCAAATATATTAAAAATCAGTGTATTAGCAAAACAATGTTGTAAAATATGATATGATTAAATTGTTTATGTAAAGATAATAAATAGATACTACATAGTTGATGTTAACTATGTTTTATCTTACATGCAATAAGAAAGAAAACAATAACTCATGTTTCGATGGAACATACGGCAATTGTGATAATATATGTCTGAAAGGTTGTAGATCTGCATGATGCATAAATTATATTAGAAAATCAAGTTGAACATTTACGTGCATACACTTAAATGTGATTTTTAACATCAAGTTGATATGCTTTGATTGATTGAAATATAAATAGTATACACGTGCACATGATAAGCATTAGTTATATTGCCATAATACAATTCTAGCTGAAGAGCATATTATTTTAATTCTTACAAATGTACATTCTTGTGCACTGACTCTATAGTCGGAAGGACCTAAGCAATATTGTACAACAAAATAAACTGATCGAAACATCAAACGGATGACAACATGGATTGAAATTATTTGGTTACGAAAACCAATTTTTGACAAACCAATCGTGTTACATTGTGCCATTGCGTAGAATAACTGATAACTTGTTAAATATTAGTTAACGTCTGACAGAAATGTGCTATATGTAAACATCATTGGAAAATATAATGTAATTTAATGGTTTATTCATGGTTTGGGACCATGTATTATGACATGCCTAAAAGGTAATACATGTACAATAAAAACATAAATTTAATCAAAAAGGATAAAAATGTTTTTCGAATTGCTATCTTATGTCCGGTCAACTGTGATACATATCAACTGATTTGAAAATTAAAATGTTTGTTTTTAATATGTTCCTAAATGCTTAAATGATATATTAATGTAATACTTTAATACCATTGACACCTTTTATTAACCACGTACAATTCCAGCCCGCGTCATTGTACACTGTAGCTCATTGTCACATTACATCATGTACTTACCATGTATTTGTCCTGTTTACACAAAGTTTAACAACTTTAATTGTTACTGTATGGTTTTAGACAGGATAAATGAAGGAGCATAAAGTTTGTTGATATATTGCCTCGGTAGCGCAGTAGGCAGCGCGTCAGTCTCATAATCACACATAAAGCGATCTGAAGGTCGTGAGTTCGATCCTCACCCGGGGCAAATATTTTGCTCGTTTCTCTTAACAAAGTTCATTATTAAAACATGAAATCAACAGATCGCGGTGACGTGATAATTTTATGGGAATGTCTTCACAGAAAATTAAAGTACCTAATGAAAAGATGAGTTCTGCAAATTATGACCAAAAAAGAACATTTGTTATGGTTCGGCGTAAAATTGCTTTAAGTAAGATAAAGTTGGGGTATATGCTGTTTTACATCGGATTTTTATTACTTTTTTAACAATCGTTGTAAAATATAAAGATTAATAAAAAAAAAAATAGAAATAGTGCTATAGTAAATTATTCCGTTAGTTCTCAGTACCGGACGCCTTGGAAATATAATAATAATGGAAAATGCAAGTACTTACATTCTATAAAGTCGTAGCGTGATCGGTCTAGCGTTTATTTGAGACATGCACCTGCAGATACGTAGATAGGGCTGAGACCACGCAACATATTAACATATTAACTTGATGACGTTTGACATGACGAAATGCATTAAAAATGCACCGAAAGATGCGTTAACTGAGATTCGTCTTAATGATATGTATAACTATCAGGATATCGTGATGACAGTGGGGCTTACTGAAGATAATGTATCTCTTTTACATTTTAGTTTTTAATAACAATCAAGAGCATTAAAAGATTCGATGTATCGGTTAGACATTGTTGTGAATCAGAGCGCATTTCTTACACGAGGATGGTTAAAAAAGTAATGTCATTTTGCATGCCTTAACAATTGCATAACGTTATGTTATTCAAGAGATGTATTTTTTACAAGAAGCACTCGACCTAATTTAAACAGACACATTGATACCAAATATGTCAGTGTTTACGTGTTTAAAACAATCGAATATCTTTGGTTAAAAACAACCACTACTCCTGTACACTATCACTTAAAAAAATGGTAAGAGATCTACGAAAGCGGGTGCAAAACTGACTTAAATAATGACAACTTGTCTCCTTGACGTGTGTACAAATGATATGTATAATGGTTATGCCTTGCTTGTGGAGAGAATACTTATATCTTATATCAGAAACTGATTTGATTGTTTCCAGGTGGGTAAAAAATGGCTCGTATAAGATAAAAGATACTTACATGTGTTCATAAAAATTCAATATATTGTGCGCATAGATGCAAGTTTAATAACGCTCGTTCGTGACACGTACATGTATTATGAAAATTTCAAAAGCAAGTGCCCATACATTTTGACACTCTTATTGGAAATGAGACGAATAAGTGCAAAGCGGATACCAAATTTAGTGTCTGTAGACCAAAAGGGCACTCGTATCTAAAACACTGATGTTTGTTTTGAATATATCGAAAGTTGACAGGAGACATTTTTTTTGACATTGTGACAGATAATAAAACATGGATACAATTTTCGAACATTTCAAAAAAGATGAAAATAACCACACAAAAAGTCACAAAGCTCCGTTAAATATTTAGGGTATGGTTTAAAATCATTTATTTTAGTTCGATTGTAAAACAACTTAGACAAGTTTGGTTTGACAGCCTTTTAAAGCATTCAAATCATGACTAAAGTTTCAAGAAAGAATTCGAAAACACAATCTAATCTTGCACATATTACATTGATGGTTTTGGTAGGAAATATAAATATAGTTTTTAATCGCATTAAATAGACATTATGGTACTATTGATAATAAGTATTCAAATTAAAAAAAAGGTACTCGATATCTAATATTTATAAATGTGTGATGTTCTAAAGATTTGTGATATAATGATATTGTAAAATATTCATAGCACATATATCCATAAATAGTTTAGATAAATGTGATAATTTTAATGTAACTAGCTGTTAATATTTGGTAATTTAATATATATATATATAATTATACTGTATGCCATATATGCTGATTAAAACTACTAACATTACCACTACTACTACTACTACAACAACTACATATTAACCATTTATACGGTATATGAGTGTAAATTAAATGCAAATAAGTGTCCAGATCAAACTAGGGGGCGGGGATGGGTGTTTGTTTTAGTATATCTAATAATACATATGCATCAACGAAACTTTAGTGTAACAGAAACTGTACTATTCTAAAACGGTATGCGCATTTTATTGTTGTATTCAAATGCTTACCCTACTAATTTGATATTGGTTTGAGTAAATATTTGTCTAATAAACAAAATTCTGTTAAACATTAAATATGCAGCAATAATCAAAATATTGCAAGTCTAAACTTATCTTATATTATAATACAATTTTACGGTCTCACTACACAGTCGATTTTTTTTCTTTATTCTTTATATAAAAAGAGCTTGGATTTCAACGGAAAATCCATATTTAAATAAAAAACAATTTTTCATAGAATGAATGTATCCTCAAATGAAAATTAACACTAATTGGTAGAATGATAAGCTTGTTTTTTTTAAAAGGGTAACACTCAGATTTTTTAAAATATAATCCTCAATCCTCATTAATACATGCATCTGTTAAAATACGTTAAACGTCACATTTTAACACAAGTGATGTCTCACTGCAATATATCCTATGCCAGTTTTCGATCTACTCATCTGCAGCAAGAAGTCAGACTACATAGGATTCTTTAAGCACACGAATAATGTTACAGTGTGTTTGGGGAGGAGGGGTGGGGGGGGGGGGGGGGTGTTTGGGGGTCAGATGCACAACTGTGTAGTGAGACGTATACTTGATAATGTTATTTATAATGATAATGAATTTATGTCTAACTACATTGATAATAAGATTGATTACCATGATGAAGCCAATGATGATAATGATGATGTTGAAGGTGGTGAAAACGACTTCGGTTATGAAGTTGAAATTACTTTAATAATTGGTTAAATATTGTTGTTGATAAGGATGGCAGAGTTTCCTAAAGCATTGAAGTAAAACTACTGCATTTATCAAATCAAATAAAAACACCCACACGTATGTGCTTGTCTGAGTTATTTATTGGTTATAGCAGTTCAGATTATTTCAAATGCATGATTGCGTTTCTTTAAAATGCCTATACTTACACGTAAAAGTTCAAAACAATTTAGATTACCATCGATTTTGCATTTAATATTGAATGAATATGACAGTTTTCCTTGTTTTATTCAAAATCAGTGTCTTGGCAAAACAATGTTGCAAAAAATGCTATGATTAAATTGGATATGTAAAGATAATATACAGATACTTTATAGTTGATATCAATTATTTTTTATCTTGCATGCCCTGAGAAAGAAAACAATTACTCCTGATTTAAACAGGAAACCTAATGCATTCCAAAACTAACATAACAAGTATATAACCGTTGTTTCTTCTCTCATGTGTAATAACACATAACTTAAGGGATATTTCTGCCCAAGAAACCAGTATTTTATCGTTAATACCGAGCTGACTTACACAAACATTGAACTAGAATTTCGGTTTAATATTGAACCTAATAATTGTAAAAATTCAATAATTAAGATATAGCTACATTTAGGAAAACTAATTGCATCCTGTTCGGTGGAAAAGGGAAAGTTATCTATTTGTCTGTAGGTTAAAAATAACCACACATAAAAGTCACAATGCTCTGTTAAATATTAACGGTATGGTTTAAACTTATTTATTTTACTTCTATTGTGAAACAAGTTCTTACAACATAGACAAATCACGCTCGAAGTCTTCCTGGGTAGAACCATCACAAATCATGTGCGGACAAAGTGTCTTGCTCAAGGACACCACACATAGCCGATCTGATCATGGGTTTGGGGCTCTACCATTGGAACACGACCCATATTTAGGTCTTGTCCTGGAGTGCCTGTGCAGCAAATATAAAAAAAATGCTTCTACAGATATAAAATGTTCGTGAGTTTGATACTATGAGGACGTCTAGTAATCCTCTCACCCAATCTCATTTTCACCATGCTATTTCAACAACTTTAAAAACATTAATATCTAAACTTCCAGTGACCTTAAACAAAGTTATCAGATTCGTTGAGAGTGTCACACCCAAAATATCATTTAAAGGGAGTATATCAGGGAAAAAAAACGTAAATATAATAAAATCAATGTTAAAATAGATACAATGCATTTCAGTGTCATTAATAAATGATATCCGAATGGTTTTGTATGTCAAATCCACCAAAACGTGACAAATTCGATATTTGAATTGGCGTGGTATTTGCAATAAAATTCCTATTCTAAAAACAGACAACACTAAAATACTTCTTGACGTGTAACATTGTAACGGATAAAATTGATATCACGTGACTCATTCAATACGTCACAAAATTTGTTGCACTTTTAAGCGGGAAATCTATTTTAGTCTAACAGAGGGGCGTAGCCCAAGTTAACGAATCTATTTTGAATATATTAGTTTGGAATGTTTGGATATATTTATTTTGGCAATACGGGGTCAGTGAGTATATATATAGGCGTGATATGTTGAAAAATGTGTTGTTTTTTTCACCAATTTTAAAAGTTTGAACATTTCTTTCATTGATTCCTTTTCAATGTTACAGTAGTGATTTTTAAAACTTGGTATATTGAAATTGAAGGACAAGGTTAGATAATTAGAAGCGAACCATGTGCATCAAATATATTATGGCAAGTGGCCGTCATACATTATAGAAAACTGCACGTAGCGGTCAGATGTTCACTATGTTAGGACACGGAAAAGTAAATTCAATATGTTTGTTCCAAAGTCAACAAAAATCATGATTATTTGTTAAAGATTTAATTCAGAAACACTTTCTAATCTTGCACAAATAACCTTTATGAATTTTGTAGGATATATATTTAGATTTTTATCGCATTAAATGGATCGCATTGGACTATTAATAAAACGCATTCAAATAAAATAAGGTACTCGCTTTTTAATAATTAATACTGTTACGATGTACTGAATTTTTGTGATAATTTTAATGATATTGTGTAATGTTTATAGCAAAAATAAATCCATTAATATTCAGACAAATGTGAGTATTTTAATGTAATTAACTGTTTTTCATCAATTTGAAATTACATATTGATATATATATATTATTATAATGTATGACATGTATGCTGAATAAATCTACTAACATTACTACTACTACCATTACTATTACGACTACTTCTACTTCTACTACTACTAAGACGACTACTACTTTTACTTATTAACCATCTATGCGATGCTTTGATTGTTAATTAAATACAAATAAGTGTACAGATAAAACTAGGGGGCGATTGTTGTAGATCTACACTCAAATTTGATTTTTAATATCAAGTTGATATGCTTTGATTGATTAAAATATAGATAGTATACACGTTCACACGATAAGCATTAGTTAAGTTGCCATTATATAATTCTAGCTGAATTGCAAATTATCTTAATTCCTACTAATGTACATTCTTGTGCACTGACTTTATAGTCGATAAATTTAATTTTCAATTCTGAGTAGAACCACAGTCGCTGCACAAATCATATTAATAATTTTATCATAAATCTGAAAGACAATTGTCAACGATGCGCTACATTATAGTGGAAGACACTGCGGTATGTTTATGAATATTGCCGTACAGCCTCATTACTGCATTTAGCTGTTCATTTGACTGTGTGATTCCTCAGTAAGCGTTTGTGTTAACTAGGTATAATTATGTGATAGAGTGATGAAGATTATCTAACGTCCTTTCGTTATTTACGTTATTATCTATGTTTATTGTTAATATAGAATTAGTATATTGGCTAAAATCGGAGTGCTACATGTATAAAGGAAAAGTCGAATGTGTGTCTGATTATAAACTCATGTATAGGATAGTATTGCTAGTAATTTGTTGTATTGTATATTGTTTGTGCCGTATTTTGGAGAGATAGTTAATAAAAGTCTAAAATTGTTAATATTTACGATATTTACGAGAAATAATTTGTATGATAATATGCCTTAAACACTATGTTAGATTATTGACGCATTCGGTAGCTCTATGTTTAGTCACGTGTGTTACTATATATAATAACAAAATACGCTTGTTTTTGGAAGATATAGCCGTATCCTACTTAGAATATTACAAATTCACCACGGACTCTGGGTCAACAATCCACATCATTAACTACACGTGTTACTATGTTTGCCAATACATTGAGTGGAATATCAGTAAAACATCGCAAACAAGTCGATAGCAGCGAAAAGACAATTCAAATGTATGTTACATCGCTTTCTTAACAACGAACCTAAGAACGTATACCATATATTGCTGAGATAAAAACGTGTTGTTGTTGCCGATTTCGTTACTGTCACCATACACGTGTTGCAGAAATGAATACAATGCTTATAGTATCAATTATGACATGATAAAGAGAAGATGCGACTGGCTGGGCGAATACAGTTTGACAGATACATGTGTACTTGTCAGTCCACCGGCTTGTTTAAATGCCTCTTGTATCTATGGTAAAGTATGGAGTAAAGATGGGAATAAGTGTGACCGGATCCCCTGATATATATCGTCTGAGTTTGTTGAAATGCTAGCGACATGAGATATCATGTCATCATTTTGACCGATTTATCCAAACACTCATTTAGAAGAGAGTTCCTGATCTACTGTTAAAATGAAAACGGTACCAATCGAATCTATGAACTAAATGGAAAGACGGTCAGATCCTACTGCAGTAATTAACAACATTTTGCTCAAAAGTGTAAATAAATATAAACTTATCGGCTCGACAATTGTAATAACGTGTATAAACAAAAGTTGTACAACACCAAGGGAAATCAATGTACACTATCCATTTTAGGAATACCTCAGAGTTAACTATGTTAGTCAATGACAATAAAATAAAAAACTAAATAATTGAAATAATAATTATAATATATCTAAATAAATAAGTAAACGAATAGTTTAATGAACTTTTAAAATGGGTTTCCCAATTATACAAAGAAACTTATCTAGTAGTAACATATATTATAAACAGGTTACTTGGTTGGGTGTGCCTCTTTGTGAGTTTGACACGTAGCGATACTACCACTTTCCTGTCATAGATCAGGTCGGTGGTTCAAGCTTAGCTCGTTCTAAGATGTTTATATGTGAATGTTTGCTAGATACTAGCGGAAGCACGACGTTTTTACTCAGACTCATAATAAAGTCTTCCTTACTCAGTAAAACAAGTACTGGATATGATATACGAATAAAAAAGTTTCATGTGTTACAAAATAAACCCTATTAAAACAAATTATAATACATTGACTAATTAAATAATATGTGAATTCAACAGTACTGGTTTGCTTTGTTTCACGTAGAATAGTAACCTTAGGCTAATATTTTATAAAATTCACACAATTCATACACTTTGTCGACCTTAAATCTACATCCGGTATGTCTAACAGCGTCATTTTACGTCATATTATTTTAATGTTAAAATGGTTTAAAGTAATTATTTTTTCAACAAAAGAAAATTAAATGTAAATTCACGGCAAACCTCTGTAGCACATTAAGCAGTGCGTCAGTCTGATAATCACACAAAGAGCGATCGGAATGTTGTGAGTTCGATCCTCACCCGGGGCATAAATATTATTTTTTTTAAATTGGGTTTACCGATTTTTTCAACACATGGCATTTCCAGTTTTATTGGTGTAGGAAAATCGCAGAATGAACCAATCTGGGCCCACGACATCAGCAACTAGAGACAAGTGATCGGCATTCACCAGCTCCTTAGACCAACTAGCCATGGAAGACCTGAATTTAAATCATGAAACTATAGCCAATGCAGTTAAATATATGATAGATGTTGTTTACTTTTTCCTTTTATACCCCCCCCCCCCCCATATACATATAACTAACGATTGCGTTTGAAATAGTTCACTAGCATGCATTATTTTCTCAAACCCCGTCTGTATGGAACCTCAAATTGTACAATTTTGCAATTTCCTGTCTGCATTATGCATGTTATTTGATACCTTAATCTTATTTCCAATGCATCTTATTCAGGGAATTCGTTGAATTTATTAAACTCGTTGACTGGTTTCTGTGACATAATGTGTCTTAGTTTTTATATTCGTGAGTATAACTATTATTGTAAAAAAATGTGAAATATTATCAGGAAATTATTTACTTACAATACCAAAAGCACTTCACTTCACAGTTGTGCCCTCCTTTCCCCCAACGATGACATTACGCTTATGTAATTTGTAAAAAATATTTTCAAAATAGTTCATAGTAACTTTGACTTCTTACTGCAGATGAATAGAGCAAAAGCTGACATAGCATATATAGCTTATGTTATTTGGTTTGAAATATTTTCAAAATAGTTCATAGTGTTTTTGACTTCTTAGTGCAGATGAATAGAGCAAAAGCTGACATAGCATATATAACAAAATATCACTGACGTTAGAAAAGGTGACTTAATAGAATTTTAACAGATGCATACTTCTTTTGTATAAAAAAAAGGTTGTCACTGCAGCCTCTTTTTCAAAACAAGCTGGTCAACCTACCAGTTGTGCATTTTTACATGTGGATACATTCCCACTTTGAAAAAAAAAATAAGATGTGGACATTTTTAACGTAGAGTTATATAACAAAGAACAAAATTCAACTTTGTAGTGAGACATGAAAAAAATTATGAATAAATGCTTGAAAAAAGCGTCACAATGACACAGATATTTCTTTTCTGTCAGAATACCCTCAAATGCAGTTAATTTAATGAATGCGAGAGTTTTACAATGGCGTTTCATGAGATATCAATGTGTTTTGACAAATATTTGGCAATATTATGACCATCTATTGATATAAATATAAGTAAAATAAATTGCATTTTGTATCAATAAGTAGAGTGAAAGGAAGTACTATTTTTTGTATGACACTAGAGACTTACTTAATTTTTCTACCAAATTAACATTATACTGTTATTTACAAATTGTCAGATATTTTTGTCTACCATCATAACATTCTAGCATAGAGTCACATTCTGTCTTCGTGGAATGGTTGAAATTGAATGATAAACCCTTGTGTGTATGTTTTATACTGACAATTTTAGAAATGTACTACACTCACTTCATTTTTATAAAGTCAACATAATCTCGGTTGATAAAAATGTACGGGTCTCAATAACAGTAGTACAGTTTGTATTTTCTGATATCGTATTTCAGTTTCTTGTGCAAGTGATTGCTTTGAAATATTTATGAAAATTGCACCATTTTAGCGAATGATTATACACGATATCATCAAATACTTTAGGGTACAAAAACTATATTGAAAAAGGCAGTTAATTTAATTTCAATGTCTAATTAATAATTTCCGTATAAGGCCATGTTTAAACTGAATTTATTATAAAAAATAAAGGATAGCGCACTTAAATATTTGACAATGTATACACTATTACACAATACATTTCAAAGAAAACCATTCCGCAACTGAAACCTTTCAACTCATTAGATATCATGGGAATGTAATGGACAACATTACAGCTTTAAGTGATTGTGAATAAGTGACCAATTTTGCTAAAATATGAAGATTGTCTGAAGCCATCATTCCTTAATATCTACAAAGATCAACATTTAAATGCAGATATTTTTCTATAGTTGTCGTGCGTTAAATTATGTCTACAAAGTGGCGCCCACTATCTCCCTTAACGTACAACTACACAGTTGCGCCTCACCCCCCCCCCCCCCCCCCCCCCCCCCCGCCCCCACCCACGGTGCCTCTTACGCTTCGAAAGGTCCTACGTAATTTAATTGGAAATATTTTCAAAAAAGTTCATAGGGGTTTTGGCTTTTTGCTGCAGATGAGTAAAGCAAAACCTGACACAACATATATTGCAATAATACATTACTGGTGTTAAAAAAAATGACTTTTATAGGATTTAACAGATGCATGTATATATGAACATTTTAATATTTATATTTTTAAAAGGGGTGTCACTGCACTCTGTATAATGCATTTACACTCATGTAAAGTGAAACAGTTGTATTCAATTGTATGATATATTGGACGAAAGTGTGATGTTAATTATGTCATTAATTCATTAATATTCACCTTGTTAATACAAGATTTCCTTAGAATCACAGAGAAGTTATCATATTACTCAATAGTTAACTGTAAATCAAATGTAATTAACAACTAAAAACCTTGTTGCAAAGGAGAGATGATATGTCACACGATGAAAATAGTGTTATATTGAACAATGTCCAAACCTATTTTAAAGACACTAAACGTTTTGATAAACAATATATCTTATTAAGTGTTAGTATTAACCTCAAAATTGTGCCCCCTCATTTAAGGTCAGCATCGGAAGTGTATAGTTAAACAATGTAACCTATTTCTTTTTATCTTCTTTCTTCCTATATTAATATGTTTTATTGCCGTTTTGATTATTTATGTAAATCAATTGTTGAGAAGGGCCGATTGTAATATTGGGTAACTTGTGGCCCAACTCGTTTGTTACTACATGCATACAAAAATGCACTAAAATATGTTTAATGTATGTTTGAAGAAAAATAACAACCAAACATACTGTAAATAAACCATATTGATAACAAACAGGCTTCAATTTATATATGAAATATTACCAAAAACAATCAATACAAAATAATCGATTTCAGCTTTCAACTATGAACTTGAATTAATAGTCTCTAACATCAAAAGACTGGCGTCTAGCAACACAATAATATAGAATTAATTAAAATGTTAAACCGTTTACATGAACTTATCGTTTAGTATACGTATGTCAAGTTAATAGAGTATGTACTACTTTAAAGTCAACTACTATACATTGAAACATGAGTGTGTCTTTGTTTCGTTTCCTTATGCAGTTTGCTGCTTTATGCTATAACAATAACCAGTAACAGGGATTCGCTAGGCGTTCCCCCCAGGCGTTCCCCCCAGGCAACTACATATATTTAATATACTGAGCAAAAAAAAAACACTTTCGACTTGCATACGTATATTTTTAATGTTTTAAAAAATAAAGAAACACGTGGAATGACCTATGTTTCAGTTGCTCTATAAAGAGTCAGATAAAAAGCAGTTGAAACTGGCACATTCGCATTAGACGATAAAGACAACCGAAGGAATTATCATATAAATGCACGGACCAGTTTGGTCCGTGTTTGTTAAATCAAACTTACAGTCTGAGTCTAGAGACTTTATTGTCTAAAAGAAAAATACGTTGAAAAACATTAAAAAATTGATCAGTTTTCTTAGTTTCAAAATTCCACAATATTTACGTGACTGTGTCAATACTGAAAAAAATAGAAATTTTCGCAATGTTCATGTTATCTTAGAATACTCTCACTTACGATACATATTTTTTTTTCAAAGTTCGATACATCTGTACTATAACATAGTGGAAGTTTATTTTCTATCAAGTACATAATTTTGCCACCGGTACCAAATACACCTCTGAATCACAGTTTTTGCTGAAAATGATCAACAATACTTGATCATTATAATGTTGTAAGTACTAAAGAACACAAGCTATAAATAGTAATTAATTGTGACCTACACAGATCATGATTAATGTGTGGAATGTCGGTCGGAGTAATACATTTTTATTGTCAAATCAGTCTGGAAATAGGCATACTAGTTTATTGTCGTCTCTGCATTATCTGATTAATCTAGAAGGTAAATGTTTCTTTCAATTAGATAGAGTGTCCAATAAACACAATGTTCATAGATCTCAAAGGCGTATTATTACGCAATAAGAAGATTTGTCTCAATATTTAGTTCCATTCATTGATTTATACACGCTGTACGCTCAACGCAAATATCAAAAGCAACATCAATAGCAGACATGGAATAAATTTCTGACGTTACACATAACAATATACACTATACGGATACCCACAGGAAGATTTGTCTAAGGTTTGACTTCAAAACAATTAACGTAAACATTTAAAGCAACATCGGTAGAAGACATGAAACATATTTCTGACGTTACACATCACAGTATACACTAAACGGATAACTACTGTCCATAGGTTACTCACTGATAGATTTGTCAAAGACGTGGCTGTCAAAATTAACATCTGGACGCAGCCTCGAACCAAACACTTTCTCAGTTCTACCCAGATTTGTGTATTTAAGTCCGTGGTCTTCCCAATGAAACTGGATGCCATGTACAGTATATGTATATACAATGTATACATATAACCTGTATAATATTAACAATGGCGTTAAACTTCGTATACCAAACTATATCGTAAACATTTCAATTGTTTTTTCGTCGTAGTAACGGGCCGTAACAGCGGAATTCTCAATACTGTCCAGATTGTTTGTCTAATTTAGTACCAATAAGTGCTTATCAAATATTGTCAACCTGGAAACAGACAAGCTGTGTTTATTTTATGTTCCGATAAAATAATTGTGTTTGGAAGAATAAACATTTACGGTAGCATGTAATGTGGTTGCAAATACTATATATTGAATACTCGCTTCCTTGATTTTGACATTATCAAATTTGTCCCACAGTGAGTAGAAAAAATAGAGAAACAAAATTCGGACAAACAAAGTCACATTCAATTGATGCAGCCTAGTTAAATGAAATGTTGGTTAAGGATATGATTGAACACCATAGATACAGTTTGACGATAAAATAGCTAACATATTAAGGCGTTGTTCTATTTCTGGTTTTCGGGCAAATATTCTACTATCGATCATAATTGTATAATAGATACGTTAAGATCACAAAAGAAAAAGCTGTTTTGCTGATACATATATTTATCTGTAGTATTTGATAGTATTTATCGGGTAGGTCTGTGGAGTAAACTAATTAAAAATGGTTTCAACGGTAAGCTTTTCCAAGTAATTTTTAATATTTATTTAGACATTAAATCTTGTGTAGCTGCAAATGATAATAATTCCCCCCTTCTTCAAAAGCCGCTGTGAGGTAAGACAAAGCGGGAATCATTCAGCGATCCTTTTTTCTATCTACTTAAACGACCTAGAAACGGAACTCGAAAAAAATATCACCGGTATCGAATTTAACAAGCCACTTGACAACTTAAATATATACCTTAAACTATTTATTTTGCTATATGCAAACGACACAGTTATTGTACGTGATAACCTTATCACACTTCAAAATTTATTAAAGGACTTGTATTTGTACTGCACAAAAAAGGAAAGGAAATTATTAATTGATATGAGTAAAACAAAGGTGATTATTTTTGGTAGAAATAAACCTAGTAACTTCAGTTTTAATATATATGGCGAAAACATAGAACTTGTTTAAGAATACAATACCTAGGAATACTGTTTTCTCCATCCGGCGGTTTTCTAAACACAAGAAACCATTTAGCAAATCAAGCAAATACAGCGATGCAAATACTTAATACATGAATATCAATTCTCGACTTGCCAATTGATATTCAACTTATACTTTTCGATCAAACGATAGTTCCAATTTTAACTTATAACTGTGTGGTCTGGGGCTTCGAAAATTTAGATTTAATCGAAAAAGTACACACCGATTTTCTTCGCAACATTAAGAACAGCAAAAAAAGTACCCTTTTATACGTGTTGTACGGTATATTAGGGCGATACCCTCTTGAAATTACAATTAAGACTAGATTTATTAATTACTGGATCAAACTTATTTCAGGAATCGAAGATAAATTTGCGCGAATAAGTTACAATATAATGTTGTATTCATCAACAAATTACAAGTGGGTAAATTACGTGAAGACTATTTTAGATAATACCGGTAATGCATACATATGGTTCAACCAAAAAACATTTCATCTCAAGAGCATAAGTAAAGTGATAAAACAAAACCTGTTAGATCAATTTCACCAACATTGGTATAGTCAGCTTAACAATTCACCAAAAGGACTTAATTACAGATTAATCAAAACCGATAATAAACTAGAACATTATTTGTCAATTTTACAAGTTAGTCTGCGACTGGAACTATTCTATTTCCGTACTACTAACAATAGATTACCAGTGGAACTTGGCAAATTTCAACAGTCATATTTACCGTATCACGAACGCAAATGCCGTCACTGCCTTTAAAACGATATCGGTAATGAGCTACACTATGTCCTAAAATGTCCATTATTTTTTATTGAGACATTGAGATATATTCCCCTATACTATTACTGTCGGCAAAATATCATAAAATTTCGTGAACTTATGTCCTCAAACTCGTCCAAAATACTGAGAATGGTTAATACTTTTGCTCGCCACATGAACAATTATTTTCGGTCAATTATTTAAACGCAACATACTTACCTTTAATTTAAGCTATGCTGATATCCAAAACAGTTGTATTCCCTCAAGTAATCCACTAGTATTTATGCACAGCCATGTGTTTACTATCAAATCTCAGACAATGACATTCCAATGCGACTATACAATTTCTATCAATGAAAGCACGTTAAGCACGTGCAAATGAATAAACTCGCTCAACCTTGAGTAGAGAGACAATGAATTTAAAAGCGACCATTTTTAAAGTTATGAATGAAATTTTGATCGGCCAATCGTGATTTTAATGCACAAAATTTATTTGCACTGCATATCACAATCATGTTTATTTCTATTCATTTTTTATTCATGTTTTTCTCACATTTCAAATTATATTTGTTTTGTTTTGTTGATATAAACATTAAAAGTAATGTGTTTATAAAAACGTCGTTGTAAGAATGTTCAGATTTCCCGTATTTCCCCAATTTCATTATTACATCTCCCTTAAGCATTTTATTAAAGGCACAATCGCCACACTTACTTTTATGTGCAGAATAGAGCGGAATTTGAATGTGAATATGCAAACTTTCATGCATATATATTATTATTTGAATCAGCAATGAAAATTATATGTAAATAATATTGCATAGCACTGAAAAGATAATATAAACTTAACGTATATCTAAATTTACCTGTGACTTGGCAAATGGCACGAAAATTGAAAAAAATATATGGACACAAGTAAAACACCATAATACATTTTTTCATTTAATGTTGTTTTAAATGTTGACTGATGTGAAACCTACATATATTTCATTTATTTATGTCCCCTGGATAAATACCAACATATATGTTAAACAGAATGAACCATGTTGTTACCTTTGTGTAGTCTAATATTAATAAATGTAAGAATAAAGGGAAGAAAATACAGATACGACACAATGAATAAGGCAGGAGGTAGGAGAACTTGAGACATACCAGTCAAATGTCACAGCAACCAAAGATGCATACACATTATTAATACACATAATATTATATTCAAATAATATAATTGCTAATAATATATAAATTTGATTTCGATATTTCTTCTTCTATTTATCTCTATACCGATGTTCTTTAACTACCAATATAAACATCATATTCCTAAAATACTATGGAGGCAATATCGCAAAGAAGTCTCAAGAGAAAGCATCAGTATGGAATTATTGGCTATATTTAATAGGATACACAAATTGTATTAAAGGACAAATATTTTGACATCAAGTATGTATATTTCTCATATTAAAATATATCGTCCATACCTAAATTCCCTATTGAGAGCAATACATCAATATAACAGGAAACCTATTGCATTCCAAAACTAACAAAACAAGTATATAACCGTTGTTTCTTCTCTCATGCGTAATTATACATAATTTAAGGAATATTTCTGCCCAAGATACCAGTATGTTATCGTTAATACCGAGTTGATATACATGAACATAGAACTAGAGTTTGGGTTTAATATTGAACCTTATAATTGTAAAAAATAAATAAACAATATATCGCTACATTTAGGAAAACTGATTGTACCGGTGGAAAAGGGAAAGTTCACAATTTGTCTGTAAGTTAAAAATAACCACAAAAAGTCACAATGCTCTGTTAAATATTTAGGGTATAAATTATTTATTTTACTTCGATTGTGAAACAAGTTCTTACAACTTGGACAAATCACGCTCGAAGTCTTTCTGGGTAGAACCAGTACAAATGATATGCGGGAAAGGTGTCTTGTTCAAGGACACCACATATAGCCGATCCGATCATGGTTTGGGGCTCTACCACTAGAATACGCCCCATATTAAGGTCATTTTAGTTTGATACTAGGAGAACGCCTTGTAATCCTCTCATCCAATCCCATTTTCACCATGTTATTTCAGCTGTGTTTCACAACATTAAAAAACATTAAAATCTAAACGTCCAGTGACCTTAAACAAAGTTATCAGATTCGCTGAGAGTGTCACAACAAAACAATCAATTAAAGGTAGTATATCAGGAAAAAAAACGTAAATGTCTTAAAAATAAAATAAATGTTAAGATAGATATAAAGCATCTCAGTGTCATTAATAAATGATATCCGAATGGTTTTTTGTATGTCAAATCCTTCAAAACGTGACAAATTCGATATTTGAATTGGCGTGGTACTTGAAATAAAATTTCTTTTCTAAAAATAAACAACACTAAAATACTGCTTGACGTGTAACATTGTAACGGATAAAATTGAAATCACGTGACTCATTCACTACGTCACAAAAATTGTTGCACTTTTAAGCGGGGAATCTATTTTAGTATAACATAGGCGCGTAGCCCAAGTTAGCAAATCTAGTTTAAATATATTATTTTGGAATATTTGGAAAGATATTTTTGGCAATACGGGGTCAGTGTGTATATACAGTCATGATATGTTGAAAAATGTGTTTTCCTTCACCAATTTTAAAAGTTTGAAAATTTCCGATTCCCTTTCAATGTAGTGATTTTTAAAAACTTGGTATATTGAAATTTAAGGACAAGGTTAAATAATTAGAAACGAACCATGTGCATTAAATGTATTATGAAAAGTGGCCGTCATACATTATAGAAAACTGCACGTAGCGGTCAGATGTTCACTATGTTAGGACACGGTAAAGTAAATTCAATATGTTTGTTCCAAAGTCAACAAAAAATCATGATTATAGGGTCAAGAAAAAATTCGAGAAACACTTTCTAATCTTGCACAAATAAACTTTATTAATTTTATAGTTTATATACATAGATTTTTATCGCATTTAATGGATCGAAATGGACTATTAATAAAACGCATTCAAATAAAAAAAGGCACTCGTTATTTAATAATTAAAACTGTGACGATGTACTGAAGTTTTATGTTATACTGATATTAAGTAATGTTTATAGCAAAAGTAAATCCATAATTAGTTCAGGTAAATGTGACCATTTTAATGTAATTAGCTGTTTCATCAATTTGAAATTTAATATATATATATATATATATATATATATATATATATAATTATACTGTATGACAATTATGCTGAATAAATCTACTAACACTACTACTACTACTACTACTACTACTACTACTACTACTACTACTACTAATTAACCATTTATACGATGCTTTGATTGATAATTAAATACAATAAGGGTACAGATCAAACTAGGGGGCGATTGTTGCAGATCTGCATGATCTATAAATTATATTAGATAATCAAGTTGAACACATACGTGCATACACTCAAGTGTGATATTTAACATCAATGTGATGTGCTTTGATTGATTAAAGTACAATTAATACACATGTTCACATGATAAGCATAAGTTAAATTGCCATTACATAATTCTAGCTGAAGTGCATTTTATTTTAATTCTTACAAATGTACATTCTTGTGCACTGACTTTATAGTCGGAAGGACTGCAGCAATATCGTACAATATAATAAACTGATCAAAAGAACAAACGGATGCCAACATTGGATATGATTTGTTCCGAAACCAATTTTTGACAAGCCAGTCGTGTTACATTGTGCCATTGCGTAGAATATCTGATAAATTGTTAAATATTAGTTAATGTTTGACAGAAATGAATGCAATATCATAATGGTGTATTCATGGTTTAAGACCATATATTATGACATGCCTAAATATATGATTGAAATATAAATAGTATACACTTTCACATGATAAGCATTCAATAATGTTATATATATAGCCATTATATAATTCTAGCTGAAGAGCATATTATTTAAATTCTTATAGATATACATAATTGTGCCCAAAATTTATAGTCGGAAAGATCGTAGCAATATCGTAAAATATAAAAAAAAATGATCAAAAGAACAAACAGATGCCAACATTGACTGAAACTGTTTTTTTACGAAAATCAATTTTTGACAAACCAGTAGTGTTACATTGTTCCATTGCGTAGAATAACTGATAACATGTTCATTATTAGTTAATGTTAGACAGAAATGTGTCATATGTAAGCATCATTGGAATATATAGTGCAATATCATAATGGTTTATTCATGGTTTACGACCATACATTATGACATGCCTAAAAGGAAATAAAATCAGAACTTAATCATAAAGCATAATAATGTTCTAGGATTGCTACCATAATGTCTGGTCAACTGTAACACATATCAACTAATTTGCAAATTTAAAAGTTTGCTTTCACTATGTTCCTTAATGCTTAAATAATATATCAATGTAATACTTTAATACAATTAACACCTATTATTGCCCATGTACAGCCCGTGTCACTGTACACAGTAGTTCATTGTCACGTAACATCATGTACTTGTCATGTATTTGTCCTTTTTACACGAAGGTTAACAACTTTATTTATACATGTGGTTATTATATGGTTTTAGACAGGATAAATAAAGGATCATGAAGTTTGTTGACATATTGCCTCGGTAGCGCAGTAGGCAGCGCGTCAGTCTCATAATCACACAATAGAGCGATCTGAAGGTCGTGAGTTCGATCCTCACCCGGGGCAAATGTTTTGCTCATTTCTCTTAACAAAGATCGAAGTTAAAAACAATGAAATCAACCGATCGCAGAGATTTGATAATATTATGGGAGTGTCATCACAATAAGTAAGAGTATTACTATAAAAATAGTACAATTTTGCAATTAATGTTTTACATCCGTTTTTAATTACTTTTTTGTCGTTCGTTGTAAAATATATAGATCCACAAGAAGAAACAAAAATAATGCTATAGTAAATTATTCCGTCTGTTCCAAGTTCTGGACGCCTTGGAAATATAATAATAATGGGAAATGCAAGTAATTGCATTCTACATAGGTCTTAGCGTTATTGGTCTGACGTCTACTTGAGACATTTAACTGCAGATACGTAGACAAGTTTGAGAGCACGCAAACTATTCTTGTCGCGATGATGTAAACTGGATGACGTTTGACTTGACCAAATGCATTAAAAATGCACCGAAATTTAATTTAGACTCTTGATGATATTTATAGCTATCAGGATATCGCGATGACAGTGGTGTTTACTGATGATAATGTATCTATTTTACATTTTAGTTTTTAATAATAAACAAGAGCAGTAAAAGATTCGATTTATCGGTTAGACATTGTTGTGAATCATAGCACAATTCTTACACGAGGAGGGTTAAAAAATGTCATTCGGCATGCCTTATCAATCGCATAACGTTATGTTATCCAAAAGATGTATTTTTTTGCAATAACACTCAACCTTATTTCAACGGACACATTGATACCAAATATGCCAGTGTTTTTGTGTTTAAAACCATCAAATATCTTGGTTAAAAACAACCACTACTCCTGTACACTAGCGTTAAAAAATTAGTAAGAGATATACGAAAACGGGAGCAAAAATGACATATAATGACACGTTGTCTCCTTGGAGTGTATACAAATGACATTTATAATGAGTTATGCCTCGCTTATGGAGAGAATACTCATATTTTATATCAGTATCTGATTTGACTGTTTCAAGGTGGGCAAAAATATAAATGGCATAGGTAAAATAAAAGATGCTTACATGTATATATCTGCCACCAGGCACTGCAAATGGCCAACAAATGGTCACGAAAGTTCATTATATTGTGCGCACATATGCAAAATTAAAAACGTTCTTTTGTGGCACGTACATGTATTCTGCAAACTTTCAAAAGCAAGTGCCCATTCATTTTGATACTCTTATAGGAAATGGGACGAATATGTGCAAAGCGGATACCAAATATAGTGTCAGTAGACCAAAAGGGCACCCGTTTTTAAGAAAAAATGATGTTTGTTTTGAATATATTGAAAGTCTACCTGAGAAGATTCTTTTTGACATTGTGACAGGTGAAAAAAAAACATGGATTAAACTTTAAAACATTTCAAAAAAGATAAAAATATCCACAAAAAAAGTCACAAAGCACTGTTAAATATTTAGGTTATGATTTAAACTGATTTATTTTACTTCGATTATGAAACAACTTAGATAAGTTTTCTTGGGTAGAACCAGTACAAACCATATGCAGAAAAAGTGTCTTGCTCAAGGAAATTGCATATAGCAGATCCGAACGAGGGTCCGGGGCTCTACCACTGGAACACTCTCCATATTTAGGTCATGTCCTGGATATTATTCTGTCGTAGAATGCCTGTGCAGCAAATATAATAAAAAAATGCTTCTACAGATATAACATGTTCTTGAGTTTGATACTAGGAGAACGCGTTGTAATCCATTCACCCAATCTCATTTTCACCAAGCTATTTCAGCTTGGTTTAACAGCCTTAAAAAGCATTCAAATCATGACTAAAAGTTCAAGAAAGAATTCGAGAAACACAATCTAATCTTGCACAGATTACATTGATGGTTTTGGTAGTAAATATAAAAATAGTTTTTATATGCGTTAAATAGACATTATGGTACTATTGATAATAAGTATTCAAATTAAAAAGATACTCGATATCTAATATTTATAACCGTGTGATGTACTAAAGATTTGTGAAATAAAGATATTGTAAAATGCTGATAGCAAAAATAGATCCATTAATAGTTTAGATTAATATGATCATTTTAATGTAACTAGCTGTTAAAATTAGGTAATTTGATATATATATATATATAATTATACTGTATGCCATGTATGCTGATTAAAACTACTAACATGACTACTACTATTAATACTACTACTACTACTACTACTATATATTAACCATTTAAACGGTGTTTGAGTGATAATTAAATGCAAATAAGTGTCAAGGTCAAACTAGGGGCGGGGATGGGTGTTTGTTTCAGTATATCTAATAATACATATGCATCAAGGAAACTTTAGTGTAACAGAAACAGTACTATTCTAAAAAAGTATGCGCGTTTTATTGTTGTATTTAAATACGAACCCTACTCATTTGATATTGGTTTGCGTAAATATTTATCTAATGAACGAAATTATGTTGAACATTAAATATGCAGCAATAATCAAAATATTGCAAGACTAAACTTTTACTTGAATTATAATGAAAATTCTACGGTCTCACTTCACAGTCGAATTTTGTTCTTTATTCTTTATAAAATAAGGTCTAGGATTTCAACGGAAAAATCCACATTTAAAACAAACAAACAATTTTTCATAGAAGGAATGTATCTCCAATTGAAAATGCACACTAACTGGCAGAATGATAAGTTGTTTTTTTAAAAGGTTGACACCCTCAGAGTTTTAAAATATAATCCTCCATCCTCATTAATACATGCATCTGTTAAAATAATTTAAACGTCACATTTAAACACAAGTAATGTCTCACTGCAATATATGCTATGCCTGCTTTCCGTCTACACATCTGCAGCAAGAAGTAACACACTACATAGGATTTTTAAGCACACGAATAATGTTATAGTGTTTTTTTTTTTTTTTTTTTTTTTTTTTTTTTTTTGTTTGTTTTTTGTTTTGTTTTTTTTTTGTTGTTTTTTTTTTTTTGGGGGGGGGGGGAGATGCACAATTGTATAGTGAGACGTATATTTGATAATGTTATTTATAATGATAATGAATTTATATCTAACTACATTGATAATAAGATTGATGACCATGATGATGCCAATGATGATAATGATGTTGTCGAAGGTGGTGAAAACGACTTCGTTTATGAAGTTAAAATTAATTTAATAATTGGTCTAATATTATTGATGATAAGGATGGCAGAGTTATCTAAAGCATTGAAGTAAAACTACTGCATTTACCATATAACTAAAAACCAAATCGAATAATGACAAAAATTGTTTTAAGTTTGTGTGGGAAAAGACTATTACTGGTATGATAAAGGACAAATGTTATAAAGTTTGTCTGTAATGAACACAGATGAGAAGTCCTGCGATGCATGCTTTTGTGCGATAGCAGCAGATATAGGTCAGGACATTACTCAACTCTAGACAACACTATTGAAAGTCTGTCACAATATTCCTCTCAGTTCCATTCCGTGTTCATAACGTCTCACACACCAATTAATTTTGTACTGTTCTACATATAGAGACATGCACTTCTGGAACACTGGATACATTACCAATGGTTCTAAAAGTGCCTTATTCCCATAGATAGTCCTCTGTTGGTCCAAATATGCAGAAAAAAACATGGGGTTGACCAGGTTGCTTTTTCACAATTTCGATGGTTTGATGGCACCCCTTCATTTTTGACAATTCTGGCCCATTTGTTGCAGTGTATCACTACGCATCTTTAAACTGTTATAGCATCATCAAACAGTTCCCAGGGTCACGCAAACTTTGCAGAAATCATGAAAATGTTCCAATGTTCCCATATGCACAAAGAAATATGACATTTTATGCATTTTAAAAAAAAAAAATACCCAACCGCTTTACACAGCTCTAATTTCTTTGGCGTAATAATCTTGCTACCGCATGTAAGGGAGGTAATTGTTCAGTGAGACCTTGAAGAGTAGAAATTATCATGACATGTGACTGAAATTTTTGTCGAACAAACCTTTACCATTTCTAAATATAAAAATACGCCTTTTGAATTCATAGCGCAACTGTTTTCGAATTCATGCACCAAAATAAGATGGCAGTCACACATGCATAAATCAGTTTCGGACGACTCAAAAACAGGAAAAACTGCCAAATTTTTTTAGCCATTGTACCTTAATAAAAATAATTCTAGAAAAAGAAACACTTTGAAAATGTCCTTGTATTGCCTCCTATAGTGTATCTATCTGACTGCATATTCATTTTATTGTATATGCAACAATACATAACTTAAGTGTCAAAATGCATGACCATATATGGATAAATAGTTGTTTTTGCTTCAAATAATGCTCTGTTTTGTTGCAAAAATATATATATGACTTTTTTTTATATCTATAACAAACAAATATTAATGTTTGAAGGTGCCCAGCAATAATTTGCATGTCACTGACACTAACCATGCCCCCTTTTTCAATACATGAATGAATAACATACTTTTGTACATGCATTAGATTCATTATCAACTATGAATATATCCCTTACCAATTGAGGTATCTATTAGGCATATATTAAATTCCAGTACTATTTTGTTTATTTTATCAATAAAAATAGCAAATGAAAGTAAAGTGTGCATAAAAGTCACTTTAAAGCAAGAAAATGAAACGATGAATGAAAATGAGACAAAATATGGATACAGCATATTTGGCTGGAACGATAAGCTCATTGCAAAAAGACGGTTTACTAAAGCGCATCTTTTTACGACAAATTAGTTTGAAATAAATATATCAAAGAATATCGCGATAAGAAATATTTGTCGCGAGATGACTCTTTACTTTACAGTGTTTCCAAAACTGGCATAAAAAAATGGGCAGTTAAAATAGAGTTGTTGCAATAATTATATGAAAATTAGAAATTGTCATATTGGAGAATGCTATACTGTTGGATGTGGAGAAAACTATTGTACACATTCAATAACAGACAGTGAAAAAACATCATCTTCAATGAGAAAAATCTATATTCTATAGCAAGCATCATGTATTTTTATTTGAAAAAAAAGTAAGAAGAACAACCGAAAGAAATCAGATGATGGTACAAAAGTTTCAAGCACAGGTTAACTAAACGCTGAGAAATTATTATGCGAATCTGTTTCGCGTCATTTCAAAGATGTCGCATTTTACCATTTACCTGAATGTCCAAGAGTAGGTAAATACTGTGTATAAGCCAGACCCAGCCGCATAAATATCAACAATGAGGAGAAAAAAATGACAGTAAAACAAAAATGGCAGTCATACGCCATACCATTAAAATGAAACGCGACAGTTTGGCGGTCGGTCAGTTTGGCGGTCGGTATATATCGAAAACTGGATACAGAGCTGTTGATAACAAATATCAATGACAAAATAATGAAACAGGAAATTTCTCCATAATTCATGATCAATATAATATTAATTGATAAACAGTGACATAAAAACATTATTGCTCATACGCGACCAACCGTATTGTCAAAAAGCATGCTCTAAAGAGTGGAAACAGTATCGCGACAAATGTTACCATTTTTATGTGGGTGGGGTATGAATTATACATAAATAATGAGTTTCTAACACAAAAAAAATGGTTTTACTTACATGAATCATGAAATATGGATGCAGTGAATGCTCTAGACATGCTTTTGTTGTGATATATTAGCATCACTTTCTCTCTGTGTGACTTTCAAGTGTTTTTAAGTGCAAACTTCTATTCATTTTAGCCAGGATTTTGAGACAGATGGCTAAAATCAAGTCTTATCACATGATGCAGCAAAGCATATTTGCATACATGATCATTTCTTTTTCAGTTAAATAGATGATCTCACTTTGTGTTCCTTCCATTGAATTGAATAAATCCTGATTCCAACATTTCCATGACAAATTTTCAGCTGCTCAGTCTCATTGCTCTATTTGCTTTACTGTTTTAGCTTCAAGTTTGGTTTTGCCTGTGTGACACTTCTCTATTTCACTCAAAGTCATCCATTTTTCACAAAAATACATTTATTTTTCCATTTAAAGGTTTCAAATACAATATTTCCTATAGAAAGTGACATATTTTGAAAAAAAAAGTAAATCTGAATCACAAAGATGCAGTTTCTTCCCAGCGTCTACCGAAAATGATCTGGTTCTTGAACGTCTCACACACCAATTAATTTTGTACTGTTCTACATATAGAGACATGCACTTCTGGAACACTGGATACATTACCAATGGTTCTAAAAGTGCCTTATTCCCATAGATAGTCCTCTGTTGGTCCAAATATGCAGAAAAAAACATGGGGTTGACCAGGTTGCTTTTTCACAATTTCGATGGTTTGATGGCACCCCTTCATTTTTGACAATTCTGCCCATTTGTTGCAGTGTATCACTACGCATCTTTAAACTGTTATAGCATCATCAAACAGTTCCCAGGGTCACGCAAACTTTGCAGAAATCATGAAAATGTTCCAATGTTCCCATATGCACAAAGAAATATGACATTTTATGCATTTTAAAAAAAAAAAATACCCAACCGCTTTACACAGCTCTAATTTCTTTGGCGTAATAATCTTGCTACCGTCATGTAAGGGAGGTAATTGTTCAGTGAGACCATAATGAGTTTTATGTAAACATTATATCCATAATTCATTTGTCTTCCAAGCGCTTGCTGGTCAAGGGTAAGGTGATCATTTATAAGAAGAATCAAATAAAAACACCCACACGTATGTGCTTGTCCAAATTATATATTGGTTTTAGCAGTCCGATTAATTCAAATGCATGATCGCATTTCTTTAAAATGCCTTTACTTACACGTAAAAGTTCAAAGCAATTTAGATTACCATCAATTTTGCATTTAATATTGAATGAATATGATAGTTTTCCATGTTTAATTCCAAATAAAATATTCAAAATCAGTGTCTTGCCAAAACAATGTTGCGAAAAATGCTATGATTCAATTGGTTATGTAAAGATAATATATAGATAAAATGAGGTTGATTTTGATTATGTTTTATCTTACATGCCCCGAGAAAGAAACAACAATCACTTCTGTTTCGATGGAACATAAGGCAATTGTGATAATATATGTCTGAATGGCTGTAGATCTGCATGATGCATTAATCATATTAGAATATCATGTTGAACATATACGTGCATACACTCAAATGTGCTTTTTAACATCAAGTTGATATGCTTTGATTGATTAAGTATAAATAGTATACACGTTCACATGATAAGTATTGGTTAAGATGCCATTATACAATTCTAGCTGAAGAGCATATTATTTTAATTCTCACAAATGTACATTCTTGTGCACTGACTCTATAGTCGGAAGGACCTAAGCAATATTGTACAATATAATAAACTGATCAAAACAACAAACGGATGACAACATGGATTGAAATTATTTTGTTACTAAAACCAATTTTTGACAAACCAATCGTGTAACATTGTGCCATTGCGTAGAATAACTGATAACTTGTTAAATATTAGTGAACATTTAACAGAATTGTGCCATAAGTAAACATTATTGGAATATATAATGTAATACCTTAATGGTTTATTCATGGTTTGGGGCCATGTATTATGACATGCCTAAAAGGAAATACAATAAAAAAATAATCATAAAGTATAATAATGATTTAGAATTGCTATCATAATGTCCGAACAACTGTGACACATATCAACTGATTTGCAAATTATAATGTTTGCTTTTACTATGTTCCTTAATGCTTAAATGTTATATTTATGTAATACTTTAATACCATTGACACCTTTTATTAACCACGTACAATTCCAGCCCGCCTCATTGTACACAGTAGCTCATTGTCACGTTACATCATGTACTTACCATGTATTTGTCCTGTTTACACAAAGTTTAACAACTTTATTTGTTACTGTATGGTTTAAGACAGGATAAATGAAGGAGCCTAAAGTGTGTTGATATATTGCCTCGGTAGCGCAGTAGGCAGCGCGTCAGTCTCATAATCACACATAGAGCGATCTGAAGGTCGTGAGTTCGATCCTCACCCGGGGCACATATTTTGCTCATTTCTCTTATCAAAGTTCAATGTTAAAACATGAAATCAACAGATCACGAAGACGTGATAATTTTATGGGAATGTCATCACAAAAATTAAAATATTTTATGAAAAGATGAATTTGGCAAATAATGATTAAAAAAAACAACATTTGTTATGGTTCGGCGTAAAATTGCTTTAAGTAAGATAAAGTTTGGGTATGTGCTGTTTTACATCGGATTTTAATTACTTTTTTAACAATCGTTGTAAAATATAGAGATCAATAAAAAGAAAAAAAAAGAAATAGTGCTATAGTAAATTATTCCGTCAGTTCTCAGTACCGGACGCCTTGGAAATATAATAATAATGGAACATGCAAGTAATTTCATTCTATGAAGTCGTAGCATGATCGGTCTAACGTTTATTTGAGACATGCAACTGCAGATACGTAGATACGTCTGAGAGCACGCAACATATTGACATATTCACTTGATGACGTTTGACTTGACAAAATGCACTGAAAGACGAGTTAACTGAGACTCGTCTTAATAATATTTATAACTATCAGGATATCGCGATGGCTGTGGCGCTTACTGAGGATAATGTATCTCTTTTACATTTTAGTTTTTAATAATAATCAAGAGCATTAAAAGATTCGATGTTTCGGTTAGACATTATTGTGAATCAGAGCGCGTTTCTTATACGAGGAGTGGTCAAAAAGTTATGCCATTTGGCATACCTTATCAATCGCATAACGTTATGTTATCCAAGAGAAGTAGTTTTTACAATAAACACTCGACCTGTTATCAACGGACACATTGATACCAAATATGCCCGTAATAACGTGTTTAAAACAAACGAATATCTTGGTTAAAAACAACCACTACTCCTGTACACTATCACTTTGTCTCCTTGGCGTGTGTACAAATGACATTTATAATGAGTTATGCCTCGCTTATGGAGCGATGGGGGTTTGTTTCTGTGCGTTTTATTGTTGTGTTTAAATGCTAACCCTTCTCATTTGATATTGGTTTGCGTAAATATTGATCTAATCAACGAAATTATGTTAAACATTAAATATGCTGCAATAATCAAAATATTGCAAGACTAATCTTTAACTTGAATTATAATGAAAATTTTACTGTTTCATTACACAGTCGATTTTGTTCTTTATTCTTTAAAAAAATATGGTCTAGGTTTTCAACTGAAAAATCAACATCTAAAGGGATCATATTTGCATATTACTGTCAATTCCTTGTCCTAAATACACACGCCCAGCATGAAGATGCACTTATAACTAAGATATGTACGCTTCTTAAGTGTATAATTGCATAACCTTTTTATTACAAACATCGGGTTTCTGAAGCCATGTTTTTGTTTTGTTTATAATTGCAATTTTCAACGAACCGCTTTACGGAGTTCAATGTAAACATTGCGCAGTTCTTTATTGCGGGACGTATTAAAGTTTTGGCCAATATTAAATTACTGTTAATTTGTTAATTTTCAAGTAAATAAAGGTTATACGTCAATACATAAGCATTATTACACTGCATACAGGAAAAGTATGGATTATCAGCGTGTTTGTGTTACTTGCCAATATAATTCCTTTCAAAAAATACACAATTTTTCATAGAAAGAATGTATCTCCAATTGAAAATGCACACTTATTGGCAGAATGATCAGCTTGTTTATTTAAAAGGGTGACGCCCTCAGATATTTTAAAATATAGTCCTCAGTCTTAATTAATACATGCATCTGTTAAAACACTTTAAACGTCACATTTTAACACAAGTGATGTCTCACTGCATTATATGCTATGCCAGTTTTCGATATACTCATCTGCAGCAAAAAGTCGGACTGCATAGGTTATTTTAAGCAGGGAATAATGTTACAGTGGTTGTTTTTTTTGTTTTTTTTAAGTTTTTGTTTTTGTTTTTTGTTGTTGTTTTTTTTTGGGGGGGGGGGGGGGGGGTGATGCACAACTGTGTAGTAAGACGTATAGTTGATAATGTTATTTATAATGATAGTGAATTTATATCTTACTACATTGATAATAAGATAGATGAACATGATGAAGACAATGATAATAATGATAATGATGGCGATGGTGGAGAACGACTTCGGTTATGAAGTGGAAGTTACTTAGTAATATGTTTAATATTGTTGATGATAAGGATGGCAGAGTTTTCTTAAGCATTGAAATAAAATGTAATTATCATATAACTAAAGACCAAATCGAATAATGAAATATTTTGATTTAGGTTTATTTGGTTTTAGCAGTTCAGATTATTTCAAATGCATGATTGCATTTCTTAAAGATGCTTATACTTACACGTAAAAGTTCGATGCAATTTAGATAACCATCGATTTTGCATTTAATATTGAATGAATATGACAATTTCCTTGTTTTAGTCCAAATTTAATATTTAAAATCAGTGTCTTGGCAAAACAATGTTGCTAGAAATGCTATGATTAAATTGGATATGTAAAGATAAGATATAGAAACTACTTACATGTAGTTGATATTAATTATGTTTTATCTTACATGCCCTGAGAAAGAAAACAATTACTCCTGTTTTAATGGGACATACGGTAATTTCGATAATATATGTCTGAAAGGTTGTAGATCTGCATGATGCATTAATCATATTAGAATATTAAGTTGAACATATACGTGCATAGACTCAAATGTGGTTTTTGACCTCAAGTTGATATGTTTGATTGATTGAAATATAAATATTATACACTTTCACATGATAAGCATTCAATAAAGTGATTTATATTTCCATTATACAATTCTAGCTGAAGAGCATATTATTTCAATTCTTTTATGTATACATTTTTGTGCGCTGACTTTATAGTCGTAAGGATCGTAGTAAAATCGTACAATATAATAAACTGATCAAAAGAACAAACAGATGCTAACATTGACTGAATCTGCTTTGTTACGAAAACCAATGTTTGACAAACCAATCGTGTTACATTGTGTCATTGCGTAGAATAATTGGTATATTTTTAAATATTAGTTAATGTTTGACAGAAATGTGTCAAATGTAAACATTATGGAATATATAATGCAATATCATAATGGTTTATTCATGGTTTAAAACCATATATTAAGACATGCATAAAAGGAAATAAAATCATAATTTAATCACAAAGCATTATAATGTTCTAGAATCGTTACCATAATGTCCGGTCAACTGTCACACATTACAACTAATTTACAAATTAAAATGTGTACTATAACTATGTTCCTTAATGCTTAAATTATATATGAATGTAATACTTTAATACTATTTACACCTACTATTACCCATGTACAGTGTCAGCCCGCCTCACTGTACACAGTAGTTCATTGTCACGTTACATCATATACTTGTCATGTATTGGTCCTGTTTACACGAATTTTAACAACTTTATTTATACATGCGGTTATTGTATGGTTTTAGACAGGATTAATGAAGGAGCATTAAGACTGTTGGTATATTGCCTCGGTAGCGCAGTAGGCAGCGCGTCAGTCTCATAATCACACAATAGAGCGATCTGAAGGTCGTGAGTTCGATCCTCACCTGGGGCAAATGTTTTGCTCATTTCTCTTAACAAAGTTCAAAGTTAAAAACAATGAAATCAACAGATCGCGGAGACGTGATAATATTATGGGAATGGCATCACAACAAGTAAGAGTATTACTATGAACAGTTGAATTTTGCAATTGGTATTTTACATCCGTTTTTAATTACCCTTTTGTCAACAGTTGTAAAATATATAGTTTAATAATAAGAAAAAAAAAGAAATAGTGCTATAGTAAAATATTCCGTCAGTTCCAAGTACAGGACGCCTTGAAAATATAATAATAAAGGAAAATGCAAGTAATTACATTCTACATAGGTCGTAGCGTTATCGGTCTGACGTTTACTTGAGACATTTAACTGCAGATACGTAGACAAGTCTGAGAGCACGCAAAATATTCTTGTCGCGATGATATAAACTGGATGACGTTTGACTTGACCAAATGCATTAAAAATGCACCGAAAGTTAACTTAGACTCGTCTTGATGATATTTATAACTATCAGGATATCGCGATGACAGTGGGGCTTACTGAGGATAATGTATCTCTATTACATTTTAACTATTAATAATAAACAAGAGCATTAAAAGAATCGATGTATCGGTTAAACATTGTTGTGAATCAGAGCGCATTTCTTACACGAGGAGGGTTCAAAAAGTCATTCGGCATGCCTTATCAATCACACAACATTATGTTATCCAAGATATGTATTTTTTGCAATAACACTTGAACTTATTTCAACGGACACATTGATATCAAATTTGCTAGTATTTTCGTGTTTAAAACAATCGAATATTTTGGTTAAAAATCAACAATTATTCCTGTACACTAGCACTAAGAAATTGGTAAGAGATATACGAAAGCGGGTGCAAAAATGACTTATATAATGACACTTGTTCTCATTGACGTGTGTACAAATGACATTTATAATGAGTTATACCTCGCTTATGGAGAGAATACGTATATCTCATATCAGTATCTGATTTGACTGTTTCAAGGTTGGCAAAAAACAAAAAAGGCACAGCTAAGATAAAAGATACTTACTTGTGGTCATAAAAGTTCAATTTATTGTTCGCACAGATGCAAGATTAATAACGTTCGGTCGTGGCACGTACATGTATGCTGAAAATTTCAAAAGCAAGTGCCCATAAATATTGACACTCTAATTTAAAATGAGACGAATAAGTGCAAAGTGGATACCAAATATATTGTATGTAGACCAAAAGGGCACCAGTATTTAAAACACAGAAAGTTGTTATGAATATATCGAAAGTTGACAGGAGAAGGTTTTTGACATTGTGACAGGTGATAACACATGGATACAATTTTTCAAACCTTTCAAAAATATGATTTTAAATTTGAGAAACAGAAGCTGCTAAACGTCATTGCATTTCAAAATCAGCAATGATCGACAAAAGGATAATGTAAGCTATTTCGTCAGCATCCATGAACAGCTTCAGGAATGTATGAAAAAGTTAATGAGACTACTCGAATGTGTAAATCATACTGAACAGGAGTAACTTCCTTGAAATATGCCAGGTGCGTTGTAAAACAAATAAACCATTGAAGATGAGTATCTTTTAATGACTTTAACGTTATCGAGAGACTTTAGACATACAAAGTACATTATTAAGCTTGATTACCCAACACCTATATATTGATATTTAAGCCATTTTTCCAAACCTATGGTATGACAAAACCGGTGATCGAACTCACAACCTTTCGCATGCGAGGCGGATGCTCTACCACTAGACCATCACCACGGTCAAAGATAGTACAAAGCCAGAAAGTGGTCTGAGATAATGTCAAAAAGATATGTAAATAGATTAATAGTATTTGCATAGAAACTATGAAAACTTGTTTTATTCAGAGATACGTATTATTTGTGGCATTCAGTGTAAGCCAAATATTGCCTGAGATTATCTTATATTTGATAGCGATGAAGAGGCAGTCTTCGACTTATACTGAACATTTACACTTGAAGTCAAATAGGTACCAAGGACAAACTCATAAGAATATCAGAACTTGCTTCAAACGAAATGCAAATAGAATTGATTGATATTTTTCTAGGAAATTGATACCATAACAACATATGAACTGTTACACATACAGACTACTACATGTGCTTTCAAGGATGTTTTGATTTACAATGTTCCAAATAGATATAGTCATTTAGTACTTTATACAGCTGAACCCATGTATAGCCCGTGCTCAATGTCATACAGCGCGACTGTCCCTAAGTCCACTGTCATTTTACATCATGTTCTTACCATGTATTTGTCCTGTTAAAATTGTTTCGCAGCTTAAGTTGAATATAGGTGATGTTGTTATTATTTTAGGGGGGAATAAATGTAGGAACATAATATATGTAAATATATAGCCTCGGTAGCGCAGTAGGCAGCGCGTCAGTCTCATAATCACACCTAGAGCGATCTGAAGGTCGTGAGTTCGATCCTCACCCGGGGCATTTATTTTACTTATGTCCCCTTTTATAAATTCACACTTGAGGAACATGAAACACACAGAAGACGTAGTGAGTTTATGTTGAATAAGGAAACCCTTACCTTCTTATTATTTTATTTAAATATATAGCTACACTATTTCATTTATAAAAAAAAATGGTTAACAATGAATGTTATAATGACACTACGAAAAACATATTTGATGTAAAGGTTTTTCTCTTACAGTATTACAGTGTCTAGATGACGACTAGATGGGCGTTTATTTTGACAATGGGGGATCTCTTTGCATTGACACGGTTCATTTAAGCATCGAAATGGAAGAATAAAAACGAATGGAGAGTTTGAACCCCAGACTATTTATAACTGATCACATAACGAGAAAACATGGACATAAAACGTCACACTTCACAGCTCCAATCCTTTTTTCCCCACGGCAACATGATTCTTACGCTTAAAAAAAGGCCTATGCAATATATTTTCAAAATGGTTCATAGTAGTTGTGATTTCTTGCTACATATGAGTAGAGCAAATGTTGGCATAGTATATACTGCAATAAGACATTACTGGTTTAAAAAA
The DNA here is from genome assembly GCA_029582155.1 of Panopea generosa. Classification (NCBI taxonomy): domain Eukaryota; kingdom Metazoa; phylum Mollusca; class Bivalvia; order Adapedonta; family Hiatellidae; genus Panopea; species Panopea generosa. The sequence continues at coordinate 14,762,223 of CM055911.1, read as the reverse complement.
AAGTGACTTTTATAGGATTTCAACTTATGCATGTATTTATGAGCATTTTAGGATTTCTTTCTTCAAAAAAATCTCAGGGTGGCACTGCACCCTCTTTAAACAACAACCTGGTCAACATACCAGTTATTGTGCATTTTTGTGTGGGTATACATTCCTGCTACATGTATGATACAAAATATTTTTACGCTGGAAACCCTCGACCTTATTTTATATAGAACAAAGAACACATTTCAACTGTGTAGTGAGACCTAAAATCTTTTTACGCGGTTGAGAAAGTGCATGTTTTTCCTTGGCGATTTGCGTTCTACTCTACCCCAACTTCACTGCGGCATTCTTCCTCTTATGATTGAAGCGGATCGATATGTTGGCGAGAACCCAAATCAAAGACTTTGCAGATTCTGTGACACAAACTCAATTGAAACTCAACTGCATTTTTACTTAACTTATCATTCTATTACGATATTTTACGCTTAATTGCTACGAGAAATTGAAGCACATCATACTTAGTGATCAATGAAAAGCTTTAACCAAATATTTCCTTAAAAGAAGAAACTCTGATTACAATAAATATAACAATGGATAAAAGATATATTGGACTTTAAAAGTATTTTAGGTGGATGGAACACTGTTGTTATACTTTTTTGATATCTTGAAGTTAACTATGAGAGGTATTCGCAGGGGTGGAGTTATTTTGTTAAAATAAGGGAATGCACGTTTGCGATGTTAAATATATATCATTGAGGAGACGTTTATAATACTGTGCAAGTATGAGGACACAATTATATGCAAACTCATACTTTCTGATTGGAGCATTCTTCTGAACACATACTTTGATCAGAATAATTAATGTCTTTTAAACGTCTATAGTCAGTGTCATTGAGTTACCTTAACATGCAATCAGTACCTCATATTTATCTTACTGGAAAATGAAAGTTACCATTAACACATGCACGCAAAACATTCAAGATTTTCAAGATTGAAGATTTCTTTATTTGTAACTTAAACATAGTAAATGTATAATGTTTCTCATTACATACATATATTATACATACACCCAATACATTTATTTATCATTTTATTATTTTTTTAAATATTTCTCAATATCTGAAACATTTAAAGTGGAATCTGTTTATCTGTAGTTTATATTTCAAAATGAGACTGGACTTAATTTATTATAAATGAAATTCGCAAACAATTTACTTTTAATAAATATATAAAATTTCATAAATCATCCATGATAGCATCCATGATAGTTAATATATATGTTAACACACACACACACACACACACACACACACACGAGAAATGGGTGTAGTAGCTCAGCATTTGGTACATGCATAAGTCGATTTACATCAAATACTAGATGTTCAGTGTGAGGCAACGAAATATAAGACGTAGAACACTATTTCGTGAAATGTACTTTATTTTCAAGGGAACAACGGCAGACTACGGCGATATAATACATCCAATCTTTACATATTGCTTTTTAGAAAAAAAACAACAACTTATATTCACGCTGAAAACTACTGATTTATGTTTACAGCTCTGCAGCAATTGACCAAAGACACAAAACATTTCATTATTTATTAACTGTATATACAAGTGTATCTAATGTAAGCCTAAAGGCGGCTAATATAATTAAAAGTATAAAGTGTTATATAAATTATCTTTTTAAAACCATTATTTGGAATTTCCTTTTCTTTTTTTTCTAAACCATTCATCGTTATGTCAACTATCTGAGATCTGATTTTAAATCCTATCAATTGTCATTTTGCGTATTGAGATTGACCGAACTGTTTTGCTTATACGCATGTTCAAATAATAACAAAACTAAGCAAGCCCAGAATTATTTAACATATGGCCGGTATTTATCAAAATTTAAACTAATTGCAACAGAAAACACATTTTTTTTATTTTCTGTGAACATCAACACAGTGATTTACAGACTCCCCGGCGGCTTGAATAATGCATAGCAACCGCTGCACTATACTGTGCACTCCTAACATTAAATGATATGGCGATGAGAAACGGTAGAGAATCGTTACACCCTCTGGGAGAAACGGTAACACTTGAAAACATCAAAATTATTAATTTCAGCAGTATGGAAGTTTTTTTTTATTTGGTTTCAACGGCTGTTTGATCATAAGAATATAACAGCAATGTACCGCAATATAATTTAATAAATTGAAATGTAATTTCAAGAAGTTTATATAAAATATCGAATATATGATATAGTTTACACATATTCAGGAATAAACTCGCGAAAGAGTATTCAAAACTAGCGGAGATGCATACTCGTTTCAAGAGACTATTTATTTATTGCCAAGAAAAACATTTCGGTTCTTAAGCCGATTGAATTCACCACCGTAGATAGACATGTTCTTTGTTGAACGTTACAGTAACTATTCTTTGTGACTCTGATTCCTTCCTTCGTCGAGACTCAACTGACCGTGTAACGGAGTTCCGAGGTTTCTAAGTAATAATATGTGCTACGTCCAGTTTTTCCCAATGTCTTCTTAAGAAGTGTATGGTTAATTGTTCAGTCAGCTCTCTGTAAATAACGTAATAAAAAAAAATGCGAAAGTAACTATTCTACAGAGGACGTTTAGTGACCACAATATCTTGATTGGAAGATATAAACACAAAGATATAACTTGCACATTCGATACTCCAGAATTAATCTTAATGCTAAAATTATCAGTTTGACGTTTTTTTTTAAATATGCAACTGTAGAAACGACCTCTGGCATATATCCATACGAAGTATTTTGATCACGACGCTGTCCATTGTACGTCATGTGATTAGACCTAACTGCAATAACAATGCAATAAAAATCGAAATGACGTAGAAGCGTTGTCTTGGCAACCTGTATAACTACCAGGATATCGCAGTAGCAGTATTGCTTACATGTTATACTATTATGTTTAATATTGAATATATGTTTAATCCCATATATGTTATCATTTTTATAGGTTCATACTATCAACGGCATTCAATTTGTTACATTTGGGTTTTAAATTGATTATATTGTTAAATAATATTTAAAAAAAACAAGATAAGAAAGTTCAGTCTTGTCTTATAATTCATGCAATGTCTAGATTTGATTTAAACATATTTATTCAATTCAATTTTACATACATAAATTTGATACAAAAACCCTACCTTTGTCTCAAGGCGTTAACTATATATACGTTTTACATATTCGTTTCTATAACGAACAACAGTAGTTCAAATTCTGATGTGTAAGTTAGAATTTGTGCATCAGGTCATACTGTCAGAATCATGTAGAAACCGGTAAATAAGCGTATAGTTATTACCTAAATTTAAGCGTAAATCAAAAATAAGCCAATAGGACCTTACAGGGACTAGCGACCTACAATGTACATGTTATTTACGTGTTTGTACAACTGATCAAGCAGAGCCATTATCAGGGACTAGTGACCTACAATGTACATGGTATTAACGAGTTTGTACAACTGATCAAGCAGAGCCAATATCAGGGACTAGCGACCTACAATGCACATGTTATTTACGGGTTTGTACCCTTGATCAAGCAGAGCCATTATCAGGGACTAGCGACCTACAATATACATGTTATTTACGGGTTTGTAAAACTGATCAAGCAGAGCCATTATCAGGGACTAGCGACCTATAATGTACATGTTATTTACGGGTTTGTACAACTGATCAAGTAGAGCCATTATCAGGGACTAGCGACCTACAATGTACATGTTATTTACAGGTTTGTACACCTGATCAAGCAGAGCCATTATCAGGGACTAGCGACCTACAATGTACATGTTATTTACGTGTTTGTACAACTGATCAAGCAGAGCCATTATCAGGGACTAGCGACCTACAATGTACATGCTATTTGCGTAAACAACAAGCAGTTTCATAATGTTTTGTTTTCACAGCGTATTGTAAGACACTGTTTTCAGAAAACATACTTTTATGAGATTGTAAGTTATTGGTATATCGATTACGTAATAAATATTCATATCTTTATTTGCATGTAACTTTGGACGTCTAGGATAAACATATACAGCTGTAGGAAATAAAAACATAATAAGATTACTTAAATAAGTGATAAAATCAATGTAAATGTGAATATAACATGTATTACCTTATAAGACATAAACGTTTATGATTATAGTATTGTTATTATTTCATATATGAAGTATAAAAAGAACATCTGCAGAATTGCAAGAAAAAGTATTATTTTTACAGTTTTCCGAGACATGCAGTTGTAGATACGTTAAATACGACTTATGGTTGACGACATATTCTAGTCACGATGATGTCCCTGGGACGAAATATGATAAGACGTAAAGCATTAACAATGCACTGAAACGTGACTTGACTTAAACTAACACTGACATTGCCTGGCAACTTAAGTTTAAAGGTTTTTATTAGCTCAGTCGGTTACGTGTTTGACTATCAATCCAGGGGTCGTGAGTCCGAATTTCCGCCCGGCAGCTGTCTCCGTGATGATTTATATATGACATTGTGTCTCATTATCATTTGTCTCTCACCGCTGATTCAAGTGAGAAAGTTATATGTAACTTACGGAGATGGGGTGTGCTCGAGTACTGGTTAACCTTTCAGGATCCCAGGAAACAGTGGTTAGGTTAACTGATCGTCTGTTAGTCCTCGATTGCAAAATATGACGCTAAATTCTTAATTAATTAATCAATTAAAAAGTATTATTAAAAATATATATGCTATTTAGTACCCCAAATTTTTTATTTTTTATTTTTGAAATCATATTTTGAGAAACTGTTGCTGTAATAGAGAAGTGGAAATTATTTGATATTGATATCTATTGATCTGTTTATCTTGGTGTTAATACGATATTACGCTGTAAATATGTTAATGTCTGTTATTTTCATGGCACTGAGAACATTTAGGTCAACATTTAAAAGCTGAGGCCGCTTGATTGGATTTCTGATGCCACCTGTATGCTATAGATGGCTAACAGTCAAGCAGTTATTCTTATAACTCTTTTCTATGATCCTGACAGGTTAACAAGTACTCGAATATAAGATTCACTGCAAATAACTAATAACTTTCTCATTTGGGTCGGTGGTGAGCTACGAATGATAATACGTCGCAATGTCCTATATCAATCATCACGGAACCTGTGGGCTCGAGGGGATACGAACTCACGGCCCCTGAATTGATATTTTGCTGTGCTACTGAAATTACCCGTTTCAAGTTTACCACTCCAATTAAACATCAATTATGTCACCTTTATCCAACCATTCGGATTTTATTTATTAATGATACTGAGATGCCTTTTTTCCATTTCAAACTAATTTTATTTTTAAAATATTCATAGCTTTTTCACGATATACTAGCTTTAAATGCTAAGCGCCAAGCAAAAAAGCTTCCTATGCTATTTTTTTTTTCAAATCGTTGGCATGGCAAAACCGGGGATCGAACCCACGACCTTCCGCATGCGAGGCGGATGCTCTACCACTAGACCAACCCGCGGTCAAAGATAGTACGAAGCCATATATTGGACTGGGATGATGTCAAAAAGGTAATGTAAATAGATTAAAAGTATTTGCATAGAAACTATGAAAACTTGTTTTATTCAGAGATACGTATTATCTGTGCCATTCAGTGTAAGCCAGATATTGCATGATATTATTTCTTAAACATTTCCAACCTTGGTCAGGTCATACATGTTCACTTACGAATTATATGACCACTTTTAAGTGAAAAGATATTTATTTAAATCTCAAAAATACAATAATTATATATCGCATTTACCAAACAACTGGTAAACAAAATACTCGTTTCTCAGAAATTGTCTTAGAAACATAGTTTTAATACTCAAGACACTCCCTGCAGACACCGTTAATAAACAACAGCGCTATCATCATTTATGAACGGAAACATGCTTATATAGCAGAATTGCGAATATATCAGGTCAAATACGATAACATTATATTTGGTTATATTAAAATGGTTACAATAATATAACAAGCAGACCAGTACTTGTTTGGAGATTATCTTTTTCTCTATCCGAATTGTTGATGCAATATTAGATTGCACAAATACATATTGTCAGAAGAATAGTTCAAATTATGTATACATCTATCATCTTTGTGTGGAATTTGACATTTATCACTTATTATTCTAAGAATATTGTTGTTTATCTATCTAATTCACGTATATCTTGAGAATCATAAATCGGTTTTATTGCTATTCAAACATATTCATTTTCACTGTTTGTTAATCATACGTCTTTGTTGCATTCCTATGGTATAAATAACAATATAACACTAATACGATATAACCTAACAAGCGGTTTAATGAGATACAGTGCAGTCTGAGATATACAACAGAGTAAAGAAAAACACATTTTGTAAATTATAAATTCACTGAATTTTAAACAATAGTATTTTCTGTATATTTTCTAATATTGAAAATTAAACAAAATTACTGTATTATTAACAAATCTGGTACATAAGCCATCGATTATGTTTTCTCTTTCATAGAACTGTACATCAACGTAATGCTAGAGCAAACACTTTACTATTTGAACAAAAATTGTTTGAAAAAAAAACAGTATTTAAATCTCTCTTTTCCTCTTTTCTAATGTTAAAAAGTATTTTCAACGACAAAACGATTTTTTTCTGATTAACTTCGGAAACCTGTACCCGTTTGTCAATCGTTGGATCGCTTGAATGCTGGGCCTCATTCCTCGTTGATATACGGTTTAATATATTTATAAAATATTGTATACACATTTTTCATAAAAACGTTCTAAAGTCAACATTATTCAAACTAGAAATTGCCGAAAAAATTATAGAAAATGAATAACCAACATGATTTGATTTAAATAATAAATTACTTAGAATTTTAGATGTAACATGTAGAGAATCGTCCGGTAGAATGACAAAATAAATTTAAACACTTCATTTATATATGTATTAGCTTTCGCATGACTAACCTCGTGCGCACTGACTGACCAATACCACTGTACTGTACTGAGTACGTTACGCGTGAAATAGATACTTTTTACTGACATTAAAATGATACAATTGATTAAGTGTGAGGTAAGTGATCTTGAAATGGCGACTGAGACCACTCGGCCACCGAGTACTACTGATTTCGAAACAAGTGATTAGTAATACAACTTACATGCGGAAAATGTGTCTTGCTCACGGACACCATACATGGCCGTTGGGGAGGATCGAACCCACGACCCTCCGATCATGGGCCCGATGCTCTAATTTGATAACACACGTATAACAAGTGAGAGTAGATTTCATGTAAAAAACATTACCGTGTCTTGCTTGTGGAAGACAGACCTTATGTATCGTAGTCAATTGTTGCATATCAGATAAAGGTATATGTATTTTTATGTATCCTTTGAAAGAACAAACCAACATATTTTGCTTAAGGAGGACAAACCCTGTTTAGGATAGTCGACTTCTGCGTATAAAAACATTACAATTCGTAATACAATTTTTGATATATATACACAAACCATTGATTGATTCATTGAATATTTAGCGTCTTTACAGGCGAGCGGTAAACATAACCACTCTTTCCTGGGATCCTTGAAGGTTAACCAGTACTCGACTCGTACAAAGGAATTATGTATTTTAGTCATGTATTATTTACTGTGATAATGCTTTCAGCAGTTGTTGCTATATACAGTTGAAACATGTCACCAAGTGTCCTCAAACATTTGACAGTGATTTTAAAGGTTTATTCACTGTCCTCAAATTTTGGCAATAAAACCAAAACTAAAAGTGACAACATGCTATAGTTGGACTTAATATGTGTGTAAAGGTATGCACTACAGGAATCTGAAAAAAAATATTTAAAACCTGCCAAGTTGTGTAACAACGACAAAACGACCAAACAGCAGATAAAGACCAAACACTGAGATGTCTCCCAACTTCAGTGTGGATGAAAACTAATGTGTTAAGCCATCAATTTGAGTGCTTAAGGTCTCATTACACAGTTGAATTTTGTTCTTTGTTCTATATAAAATAAGGTCTAGGATTTTACTGGTAAAAAAAGAATTCCACGTAGAATTTTTTTTAAAGAGATTTTGTTTCAAAGCAGGAATGTACACACACATAATTAGGCAAACTAACTGGTACGTTGAGTACGTTGTTTTTTTTAAAGAGGGTGCAGTGACACCCAGAGCTTTTTAGAAAAAAAAAGTCCTCAAATGCTCATAAATACATGCATATGATGAAATCCTAAAAACGTCACATTTTTAACACCATTGATGTCTTAGTTGGTATATGCTATGCCAACGTTTGCTCTTTTCATCTGCAGCAAGAAATCATAGTCACTATGAACCATTTTGAAAATATTTCATAACCAAAGTACAGAGGCCTATTTTTAAGAGTAAGAATCTTGCTACCGTGGAAAAAAGGAGCGTAACTGTGTAATGAGACGTTAAGAGTGGACATACAGCAGATTAGGGAGGATCCCAAAAGTATAATGAGAAAAGATTATATGGAGGTATTCATACATTTAAATATATATCCAAATAGTAAAGGATTTAACTGAAAACATGAACATGACCATACCAGTGAAAGTCGAGGAGAAAACAAAACAAATCTCACAAAAACTGTCGGTATGTGAGAAAGACAATGAATACATCAGAAAGGAAATTATCTCGCTGAAAACTCAAATAAAAAATCAAAGTGCCAAAATATTGACCCACGATCAACATCTGGTCTTTGTAAGTCGTATAACAATTAGCAATACTCTCGAAAAAACAATGCGAATATAATGGATTGGCAGGAAAGGACAATGAGACTGAACAAGACCTGATAAACACTGTGACAGACTTGTTCAAAAAGAAAAATGTAAACATTGAGCCGAGTAAGATCATGTCAATCTACAGAATCCCGGAGAAGGATACTCACAACAAGCCAATTCTTATAGAATATATAGATTGTCCATATAGGTACAGGTTGCCGACAAGGTGATTCTTTGTCACCGTATATTTTTATTCTCTGTGCAGAAATCTTGGCTGTTTATAGTTCAGGCTCAATCAAAACCAAATGAAAACTGTCTTGGAGAAATCAACAATTTAAACTGTTGAGTATAACCTTTGATGTAGATTTAAACAAGATCCAGATATAAATTATAAAGAAAGAAAAAATACAAAACTAATAAACTTAATTAAATTGTGGAAGCGAACATATTTAACTCCCTTAGGTAAAATAACAGTAATAAAAAACCTTATTAGTAATTATCTTCAATCATCTCTTCCTTTCACTTCGTAATCCAAGTGAGCATACAATAAAACAAGTTAATGACCTATACTTTTTTATATTATATGGCAAAGCCATGCAGAAGTTAAAATGATGTAATAATAAAGAAACATTTTGATTGAGGACTAAAATGATAAATTTAAAGACATTTATTGCAACACTGAAATCCAAATGGGTATGGAAACTCGTTGTTTTAAATGAATGGACAATGGCATCGTTTAATAAACCATACAATTAACACTAAAACATTTCAAATATGGGTATTTGTTATTCTGAGGCCTTAGTTAAATATATTAAAAGTCAGTTCTGGTAAGATGTTTTAAACGCACACTACGACCACAGAAGACAACTTACTGCAATCAAACATACTGAAAAGTCCAGTCTATTTCAACCCAAACTTAAGAATTGGTGGCAAGGATATATATTTTTTAAAATATACTATAATAATGGTTTAACTCAAATAAATGATTTTATAAGAGAAGACAGAATGTTTTACACTTGTGAGGAACTGAACACAATATGCAATATTAAAATGAAACTTTTACAATATCATAGTGTGGAGAAAGCAATTGAAGTATACCTAAAACAACACAAAATAACTAAATTTTCATTTGACTTACCCAATTGTACCATCTGACATCCATATATTTTTAAATAGTAACAAAGGATCAGAAGACATGTATGTTATTCTTAACATGAAGTTCATCAAAACTTAAGTGGAATTTAGAATATAACTTTAGTAAAGAAACATGGAAAAATATCTACAAATTTTCATTTCAATAAGCACTACATTACAATGGTTTCAGGCTAGAATAATTCAAAGCATATTAACAAACAGACAATTGTTTCATAAAATTAAAAATAAAAATAACCCAATTTAGCTTTATTGCACACAAGAGGATACCATACCGCATATGTTATGATCCTGCCCAAAGACACAGTCCATTACAAACAAGTTAAAAACCTAATTATTCTCTATAAATCAAATAAAATGTGCAATAGAAACATTCATTTTTTATATAAGAAAGTGTTTAATACTAGTGCAATCATATTTACTGTTGGAAACAAAACGTTACATATTATATACAAAACAACCAGAAACCACCTCATCTATAGCAAACCTAAATAAACAGACTCAAAACAACACATAAAATGACGGAGAAACAACAATCTTGAAAATGTTAAAAAAAGATTGGAATTCATACTCCGATATTTTATCACAATAATTCCATTTTTTTTCAAAATATAGCATAAACCTGGTAACCTGGTTTTACTGGGAGCAATTAGAAAATATTATTTTTCACTAAACTTATTGAGATCCCGTGTTTAAACACTTATCCAAGTATGATATACTGAATATGATTGCGAATTAGTGAAAGAGAGACTAGAAAAGCTTAAATATATGTTAACATTGTAGAATGCGCGATGGGATGACCGCGTCCTATAACACACTTACTGACGGGGAAATAAAAGCATAAAAAAGTGTTAACATCAATTACAGAAATGGTGTATATAATTCATTTTTACAAACAACACACTTCAGTGTCATCAACCATCGTGTATTATGTGCCTTAATGGTTTTAGATATCGTTTTACTTTGATAATAACAATAATAATAACCGTGCTAAACGGTTTTCTTTTCATGTTTTTTTGTTTTTTTTTGTCTTTTTAAGCACATATTTTACCAAATATGCTGACTTGCAATTCCTTCGGCACTGAAACTGTCTTAATATAGCATACAAGTTTGATCGCGTGCTACATAAACACAATCCACATATGACAATTTTAAGAAGGCTGTGACAGTATATTTACCATAAACATCACATTCTTCTGTCTCTATGTGACGATATATGATTCTGTAAACAATCAATGTGCGTCAGCCATGTAACTTCCGTCAAATTGGATGATAAATATGCCGTCTCGTAAATAGTCTCAGCGTATTGTTTATTTTATCTAATTTGTTCGGAGAATATTTGTGTGACAAATTTAAGTACATATGCATGTAAAATATATAATATATAATTATGGGAACTTGAAATTACAACTCTGTTGAGAAATCATCACTATCTATAAATCTGTTTTCTGAATGAAACCAATTTTACGTAGAAACATAAATCAATTAAATCGTTTTTGACGTTAATATTAAACAGATATGCGTTAAAAAACAGACACCATTATTCAGCGCCATTGCGTTGTACTAACCATTGTGTTAATACTGTCTTATTCGGCACATCACTTAAACGAGTGCATTTTTCAATTCAATATCAAATATGTTAATGGATAAACGCGTCATTTTTTTCCAATCTGTCGGTTTATACATTTCTCGTGGTCCTTTTTATTTATTGAAGACTTATGTGTGATAGTTTGAAGGATATTAATTTGACTATGCTATGGTTTCTTTCTATTTCTATCTGTAAACCTCTTTGCCATTTATTGGTACAAAATAACCATTAATTTCCTATCTTCGGCAGCAGTAAATCACTGCCATGTTTATTTCATTATGTTTTTAACTGCCTTTACTTTGTTGAAATATTACTAATCTGGAAAAAAATACTATCATCTTAATGAAGTTAAAATAATATTTTGAATTGTTTTCTAACTAACTGTATAACAAATAATTATAATATCTGTTGTTTAAGAATGCCATTTTTATATTGTATTCTAAGGTAATTAAAATGTAGAAATCACGCTATTAGGATACTTGCATTCACGTGTCAGAAGGTCACTGACTATATATGTACAATAGAAATTGACAAACGCTTCCTCAGCTAACAAATTCTCGACCTTTTCTGAATTATATTGAATTTCCCGTTACAATATGTTCTCCTTGACTCACTTCTGGTTTATTATGAATTTCAAATAGCAGATTAGCTTAGCTGATCTTTGATCTATATATTAAGCTTTCGATGTTGTTGACTTGGAGGTGTGAACGTAGGATCTTAAGCGACGTCATCACAATAGACTGTGCTCCAGTTAGGTGAAACCAAACTACGTTTTACTTAAATGTAATATGTTCATAAATCGTCATGCGAGTCTGGCAGGGGCAGCATAGCTTCCATTTATGATGCTGATTTTTATCAACAACTACTTACTTTAAAATACTGCAATATTTGATGACATATATGCAGTTTGTATAAAACATACTGTGTTGCTGAATGATAAACGCAAATACAGAACCGTATGTTTGTGTTTGTGTTCTGGCATCACAAATCGAAAGTATTAATTAAAGGAGTCCTTGCTAGCTTCAAATGTGGCAGCTTGAACATGTAGTCTATCCCTATACATGATATTTCCCTTTTCCGGTCTATTATACGCCAATGAAGAAAGTTCATGCCTGTATGCAACAATTCGTAGCACTTGAACTCTTAACAAACTATGAAGTTATTCAATTGCCGCCGAAGCAACTGACCAATCAGCGTGCTCTTATAACACTGCTATGTAACGGTCAATGGTAGGGAGAGCGAATCCCGTTTTTATAGTCTGTTGAACGTGTGTTTAAATAGAACACAATTATGTAAATAGATCCGAGTATAAGCAACGAGTTGTGACTACGCTGATTACACGTAACTCGGTAACTTTGGGAAATTCAGAATAGCAGAGAAAACTAGTTACAGTATATGTAACTAGAAGATCTACGAGCACGTTTTATAGACATACTTTTTTATTTTTTGATCAAAATGATGTAGGAAACGCTTAAACAATTTTATAACAAACTTATCCATACGTCTAACTACGGAGTGACGTGAGGTATATTATTGCGCCGCCATGTCCCATGTAAATTTATTAGGAATATTCTGTGATTTGTTGCCGTGGATTAATAAAGCAAACAGCTATTTTGCAAATACAGAAATAAGACTGAATAAAAAAATAATGTAACTTTAATTTGATCTTACGAGACGAGCGTGTTTTAGATTTATTTGAGGACCACTTCTTTAAAAAAAATAGAAGAAACAATACACTGTATCTAAAACAAACCTGTAAACATACCTATGTTATGCATTTCTATGAGCCGATATGTTTCTGTTATGGGAAATAAATACTATATAGTAACTAATTATATGTGGAAAAAATTAATTTGAAGAGTCAAACTTTATTTTTTATAGATCAAAGTTCAACTATGCAGTGACATCTATAATGTATACGTGCATAATGATACCAGTCATGTTGCTATATTGTTTCATGATATGTTCGTGCTATATTTACTAATCTCACATGATACATTATAGATTAGGCATGGCGACTATTAAATATAGACGCAACTTGATATTGTTTAGATATAGCAAGAGTCCTCGGGAGTAGATATAACTATGGAATTATTTCAAACTACTCGTAATGGGGCAGACAGACAGTAGTTTCCATCTGATGTTATCAGTGTTAGTTATGCCGATAAATAATTGTATTATTTAAACTATTCAAACGATAAGGCTCCTATAGGGATAAAGAGACGCTATTCTTCTCAGACAATACATTACATAGATATTCGTTTAAGAACAACATCAGTGATATGTGGATCATATGTAATATATTCTTCCATAACATGAGGTCAAATGCAACAAATATCAAACAATTTGCGGATTTAAAGATGTCGGTTTTGTATATTAAAAATAGATAAAGTAAGCTATTACTGTAATAAAACTGACATGACTTATAACCCGTGTTCGATGTCAGCCCGCACCACTGCACACAGTAGTTAATTGTCACTTTACAGCATGTATTTGTCATGTATTTGTCCTGCTTACACGATGATCAACTTTGAAGGGGTTATTGTAGTATTTTTGAGAGGGGATAAATGTTGGGGCATAAAAATATAAACATATAGCCTCGGTAGCGCTACATCCAACGCATCTGTCTAGGTAAATTCGTGGTAGATATCGTGGTAGTTTTGATTAATCGCAGCACAGAACGCTACCACGATGTTACCACGAATTAACCAATCAAACAGAACTCTACCATTAATTGGATGACGTCATTACAATACAACAACATGGCCGTTAATTCGATATGCTGTAAATATGCACAATTTCTGATGGTGTATTACACCGTTTTTAAGTTGAATTAAGCCATATTGTTCCAAGATATTTATAACGCATTATATACTAAGGTAAGTTCAACTGATTTACGTTCGATTTGAGTGATTATCATTGATGAATAACACGGATAACTTTGCGATATTTGGGCGACATCGCAGAACTACGAATCGATCAAATGTGTTTTATCTGTTTATACCGTTTCAAATTCATAATCTTACTAAATCTAACGGTAATTATCTTACATTGTTTTTTTATAACACCTTCGGTATTTTTAGAAATGCATAAAACTGTATTCGTAATGAAATCGACAAAGGCCTATTTAAAACGAAGGTCATTTTTGTTATGTTTATTTCTGGCCATTTTTCACATGTACATGGTTAAAAAAATGGTGGATGCAGTGAGAAGACATTATTGCCTGAAATCGGCAATTTAAACTGACAGAAAACTTTTAATTGCATTATAAACAGCAATTACTTTCTGCAATATCTGTAAAAATAATCCCCACCCACTATATCTGTAAGTGTTGCATGTGTTTACACTTTTTTTGCTGCTATCATTACCATACATTGTGTTGCTGGATACCTTTTGACAATGTATTCATAACCTGTTAGAAACAACCAGTTGAGTATTCGCTTGCTGTGTGTAAAAAATTATGGATGTAAATAAAATTTTACCGACTCATCTTTTCTATATGTAAAGTGTAATAATATCGCCTTCATATCGAATAAATTTGTACAACTCCCAACTTCTGGAAGATTCTAAGCACCCAACTTTCAGCGAAAGGTCAGGGGTCCATGTTGCTTAGTCGGTACCATCATTACAGGGGTCATTTTATTACCCGGATGGGGTTTATCAGTTTGTGAAGATAGATAGTCTTAAGTTAAAATCCCAGACCAGCCACACTGCAATAACTGGACATGAATCTCCTACCTTGAACTTATGTGAAGAAGTAGTTAGTGACTGGCAGAGGTATGGTGTTTCTAGTACTGATTAACTGCAAGTAAATTTTGTGCATGAGATAGTATATGGTATCCGAGAAAGTCAGTTTTGCACATGAGATAGTATATTGTGTGCAGGACGGCAAGTAATGCGCTTGAGATAATATATGTTGTACAAGAAAGTAAGTTATGCATGATTTAGTATTTGTGTGCGAGAGAGTAAGTTAAGCGCATGAGATAGTATATTGTGTATGAGAAGGCAAGTTATGTGTTTATTGTTTGCGAGAAAGAAAGTTATATGCTCTAGATAGTATAAAAGAAAGTAAGCTTTACACATGATATAGTATAATGTGTGCGAGAAAGTAAGATTTGCAAATGAGATACTATGTATATGGTGTATGAGATATTAAGTGATGGAGAATAAGGTAGTATATGATCTATGAGATAGTAAGTGATGGAATATAAGGTAGTATATGATGTATGAGATAGTAAGTGATGGCGAATAAGGTAGTATATGATGTATGAGATAGTAAGTGATGGCGAATAAGGTAGTATATGATGTATGAGATAGTAAGTGATGAAGAATAAGGTAGTACATGATGTATGAGATAGTAAGTGATGGAGAATAAGGTAGTATATGATGTATGAGATAGTAAGTGATGTTGGATAAGGTAGTATATGATGTATGAGATAGTAAGTGATGTTGGATAAGGTAGTATATGGTGTATGAGATAGTAGTGATGGAGAATAAGGTAGTAAATGGTGTATGAAATAGTAAGTGATGGAGAATAAGGTAGTATATTATGTATTAGATAGTAAGTGATGTTGGATAAGGTAGTATATGGTGTATGAGATAGTTAGTGATGGTGAATAAGGTAGTATATGGTGTATGAGATAGTTGGTGATGTTGGATAAGGTAGTATATGGTGAATGAGATAGTAAGTGACTGTGGATAAGGTAATATATATGGTGTATGAGATAGTAGTGATGGAAAATAAGGTAGTATATGATGTATGAGATAGTAAGTGATGGAGAATAAGGTAATATATGGTGTATGAGATAGTAAGTGATGGTGGATAAGGTAGTATATGGTGTATGAGATAGTAAGTGATGGTAGATAAGCTAACCTATATGGCGTATGAGATAGAAGTGATGGAGAATAAGGTAGTATATGATGTTGAAGATAGTAAGTGATGGAGAATAAGGTAGTATATGGTGTATGAGATAGTAAGTGATGTTGGATAAGGTAGTATATGGTGTATGAGATAATAAGTAATTGGGAATAAGGTAGTATATGATGTATAACATAGTAAGTGATGGGGGATCAGGAAGTTTATGATGTATGAGATAGTAGTGATGGAGGATAAGGTAATATATGGTGTATGAGATAGTAAGTGATGGTGGATAAGGTAGTGAATGGTGTATAACATAGTAAGTGATGGGGGATAAGTTAGTGATAATGTATAACATAGTAAGTGATGGTGGATAAGGTAACATATATGGCAAATGAGATAGTAGTGATTGAGAATAAGGTAGTATATGATGTATGAGATAGTAAGTGATGGAGAATAAGGTAGTATATGATGTATGAGAAAGTAAGTGATGGTGGATAAGGTAGTATATGGTGTATGAGATAGTAAGTGATGGAGAATAAGGTAGTATATGGTGTATGAGATAGTAAGTGATGTTGGATAAGGAAGTATATGATGTATGAGATAAAAGTGATGGAGAATAAGGTAGTCTATGGTGTATAAGACAGTAAGTGATGTTGGATAAGGTAGTAGTATATGGTGTATGAGATAGTAAGTGATGGTGGATAATGTAGTATATGGTGTATGAGATAGTAAGTGATGTTGGATAAGGTAGTATATGGTGTATGAGATAGTAAGTGATTGTGGATAAGGTAATTTATATGGTGTATGAGATAGTAGTGATGGAGAATAAGGTAGTATATGATGTATAAGATAGTAAGTGATGGAGAATAAGGTAGTATATGGTGTATGAGATAGTAAGTGATGGTGGATAAGGTAGTATATGGTGTATGAGATAGTAAGTGATGGTGGATAATGTAACATATATCGCATATGAGATAGTAGTGATGGAGAATAAGGTAGTATATGGTGTATGAGATAGTAAGTGATGTTGGATAAGGTAGTATATGGTGTATGAGATAATAAGTAAAGGGGAATAAGGTAGTATATGATGTATATCATATTAAGTGATTGGGGATAAGGTAGTATATGATGTATGAGATAGTAGTGATGGATGATAAGGTAGTATATGGTGTATGAGATAGTAAGTGATGGTGGATAAGGTAGTGAATGGTGTATAACATAGTAGGTGATGGGGGATAAGGTAGTGAATGATGTATAACATATTAAGTGATGGTGGATAAGGTAACATATATGGCGAATGAGATAGTAGTGATTGAGAATAAGGTAGTATATGATGTATGAGATAGTAAGTGATGGAGATAAGGTAGTATATGGTCTATGAGATAGTAAGTGATGTTGGATAACGTAGTATATGGTGTATAAGATAGTAAGTGATGTTTGATAAGGTAGTATATGGTGTATGAGATAGTAAGTTATGGAGGATAAGGCAGTATATGATGTATGAAATAATGAGTGATGGTGGATAAGATAGTATATGGTGTATGAGATGGTAAGTAATGGAGGATAAGGCCGTATATGATGTATGAGGTAATAAGTGACGGTGGATAAAGTAGTATATGGTGTATGAGATAGTAAGTGATGGTGCATAAAGTAGTATATGGTGTATGAGATGGTAAGCAATGGAGGATAAGGTAGTATATGGTGTATAAGATAGTAAGTGAAGGGGGATAAGGTAGTGTATGGTGTATGAGATAGTAAGTGATGTTGGATAAGGTAGTATATGGTGTATGATATAGTAAGTGATGGTGGATAAGGTAGTATATGGTGTATGAGATAGTAAATGATGGTGGATAAGGTAGTATATGGTATTTACATAGTAAGTGAAGGTGGATAAGGTAGTATATGGTGTATGAAATAGTAAGTGATGGTGGATAAGGTAGTATATGGTGTATGAGATAGTAAGTGATGGTGGATAAAGTAGTATATGGTGTATGAGATAGTAAGTGATGGTGGATAAGGTAGTATATGGTGTATGAGATAGTAATTGATGGTGGATAAGGTAGTATATGGTGTATGAGATAGTAAGTGATGGTGCATAAAGTAGTATATGGTGTATGAGATGGTAAGCAATGGAGGATAAGGTAGTATATGGTGTATAAGATAGTAAGTGAAGGGGGATAAGGTAGTGTATGGTGTATGAGATAGTAAGTGATGTTGGATAAGGTAGTATATGGTGTATGAGATAGTAAGTGATGGTGGATAAGGTAGTATATGGTGTATGAGATAGTAAATGATGGTGGATAAGGTAGTATATGGTATTTACATAGTAAGTGAAGGTGGATAAGGTAGTATATGGTGTATGAAATAGTAAGTGATGGTGAATAAGGTAGTATATGGTGTATGAGATAGTAAGTGATGGTGCATAAAGTAGTATATGGTGTATGAGATGGTAAGCAATGGAGGATAAGGTAGTATATGGTGTATAAGATAGTAAGTGAAGGGGGATAAGGTAGTGTATGGTGTATGAGATAGTAAGTGATGTTGGATAAGGTAGTATATGGTGTATGAGATAGTAAGTGATGGTGGATAAGGTAGTATATGGTGTATGAGATAGTAAATGATGGTGGATAAGGTAGTATATGGTATTTACATAGTAAGTGAAGGTGGATAAGGTAGTATATGGTGTATGAAATAGTAAGTGATGGTGAATAAGGTAGTATATGGTGTATGAGATAGTAAGTGATGGTGGATAAAGTAGTATATGGTGTATGAGATAGTAAGTGATGGTGGATAAGGTAGTATATGGTGTATGAGATAGTAATTGATGGTGGATAAGGTAGTATATGGTGTATGAGATAGTAGTGATGGGGAATAAGGTAGTATATGGTGTATAACATAGTAAGTGATGGAGGATAAGGTAGTGAATGGTGTATAACATAGTAAGTGATGGGGGATAAGGTCGTATATGGTGTATGAGATAGTAAGTGATGGGGAATAAGGTAATATATGATGTATAACATAGTAAGTGATGGGGGATAAAGTAGTGAATGGTGTATAACATAGTAAGTGATATTGGACAAGGTAGTATATGGTGTATGAGATAGTAAGTGATGTTGGATAAGGTAGTTTATGGTGTATTAGATAGTATGTGATGTTGGATAAGGTAGTATATAAGGTGTATGAGAAAGAAATGATGGAGAATAAGGTAATATATGAAGATGAGATAGTAAGTGATGGATAATAAGGTAGTATATGGTGTATGAGATAGTTAGTGATGTTTGATAAGGTAGTATATGGTGTATGAGATAATAAGTAATGGAGAATAAGGTAGTATATGGTGTATAACATAGTAAGTGATGGGGGATATGGTAGTATATGGTGTATGAGATAGTAGTGATGGAGGATAACGTAGTATATGGTGTATGAGATAGTAAGTGATTGGGAATAAGGTAGTTGGTGGTGTATAACATAGTAAGTCATGTTGGATAAGGTAGTATATGGTTTATGAGAAGGTAAGCGATGGTGGATAAGGTAGATTAGTATATTATGTATGAGATAATATGTGATGGTGGATAAGGTAGTATATGGTGTATGAGATGGTAAGTAATGGAAGATAAGGTAGTATGTGGTGTATAAGATAGTATCTGATGGTGGATAAGGTAGTATATGATGTATAGGATAGTAAATGATGGTGGATAAGGTAGTATATGGTGTATAACATAGTAAGTGAAGGGGGATAAGGTAGTATATGGTGTATGAGATAGTTAGTGATGGTGGACAAGGTAGTATATGGTGTATGAGATAGTAAGTGATGGTGGATAAGGTAGTATATGGTGTATGAGATGGTAAGTAATGGAAGATAATGTAGTATGTGGTGTAGGAGATAGTAAGTGATGTTGGATAAGGTAGTATATGGTGTATAGGATAGTAAATGATGGTGGATAAGGTAGTATATGGTGTATAACATAGTAAGTGAAGGGGATAAGGTATTATATGGTGTTTGAGATAATAAGTGATAGGAAATAAAGTAGTATATTGTGAATGAGATAGTAATGATGGAGGATAAGGTAGTATATGGTGTATAGGATAGTAAATGATGGTGGATAAGGTAGTGTATGGTGTATGAGATGGTAAGTAATGGAGGATAAGGTAGTATATGGTGTATGAGATAGTAAGTGATGGTGGATAAGGTAGTCTATGGTGTATGATATAGTAAGTGATGGTGGATAAGGTAGTGTATGGTGTATGAGATAGTAAGTGATGGTGGATATTGTAGTATATGGTGTATGAGATAGTAAGTGATGGTGAATAAGGTAGTGTATGGTTAACGAGATGGTAAGTAATGGAGAATAAGGCAGTATATGATGTATGAGATTATAAGTGATGGGGAATAAGTTAGTATATGGTGTGTGAGATAGTAATTGATGGTGGATAAGGTAGTGTATGGTGTATGAGATGGTAAGTATTTGAGAATAAGGCAGTATATGATGTATGAGATTATAAGTGATGGGGATAAGGTAGTATATGGTGTATAGGATAGTAAGTGATTGTGGATAAGGTAGTATATGGTGTATGAGATGGTAAGTAATGGAGGATAAGGCAGTAAATGATGTATGAGATAATAAGAAATGGGAAATAAGGTAGAATATGGTGTATGAGATAGTAAGTAATGGTGGGTAAGGTAGTATATGGTGTATGAGATAGTAAGTAATGGTGGGTAAGGTAGTATATGGTGTATGAGATAGTAGTGATGGAGGATAAGGTAGTATATGGTGTATAGGATAGTAAGTGATGGTGCATAAGGTAGTATATGATGTATGAGATAATAAGTGATGGGAAAAAAGTTAGTATATGGTGTATGAGATAGTAAATGATGAAGGATAAGGTAATATATGGTGTATAAGATAGTAAGTAATGGAGGATAAGGTATTATATGGTGTATGAGATGGTAGTGATGTTGGATAAGGTAGTATATGGTGTATGAGATAGTAAGTGATTGTGGATAAAGTAGTATATGGTGTATGAGATAGAAGTGATGGAGGATAAGGTAGTATATGATGTATGAGATTATAAGTGATGGGGAATAAGGTAGTATATGGTGTGTGAGATAGTAAGTGATGGTGGATAAGGTAGTGTATGGTGTATGAGATGGTAAGTATTTGAGAATAAGGCAGTACATGATGTATGAGATTATAAGTGATGGGGATAAGGTAGTATATGGTGTATAGGATAGTAAGTGATTGTGGATAAGGTAGTATATGGTGTATGAGATGGTAAGTAATGGAGGATAAGGCAGTAAATGATGTATGAGATAATAAGAAATGGGAAATAAGGTAGAATATGGTGTATGAGATAGTAAGTAATGGTGGGTAAGGTAGTATATGGTGTATGAGATAGTTAATAATGGTGGGTAAGGTAGTATATGGTGTATGAGATAGTAGTTATGGAGGATAAGGTAGTATATGGTGTATAGGATAGTAAGTGATGGTGCATAAGGTAGTATATGATGTATGAGATAATAAGTGATGGGAAATAAGATAGTATATGGTGTATGAGATAGTAAATGATGAAGGATAAGGTAATATATGGTGTATGAGATAGTAAGTAATGGAGGATAAGGTATTATATGGTGTATGAGATGGTAGTGATGTTGGATAAGGTAGTATATGGTGTATGAGATAGTAAGTGATTGTGGATAAAGTAGTATATGGTGTATGAGATAGAAGTGATGGAGGATAAGGTAGTATATGATGTATGAGATAATAAGTGATGGAGGATAAGACAGTATATGATGTATGAGATAATAAGTGATGGGAAATAAGGTAGTATATGGTGTATGAGATAATATGTGATGGGGAATAAGGTAGTATATGGTGTTTGAAATAATGAGTGATAGGGAATAATGTAGTATATAGTGTATGAGATAATAAGTGATGGGAAATAAGGTAGTATATGGTGTATGAGATAATATGTGATAGGAAATATGGTATTGTATGAGATAATGTGTGATTGGGAATAAGGTAATGTATGGTGTATGAGATTACGAGTGATGGGGAATAAGGTAGTTATAGTAAATGATGGATGATAAGATGTATTGTGTATATTAAGATAATACCTGCTTGAGATAAGAATACTGTATGTTTTTTTTTTGTTTTTAAGAAAAGCGAATTCTCTACCTACCTATCCATATTTAAAAACTAGGATCGAGAAACGATTATAAACAAATTATTTTAATGCATTCCTGCTAGATGCTGTTTATATTTAAGTCCATTTTCTTAGTACAGATAATAAAACTTCTGTGGTGTAACTGGCAAACACATCCACTGTTTTAGTGGGAGACCCAGGTTCAAATCCTGGCATTAGCTGGATTTGGAAAAGAAATGGCTTGGATATTGCAGTGGGAAAAGCATAGTCAAAAAATATTATTGATAATTTTGACATTATTTACTTCCTTTCTTTTTCATACTTTTATTGTTCAATTATTTATTGTCTGTTTAAAACATTAGTTCTCATTTTTTTTAAATGCTTGAACGTATATATATATTTTTCTGTTTGTTTTATGACTTTTACTGAATTTAAGTACCGTATTAGAAATTGATTTAATTGAAACACTATATCTTAAGGCAGTTTTTATAAACGCTTTATTGGCATCAGTTGTTCTTTAAGTTATTATTTAATGACTTCCATGCAATCAGGATAGTATTAATGCATAAAATACTTAATTAGCCTATTTAAACAAAGAATAATAAGTGTATGTAATGTTTTAAATGCTTTCATTGTATTGGATTCTATTCTGTTTCATGACCTTAATTGACCTTTGAATTCGTAGTAACGATACCTAGTCCGATGAGTAGAACTCTTAGCGCAGTAGGCATGGCGTCAGTCTCATAATCACACAAAGAGCGGTCTGAAGGTCGTGAGTTCGATCCTCACCCGGGGCATATAATTTTATTTATTTTTTTGCTATAACAAAGTTCAAAGTTGAAATACATGAAATAAAGTGATATATAATAATGTTGGGTCACTGACAATGCATTGATATAAGCTAAGAATTGCCACAGTAAAATAAATTCGGCTAAATACGAACATGCAGCACACATAAGAACAGGGCTGCGTTCAGTTTGTGTAAAAGTTTAGAACCGATATCTTAAATATTTTCCTTGAAATTGGTTCAACCTTATGATAGCACATGCTAATTGTAGGTACCTAGGCCGTTAACGCGTTTCACAGTGCTAAACGTAACCCACGAGTTATGGTATGTCATAAACATCGCCCCTATTGAGATAAAAAATGGTGGCCGAATCCAGTGTTCATAGCAATTGAACGCTTACTAAACTATGACGTCAATCACACTTTCCCTGAAGCAACTGACCAATCTACGTGTTCGTATCAATTGCTATTTTATGAAACCAATAGCGGGGCGGGATCCGTTATACAGATTAGGAGGGAGTATGTTTACGTTTTGATTTGGTACACGTGTTACATCTAATGTTTTACTGTCTGTTAAGATGGCACTTGTACACCATATTATTCGAAGTCCTATACCAATCATGGTTCTATGAATCATGAAGTTCTGGCTTCCATGTATAAAACATGTATTTACCCTGACACCTTGATAATAGAAGATGGCTTCGTTATAAAACGTGTTCGTTTATTCTTATACATGGAGTTAATAATTCAGTCAGTTCTTAGTAATGAACAGAGTGCGTATTGTTCAATGACAACGGTGCCTTAATTAGAAGATGTACAAACAAAATTGAAAATTATATAGTAAAGTTACATTCCATAGAGCGTAACAGTTCATGAAGACAGCAAATGTAGATACGTTGATGAGTCTGAGGGCAGACGACATATTAACAACACGTGGCTATCCATTAGGCGACGTGTGATCAGACCTAACTGCATTAACAATGCATCGGGAAGTGGTTTGACTTAGAAGCGATGTCTTTATTACTTGTACTGCTACATGGCTATCGGGATAGCATAGTACAGTTATGTTTGCTGATTATACTATAATTAATATTGAAAATATTTTATCCCATATCTGCTATAATTTTTATCGTTTCGTACACGTCGACTGCAATTTTTTTTTTAAATGTGTGTTTTAAATTGATGAAACAAGATTGGAAATTTCAGTCTTCGTTTGTGATTCATGCCATGTCTAGATTTGATTGACACAAAGTTATTCAATTCAATTTCACATGCATAACTTTTATACACTAACCTTACTTGTGTTCTAAAGGCGTGAAACATATACAGTCAAACCTGTGTATATGGCCACCTCTATTCAGCAGCCACTTATCTTAAACAGATACATTCCGATTTCTATGTTTTCAGTGCCAATTAGCCTGTACTTAGAAACCACCTGTCTTAAAAGACCACTTTTGCTCCTTCCTTTCACTGGCTGTTTAAGACAGATTTGACTGTATCCGTTTTACATACGTGTTTGTATAGTAAACAAGAGTACTTAAAATTCCAATGTGTAAGTTACACATTGTAACTCAGGTCGTATTATTTGAATGAGCTTTACTATATGTACATGTTATATTATAAACTAACAACTTCAGTTTATAATTCTCACAGACTATTGTTAGATACTGTTTCCTAAAAGAGTTGGAATTTAATGAAATTGTAAACAATTGGTATATTGATTACGTAATAAATATTTTATTTGTTATATGTTCATGTTACTTTGAACGTTTATGTACAGCTGGAGGAAACAAAAGTATCCGATAATTATTAATATAGATAATAAAATCAATATGAACACGACACCTGAGTATTGCCAGTAAAACATAGTTCCTCTACCGGTACAGCTAACTTAATAAAGAAAATCGATGATTTTAGTAAAATATCTGGTTTTAATTTCTGGTCTTAAATCTGAGAGTGCAGCTAATCTTGAAGTTGTCTTTGCAAATGATAAACAAATGTACCATCTCGATGAATTAAATCTTTTCCCAAAAATTAAGGAATATTAATAAGTGGAGAAAACATAAATTATCTATGATTGGTTAAGTTGCAGTGATTTAAACCTACGCATTACCAAAACTTATGTATTGTTGAAATGTTTTAGAAAATACATAAACAGAATATTTTAATATTATAAATAAAAGCATATTTGACTTTCTGTGTGATAATAAACCAGACAAAATAGGTAAAAAGACAATTATACAAAATAACGAAAATGAAGGCTTAAAAATGATTGATATGAATATGTTTACAGAATCCATTAAAGCAGGTAGGGTGAAAAGAATTATCAATCAGATTAATAAAGATAATTGGAAGCATATATATATGGGACAACTAGCAAAAATAGATATTTGAATGTAATATTAATAAAAATTATCTAAAAAATGCAATTCATATAAACTCAATTTCTTTTCAGAAATTGTACAATCATGTTAAAGTATTAATTTGAAAGAAAATGTTGTATATATACACAAAACAAATACAATGGAATAATTCAAACATAAAAAATAATAATAAAATATTCTTCTATAAACCTTGGTTCGACAAAGGAATTAATTATTTTGAACAAATCTTTGACAATAGACAAAAAGTACTCAGCTTCAGGAGATTACATCTGGCGTTAATAAAAGTCGTTATATTTAAGAGTATATGATACAAATATTGTTACGACCAGTTTACTTTAAAACAATTGCTGTTTGATCTCAAATAAAATATACATATTAAGCTCTTATTTATGAATTAGAAAATACGGTTTTGTTGTTGCTGCTATTGTTGATGTATGTTATTTAGCGCCGTTTTCAACATTATCTTTTTCTGATCGCGACGGTGTCTATTTGAGACAGCATATCACACGCTGCCACACTGGAGTATCATATAGCATACATATAATATGATACCCTGACCACTCACATTGTATTGACACCGGGCTGACCAGACCTAGAATTATCCTCTAATTGTTGAGCGCCAAGCAAGGAAGCTTCTAGTACCATATTTCAAATATTTTGTTAGACAAGACCATAGACCGAACCCACGACCTTCCGGCTCATGCGAGGCGGATGATCTACCACTAGACACACACTCCAATCATAAGAGAGTACGAAACCAGATATTGGGCAAGATAATGTCATGATGACGTGTAAACATATAAAATAGTATTTGCATCGAAACTATAAAAATAGATTTATGTAGAAATATGTATTATCTGTTGCATGCATTCAGTGTAAGACAAATATTTCCTGACATTGCTTCTTTAGCAATTTTAACATTGGAATGGCAGTGTTTCATACCATACATTTTCACTTACGTAATATAATGCCACTCTAAACAACCATCCTGTTAAAGTGAATACAAGTTAATTAAACTCTGAAGTTCAATGATTGGATGGCCATAACTCGCAATTACAAATGAACAAATTGCAGGGAGAGAAAATTATCTCTATATTATTTGTAATTATCACATAATCATATTTTCAACACTCCAAGGATTTCCTGCAGACACTTTAAATATACAGCAATGCCATCAGCATCATTTATGAACGGACACTTCCTTATATAGAAGAATTGCGAACATTTAAAGTCAGGTACGATAGAAAAATGATATTTGGTTACATTTAAATGAGAAAAAAATATAAGATAACTACAGTTCTTGTTTGGAGAATATCAGTTTCTCTATATCAATTGTTGATTTAATATTAGATTACCACAGTCGCAAATAAATATAGTCAGCAGACAATTTCCTATAATGCATACATCTATCATCTATGTGTGGAATTTGACATTTATAGTTATTTTTTCTGAGAACATTCTTGTCAATCCATCTAGTTTACGTATTTCTGGAGAATCATTATTCCATTTCATTCCCGCAGGAGCATATTCATTTCCACTGCTTGTTAAACACACATCGTTATTGATATCAAAATGATACAATTGACGAGATGAGAGTTTACTTCGTACAACAAACTAACGGAAGTTATCACATTATAATAAGCGAGAGTACTTTCTTTGTCCAATTTATAACCATGCATATCCTATAGCAATACATCATCTTGTTTTTCTTGAGGGGGGCATACCTTGTGTATGATAGTCAATTCTTGCATATTCAATTAGGATTATATGGAATTTACAATGTTAAATATTTTATAACTAATACTTGAGTATATTCATCTCTGTTGTTATCAATAAGTTTCTCATGACGTAATTTTATTGGCTTTAGAAATCAGTTTACATTGAATATAATAATGAATAATAATGATAGTCATTCTAAAAGTTTGTATTTTGTTTGTCTTTTACTAAATATGCAGGCTTGTAAATACTTCTATATTTATATTGCATCAATATAGCATACACGACTAAGTTTGGTCGTTTTCAGTATAAATAAATCCAGATTTTAAGAAACCTCAATTCTAAAAATGGCTTTGGCATATTTTTCACCGTAAATAACACTTATCTGACTCGTTATTACAGTCATATAATTCTATAAACAATATAAAAGGCCCGTCACTAATATAAGTTATTCCAAAAATATCGATCGCTTTGATAAATAAAGAATCTGAAAACATTGTTTATCTTATTTTATTTGTTCTGAGAATAATCGTGTAACAAATTTAAGTATAAATGTATTTACATCAAGTTTCAATTACAACCCGACGAAAAATTTCACTATTAATAAATCTGATTCTGAATGCAACCAATTCCGCATGGATTTATAAATCAATTTAATTGTCTTTATTGTTCATATTGAACGGATGTGCGACTTTGGATTATTTTATACACAAATAAACAATATTATTCAACGGCATAACCTCATTGAAATATCATACTTTGTATCTAAGGGAATATCATGTCATACAAGCATTGAACATTTCAAAATACAATAAAGAGGGAAAGGGTATCTACATTCCTCGTTTAACAACAGTACATGCAAATAGATGAGTTGTTAACTGTATAACTATCAAAAGTATAGTGTTTCTTATTCTTGGTTTAGGGCTATGTACTATAAATAACTTTGTATTTTAAAGAGCAGATGCTGATAAGAATGGAGAGAAAATACAGATAAGATTGAGAGAGTGAAGCAGTGGTACATGAAGGAAAACAATAAGAGATCCTGATAAAAGTTACAGTAAATTGTTTTGCACTAAGAAATTCTAACGCCTCTTTCTGTAGTTATAATACGACCAAAATGTTCCATGTTATTGAAGGTGTACACGTGGCATATATCCAATTGATATTATCCATAAAAATAAAGGTAAATATTAAATCTTTAATCACACTTGTATTATGTATATATATTATAGTGAAATGGAATTCTTTATCAATCATAATTTTATAAGTGCATTACTAAACACATGTTACTGGTGTAAGAAAATATATAACCAATTTGAGACGAACCAGTCAAAGGACAGCGCGTTACAAGCACCCTGCTTATAATTAATACACAACACAGGAATATCATATCCAAATACTGAGTATTAATTTGATTTCGATATTCGTTTTTAGGTGCACGTTTATACTGATGATTCGCGACTTACTCTTTAGACAATATTAAACAATATTTATTTGTTATCAACATATTACATAAACATATGTTCAAATATACAGCGATATATAACAATAGAATTGAGAAGGAAGCTATTTCTAGCTGGTACAAATTCTATTTTCTGAATAACTTGAAAGGACTCTACAATGGCGTTGCAAATGCAAAGAAAACAAATAAAATACTAGAAAACGAGTTATAATCAGCGTTTCAGATGAAAATAATAAATACTTGCAAATAACTTGATCGTTGAGACTTACACTTTGAACACTGTTACACTCGTAATACTGTTATGTCTGTAATATCGCAGATATGGCTCAAGAGACAATTGATTGTGTCAAACATCCAATGACAGCAACAGGTCACTGTGTCTTGCTTATGGAGGACAAACCTTGTGTATGATAGTCCATTCGTACATACATATCAAATAGAATAAATCAATATTTAAATCTTACCCTAGGACAAAGATAAATTCTCGTGTAGTGTCGTTAAAACAATCTATGGCGTTTAAAACAAGTGAGAGAATTTCCATATCAAATTCATAGCCATGTATATCTTATGAAAGAACACACCACCATACTTTCCTTAAGGAAGACAAACCATGTGCATGATAGTCAATTTCTGCGTATAAAAAGTACAATTCCTAATTCAACTTACAATAAAGATACACACCATTGATTGACTGATTATTTAGCGTCTTTACAGGCGATCAGTAAATCTAACCACTCTTCCCTGGAATCCTGGAAGAGTAACCAGCATTCGAGAGTATCCATCTCCGTAATTAACTGATAACTGTCTTACTTGAATAAACATTGAGAGACGAATGAGAATGAGATTCAATGTTGCATGCCAATAATCACGGAGATTGTGGCCTGGATAAAATTCGAACTCACGACCCCTGTGTTGATTGTCAGACGCGCTAGCGACGGATTAAACCGGGCTTACCAAAAAAACAGTTAAGTAAAAATACGAATCTAAGCTTACTGTACAAACAGATTATGTATGTTATTGCCATAGAAACAAAGACACTTATATCTATCGCATGTGTTATATACACACTTCTGTAATGTATTAACTCTTGTGATAATACTTCTAGCATTTGTTTCTATATACAGTTGATACATATTATCAAGTGTTATTAATGTGACATTAATAACTGAAATAGGCTGAGGGTATTGTTTATCTGATTTGATTCGTTCCGAGAATAATTGTGTGACAAATTTAAGTGCATATGCATGTATAATACATAATTATGGGAACTTGGAAATTACAACTCTGTTGAGAAATCATCGCTATCTATAAATATGTTTTCTAGATGCAACCAATTTTAATTGGAAGCATTTATCAATTAAATCGTGTTTCCCTTAATATTAAAAAGATATACATTAAAAAAATAAACACCATTATTCACCGGCATTGCCTTATCAAAATAAAATATAATGTTTTAAATTAAAAGTACACCGCATGTGTATGACAATGTTGTTGTTACATTGGGAAATGGAAATATATTTATTGTGATATAATTTCGAAAATAAATATATACGTTTCATTAACTTTTGATAAATAATAATAATACATTTACATGAACGTACTTTACATTTACAGATCTTATGTTTACATATTTCACATATGTATTGTTTACATATAAATGCTTTACATTTGTATAATTTACATTTAAATGTTTTATATGTTTACTTAACACGAGCATACTTTATAATTTCATGCATTGCATTTACATGACATATATGCTTAAAATTTACATATGTGTTTTATATTTGCATCAATACCTTAACATGTTTTCCGTGTACATGCCAAACATTTAACATAATAAAATGAATGTTTATTTCTGAGTTTTAATTTGTTCAACAAAATAAGCCGTACTCTGGTCTATGCTTGCGGTCTGAAAAAAAAAGAAAAACACATCGCTTGCTTATATCGCGGATGTATTGATCCTCATAACACTGATGTTGTTCTGAAACGAATATTGTTGTTAAACTATCTATGTAATGTATTGTTTGAGAAAGATAGCGTCGCTTTATCCCCATAGGAGCTTAATAGTTTGAACAGTTTGAAAAATACAATTATTTCCCGGCATAACATTGATAACATCTGATAGATACTTCTGTCTGTCTGCCCCCATAACAAGTAGTTTAAAATAAGTACATAATTTTATCTACTCCCGGGACTTCTTGCTATGTCAAAACAATATCAAGTTGCGTCTTTATCAAATAGTCGCCATGCCTAATCTATAAGGTATCATGTTAGATAAGTAAATATCACAAGAATATTTCATGGAATAATATATAGCTACATAAGAGGTATCCTTATGCATGTATACATAGATGACACTACATAGTTGATTTTTGATTATTATTTAATAAAATTAAAGTGTAGCTCTTCAAATTAATTGCAATACATATTATGTATTTCCAATAGCAGAAACATATTCACTCACAAAAATGCACAAAATTGGTGTGTATACAAGTATGTTTGAAATACTGTGTATTGTAACCTCAAATGGTCTTAAACACACCCGTCTGGTAAGATCAACTAAACATTACATTATGTTTAGAGTCAGTCTTATTTCTGTTTTTGCTATGTAACTGTTTGCTGTATTCATTCTTGGCAAGAAATCACAGAATATACCAAATTGATTTACAGCGGATCTACCTTACATCACTCGAAAGGGGCGTAGCTCCGTAGCGAGACGTATGAGATATAAATTAGCTATAAAATTGTTCAAACGTTTCCTACGTTTTTTTTTTATAAAAAATACGTCTATAAAAAGTGTCCGTAGTTCATCTCGTTGCATACACTGTAACTTTTTTTCTCTGCTATTCCGAATTTCCCAGAGTTACCGATTTACATTTAATCAACGTATGCCACAACTCATTTTGCTTATATATATTTACTTGGACACAATTTTGCTCTATTTAAACACATGTTCGACATACTTTAGAAACGGATTTCGCTCTCTATACGATTGACCGTTACAAAGCAGTGTAATAAGCGCACGATAATTGGTCAGTTGCTTTCGGGAAATTGAATGAATTCGCAGTTTGTTGCGAGTTCTCGAGTGCTACGAATTGCTGCATACAGACATGAACTTTCTTCATTTGGGTATAACAGATGGGAATCAGGCCGTGCCAGGAACTGGGATGGACTACATGTTCAAGCTTCCACATTTGAAGCTAGTAAGGGCTTCTACAATTAATACTCTCGATTTGTGATGCCAGAACACAGAGGGAGGAGCGAGGATCGGTACATCCGTAAACAATGTTTAAGGTGTCATGCGCTAATTTCTACTGACCGTTCCAAGGCTGTTATTTATTTAAATGTTGTCACTTCTTTTGAATTTATGTTTTGAATTAATTATGATTATTATGTGACATTGTATCAAATGAAACATTTATAATTTTATTGCGTTTGCGAATATTACTATTAAAATTTAAAAAAAAAACTGACAGTACTATATTAATTTTGCTTGCGATATACATTATTTCACGACTGAATTTCCATATATTACGGCAGTAACACAGTGTTTTTTTGCTCTAACATCGTTAAATACATGTGGATATATATTTATATAATGTATGTGGTTATTTTCGACTTTAAAGTGTTTATTTGTCTCCATCAGCTATATGCTTTAGATCAAAATCTAGCATAAGATTGCTTTGTCCCTCAAACACGTATTAGATACAGTTTGCTTTGGCAATGTGACATGTAATTGATTGTTTGGCTTTAGAGTAGTTTCGACAATTAACGCAAGGAAGTTCAAATTCATGCGTGATATTGTTTGTATCTACATTAAATCTATATATTATGTTTATTAAGTACAATATTTTCAACCCAAATGTGCTACTTTTGTTATAACAAAAACATACGGTTGTGTTTTTTAGTTTATCATTCAGCAAAACAGTATGTTTTATACCTTCTGCATGTATGTCATCAACTATTGCAATCTTTTAAAGTGAGCAGTTGTTGATGAAAAATCAGCATCATTAATGTAAGCTACGCTGCCCCTGCCAGACTCGCGTGACGTTATATGAACATATTACATTTGAGTAAAACGTAGAAACCAGTCTGGTTTCACCCAACCGGAGCACAGTCTATTGTGATGACGTCGCTACAGATTCTACGTCCACACCTCCAAGTCAATAACATCAAATACTTATACAAATCAGAGATCAGCTTAGCTAATCTCCTATTGGAAGTTCCTAATAAACCAGCAGGTGAGTCAAAGAGAACATTACAACACATTGTAACGGGAATATAATTCAGAACAGGTGGAGTATTCGTTAGCTGAGGAAGTTTTTGTCAATTTTTATTGTGTATATATTTGGGCAGTGACCTTCTGACACGTAAATGCACGTGTCCGATTGGCGTGACTTTTGCATTTTAATGTACCTTAGAATACAATATAAAAATAGTATTCTTAAACAACATATATTATAATTATTTGTTATACAGTAAGTTAGAAAAAAATCTAAAATATTATGTTTACTTCATTAAGATGATAGTATTTTTTTCCAGATTAGTAATATTTCAACAATGAAAGGTACTCCAAAACAAAATGAAATAAAATTGACAGTGATTAACTACTGAAGATAGGAAATTAAAGGTTATTTTGTACCAATAAATGGCAAAGAGGTTTACATATAGAAATAGAACGAAACCTTACCATAGTAAAATTAATATCTTTCAAACTTTCTCACATAAGTCTTCAAAAATTAAAAAGGAACTATATAAACCGACGCGTTTATCCATTTATTTGATGTGAAATTAAAAAAAAAACAGTGCACCCGTTAAAGTGTTGTGCCGAATAAGTATTAACACTGCCATACAGTTGTAATACAGGTATGTGACATTCACTATCAGACCAACTGAAGAAAAATATATCAATATACTAGTATAGTGTTATGTTACCTGACCAGTTTTATGTGTTTAAAAACAAGTTAAAAACAAGTTAACCAGGACTGGACTTATAAGTAGATCTTCTGTTTGTAACTGTTCCAAAGCGGTGACCTCTGTTTTTTAAGCTCTGTTTATGTACTGTACTTATTTTATTTATTTCTTATATAAATAATGTTTGGTGGTTGGGTCCTTTGCATGTTAAGTTAACACTTGGCTATATACTTTCTCATAATTGAAATTGTCGATGATGTAAAATTAATAGGATCGTTTCTAGAGAGATAAGAAGTCACCGTGTAATTGGTATTCCCTCTCTTAAACAGACATACTCACATTCCACTCTATAAGTAATACTAAACGTAGAGAAATATATAAACCGTTTCCTCCGACACATCGCCACCTGTGCACTTAACATTTATGATATTGAAACCAATGACGTATACAGCAGTCTTATACGGACTTTACGCCGATCTTGTCTTAATTAGTACTATCAGAAAATGCCATACAAATGTTGTACACTTCCAACCAACAAAACTACAGGAACCGAATATCAACATAGTACCGTTTAATAACGTTGCATGTAATCAAGTTATTTCTGTATAACTATAAGAAATACGTTGTTTCTTATTTGAGAAAAAAAAGTAGTTTCATTTGTCATAAAACAAAAACATATACAATAACAATGGTTATATAAACACAACAAAAAATACCTATACATTGGTTCACAGCTACATATTATAAGTAATAATGTATATTAAAGACCTGAAGCCGATCCGAAAGGAAAAACAATGGCATAAAAACGGTGAAATCGGAAACACATGTAGGAAAATAATAAGACACAGCTGATATTCAAATGTTACAGTCAGATGGTGTTTGCACTAAAACAAAATTTCTAACGCCATTTTCAGTAGTTATAATACTTCCAATATGTTCTATGTTATTGCAGATACGTGGCATTTATCCAATTATTAATTATTAAGAAAATGTTGAAGGCTTTAATCACATGGTGCCATTGAATATTTCACTAAACATGTGTTTATAAGTATATTTCTATATTAGAAATGTAAGGAAACATATGACCTATGAGAGACATACCAGTCAGAGGACAGCGCGTTGGAAACACACTCAGCAATCTTAATACTAAGTCTTATTTTTTTTACGTGCACGTAAACACTGACGATCCTCGACTGACACTTTGTAAACTGTTATACTCATACAAATGTATCTCAGCTGTAGCCAGGTACGTTTCAACTCATACAAATGTTATCTCAGCTGTAGCCAGGTACGTCTCAACTCATACAAATGTTATGTCAGCAATAGCCAGGAACGTCTCAACTCGTACAAATGTCATGTCAGCAATAGCCAGGTACGTCTCAGATTATACAAATCTCATGTAAACCGTAGACAGGTACGTCTCAACTCATACAAATATAATGTCAGCCGTAGACAGGTACGTCTTAAATCATACAAATCTTATGTCTGTCGTAGCCAGGTACGTCTCAACTCATACAAATCTTATGTCAGCAATAGCCAGGTACGTCTCAAACGACATAGTTAGCACGGGTTAATCTGATCAGAAAAGATACATAACATTCATATTTTTGACAACTATTCTGACAATAAAGTAGGTATATTTCTCATATTAACGTAATACTAAATAACCCAAAGCTAGTCTGATATTTCAATCAATAGATATAAAATCACAGTAAACACGATATACTGCAAAAACGCATATACTGTTGTAAGTTCTATAATGTGTAGTAATAAATTGATGTGTACACCTAAGAAAACAGTATTTCATCCATCAAACCTATTTGATAAATATAATCAAAGAAGTAGTTTTTGTACTAAGCAACCATGTATAACACGATTTTGTTTGTAAATCAAATACAAAAGCGTGTCTATATTAAGATATTTATTTGTTTTTATTATCCTATCTAGTCAAACATCAACATCAACAAAACTTAAGTGTAACGTAAATTATACTAAGATCCAATCCAAAACAAGCATGTATGTACGTTGCGATGTCATGACTAATGATTAATTATACGCCGTCCATGTTATTTTGCGTTGATGGTGTCCGGATCGTAGGAGGGCTGAAATGGGTCCATAGTTCAACTGAATGAATGTTTCATTGTCATATTTTACATTAAAAATGCTGATAAAGTGCATATATATATGTCTGTGAACTAAAATAGTGGTGTTGTTAATAAAACAGAGGTATTTCCGTGTTGTATTTCAGATCTATTTCTGCGAACATGCAGTCAGGGATGTGGTGATAATGCGGTGGAAGTGTCAACTGTGGAGTGTAAATATTGGCAGTGACTTCAGAATTTGTCCATTTGTTGAAAAGAAATAAACTTAAAGGTACCATTTTCTGTTGATAATTTTGGAGACATATAATTGCTTTACAGTGAAATGGGACACGTATATGGATCAGAAAGTCAGGGAATCGGTCAGAGACAGGACAATATTGACAATTTACTTTAAGTTATATAGTGGGATTTGACACCTTATATCAAACCAATAATAATAACATGCATACTACATATACACCATCATTCTAAACATAATAAGAATTATATATTGCAGATGTCTATGGAAGTGATGCTGGTTATATTAATAAGGTTGATGACGATAACGATGACAATGATATTGTTGAAAAACGAATTTGGTTATGAAGAAATATTTCAAGGTATGCTATTGTTGATAACCAGGGTGTTGCTAATAATAAAAGACATGAAAACATCAGCAATAACAAAATAAAGATGACGGTAATGGTTTTACTACATGTGCTCCTGATGAAAGTATTGTTGCAAATACATTTCGTTAAACATGATATTACAACATTACAAATGATAGCCTAATCATGTTATAGAATAACAAAGATAAGAGATCTACTACAGTTAATGATAACAGCAAAATAAAACCGTTGTTGACTGTTAGATGGATATAGATACATACACATGTGTATTATAAACGGTTCAATTTGCATTTGCAAACATTAAGCAAATAAACGATCGTGTAAAACACTTATTTTAAAAGTAAAAGAAAAGGTATATCGTGTTTAAGGTTAGTGTAAGAAAAAAAAACATCTCTATATATACATATATGTAATTCATAGTCAGAAGGATATTGCACAATATATTACAATATTATAATCTGAGGGAAAGAAAAAACGGTGGCCAGTTTGGGCATAAAACCATTTTGTTTAACAAACCAATCCAGTCACAATGTGAAAATGCGAAGAGTAACTGATAACTGGTTAACAATTAGTTAAAGTTGGGCAGAAATATGGTATATGTAAACTTCATTGACATTGAAAACTCAATACTTTAATGTTTCATTCATGACTTGCAGCACTACATTATGGAGTAATTTCCTCTTGAACATATACTCTTGAAGTCAATAATGCATATGTTAATGCACAAAATATCAATTATAATTTAAAAAAGGATATGTCTTAAAGGAAATACAATTAGAATTAAATCGTAGTGTAACAGTAATTTCTGCCATAACATGAGGTCAAATGTAACAAATATCAAATGATTTGCGGATTAAAATATGTCGTTTTTTTATGTTCAAAATAGATAATTTAATACTTTGGTAAAAACCGACACGATTCATTAACAGTGTTCAATGTCAATTCGCATCACTGTACAAAGTAGTTCATTGTCACTTTACAGCATGTGCTTGTCATGTATTTGTCCTGCTTACACGATGTTTAACTTTTTATAGAAGATAAATATAGGAGCATACTTAACGTAAACATATAGCCTCGGTAGCGCAGTAGGCAGCGCGTCAGTCTCATAATCACACATAGAGCGATCTGAAGGTCGTGAGTTCGATCCTCACCCGGGGCATATATTTTAATCATTTTCCTCTTACAAAGTTCAAAGTTGAAAAACATAAATAAATTTACTATTTAATAATGACATGTCACTCTCATCATAATGATATAAGCTAAACTAGCCATGGTAAAATAAATTGCGAATTGCTACATGTTATTGCGAACATACAGAACATAACTTCTTTCAGTTTCTATTAGAATCGATATCTAAAATATTGTCCTTGAAACTGGTTCAATCTTAAAATAGCACATGATAATGCTAGGTAACTAAGCCGTAAACAGGTTTAACGCTGCTAAACGTTGACCACGAGTAATGGTATTTCATAAACATCACCCATATTGAGAACAAATGGTGGCATCTTATTCTACTTTTTTTCCGTTATATCATCCTTAATTCATTGTGGAAAGGTCGTTTTATCAGAATAATTGTCTTATATAATATGTTCTTGTTATTTTATAAAGTTGAAATTGTAAACATTTGGTATACATATTACGTAATAAATATTTAATTTCTTATTTTTTCATGTTACTTAGGACGTATTGGAAAACATGTACAGCTAAATGAAATAAAAACAAGAGATAATTATTAAAACAGATAATTAAATCAATATTAACACGACACCTGAGTATTGCAAGTAATACATAACTCCTCTAACGGTACAGCTATCACAGAATCTGTGTTGTATCTGTAATTTCAATATTTATTTGTTTGCCATAACAACCACATCTTCGGTCCGACTGAAAGAATAAAATGACTTATTTTCCTCTAAACACATTCAAATTTTCGAAAGACGAAAGACAAACGGACATACGATCGGAAGATAAACATATAGTCTCCTTCGATTAGACAGGTAGGGTATACCTACTGCATGCACTACTTTTCTAAGCAAATATTGCCTGCACTACATTTATAGTCAAATATTGCGTGCACAATTTTTCTAGACAAATATTCTTCATGGACATAATATTGTTGATTTTTTATAAAGGAAATACAGAAAAAAAAAATAATTAAAAAATGTCATATTTCATGCAACTGTAAATACGTGACACACCACTTATGTTATATGACATATTCCGGTCACAATAGCATTCATGTAACGATGTATACCAAGATGTAATTGCATTAACAATTACCTGAAACATGACTTGATATAAACTAACAGAAGTGTTGAATGGTAGCTTTAGCTTAAACAATATTATCTCAGATATGTAC
The DNA here is from genome assembly GCA_029582155.1 of Panopea generosa. Taxonomy (NCBI): domain Eukaryota; kingdom Metazoa; phylum Mollusca; class Bivalvia; order Adapedonta; family Hiatellidae; genus Panopea; species Panopea generosa. Next base: position 14,723,405 of record CM055911.1, on the reverse strand, counting down.
GGTATTTAATACAAATAACAAGAGTACGTATTAAAAGGGATGCATGAGTAAATCTATAACAATTTTTGAACCAATTGTCTTTGCAAATTAACATGTATTCAGTACCCAAGCAATTTCAGTGTTAATGTTAACATAATAATGTAGGATACAGCTGCTATAATAGAGAGGTCAGGTGTCGGGTTTGCTTGATATTGAAATCTATGGATCGGTTGATCTTCATGTCAACAAGAAATTACGCAATAACTACTTTAATGTCTGTTTTGTTATTATACTGAGTTGTTGTATTGTGTTTAGAGTCGCTTTCAACAATTTTTCAGTCATATCGCGACGGTGTCTACTTGAGACAGTATTCTGAGCGCTGTCACACTGGAGTATCATGCCGCAGACACATAATATGATACCCCACCCAGTCACATTATACTGACACCGGGCCGACCAGACATAGAACTCATCTAAATGCTGAGCGTCAAGCAAGGAAGCTTCTAGTACCATTTTTAAAGTCTTTGGTATGACCCGGCCTGGGATTATTATACTGAGAAAATAAAGGTAAAAATACATGAGATAAAAGAAAACTAACAAATGCAAGTATTACAAAATAAAACATAGTTACCGTTCAATAATTTTTGAAACAGATGGATTTATTAAAAGGGGTTGAGACGCTTATAAAACTTTCCCAAAATATTTGCCATATTTCAAGTATTAGGTATGACAAGACAATGGATCGACCCCACACTACGATCATGAAATAGTATGAAACCAGATACGGGATAATGTCAAAATTTTATGCAAATATATTAATAGTATTTGCATTGAAACTATGAAAAATAGTTTTATGCAGAAATATGTATCCTCTGTTGCATTCAGTGTAAGACAAATATTACCAGACAATAATTCTTTTTGAATATCAACATTAGAATAGCAGTGTTTCTTTCATGCCATACACTTTCACTTACGTAATATAATACCAAGTCGAACAACCAATCCTGTTAAAGTGAATAAAAGTGTTTATTTCAATCTCCAAAGTACAATGATAGCATAGCATCGTAATTTCAAATGAACAAACTACTGGGAAAGAATAAATTTTATTTCCATCAGTTTGAACGGTCGCAGAAACATAGTTTTATTTCTCTAGACGTTCCCTGCAGCCATCGTAAATATACAACAGCGTCATCATCATTTATAGACGGACACTTCCTTATATACCACAATGGCGAATATTTAAAGTCAGGTACGATACAAAAATATATTTGATGGTTATACTACATGTGCTCCTGATGAAATATTTAACTGAGAAAAACAATAAAAAACAACGATACAGTTATCATCATTTCTCTATCCTATTGTTTACTTAAAATTAGCTTACCTCATGCGCAAATATATATACCCAGACGACAATTTCATATAATGCATATATATCTCATAAGGTAAAAATAAATAATGATAGTAATTCTGAAAGTTTTGTGGATTTTTTTTTTGTCTTTTAAGACTAAAATTACTTAATATGCAGACTTCTAATTATTTCTACACTTAAATTGCATCAATTTTGCAAACATGACCAAGTTTAAAATTTATAATAAAAGATAGTAATAAGAGTAATCATACTAAATGTTTTTAAAGCGTGCAATATACTAAGTACACATGCTTGTAATTAATTCTACACTTAGGCTGCATCAATACAGCACATATGGCCAATATTGATCATGTTCTATAACAAAAATTACACAAATCAAGATACGGCAATTTTAAGAAATCTCAATTCTGAGATGGCTGTGACAAACATTCACCGCGAACAACACAAAATGCCAGTCACTGATGTAGTTTATTCCGAAATATAAATTGCTCGATTAATCTGCTGTCTCGTAAAGAATCTGAAAATATTGTTTAACTTATTTTATTTGTTTTCAGAAAATTCGTTGAACAAATTTAAGTATAAATGTATTTATATCAAGTTTAAATTACAACTCTGTTGAGAAATTATCACTATCTATAAATCTGTTTCTGAAAGTACACTATGCTGTTGTTGTATATGTATGAGGAAGTGACAATACGTTTTTGTGGATATCATATTTATTCGATAATAACTCCAATCTCATTATCATATATGTATTTAAAGCATTTTCATTGGACAACGTCAATTTTTTAAAGACTTTTATTTTTCGATGAAACCCTGGAACCGGACTACTTTTACGTTTCTCGCGTAAACAAAGAAGCATCGACATTTTGATGGTCGGGTTAACAATATACGAACTTAAACGACGTTCACAACGGTTCCACACGTTTTTTAATAATAAAACACAAAGAAAACAAATGTTAGATCTGGTCTTAGCTGTTTTCTTCCGGTTATTGTTTTATAGATTGCTTTGGTTCAGCGATTTAACCAGCCGTCACAATCAGACCATAAGTAGTTTTGAGAAACAATAAAGTAGGTCATAAAATGTTCAGATTTGAGATGTAAAGTGTACATTGAACACAACCCTGGTTTACCGAACGTGAATGCTAGTCGTTGACAAAAATGTCCAAAGAAAAAATAAATAAAAACATCTACATGTAGATCTAGTTGAAGTTCAGAAGAAGACAATCGTGAGACTATGTAAATATACAAACCTTGCACGTAAAAGTCGTTTAAAACGTTCCAAATTCGGATTCTCCATCAATGAGCGTGAATTTATATGACCTTCGTAAATATTGACACATTTTTTAAAAACAAGCGTGTAGGCAAAAAATAAACAATGACGTCAACGTCTACGTAATATACACACACTGCGTGGGTATTTCCTGGAATTATTGATTTTTCATTTATCTAAATCGAAAAATAAAAGGCGGGTGTTTAATTTTTTCACCGCAATATATTTCGTCATTTTACCATAAACCAACTAATGTTACATAGTTATCTATGCATTTTGTTTTTCGTAATATTACGGTATTTTAAACACTAGGAGTACTACGGTACATGCACTGTCCGGGTGATTGAAATAATCCCAAATATATTGACTACCTCTACGTTTTAATATTGTTCTTAAACTCTGTATGAAAGTATAAAGGATATTAATAAAGGTCCAAAAATTTAGTATACATTATAACTACTAATCCAAAGTTTATACAACCCCAAATCAGTTCATAACACTTCCAATATAATTCCCAAACTCTTCTCATAATGCCATATCTACATGAAAGACCATGACTCGATCTCTAATTCTTAGAACTAATAACCCATAACTGATTCTACGAAACATGTAATTTTATACTAATTTCAGAGGTACATACCTAGTTGCTCTATAACCGGTACATTTGCATGTGAATATATACTGTATTTGGTTATTTCTGAATTTAAATTGCGTATTTGTCTCCGTCAATTATATGTTTCAGATCGCCAGCAAGCAGCCATAAGATAACTGTCTTCCCTCAAACACGTATAATGCACTTTGCTTTAGCAATGTTATATACAGTTGCTGGTTGGCTTTAGAATAGTATATTTGCGCATGTTAGTTTAATGATGTAATAGAGTTGGCAAACGGTTCACTAAACATCTCAAGTAAGGAATTTTCCTCAACTCAGACTTCTCAGTTTCTTCGAACAAATAGGACTACTTGTCAATGAACAACTAATCAAATTGTTCGTTAATCACACAAAATTAAAGTAGGAAGACAGTGTAACTCGTTGGTAAAGGTTAACTTGCAAAATGAAGTCTAACTTTTCAAAAATCTCAACTTGCGAACTGGGACTACGTGGTTTTAAGTATCTATCATGCAAACTAAGGAAAATAATTCGAATATGTTAATAACGTTACACACGATTTACCTTGGGACTTATTGTTAAGGATAAATTATTAATCAACAATACTTGTCAGCCAACATTGATGGAAGTATATGAACAATTAAAACATATACATCAACCTATACTTAAATACGAAATTGAGTCTCGACTAGAATATGTGATATACACACATGTAAACGGACACATTTGGCTTAAGAAAACATATCTCACTAATGTGACCAGTGTGTATAAATGGCAACAGTCATGATTAAGTACACCGCAGACACAGTTTTCAAACAGCATTGTTATTTCTCCAAAATTCGATTGAGTAGTTATTGTATCACCATTGCTTGTTGATTTAACAATGCTGTGATCCTCGCGACGACTCCTGGGATATGAGTTAGAAATAAACCACATACGAATTTTATATTTTTTTTACGACAAAGGTAAATGCATTTTACTACAACCGTTTTATCTACGACATAAGTAAATTAATGTTACATTGTACTATAATCGTTTTATCTACGACAATGGTAAATGCATATCGCTATAACCGTTTTATCTACGACATTAGTTACTGTAAATGAATGTTACTTTAACGGTTTTATCTACGACAGTAGTAAATACATGTCATTATAATGTTTTATCCACGATATTGGTAAATAAATGTTAATTAAACAGTTTTATCTATGACATTGGTTAATGCATGTCATTATAACCTTTTTATCTACGTCAGTGGTAAATACATGTCACTATTACCGTTTTATCTACGGCAGTGGTAAATACTTGTCACTTTTACCGTTTTATCTACGGCATTGGTAAATGAATGTTATTACAACCGTTTTATCTACGGCATTGGTAAATACATGTCACTATTACCGTTTTATCTACGGCAGTGGTAAATACATGTCACTATTACCGTTTTATCTACGGCAGTGGTAAATACATGTCACTTTTACCGTTTTATCTACGGCATTGGTAAATGAATGTTATTACAACCGTTTTATCTACGGCATTGGTAAATACATGTCACTATTACCGTTTTATCTATGACATTGGTAAATGCATGCCATTATAACCGTTTTATCTACGACATTGGTAAATGCATGTCACTTTTACCGTTTTATCTACGGCATTGGTAAATGCATGCCACTATAACCGTTTTATCTACGACATTGGTAAATACATGTCATTATAACCGTTTTATCTACGACATTGGTAAATGCATGTTACTATTACCGTTTTATCTACGGCATTGGTAAATGCATGCCATTATAACCGTTTTATCTACGACATTGGTAAATGCATGTTACTATTACCGTTTTATCTACGATATTGGTAAATGCATGCCACTATAACCGTTTTATCTACGACATTGGTAAATGCATGCCATTATAACCGTTTTATCTACGACATTGGTAAATGCATGCAACTATAACCTTTTTATCTACGTCAGTGGTAAATTCATGTCACTTTAACCGTTTTATCTACGGCATTGGTAAATACATGTAATTATAACCGTTTTATTCACGATATTGGTAAATGAATGTTAAATAAACAGTTTTATCTATGACATTGGTAAATGCATGTCACTATAATGATTTTATCTACGGCATTGGTAAATGCATGTTACTATAACCGTGTTATCTACGGCATTAGTAAATGCATGTTGCTATAACCGTTTTATCTACGACATTAGTAAATACCTGTTACTATAATCGTTTTATCTACGGCATTAGTAAATGCATGTTGCTATAACCGTTTTGTCTACGACATTAGTAAATGCATGTTGCTATGACATTTTTATCTACGACACTAGTCAATCGGACGCAACGATATTCCCATTTACACTGAATTTTATATGATGACAGGTCTCCGTAAATACAAATAAAAAAATAGTAATTGCTGTTATACTTATAATACCAACAATGAAAGTTAACACCCAGCAATGTGTTTCATTTCCACAAAATATACTCCATGTCTGCTGGTGTTACAAATATAACTATACAATGGAAGCAAGATATTCCATGTTGAATGCTAAACTGCTGCAAGTACATAAATGTGGTTATAAAAAAAACTAAGGTACTTTGGTCACATTTTAGTAGTTGTTGTAAGTTGTTTAGCGTCGCTTTCAACAATTTTCAGTTATATTGTGACGGTGTCTATATGATACATTACACTTAGTGGTGCTACACTTGGGTATCATACCGCAAATAATTGGTCTGATACCCCACCCGGTTAAATCATACTGACACCGTTCCTACCAGACCAAGGACTATTTTCTAAATGCTGAACGTTAAGCGAGGAAGCTTCATGTACTATTTTTCACGTGTTTGGTATGATTCGGCCAGGAATCGAACCCACCTTCCGCATGCGAGGCGGACGCTCTACCACTTAACCGCCACGTCACTAACGCCACGTAACTTACCATACATGTCACGGTCAAATAAAACGAAAAACGATATATTTATTTCTTAAAACATGTGCAAGTATGGGCAAAGGTCATGGCGAGAGTATACAAAAAAAACAGCTGTGACGTCTGGATAATAAATACGTTACAATATATTGCATGTTATGGTACGATAGCATGAGATATCGGTCAGGAAATAGCTCAACTGTAGACAATACAATTAAATGGACAATTCAAGAAACGTCTGTCACAACATCCCTGTTAGTTCTCGTCTGTGCTCATAGTGATTTTTATCTGATTGTAATTTCATGCACACAATAAGTTCGTCTGTCTTCCAAGCGCTTACTTATTGTGATGTGATTATTTATTGCAGCAGACGATAGTATAACACGTGATTACGTCTTTCAGGACAAGCAACAAAATTCGACTGCTTTTACATTCCGAGCTAACTTTGGCCACATTTGTTCTCCAATACAGGAAATATGATTATAATTATGTTGATACGAGTTCAATTTACTGTATGTTAAGCATGTAGCCACATTAACTAAAACGTTTTTTGAACTCATATCAATTAAATTTCTAGAAAGTATACCTGCACTTAGTTTAGTATGTCAGGCACAGTCCATTGTCTTACTTAAGAACGGTTGTAAACTTCATATCGGCTTCATTTATGTTATGTAGGAATTAATTGCATTAGAAATAGCTATTACCCGCTTCACCTTTACTGTGCAGTGATACATAATTTTAGGCTACTTGAGAACTCGACTGCGTTCTGTCAGGTTAAACAATTAATAACTATTGCTAACACATTTTCCTTGAAATTGGATCAACTTCATATTAGCACACAGTACGCTATAATTTTAGGGAACCAGGCATTATACGCGTGCACTCATTAAAGGTGTTGAACGAAACCCTGTTAACCGATACAGGTAAATGCAGAAACGCATTACGCTATTTTGAAACTACGTCATTCTATTTTTAGATGGAACCTATCGCTTAGGGATGACAGCACATTCATATGTTACATTCATTATACAATACAGTAGACTCAATAATAATGTGTCACCTGTATTGGACGAGTCTTACTACAAATATAATGAAGTAGTTTCACAATAGCGAATTGGGTTTATAAGACAGGTATTATGTTATTAAATTTTTGCATAACAAACTCTTATTAAACTCTTTACATATATTTATTCCGTGAATGACGAACCGAATTATCAACTAACTTAAATTCGCTAATAGATGAACAATTGTTTGTTTATATTTAAAGTCTGTTCGACAAAATAATTAGTTCAAAACGCAAGGGTAAATAGAAAATTTAAACTTAATGCTTAAAATCAATGCTAAAACAGAGTTGTACCCATATTCACGCGTCAAATAAATCTAACTATATACTATTTATGAACATAACCATATGGAGACATTATTATCCAAATGTTACTGTAGTTTTGAAAATATGAATTACAAAACAATCAAAATATAAATTGATACTTCTGTTGAATAGTAAACAGTTGCCGTTTCCTATTTATACTGTAAATACATTCATACTGTTAAGACAAGTTGTCAAATAAGTCTGGAAATGTTTATTGTTGTATTGTTGGTTTGTTACATCTAATGATTCTAGAGGGAAAGGTTTTCCTATTCCGAAGATTTTATGTTATGCGCAATAGTTCTCAAGGATACACGACTGATATGTTAACAACATAATTTCTGACAAACGTTCTAAAACAATATACTTAAACCGATCTCGGCTAGAATCCACGACAAAAAAGCAACACATGGTTGCGATGCTGTTGTTGATGATTTTCTTTAAAATGTTTCAGTACTTTCACAGAAACAAGTCAACGTCCAACATACACAGGGTCAGTATGTTTATGTTAAACTTATTTATGCTTTGGAAATACGTTTGTGTGTGAGTTTGCGTTGTTACCCATCACAACTATAGACATGCTGAACATGTCATTCCTGTCCGAAGTGGTTGTTTGATTAATGCTGAAGAGTGCTTATTAAATAACGTCATCCTAGCAACCAACTATCTGTATTTGCTTTCTTGTCCGATAAAGTAATTAATACATTTGGCATCTTACTTAAAATGAGTCTACAATACTACTTACACGCCCGTATTTCTACGCGATTTTGAAACAATCCGCCACGGCCATAAGCGAGTAACGTGTTTCGCTAAAGCTTAGTACTAATTCTACCCAAGAAGATATTAGGCGTGACTGGAATTTGTCCAGGTAAGTTTGTTTTTTTATCTGTTTGGTTGTATGCGATGTCAATTCACCAAAGAATCGCATGGCGTTCACTCATATTTATCTTTTCAAGCCACTGACTGTTTCCCTATATTTTCAGCGATGTGTGACTCAAGGCCGTAAAATAGCCTGCACGTTAATAAAAGCGGTATATTTGTTCACCTGTAACAATATTGTATTTGCATAAGACCACAGTTTTCATACGAATTTAGGCCTCATATCACATAAAGACGTTTATGATATTAAACAAAATGATGGCTCCGGATTTGAAGAATGACTGATAAGCGCTGTTTGACATTGCAATACTATCACGTGAGACTAACCAGACAAATCCAGCATGACTATATGTTTCTGCGCCCGTTGCGACACTTTGTCTAGATAACACACAAAATGGGGCGGGGCTTATGATGCAACACTTTCGTCTTCATAGTTGTGCTTAGAAGGTTTGCATATTAGGGAGATGAGTAAATTGTGTATCAGCCGAACGTGTGTTTTCTTCTACTATGCTTAAGACGGCAGCTTGCCTGATGTATAGTGTAGTCCAGTTATAGACGATACTTTCTAATAGAAAATACTCAAACGTCTTGCTTGATGTTTGTGTATTGAGGGAATGTACGTATTTTGGTTGTGCTTTTATTAGAACATGGCTTAAAGGGAATATATCAAGAATGTTCAGACTATTAAAATTGGCTAAAATCATTTTTTTCCCCCAATATATCATACCTATATATACTCACTGACCCCATTTTTCTGAAAGAATATCTATTAAAACATATCAAAATAATATATTGAAAAAAAGGGACCTATTAGGTTAAACTAAAATCTATTTCCCGCTTAAAAGTGCAACAATATTTTTGACATATTAAAAATGTCACGTGATTTTATTTTGATTTCAATTTGACCCGTCACGGAGAACCCTGCTAATGTTGTTAGAATTCGGCTATATCTGTAAAAGATCAATAGAAAACGCTTCCTACCATGTACTAAACTCCTAAGTTACATCAACAGCCTACAGAACACTCGGCCACGGAGGACCCTTTGTGTTAAAACTGATTACGAAATTGATGATTATGTTTATCAGCTCTGATGTGTCAGTCTGCGAAAAGTGTACTACGGTTTGAATCGGTTTGATGGCATTTTAGCTGTCTTCATGGAAAAACATGGCTCCATCTATTGCTCCATCATTCCCGAAATACGACATCTACTCTGACCATCAGACTTAAATGTTTACCCAGTGTAGTCAGTCCTATTTGAGTAGCGATAATTCATTTCGTAATAGTTTCCTCATACATCTACTAGATGTATCTCAAGGTCTTATTTATGGAAAATACGTACTTTAAGCTGGAGAGACAGTCATTGTTTAACACAATGTTATCTGGTGGATCAAAATAAATGGAGTTGTCTTGTCATTCAACCTACGTTTGGTCATTAAATTGATGCTTTAATAAACCGAATCTTGTTTTGGATATACAACCTCTCATATAGTGGGAAGTAAGGAAACAGCAGGCCTAATACAACATACATAATTACATTCAAGCAAGGAAACGTTTTTGATATAAAGAATGCAAAATACAGAATAGTTTATTTTGGATTCAAGCATATTACATAGCGTATCATCACAAATAATAACATATTAATACATCAATACATGTGCATGCATAGAATATAAAATATGACATTTAAATACATCTTATGTGATCGAGAGTGAATGATCATAGTATTTAATTTAAATGTCTTTTCTCGAGAAGTGTTATTATACATATTGCCTAAGTTGTTTAAGATTCTAACATTATTACAGCTCAGTATATATGTATATTCATTTTCTAAATCAAGATCTGTTATATGTGATCTTACGCTGTTAGCTAAGGATTTCATTGTACTAGAGAGTGTATGCAATAACTTCATGTTGCAGTATGTTAAAGGGGGTGTATCAGGAATTAAACACTATCAATGTCTATAAAAGTATTATTATTTTTTTTTTTTTTTTAAATGGGCAACAATCATTTATTATCATTAATAAATTAATTTCGAATTGTTTAATATGTTAAATCCACCAAAACATAACAAAATCCTTATCAAAATTGGAGTGGTAATTTTGATATGAAATCACCATTCTAAAAATAGACAGCACTAAAATACTGCTAGACGACCTTCGCATCGTTTTTGTGAGGCTTTCTAAGATGGAGCAAGTGTAAATGGATAGAATTGAAAAAAAAAATCATATAGACTATTTTAATACATCAAAAAATATGTTGCAGCTTTAAATGGGAAATCTTTTTTAGTGTTCCCTAGGTGCGTAACCAAAAAAATATGAAATCCCTGTTCAATATAATATTTAAGTATGTTTACATATACATGTATATCCTTTTAGCAACACGGGGTCAGTGAGTATATAAACATCGTATATTAGATACAAATGCTTTAAGCCAATTTCAAACTTTGTAAAATCATGATATAACGTTCACAGTGCAAAGAAACATACTGTTTTTGATAGACAGAATTTTCCCTTTTTTTTTTGTCACAAGTTATAATTAAGTCATTAATAGCTATTGACTAATTATTATACACACATCCACACTTTAAACACATAAAGGAGCATATTGCTAAATAAGAATGTTTGCGCTATTACATGTATATTAAACGATGTAATATAGTGATATTACGCTGAAATAGATGGTACCCTGACAATATATTGAAAATTCATTATTCAGTTCATCTATCAGTTGGTCACGTAAGTTAAAATTAAATTTATCGCAGTGTTTCGGAGGAAGACGTATAGTTTATACACTCAGGTATGGTATGTTATAAGTGTCTAAACAAAAACAGTTCATACCAAATTACACTATTGTATAAACTAGTGGCATGTTGTTATTGATACATGACATATAACACAATAATTCTTGGACCCTACTTATCTTTATTTCATATTTCACTTGTTATACCTGATAGTGGATCATCCTTAACTGAATAGTCTTAGTTAAGATTCGAGTCTCGCTCTCTCAAAAAATTTTTTTATGAGAACGTTTTCCAGCCACTCATGCTATTCAGATTCATTCTGTAATCAGGTGGTCTCTATATTAAATAAGGTCTAAGATTTCCACATTAAAAGAAAATGTGCACACAGAATCTTTATCAAAGTATGTTTTGTTTCATAGCAGGAATGTATCCGCACACAATATGCACAATAACTGGTAGGTTGACCATACGATTTATTTTATCAATAGGTAGTCCCCAGTTGCTCATAAGTACATGCATTTGTATATATACTATACAAGTCATTTTGTTAAAACCAGAGATATCTTATTGCAGTATATGCTATGTCAGCGTTTGCTTTTCTCATCAACAGCAAGAAGTCATTTTGAATATATTTCAAACCAAGTTCCATAGGACATTTTTAAATGCAAGTATCTTGCTACCGTGACAGTAAAGGGGCGCAACTGTGTAATGAGGGACCTTATACAAATACAATTATATGATTATATTCCTTTCTCTTTATAGTGTCTTTTAATATTCTTCTTGATATGATTAAAATGAAAATGACCATTAGTCTTTAAAACGGATCCAGCTCTCTCGATTGGGTACGTTAAATAGCAATGTTGGGAAAGCCACATTTGAGCACGTTGATTCGTCAGTTACTTCAACTGAAAGTTTGAATGACGTCACATTTTCGTAAAAAGTTCAATTGCTATTTATTGTGGGATAGGCATAGAAATTCCTGCTATTTCATTGGTGGTTATTCGACCTGAATCGGGTGATATCAGGTTCTAAGAAAGACTAAATGACCATGGATTGCATAAAGCTCATAATTCACTTCACCGTGATTTCAAGTCAGGTAACGACGAACCATATCTTAGCAATATGTTTATCGAGATGACGTTTGATGTGTGTGCTTGGACACATCTAAAACCAAGTTTGGTTCGTTTTTATAATGCGGGGAGGTTAGAAGGCATAGCCTATTTAAAAAGAAATCTGCTCATATATTGTCTCAGATTTCATATTTCCTTCCACTAAGTGATAGTTACTAAATATATTAATAAACTATAAATTATATTATAGATATAACTAATAAAAGATGTTTACATTTCTTAATAGTCAATATTTCATAAATTTTAACAAACATACAAATTTTGCTCCTTTCTTACTGAAAATATTGCTGACCAGGACACGTTTTCTCAAAGGGTCCGCACTATATCATGGATTTACTAAACCACTTAAATAAGAACAAATTGAATATTTGAATGCCGTTTCAGGTAGGATAAACTTCATTGCAGTATTCCTGACTTGTTACATGAAATCCTTTGAAATAAAATTGTTCTAATGAAACAAAAATCCCGGGATTCATGCGTTTGGACGCAGATCAGTGTGTATGCACCACATAGTGGTAACACAGTGGTATCTTAAAATGTGTTTGAAAACGATATTTTATTTGAAAATAGGAGGGGATTTCAATAAAAATAAAATAGAAAAGGCCTTACAGCACTATGTTAAAACGGTGGTACACGTAGAAATCGTATTGCGTAATTGATAGAGAGCATTCTAGCAAAACGAATACTACGATAAACGTTACCCAATGCAACTTTACTTGGAACACATCCATTTCAAAATGAAAAAAAATAACAATATAAAAAGAAAAGAAAAACCCTCTGTTTTATTTCAATTACGTGTTAAATTGTGTGTGTTGTGGGGGGGGGGGGGGGGGGGGGGGGGGGGGGGGGTGAGGGGTTGGGGGGGGGGGGGGTAGGTGTTAACACGTCTTATTTAATCCATGGATCGTGCGTGTGAATCTCCGCACGGCCATGAAGGTATCTATAATAATTGTTTATGACTTCGTTCAAATGCCTTACTATCCTCTCTCCGATTTTAAGGTGTTGTTGTTTCTTCTGGAACGATTGTTACATAACATGAAGGTGCACTGGCCGCCGTTGCATTACTGAAAAACTGTTGGAAAATAATTTAAAAATATAAACAAATAATCAATCATGCATTCAATTTAGTCTGTACTACGGACCCAGCTCTCCCGACTGTGCCCGTTGAATAGCAGTGTTGGGAAAGCGCCATTTGAGCACGTTGATTTGCCATTTGTTTCAACTTACAGTTTGATGACGCCACAGTTTAGTAAGCGTACAACTGCTATGAATTGTTGGACAGGAATATAACTCCCTGCTTTTTCATTGGTTGTTTACAGACATGATAAGGCAGATATCAGGTTCTGGGATAGATTATTTTCCATTATGTGATATATTTCCAATAGACTGTTCAAAATGACAATACATTAGCAGTCCCAAACCACAAGTATAACCTTGTGATACGAGTAATATATAATAGTGTTATATATATATATAAAATATCAAGACTAGTTGTCAAATCAATTTGAATATCATTGTATGGTTTACTGCTTGGTTTATTGTAGTTGACTACTCCGGGTGGAACATGTTTATTCTCAGTTTTCAATTAAATAGAGTGCTCAATAACACCATGCCCACCACTTGCGAAGGCGTACTAACATGCAGTATGCAATAATCAAAGTGGACTCCGCTATAAATTCCCACTCTGTCTATCAACTGTAATTGATGACTTGTAAAGGATGAGTAAGTTCCATAATATATATATATATATATATATATATATATTTATATATATATATATATATATAAACAAGTGCATTTATTTCATAATTTATAAGACATATGCTGGCAGAGACTTTTATACCCAATACAACTTATGGTGTATGAGATTCTTTGGAATAAAAGTAAGATAAGTGAATGTCATTAGTTTTTTCCACAATATATATAATTAAGTTCGATTAAGAAGTAAGCTCTGACCCCAGTCTCACGAAAATACTTAAGTCTGTTATTTTACTTAAACTCAATAGTGTGCTCAATTTCATACTTAATTTGAGCCCACTATTTAAGTTTAAGCAAATAATGGACTTAAGTATTTTTGTAAAACCGGGCCCAGAGGTTAAAAGAATCACTCTCGAGTCCACTTCCTGAGTTTATGTATAGGTATATGTTGCTTTGATACAGCCCTACAGCTATACCTTGCTCATCTCCTATGTTTAAGCCTAACTGTTCTACCTCTTTTCGAAGCCACATATTAGATTAAGATCAACGGTCCTCCATGGCCGAGTGGTTAAGACGCCATCTCAAGATCATTTACTGTAACACCATGTGCGGAGGTACTGATTAAAGAATCACAAGACAAACTAAGTTTCTAAAATTTAATATAATTCCATAGTTCGCGTAACCATATAGTGGTTAATTTAGCACAACCCTTAAACCTGAATAGTTCCACAATCCTTACTTCCCCAGCACCCCACTGATTATCTTAACCCTACTAACCGCCACAGCTAATCTCTAATCTTTAATCTCTAAGATCAAGGGTCCTCCGTGGCCGAGTGGTTAAGACGCCATCTCAAAATCACTTACTGTAACACCATGTACGGAGGTACTGATTAAAGAATCACAAGACAAACTAAGTTTCTACAATTTAATATATATGCATAGTTCCACAATCCTAACTTCCCCAGCACACCACTGATTCTCTAAACCCTACTAACCGCCACTGCCAACCCTAATCTTTAAAACTTAAGAGATGTAAAACTCTCTAAGAACTCCCTACATGTAACTAGGAACAGAACTCAGAGCTCGGAACTGCTCTCAGACAGAGTAACAAGTACTTTTATATCACGCCTAAGAGTTCCAGGACAAATAATGTTTGCCCTACAGTGTGGCAACCTTTTACTATCCAATTAGATAATAGACTTGGTTATCGTCCTAACATATGACTGATAGATCTTGTCCTGTAAGCAGGTGTTTTGCCTTATCCAATGAGTTGCACTGGATCAGGTATTCGGTGGCAATGTGAGGCATTACACCTGGGTGTTACATGACCTCTCACTGCTAATGTCGTAGGTTCGAGTCCCGCTCGCTCCAACAACTTTATGTGAGAAAGGTTGTCAGTTACTTGCTGCGGAAGGACAGTAGCTCTACTCAGATTCATTCTGAGGTCTTCTACCACCAATAAAACTGCATAAGTATGCCATATATAACCTGAAATGTGTTGAAAAAGGCGTTAAACCCCATTCAAAAAATTGATTAAGATCAATTCCAAATCATTTGTATTTTGCTTATAATTCATTGTGAGCTAGTGAAATATTTTTATTTTAGATTTTAGTTGACTTCCAGTCTTTCAGTAATATGACCAAAATAAACCCGACTTACTGACGATTAACGTATACATGTATTGTTCTACATGGATTAAGTGCCAATTAATGTTCTCGAGTCTCGAATAGGTTTTCGTTATTTGTTTGTGTGTTTGTTAGTTTGTAATGTTTTATATTTACAGCAATAGCATTTTAGTTATTTTAAGGAGGTCAGTCTAACCAAACATTGTTCCTGGAAGTCGCTAGGTTGATAATCAGCAGTACTAGACACAACTTTTCATGCATAATGTATAAGGATATCTCATTTTACCCGCTAATATATAGTTTTATCTCATCCTAGAGCCAAGATAAAAATTTCTCCCGCTGTGACGTTAAAACCATCCTATGACGAAACGTATACAATAAATGACACAAATCTTAATAGTTCACGTCTTAAAATCGATCTAAAATAAAGATGAATTAAATTAAAATAATTTTTCAATATGTTTGGTATGCAAGAAAAAAATATCATTCATGACTTTTTCGGCACGTATTGAAAATGTCTTACCTGTTGATAACTGTTTTAGGCAGAGCCTCGTTCCCGGCCGTTTTCCCTCGGGGCAAAATTTTCTATCCGAACCTCAAACCTCATGTAAGGTTCTTTTACTCCATTAATTGTTTCCCCGCTTATTCTGAGGTTGGCAGTTCATGACCGTTTAACAAATTTCATGAGCAAAATAACATATCTAAAACAACATATATACACTTGATTGGAACTCAAATAGATTTTTTTCAAAATCACAATAATGCCGAGCTTTCCTTGTATGTTAATCCATCTTGCAATGAAACACATTTTGCAAAAATTTTTGTGTCATGTTTCATACATGTACGATACATAGATACCATTTATAAATAAAATAAATAAAAAACTCTTTGTCTCTCCATATATGTATAAGAAAAGAATGTAAACTGGAAACAACCGATACAAAATATTTATTTTGTCTTATGCTTTAGTATAATACATATCTAAATTATGTGATTAAAAAATTATAACTTCAGAAATATTGTTTTAGATAACACAACACATAAGAAAAAAGGGAGAAAAGAAGAAAAAACAATAGTTTATTTGAATGATAAATGAAATGAAAACATGTTCTACTCTATTACAACATAATCATATATACTTCTTTTGTATTACATCCTGGTCCTCATACACCTATAACATGTTGAATAAATGGACCACCATATTGGTGGTTGAAATTTAAAATGGTACAAAGACTTTGGAGGATTGGGTACTTTTAAGTGCAGTCTGCTTTGCAATCAAAATTTATACATGTATAGAATAGCAGATTTAAAGAAAGAATGTAATTCTTCAAGGAATAATTTACGAAATAAACAATGTAATATATAACAATTTTATTTCATACTATGGTTAAAAGACATGTTATGCATTACATTCAGATATATTATTTGTACTATTGGATATAACAAAATACAACATAGTTTAAATCATATTCAAACAGTTCCTTGTCTATCAATAAAATTACAAACGTTTATAGCCAGGTCATTTGAACAAAATAACTGCAAATGTGAAGAGGGATAAATATTCATTATGAAATATGTTAAGTGCTTGTTTATATTACATCATCAATTAGGACATTGCTATAATATTATCCAACGCTGATTTAACATTACGTTGGGTACATCACACGAGTCTCAGAGTATTAAAAGTCATATATATATTTTGAAATGGACTTGTGAAAAGCGATCGTAAAATCCATTTGGTTCTTTGGAAAAATGAGCTTATGACTAGCATTTAGCTAGCCCAGTCCCCTTTATCAATTGTAGAGACGGGATAGACAACGTGTATATACTTCAAAATAACGATTCTCTTTGTAAAATCATTTAATAAAGCCATATTCTATTTAATCTTAATTTTAGTTCTTTTGGTATAACATTTTTATTAGAATAATTAAATGATGCCATTATATCTGGTACATTGCACTTTCCACCTTTTGGTCATTACACCACTACCAGTCAACATATATCCCCTCTCTATTGAATAGCCATTTAAAATTAATCATCTTCTTTTTGGTCTAAGTTACTTCCTCTATCCACTTAACTCCGTCTGTGTCTGTTGGGGGACGCACTGATATCCACATGTCCATATCGACAAAATATGGATATTCTTTCAAAGTAAACTCTGAAAAAAGTAATGTGAATGCTAGGTTAACAGTGGCATAAATGCATAACACTATATGGACGTTTAGTATCATATAACTGTTTCTGTATTATACAAAGCTCAAGTGAGCTATTCAGATCACATTGTTCTGTCTGTTAACATTTGGTTATGTGCACTCTAGCCCTCGCATTTTAAACTTGCAAAGTTATTATAATTACAGTATCAAGGAAACGTATTGAACTGACTTAATCAAATATTTTATGTCAGAGTTATATAAATACCTTGAATTGTTAAAAAGTATGTGAATATATATAAAATATAATATCTCAGAAAAAAAAAACACTTTAACAGGCCAAATATGATAAATAATGTTTAGGTTACGAATCACAACAAAATCAAATGCGTTCCCCATCACCTGAACATGTTTCATTTTCATTGTAGTTGTATACCATAAGACCTCGGACAAGGTTTGAACAAGTCAATTCGGAGAGCTATGTATGTATTGTGGCTCTTGATCATAAAATTTTGCTTTATTTGCCTTTGTGTGCAGCATTATTTCATGATACTATGGAGAAAGTTTTGTACTGTTCAAATCGGACGATCAATGGCCGTGTTACGACGCTTCAATCATCCTTATTTGTACTATTTGAATTTTGCGAAATACAGTAATTATATATCTATAATGTAATCTTGTTAATGTCTGAAGTAGTATCAGCCTTCTTTAGTATGGTATACTGCACTACAGGTGGGCGATTTATACTCATTGTGACCCTCTTGCAATGATATAATATCAAACTGGGAGGGTTATCATACTCATGGTGCTGTATTTAGTCGGAAATGTATAGTATGAATATTAAGTTCTATTTATGTTGAATTACGTTAAATTTTATTTCAAAGTATTTTCCTGTTTACACGATAAAATTTATTCTTTATTCTCATTAATTTCGTATTAGTAACAAATATGTTTACCTTCACTAGTTTCTTCACAGAGTTGCGTAACTTCTTCTGTTGCATAATTTTCATGGGGAACTATAAATAAATTATGTATAGTGAAAATACTATCTATTAAAATACATGTAACAAAGAGTACAGATATTTTATAAAATTTAAATTTTATTGATTTCATGTAGTTGGTAAAAGTTTTCAAAAATTAAAAAAAAATAGTTTGCACACTATACTGGCTATGCTTATAGTGATGTTGAAAAAGTATTATCTTTTATTAAATCTAGGATAAATATGTTAAAATAATGTATGTATATTATTACTTACTGACTTTACCCCAAAAATGGTATACAGCCGTGTCCGATCATTGTTTGATATCGCAATAAGCTGGTTTTCGTTGGTAGGCTCAATCAATATCCATCTAAATAGGCATACCTTCAGTCATGACATTAATATTTTTATTGTGCATATTGTTGTTTGCGCCAAGCATTAAAGCTTCGTCTCTTGTCAATTGTGTGTAAATATGGCAAAGGACACTGTTAACAACATAGCTTCAAGCTATTTCCTTTGTTCACCTTATAGCCTGAAGAAGATGGGTTCCATCAACTACAAGAACATTCTTTGCAAACTCTCACCATAAATATATTCCCCACTTGGCTCCCGAATACTATTAATATCAATATGATATTCCCCTACAATGTAAAATGTTTAATACATTTGAAGAGGCTTGCCATTAGCAAATATTCTATAACATTATCTGCCATATTGTTGTTCAAGTAGTTTCACTTTCTATTATTCTGTGGATACTATTTATGCACTGACTCATTGAATGTGCTGACCTTCATTTCACCGTTTCATTATATAATATGTTTGGAGGCCTCATTGGCTACCTAACATTTACTCCCTCCCGCCACTGAATGCTTGAACATCCTATTTGCTATCAGCATAGTTCATTTAATTGGCTGGATTGAGTATCTTTACATCAGTTATACTATTAAGGTTTCTCTATCATATACATTTCTGTATGCACAGCATTAACACACCCTATTTGTATTTAAGGCAAAAGAACATATAAATAATCGGGTATATTTTATGTTTCAAGAAAGACAAATGTTTACACTTGCCACAGTCGTTATGAATTGTATATTCCATACAACACATGTTTCAACTTATTATTAATCATTATTTATATATATATTGTTTATCAGTCTAATAATTGGGCTGATGCAAGTGTATTAATTGCATCAGCGGGGTGGTAGTCTAATTGATATAGTGTTGGCCGCTCACGCCAGAAGTTGTGGGTTCGACCCCCAGCTCGACTTGACGCCTTTCATAAAACAACATTCAGTACTGGTGCTACCCATGAAGTGGACTGGAAAGCGGTTCATATAAGCTCAGAGCTTTCATCGTAATCGAGCTAAAACAAAACATTATATACTAAACTAATTGTACTAACCTTTGAACTTTTTCTAATCATACAGTTGGATTATTATGCCCGCCCCCCACTATTGGCAATCACATTACATTATTGCATGTCTAAAGTAAAACAACAATATTCAAGATGTCAGTTATGTGTCAATTCAAACTTCAATGGTAGGTTTATAAAACTGTGCACTTCATTATTGTATTTGAAATTTGTATTTGTATTTATCAATATAGTCTTTTGAAATTAATATGATATATATTCCATATTTTTGTGGAGCGTGTGGTGCAGTGGAAGAACTTCAAACCCTGATCGGAGGGTCATAGGTTCGATCCCGCTCACAGGCTACATGTATGTGTAGTGTCGTTAAGGGAGACACTATCTTTACATGTGCTTAGAACTGATTCTGTTACGGACGAATTCGAGCGTGATTTATCTAAGTTGTAAGAACTTGTTTAACAATGAAAGTGAAATCAACAACTAACAACTAACCCGATTAACAACAACGTATATATTTAACATTCAGTGTGTAACAATTTTTCATCCATAAAGAAATTTATAATATTCTATACCGCTGGTACTGCATTAAACAATTTGTAGGATTTTCATCCACACACACACACACACACACACACACACACATGAATTAAAATATCAATTTTTGCATATTAAATAAAAAATATGTGAAAAAGTATTCTGTTTGCACTTTTAATCATTTACACGCCTATTTCAAAAAATATACCATAATACACTACATTTTTAACATAACACTGTTAAACGGAAGTGTATCAGGATTTTTCAAAATGTAAGAATTGACAAAACAAAAGACTTTTATTCAAAATGCCTAAATGGTTTAATTATATATTCACTAAGTCCGTATTGCCATAACGATATTGATATAAATGGGCCAAAGACAAAGGATTTCCAAATTAGGCCTATGCGCTCAGTTTTTTTGGGCTAGAATTTCAATGGTTGTTACAATTAAATCACCTGATTCAATTTTTTATGAAATTGGTTACATATTTTAAAAATAATCACCTTTTTTCATAGTATAATCAACATTATACATGATTAGACGACTGAGATACTAAGATAGATGTTTTATCGAAGACCACCAATGTAAATATGACTAGGAAACCAGCTGTTCTTAAAAATAAATAGAAAACAGCGTTTACGTATCGCAGAAATCATAATTCACTCACACAGAGCAACCAAAGTGTAAATGGTACTTTCCAAAAAAGATAATTGCTCTGTTAAAACTGATATATTATATGTTCATTAAAGCTCAATTGATCAGTCTAGTTTTACTGAGGATCCAATAGAAGAAATGAATTATTTTCAAAGCTTATTTCAAAACTGGGTATTTACAGAGCAAAATCTTGAATTGTAAAGCATGATTGGTTATTTATCTGACAACGTTTTGCCTAAAATTCATTAGAAGGCAAGATGAGTTTTATAAGGGGTTAGTCATAACATTTTAGTTGATGAACTTCTGTTCTATTAAAGCGTATCAGAACCAAATTGCTACCTCAAAACCAGCAAATATTTCCAGATACATTGATAAGATGGTGATTATAAGCATCATATAACTATACTCATTATTACAGGCCATCCATGATTTCATATTAATTTAAAAAGGGTTAAAAGAGTATAACCTTTTTTAGAGAGTAGATTTGTTAAAATCGGCTTGACGCTCAGCATTTAGAGGAGAGTTCTAGGTCTGATCGGCCCGGTGTGAGTATAATGTGACTGGGTGGGGTATCATACCATGTGTCTGCGGCATGATACTCCAGTGTGACAGCGCTTAGAATACTGTCACAAGTAGACACCGTCGCGATATGACTGAACATTTTTTGAAAGCGACGCTAAACACCATACAATTGTTAAAATCGGATTGGGTTAGATCATGTCTACAATATCAGAAGTGATAACAAACTAGACATAATTCAAAATCAAGTACATGTATAAATGGCTATTGAACCCCAACCTCATCTTTCAGGGTGAGCAAGTAGACTTGTATGGGCCATTACCTATTACACAATGAAAGTATAGCTATGTATTGATAATGGTTGATATATTAACAGCTCCGTTAGCAAAACAGGATACATTATCAGTTGCTTCAGGGTTCAATCAAATAATTACGAAACTATGGTGTTGTTGATACTGTAATATCAGCTATAGGGATATAATTGCATTTGTCGTTTGTGTTACTAATCAGTTCGTGCATTCTACCACAAGTTATTCAACACACATGTTTTTATTTATTCAAAGTGTATGTTAAGTTCACAAAAGTCCACTAATTTTTTATTAATTCCATTTAACATACACATTATGATATATTATGTTCATAAACATAGTGAAACATAATTTGGTTAGAATTCAAAAGTAATATTTTTCAAAACACAACAGTGCATTGTGGACTGTGTAAATGCAAACAAAAACCATTTGAACAAATCACATTTGTTGCATTTCACGAATAAACTTACGATAAAAATAGGTTTTAAAGGTAAAGTATAGTGTTCATAAAATTTTAGATATTAATTAAATGAATAATTAAGAAAATGATATGTTTTCTGAAAATACAATATTAAATTCATGAGGATGACTAGGCACAATATTATGAATATTTCTTACTTTACGTTTTACGACTGTTTTTTATCAAAATTTTTTAGTGAAATGCAACCCTGGTGATTATGTTTATTTATTCGCAGAAAGTACAGGAATGAAGTAAAAATTGATTATTTTGATTTAAATTGGCATGCGTAATAAAGTCTAACTTTTTAATGGGAAATTAATTGGTTAAGTAAGATAGAATCTTAATAAAGTCAAAATTAACTCTGCAGCACTGTGCGAATAATGCAAAAAAAGTGATAGTTTCTGTTTTGTTTAATCTTCTCTTCAAAAACACAGACAGTAAGGATATATAAGTTTCAATTTTCTGAAATGAATGATATAACTATAAATAAGAATAATTATACAATAACATCGATAAAATTGTATGGTAGCTGGCATTTTGTTTTCTCTCACCTATGATATATCATATTAAACTTTACCTTTACTATATATATATATATATATATATATATATATATATCTTTACTTCATCAACTTTTAGTTTTAGCTAGTGCTTGATTGCGAGGTGCGGATACATTACTTAACCAATCAGATTTAATTTTACTTTTTAAAGCAGTACAATACTTTTGATATAATGAAAAAGCCCTGATAGTTTTAGCCTCTGGCTTGACCTAATGTTTGAAATCATGTATTTATATAGCCAGGTATTATATATATATATATATATATATATATATATATATATATATATATATATCATGTTAATATTGAGGTTTTCTCTCTCTTTATAAGTAAATATCCATATATCTATATAGCTATATCATGTTAATGTTGCGATTGTTTCTCTCTTTATTACATTCATATCCATACCGTTTGCCAGTTTGATGCGTTTGTAAAATTATTTTATTTTTGCAATTATGTTAGTAAAAATCTGTAGTAGCCGACATTAGGTAAGAAATCATGTATCCTGCACTTAGACAGCCAACCAGGAAGTGTAATGTACCAAACATATTGGGTATGATTGTTAACCGTGTTGGTGGATTCCCAAAAACAAAGCATGTTTTGGGATAACAATGTACTGATAATAGTATAAGTTCTTTATGTACAGTTTTGTTGGAAACCAGCCGAAAACGTTTTCTGGGAACTCACCTCATTATTTATTAAGTTCAAACACATTGAAATCTGGCAGAACAAACTATACCCAATTTTCACTCATACATATTAAACTGATTGTATTCATAAATGTGTAATACATCTTTGAACTCACCAGAACTCCTATCAGCCCAGATGATATGATGTTAATGTGCTGTGATTTATGATGAAATACGTTAGTAAATTAAACGTTAAGTACCGTATATGTTATTTCATTTATAACTATGCACATGAATGTGTTTTAATTTGCTTATATTACTTGATTTCTTAGAAAGTTTTCCAATGTTTTTTTTACATCAAGTCTACTGTGAACATATCAATAGTTATAATTTTTAGTACAAATTGTTTCTATAGACTTTGTTTACTTATTTACAATATGATTTATTCTGATCTTAAGCTGTAGAACAAGGTGATATTTTGTAAAGAATCAAATACAATTTTCAAATTACGTATGATTAAAAGATTTTACAGTTTACATTCAATTCTATTATTGGTCATTTTTTAAAAAAACAAAACAAACGATTATCTATGTATTAGAACAAGAAAATATGTCACTTGATTTAATTTTGTTGTTTTCTACATTTTATGTATGAACATAATGTATGAGTGTTTCATTTTAGTGTATAATATTATTCTAACAGTGAAGAAAAATGTGTGTGTGTGTGTGTGTGTGTGTGTGTTTATTTCGTAGGGGATGTTGTATATTGACAAAACATGTTATTTTTGTACTATGGCACTTGTATGTATGTTAAAGAGGTGTCAGTTAATCAGGTTTTGTTATCTTTGTACAATGCTAATGTTCTGTTGAGTCAGTTGGTCAGTTCTGGACAGTATCCAGGGAGAGAAAGCGTTGACAGCATGCTGTGATAAAGGTTGCTATTGTTGATACATGCTATGCTGGTAAATCTGAGTGCAGAGCAGTTAGAAACTGATTTCGACCAAACAATGTCTAAAATTATTTCCTCTCTTTATATTAAAAATTTAGTTATATACCCCAAATAAAACATCAGGGAATTCCCAGGCAGTGACACTGCACAATTATACACGGGTATTAAATAACATTTTTGCAGTTAATATATTGGTTGTATGATGCTGGTCTAGTACCTTTTCATCATTCTGTGAACATCTTAGAACTAAATTACAGTTAAATCTAGTTCAGACTATTTAATATAATAAATATCTCCATTTAGAGTGCATTATTTAAATTAGTTTATATTATTACAATATAATATAACACTTTTATTAATACATTTATTCTATTAGGAGCCGGGCCCGATTAGCTCAGTCGGTTACGCGTCTGACTATTAATCCAGGGGTCGTCAGTTCGAATCCCCCGCCCGGCAACAGTCTCCGTGATGATTGCTATACGTTATCATTCGTCTATCACCACTGATTAAAGTGGGAAAGTTATCAATTACTTGTGTAGATGGGATGTGCTCGAGTACTTGTTAATCCCAGGAAACAGTGGTTAGGTTAACTGATGGTTAGCCCTCGATGGGTTAAAATGACGCTAAATGTTCAACCAATCAATCAATATTTTATTAGGATGTTTCACTCATTTATTTTTACATACTGCCTTTAAACGTGCAAAGATAGTTGATACATGTACGTATAGTCACAGTATGACACCATCTCACAGATTAGTTCACTCTAAATTGTATAAGCAATATTGCAATTCCCTTCTAACTTGCCTCAAGTACATTAGGTGAATGTATTAGAATGTGAAAGATTCCCATATAACTCATCTTGCTCAAGGATATTCGGTGAATGGGTAATAATGTGGTGTATTTTCATATAACTGGCCTAGCACAAGGACATAAGGTGAATGTGGTATAATGTGATAGATTCCCTTATAACTTGCCTTGTTCAAGGACATTAGATGAAAGTGGTAGAATGTGGTAGATTCCCTTATAACTTGCCTAGATCAAGTACATTAGATAAATGTGGTAGAATGTGATATATTCCCTTATAACTCGCCTAGCTCAAGGACATAAGGTGAATGTTGTAGAATGTGATAGAATCCCTTATAACTGGCCTTGATCAAGTACATTAGATGAATGTGGTAGAATTTGATATATTCTCTTATAACTTGCCTAGCTTATGGACATCAGGTGAATGTGCTAGAATGTGATAGATTATCTTATAACTTGCCTGGATCATGGACATTAGGTGAATGTGGTAGAATGTGTTAGATTCGCCGATAACTTGCCTTGATCAAGGACATTAGATGAATGGGGTAGAATGTGGAAGATTCCCTTATAACTTGCCTTGATCAAGGACATAAGGTGAATGTGGTAGAATGTGGTAGATTCTCTTATAACTCGTCCTGCTCAAGGACATTAGATGAATGTGGTAGAATGTGGTAGATTCCGTTAAAACTCGTCTTGCTCAAAGACATTAGATGAATGTGGTAGAATGTGATAGATTTCCTTATAACTTGCCTTGCTGAAGGGCATTAGATGAATGTGGTAGAATGTGGTTGATTCCCTTATAACTTGCCTAGCTCAAGTACATTAGATAAAAGTGGTAGAATGTGACAGATTTCTTTATAACTTGCCTTCCTCAAGGACATAAGGTGAATGTGGTAAAATGTGATATATTCCCTTATTACTTGCCTTGATCAAGGATATTAAGTGAATGTAGTAGAATGTGGTAGATTCTCTTATAACTCGTCCTGCTCAAGGACATTATATGAATGCTGTAGAGTGTGGTAGATTCCGTTAAAACTCGTCTTGCTCATAGACATTACATGAATGTGGTAGAATGTGATAGATCTCTTATAACTTGCCTTTCTCAAGGGTATTAGATGAATGTGGTAGAATGTGATTGATTCCCTTATAACTTGCCTAGCTCAAGTACATTAGATACATGTGGTAGAATGTGATAGATTCCTTTATAACTGGCCTTGCTCAAATACATTAGATGAATGTAGTAGAATTTGAAAAATTCCCTTATAATTGGCCTTGCTTAAGTACATTAGATGAATGTGGTAGAATTTGATAAATTCCCTTATAACTTGCCTTGATCAAGGACATAAGGTGAATGTGGTAAAATGTGATATTTTCCCTTTTAACTTTCCTTGATCAGGGACATTAGGTGAATGTGGTAGAATGTGGTAGATTCCCTTATAACTCGTCTTGCTCAAGAACATTCGATGAATGAAGAAGAATGTGATAGATTCCCTTGTTACTTACCTTGATCAAGGACATTCTATGAATGTGGTAGAATGTTGTAGATTCCCATATAATTCTTCTTACGCAAGGACATTAGGTGAATGTGATAGAATGTGGTAGATTCCCTTATACCTTGCCTAGCTCAAGGACATGAGGTTAATGTGGTAGAATGTGATTGATTACCTTATAAGGTGCCTTGATCAAAGACATTAGTTGAATGTGGTAGAATGTGATATATTCCCTTATAACTTGCCTTGATAAAGGGCATTAGGTGAATGTTGTAGAACGTGGTAGGTTCCCATATAATTCACCATACTCAAGAACATTGGGTGAATGTGGTAGAATGTGGTAGATTCCCTTATAACATGCCTTAATCAAAGACATTAGGTGAATGTGGTAGAATGTGGTATATTCCCATATAACTCGCCTTGCTCAAAGACATGAGGTTAATGGTGTAAAATTTGGTAGATTCCCTTACAACTTGCGTACCTCAAGAACATTGGGTGAATGTGGTAGAATGTGGTAGATTCCCTTATAACTTGCCTTAATCAAGTACATTAGGTGAATGTGGTAGATTTCCATATAACTCGCCTTGCTCAAAGACATGAGATGAATGGTGTAGAATGTGATAGATTCCCTTATAACTCGCCTTGATCATGGACATTAGATGAATGTAGTAGAATGTGGTTGATTCCCATATAACTTGTCTTGCTCAAAGACATTAGGTGAATGGAGTATATCGTGGTGTATTTTCATATAACTTGCCTTGCACAAGGACATAAGGTGAATGTGGTATAGTGTGATGCATTCCCTTATAACTTACCTTGCTCAAGGATATAAGATGAATGTGGTGGAATGTGGTAGATTTCCTTATAACTTGCCTTGATCAAGGACAAAAGGTGAATGTGGTATATTTGGATAGATTCCCTTATAATTTGCTTTGATCAAGGACATTTGGTGAATGTGGTAGAATGTGATAGATTCCCTTAAAACTTGTCTTGATCAAGGCCATTAGATAAATTGGGTAGAATGTGGTAGATTCCCTTATAGCTCGTCCTGCTCAAGTACATTACGTGGATGTGGTAGAATGTGATAGATTCCCTAATAATTTGCCTTGATCAAGGACATTAGGTGAATGTGGTAAAATGTGATAGATTTTTTTAAAACTTGACTTGATCAAGGACATTAGATAAATGGGGTAGAATGTGGTAGATTCCCTTATAACTTGCCTTGATCAAAGACAGTAGGTGAATGGGTTACAATGTGATAGATTCCCTTAAAACTTGCCTTGATCATGGACGTTAGATGAATGTGGTAGAATGTGGTAAATTCCCTCATAACGTGTCTTGCTCAAATACATTAGATGAATGGGGTAGAATGTGGTAGATTCCGTTATAACTCGTCTTGCTCAAGGACATTAGGTGAATGTGGTAGAATGTGATAGATTCCCTTATAATTTGCCTTGATCAAGGTCATAAGGTGAATGTGCTATAATGTGATAGATTCACTGATAACTTGCCTTATAAAGGACATTAGATGAATGGGGTAGAATGTGATAGATTCTCTTATAACTAGCGTTGATCAAGGACATTAGATGAATGTGGTAGAATGTAGTAGATTTCAATATAATTCGCCTTACTCAGGGACATTAGGTGAATGTGGTAGAATGTTTTTAGATTCCCTTATAACTTGCCTAGCTCAAAAACATAAGGTGAATGTGGTAGAATGTGATTGATTACCTTATAAGGTGCCTTGATCAAAGACATTAGGTGAATGTGGTAGAATGTGATATATTCCCTTGACCAAGGACATTAGGTGATTGTGGTAGAACGTGATAGATTCCCTTATAACTTGCCTAGCTCAAGGACATTAGGTGAATGTGATCGATTCCCTTATAACTTGCCTTAATCAAGGATATTAAGGTGAATGTGATAGAATGTGATACATTCCTTTATAACTTCCCTAGCTCAAGGA
This sequence comes from Panopea generosa, assembly GCA_029582155.1. NCBI lineage: Eukaryota > Metazoa > Mollusca > Bivalvia > Adapedonta > Hiatellidae > Panopea > Panopea generosa. The sequence goes on along the minus strand of CM055911.1, from coordinate 14,694,423 downwards.
CATTAGATGAATGGGGTATATTGTGATAAATTCCCTTGTAACTTGCTTAGCTCAACGACATAAGGTGAATGTTGTAGAATGTGACAGATTCTGTTATAACTTACCTTGATCAAGGACATAAGCTGAATGTGGTAGAATGTGATAAATTCCCTGATAACTTGTCAAGCTCAAGGACATTATATGAATGTGGTAATATGTGGTAGATTCCCTTATAACTCGTTCTGCTCAAGGACATTAGGTGAATGTGGTAGAATGTGAATATTCCGTTATAACTTGCCTAACTCAATAACATAAGGTGAATGTAGTAGAATGTGATAGATTCCCTTATAACTTGCCTTAATTAAGGACATAAGGTGAATGTGGTACAATGTTGTAGATTCCGTTATAAATTGTCTTGATCAAGGACATTAGGTGAATGTGGTAGAATGTGGTAGATTCCCTTATAACTTGCCTAAATCAACGACATTAGGTGAATGTGGTAGAATGTGGTAGATTCCCATATAACTTGCCTTGCTCAAGGTCATGAGGTGAATGGTGTATAATGTGGTAGATTCACTTATAACTTGCCTAGCTCAAGGACATAGCGTGAACGTATAATGTGAAAGATTACCTTATAACTTGCCTTACTCAAGGACATAAGGCGAATGTGCTATAATGTGATAGATTCACTGATAACTTGCCTTGATCAAGGACATTAGATGAATGGGGTAGAATGTGGTAGATTCCCTTATAACTTGCCTTGATCAAGGACATTAGGTGAGAGTGGTAGAATGTGATAGATTCGGTGATAACTTGCCTTGACCAAGGACATTAGATGAATGGGGTAGAATATGGTAGATTCCCTTACAGCTCATCCTGCTCAAGTACATTAGGTGAATGTGGTAGAATGTGATAGATTCCCTTATAATTTGCCTTGATCAAGGACATTATGTGAATGTGGTAGAATGTTATAGATTCCCTTAAAACTTGCCTTGATCAAGGACATTAGATAAATGGGGTAGAATGTGGAAGATTCCCTTATAATTTTCCTTGATAAAGGACATTAGGTGAATGTGGTAGAATGTGATAGATTCCCTTATAACTTGCCTTGATCAAGGACATTAGATGGATGGGGTAGAATGTGATAGATTCCCTTATAATTTGCCTTGATCTAGGGCATTAGATGAATGTGGTAGAATGTGATAGATTCCCTTATAACTTGCCTTGATCAAGGACATTAGATGAATGAGGTAGAATGTGGTAGATTCCCATATAATTTGCCATTCTTAAGGACATTACGTGAATGTGGTAAAACGTGGTAGATTCCCTTATAACTTTCCTAGCTCAAGAACATAAGATGAATGTGGTAGAATGTGATAGATTCCCTAATGACTTTCCTTGATCAAGGACATTAGGTGAATGTGATACATTCCCTTATAAATTGCATTGATCAAGGACATTAGGTGAATGTGGTATACTGTGATAGATTCCCTTATTACTTGCCTTTATCAAGGACATTAGATGAATATAGTTGGTACAGATTAGTTCAACTATTTTGATCCATTCTCATGAACTGGTACCGATATATTGCCCCGTGAAGTTTAAATACATAGTGTATAAACTGTATGTGTTGATACAAAACTATAGATCTATTTACAGGAAATGGTTTATTACCATATGATAAAATTTTGAAGGTAGTGCTTATATAGCATATGTAAAACATTGATAAAATATTTTTGAAACAGAAGATCATCTATAGCTTACACTATATTTTAAATTACACATCAAAAACATACTTGTTTAGATATCAAAGACATAAATTTGGATCTTAATAGAGAAAATCTAAGCATAATATCTAAGGATAAAGTACTTGGCATATCTATTAATGACAACATAATTTCGAAAAATCATGTATATCATATGTAAAATAAATCCATGAAACATTTGGCTTCTGTCAAGAATTAAACAATATCTTAGCCTTGACCATAGATTTCAGTTTTATAAACCTTATATTCAACCTCATGAAGATAACTGTAATTTTGTATAAGTTGGCACCTGTCAAATGAACCAAGATAGAATTTTAAGGCTCCAAAAACGTGCTTGCAAAATCATCATGAATAACAATGATTAAAACACACTAGAAAGCTTGCAGGAGTTAAAAAACTAACAGTTTTTGATAGGATTTATTTCCGGAAAACAAAATTTATGTACAAAATAGCGAAGTCCAATAACCTCAGCCGAAATCAATGAAATGTTTTACTTCAGACAAACAAATAAAAATACACCTGTAACACGGTCAAATTCTTCAAACAACATCAAACCGAACAAAGAATTATTTAAACAAAGTATATATATATTTGGTCCAATAAAATGGAATAATCTTCCAGAAAATATCAAAATAAAACTTTTGTAATAGCATACCATGATATTAAAGCAATCTAATCAGATGGATGAAAATTGTATAATTCAATTTGTTTCCTGTACAAGTGTGTTCAAAATCATGTAAATAGTAACATACTGCCACTGCCTTATATAAATTTAACAAACCACTTTTAATGTTGACATGTATTGTTTTCCTGAAGTGAATGTGTGAATGTGTGTGTGAATATCATGTGGGAAGAGAAATGTTTTAGCATTTTTTTTTCACTGAATATTTCATGTATAATTTTATGTGTATCTCATTTTTGTATATTTTGTAAATAATAGAGGGCCGCATGGAAGATTAGTTTTAAACTAAATATGTCACCCTCAATAAATAAATTCGCTAAATCTTATCTTATTCTTGTTGGATTATTTCAGATAATGTTAAATAAGTATTTCCTGATATGCTTGACCAACTTATATTGTTCTTATATATTATTCTAGTATTGCAATTGTAGTATTTAGGGTAATTATATGTACATGGTGTGCTTTCAAGTATTCGCACATATATCATTTTACTGCTATGGTTAATAAATTATTAAAGCAATTTTAAGGTTTGAAAGACATATGTAACTAAATGCTCAATTAAATAATGTTAAGGCAATGTGAGCTATCTGTTCACTTTTGTGCATTATGTAATAATTATAGCTTAATTCTACCACCCCTGAGTTTTATATTAATTGCCGTACATTTCGTACTTATTTCCTGAAAAAGTTGTTGTTTTAGAACAGTATCGAGCGTGCTGTCCATCCGACAGCTCTTGTATTTTTTTCTAGAGTTTTTTTTCTGTGTTAAAAGAAATACTCTGCCTTATTTTAGCTTGACCCTAGGGGTGGGCCTTCTTTACTTAATCTATATAAGAGAAATGCAAAAAAAAACGGTATTTCTTATGACTGAATAGACTTATGTGAATGTTTTTTGGTGTGATTTGTTATTGCTGACATGAAGATTGATATCTATGTCAATTTCATGGTCTCCACCCCCTATGAGGTCTTAGGGTGGATCATAGATTCATAAAGCTTTATGCCATTAAAGATTTTCAGGTGACCGTTGAGGCCAATAGGTCACTTGTTTGAAGTTTGTTTTGTATTAAATCAAATAATTTAACCAATTTCATCTTTGGTATCTTTTCACACACCTCTCCCTACCACAATATACTAACCCACAAATTTTTGTTTAATTATGAATATACCAAAGTATTATGATGTAGATAGATGCTATGATAACACTTGTATAGATGTTCAAACCAGTTTAATGAAAAAAACAACAGAGGGGACGGGGATTCTATAGCCAGTTTATTTTCATTCCCTATATTTTCAAAAGTATAGCTTGGCTATTTCCATTATAATGACAAACTATGCTTCAACAAACAAAATAGTCTACTTGAGATAATTACACATTATTATTATAGAAAAGAGTGGCGAGTGTAAATAATAAAGATATTATTGTTTACCACTCTGTAATCCCAAGTTTCATAATGTTGTTTATTTTCACTTTAATTACAAACTTTGCTAATAATCTACTAGAGATAGTTTCTTGTAAGCATTATATTTACCAAGGTTTATATTAGCAGTGCTTGATTATATTTACTATTATGACAAACATATCCATTCAACTTCAGGTAGTAACAAGAAAATAAGGGCGAGTGACATGTTATAGCTATTATATAATATTATAATATGTTATGTTCATCCCTTTCACAAACTCCGTTATCAAAGTTTCATATTTTGGATTGTGGAGCTTGGTTGTTTTCACTTTAATAAGACACTGCAACAAATAATGTAATTTATTTGAAAAAAGTAACCTTATGTATTTTATAAGAAAAGGGATGCAGGTGAAAATATTGCAGCCAATATATGATTAGTCCCTGAACAGTATTATTTTTACTTCTTAAATTCAATTGTATTTCCTTATGTTACATGTTACATACGACATACCAACAAAGATAAAGCCATAGCTTTTCTCAAAGTAAGAGCTAGAATTTAATGACCTTGATTTGGTCGTGACTCAATAAAATAAATGTTAAAACAACCAAGTTTAATTTAGCAGTGTTATTGCTTTTATTTTACATTACTGCCCCCAAACAGGTTTATCCGTGATATATCCTTTTATATCTATTATATGTATCATGACATTGTTTTAAAAAACATTTCTGAACAGTTCCATTTTAGAATTAGATTTTTAGTCAATAAAATAGCTGGCATTTTTTAAACCTTGATGAGATTTGGTCTAATTTGCTAATTTTATGTTTGTTTTCAATGCGCTATCTTAATTTCACTATGTCATGTCATTATATTGTATAACTTTTTTTTCTTGTTCCAACTTAACATATATGTTGTTAACTTGTACAGATATGGTGTTAAATATCATATTTTTGTTATTCATTTTATATTCTTACCCAAAACTCACTTTTCTTACTCGAAATTCACTTTCCTTACTCGAAACTCACTTTCTTTACTAAAAAAAAACATTTTCATATGGTTCTTCAATTGACTGTTAATTCTATTTTTCTCTCGGGATTAAAATATATTCACTTTACTCTGTGTTTGAGTGTATATTGCCAATTCAGGAGGGTTAGGATATCTATCATTATTTGTTAATCTATAAGTTAGTTTCACTACATTTTATCAAGAAAAACTAACATTTACCTACCATTCTTTTATTTAATATATAAGGTAGATGTTTACCCAGATTCGCACTCAATCCTAGTACAATAAGTGCCTGAACCTAATCTTCTGACAATTAAAAAGTTTACTGTTTGTATACCTGCTGGCTAATCTATGTGTTTGGTATTGTGCAAATAACTGAAACATCTGCAAAAGTACTATCAGCGTCGGCTAATATATGGGTCAGTAGGGATTTGTGGAATCAACTGCCATGGCAGAGAACAGCTATTATAATCATTGCAATAGCCATTAGCGTCAGATGGAGAAATTTATAGACTGAAAACATTCCTGTTATTTGTATTAACTGTCAATTATGTAGTTAGAGAGAATAATGTTAGTTACTCAAGAATATACCAGACCATGGTCAAAAGATGTGTCTTTGTACCGTTAATTGAAATTTACCTGACTAGCAAAATTAGGAATTATTAATAAGTATACATAGAGATATATAATGTTATTGTAAGTATATGCTGATGTACATACATGTAGTACAAACAGAAAAAATATGTAACGCAATACACAATATGACAAACCAAATTTTTTTAAATAGTTGTTATGGATATTTATGTGATATTGCACTGTACAAGGTTTCTCCTTAATTATTATGCAGACTGTTGTTACTGATATGGCTTTTTTGTCGCAATGGCATATTAAAAGAAAGTTATTTGGTATTAGTTTATATGTTATAAATTCAATAGAAAAATTTATGTAGTGGATGGGCTTGTGAAGTGACTTACTTAATTGATAAGGACTTTATATAATAATATGCAAATTATAATCCGCCACAATCTAAATTGTCATTCATTATACATTGGTTTAGAATTTTGATATCGTATTTACAATTTATATCAACTATAAGAACTTTGGTTTAAAAATACCAGAGTGTGACATTGGTAAGTTAATATTCAAAACTTTCAAAAAATAAAACCGAATATATGTATATATATTATTGTTCTTTAGGAATGCATAAAGAACACTTTTGAAAATAATAAAAACAATCTGTCAAATGCAAATAATGTCCAACGAATACATTATGAAAGAAAAACCAACATTTTTTTATTATATTGCTCGGAGTCTTTTAAACTTCTAGATCGTTTAAATTTGCACTTTTCATATGATTGTTACTTTTTCTAATAGCAGAGTGTTTCACGTACATCAAATGTTGTATTCAATTGAAAATATTCAAAATCTTAGACACTTGAAAGTTCTGTGTGTATAAGTTTATAAAAAGGTATTACAAATGACGAAATTTTACCATCTCGTGGTACTTAAAGTTAACGAACAAGCAATTGGATAGTGCGATCCTCAACTTAGTGGTACAAAGTATTTTCTTAAATCCTCATCTGGGATCACCATTGAAATAGGCCCTAGGTATTTCATATTGCTTGAAACCATTGGTCTTATGTGTCCCAGATTTAAAGAAGACTCTTTAGTACAATTTAAATGCATTTTACATAGATATGATTTAAGTACATGTAAGTACTTCAACACTGTAAATTTATTAAGGACAATACATGCAGTCTGATGTAACTAATATTGAATTATGTTTTGTGTAGTTTGGTCTTCCGCTAAATAAATTACGTTTAACATGACAAAACACAAATTGAAAAAATTTGCACTTAATAATTTATTCATTATATCGATTTCAAATTTCGCCTAGTGCTTTATCTTTAATAACTTTTCTACTATGAACCTTAACAATGTATTTTCAACTTCTAAGTTAATATAAGTTAATATATTTGAACAATTTGTATCAATATCATTTTATAATTATGTTGATGGAAACGATTCCACAAATATACGAACATAAAGCAATAAGAACCAGCAATTTGTGTATTAGCAACAATTTATCAGCAATGATACGTGTGCAGTGTAGTGTATCTCTCTGGATCAGAGAGTACTGACCCTCTTCAGACAACATTACTGCTTAATGAACGGGTTGTGTAGTTCATGTTTGTAAACTGCAATATGAAGTATACTGTTAATTGGTATAAAATCTATTGAATGGAATAGTTGCCATTTACATGTGTTACCACTTTTGATAATGAAATAATTAGTGATGCTATTTTGATAATAAAATATACATGTTTTTTGGAGACAAGTTCATTTGCAATGAGTAGTGATGATACAAATAACTCAGAGCCAGGAATATATACACAAAGAGAGCTCACCAGGAAACAAACGTTTAAATGGTATGTATCCAGTTATCAATTTCTACATATTCAATTAACATTTTATTTATTTACTCTTGAAAATCTAAATGTTCAAAATAAACGAAACTGCGAAAATTATTTCTTAAACGTATGTTCTTTAAATTTAAACTCTATATTTTATGCAGACTAAATGCTCAACAATGGTTAAGTTGATTCAAAACATTCCACAATGATTTTTCAAACAACGAATTTTACTATCGTAACGCTTTTTTAAAGAAACTATATAAACATGTATATTTGTTTACCTATTAAATACATGAACTCATGATATGATAAATTATTTTAAATATTTTAATGCAATCTTGATATAACTTTATTGTATATTGTTAAGATATCTTTAACAGGAGTCAATGTACACTTCAAATTTGAAAACGTCAATGAAACACTGTAGGTATTCGATCACACATTTTAATTTCAGTTTCCTGAAAAGATGTTGCACTTGATGTTGAAAAATTTGGAAAGTGTTTTCAAGAAAAGTGTTGTTACGATGTATTCCTGAAGCGTTAACTGTAGATAGTGTTTTGAGATGGCGCCAGAAATAACATTTACTTGCCCAAGGATGTTTGAAAATGTTGAAGCTACTTTTCAGAGACACATTTAATGGTAGAAATCAAATCATCAAAGGAAAGCTTGTTTGCAGGTAAGTAATCATTTGATATCGCAATATATTGGAATATGTATTTGTACATATGGGCAGAAGTACCAGTACACACAATTTATATTGAGGCAGTCTTGATGATATAATTTTGAGATTAAAAATCATATCCATTCAATGTATATGCTACTGGAGATATATGCAATAATTACATTTATAGTTATCATTGGTGTGATTTTTTCTTACTTTCGGCTTGAACATTCTAGAAAAAGATGAATTTCTGTACGCACCCGGCATCGGCTCTGATGTCAGCTTCCAATCTTCGTTTTAAAAAGTTTTTAAAATTGTTCATTAATGTGTAGGGCTTGACGTTCTTTGCATATAACTTGGCATAACTGTGCATGCTTATGCTCTGAGGCAGTATATTTTTGAATGGGTTTTAACACCATTTTTCAACACATTTCATGTTATATATGGCATATCTCGTTTTACTGGTGGAAGAAGACCTCAGACTGAGTAGAACCACCGTCCTTCCGCAAGTAACTGGCAATATTTCTCAAATAAAGTTTTGGTGTGAGCAAGACTTGAATCTACGACCCTAGCGGTGAGAGGGAAGTGATCTTTAGACGGTGCCTTAGACCACTCAGCCATGGAGGACCCTAGTATGTAACATATCAGGCTACAATATTCAAGGTCAATGTCGTATTTGAGTGCAAAAATGTCACATTTATTGTCTCATAATTGTACATAAGTGTGAAGTTATATGGATGGAACTTGACATGATTGTGCGTGCTTATATTCTGAGACAGTGCAATCAACTATATCAGTTACCATCGCATGTTTTGGCTTAATCTTCACACAAGACTTCACAGTAATCAAGCATTTGCATAATGCAAATTACCGCCCTTGTATGACTTGTAACATAGAAATTCTGGTTAAAGTGTTGCGTGCAAATACAATTAATTTCATATCTCATAAAACACTCCATGTATTTGATGTAACTTTAAAAACGGTTTGCAGTCTAAATCAAACTACATTAATGAACAGGGGTAATTATTGCTATTATTTTCTAAATTATGGCCCTTTTTTGTGTCTAGAATATTTGGTTAAAATATATCTCTCAGAAGCCACTGCATGTATTTGACTGAAACTTCATACAAGGTTTAAGCTATGTAATTCCATAAATAACTCTTTTTATCTGGATTAGCCATCAGTATCTGAGTTTGTACTTTGTCACAATATAATTCGAATATCCTTTTTCTTTACTATTCGGAGAATAAAGAGAGCTATTCTACTCACTCGGGCATCGGCGTCACACATTGGTTAAAGTTAAGCATACAAGTGCCTATCTCAATAACCATTGCATGTATTGACTTGAACTTTTATACAAGACTTCCCAGTCATCAAACCTACTCCAATAACTAAGTTTAGATAACTCTTGGGTGGTTATAATGCAAAAGTATTGCCTTTATTTGACTTAAAAAATATTGTTAAAGTTTTGCGTGCAAGTACCATCAAGTCCATATCACAACAAACATGCAATGTATTTAATTGAAACTCAACAGTCTTTCCATGTATTGGATGGATTGAAATTTCATTCACAGTATTGCTGTTATAAGCTCTACTCAATTGAAAAAAAAGGAAAAGTAAGATAAATCGTGTAAGCTTGGAGTTGTCATTAGTCTCAATCAAATTTGTACTTTTGTGACAAATACTCGAATAGTCGAGCGCGCTGTCCCTCCGACAGCTATATGTTCAATTTTGTTAAATATCACATGAAATATCCTCCCCTACCAATTTTTATTGATTTTCTTTTGCTTTTTATAAAAGAAATGCTCTGCCCAATTTCAATTGTGTTGCCTACCAAGAGCACTCTGACCCCAACCATACCTTTCCTACCCATTTTTTATTTTGTTTTGCATTAAATATGAAATACTCTGCCTGACTTGTAATTTTGGTAGCTACCAAAGAGCCTCCCTCTATATTATTATGTTAAGGATACTTTGCTATGTTTAAATCTTGTCTGAGCCTTATACCCTATTTTCTACCCCATCATATTTCTTTTTTTTTGTTTTTCTATTAAATTAGATTTACTCCGCCGTTTCAATTTTGCGTCTGTTATTTTCCTCACCTCCATTTCACATACATGTTAGTACTATAGTGCTGATACTACTAGTGATGTTACATACTTCTGGTATTAAATTTTGTTTTGTGGCAACACTAGAAAAGTCGAGTTAACGCTGTTCACTTACAGCTCTTGTATTCAATGCGACCAAAACTACAATGTATAAAACAAATTTATAATATGTTAAAATTGATTATACGTAAAAACGGATACATAATAGACAAAAAGTTACTACTTGGGAAATAATAAATACTATTAAATTTGTATTATGACAGTAAAGCATGGAGGTGTCATGAAGGTGTCTGAAAAAACATACAAAAGAACAAGGAAACTGTATATGGATGGAGTACATGTGTTTGACCGAGAATGGACATCAGAAAAAGACAAAAAGGTATCACTCTCTGTTTGGAACATTAACATAAAACAAAAAACCTATTGCAATTTGATATAATAATCATAGCAATTTTAACAAGAGAAATGTTGTTACCCGTTGTCATCATACAGAATTAACAAAAAAAATATGACTAAGTTGTGTTCAGAGCATGACTATATCTCATTAAAAGTTAGACACATATATTACATATATATATATAATAATGGGACTAACACCAGTAGTACTCTATCAAACATATTGTCGGCAGATTCATTTATATAGAGTTCTGAACGCATTGTTTAACATCCACTGATTCGATTACTTAATAGATCAAGATATTTAGATATTTTTGATTTTGAGTCGGTGAGACAGATATATAAATTATTATTATTAGTAGTAGTAGTTATTCCGATACATAATTTATAATGATGTCAGCCAATAATAATTTTAAACTGTAGCAATAAAATTAAGAGACATATATAAATTATGTTGTAATATATAAAGACTGAGAAGGTTAATACTTTCATTTTCATAATAATATATATTACCAACAATTCCACTGAGAATAAACATTTTGGTTATACATATCTAATTAACCAGCCGGGCCTGATAAGCTCAGTCGGTTACGCGTCTGACTATCAATCCAGGGGTCGTGAGTTCGAATCCCCTGCCCGGCAACAGTCTCCGTGATTATTGATATACGACATTGTGTCTCATTATCATTCGTCTCTCACCATTGTTTCAAGTGGGAAAGTTATCAGTTAATTGCGGAGACGAGGTGTGCTGGTTTATCCCAGGAAACAGTGGTTAGGTTAACTGATCGTCTGTTAGCCCTCGATGGCATAAAGATGACGCAAAATATTCACTAAATCTATTCAATCTAATTAACCAAGATTATGTAACTAGTATTCTAGAAATTCTTATGTTTTGAGGGCAGCCTTTAGCAACCCTATATACCAGGGATATATTATTTTTCTTGAGTAATCGCACATACATCTGAAAAACAACATGAGATATAGCAGCTATGCTTTTCAAAACTATTTGTTTGGTTATGATGTATTTTGATGAAATTATTATAGATAATTTGCAAAAATAATGATTACGAACTACAATTTCCATCCGAGAAATTGAATGATGTTTAGTTTACTTGAAGCAAAAACCGATTTATACACAACTCAAATGGCAGTTCTTATCTGATCACCGAGCATGATACCAGTAATCACCACATGCTGGGCAATGGTACTTAATCTATACGGCTATTTTGTTCATTTACAACCCCCATTAGATCTTAATTAAACACCTCATTAAATACCGGAGTAACAGTATAAACGTCAGCAGCAACGAAAAATGGCCATTCCCAAGGATTTTTCTGTATTCGCTTAAATAGTGACGATGTCTTTTTAAATTTAAAATTCATACCTAATTTATTTGATTGAAAATGAGCAAAACTATTGATGAATACATGAGTGTATGTCATGTTGATTTAAAGTTTATAAATAAAACAAAATATTCTTTGAAAACGTTTTTAAATTTAAATAAAGATATTGCCAGTTTTTATTATAGGATTGTGTGCATTGTGTCGAGTATACATTAAAAAAGGCAAATTTTCATTATTAATGTAAGAAACATTTTGTTAATTTAGAAATCATTGTGTATCCATTTGCAAAATACACTCCGTCATGTAGCCACTTCTAACTCAATTTGACCAATGAGAACAGAATTATTAGTATGCATTATAATGTTGATTACCAGTATTATAAAAAGTGAAGCCGGGCCCGATTAGCTCAGTCGGTTACGCGTCTGACTATCAATCCAGGGGTCGTGAGTTCGAATCCCCCGCCCGGCAACAGTCTCCGTGATGATTGATATACGACATTGTGTCTCATTATCATTCGTCTCTCACCACTGATTCAAGTGGGAAAGTTATCAGTTACTTGCGGAGATGGGGTGTGCTCGAGTACTGGTTAATCCCAGGAAACAGTGGTTAGGTTAACTGATCGTCTGTTAGCTCTCGATGGCATAAAAATGACGCTAAAAATGCAATCAATCAATCAATAAAAAGTGACCGGCCCCAAGGGACCAGTCATCTTATCTCTCATACATCAATAGTTCCCACAGCTATCAATCCAAACCGCATGTAGAGATAAGAGCAAGCAGACCAGTAGTTTAGCCAACCTTCTGTTTTAAATATGCTGAACGGCCAACCATACCGGTTTTCGATAAAGTGAACTCAGCCCTTCTTACTTTGATAATACATAGCTGTACATATCTACACACTAGGCATACATACTTACAAATGTATCAGTCAACAATGGAAATATGTAAAAGTATTTAATACATCAGTACCAGGCCCCGGTTTCACAAAAATACTTAAGTCTCTTACTTAAACTCGATAGACACTATTTGAGTTTAAGTAAAATAGCAGACTGAAGTATTTTCGAGAAACCGGGCCCAGGGCTTCTAAAATCACCGGTTTTTCGGTTTTTGGACCGATTTCTACCGTTCAAAACCGGGTTTCGTTTCAAAATTGAATAAAAAATCGGTCCAAATATTTTCTATCGGACGTATAAACTACCCCTATTATGCTTTACTAAGCTGTGAAATATGCCTTGCGGCAATAACATGCTATTGTTTTGTCACCCGCTGTGCAAAAGGAGGTCAATTTTGACTAAGCCATTACAGATATGTAAGGGAGTTCAAGGGTGGATTCAGGGCGGGGGGGACGCACCCCCTAAAATTTGGCAAGCATAGGTTTTTCTTCTACACATTCATCCTGAACTCAAATAACCATCTTAACGATTTGTGTTTAAACAAATTAAGCACGTATTTGATGTACCTAAAATATGAACAAACTACTTCTAGCAGGATGCTTGAGTATATTCTACTATCGCCCAGTGTTTGGTCGAATTTTACCTTGTCGTTAGATCTGTATCAATTATGGTAATTTTACGCGAAAAAGTTTGTTATGGCGGCACCATCAAGCTTTTTTTTACATGTATATCATCATCTGCAGAAAGTCAAACGCAGAAGAAAATGTATGTATATTTGTATGTCATGACATGTGTAAATGATTTTAAATAGACCAGTCTGCTAAAACATGTATACAATTAAAATATCTACACTGCGTAGACCAAACTTTCAAAAGCACCGAGACAGAAACAACTAATCTGGTAGACAAACTGAGACAAACAAATAATCAATACAACACTGAAATCTATGTTAAACTTTCATCTATTTTCATTCAATGTTATATTAAAAAAAAGATTTAGCCAGAAAAACAATATGCCATCGGCCTGCTCCTAACAAGATAGTGATGTGCTATGATTGGTGTCTAATATAAATCTAAGTGGTGCAGTAGCGTAATAGGTAAGGCGTGCGCCTGTCAATCTAGAGGTCTAACGTTCGAGCCTGCCTAGCGATATTTTTTTTTTGTAAAAAAAAAAGGTTTATAAAAAAAATTCAAGGTATACGTGTTATTATGTTTATCTTTATTCAAAAGAATTAAGTTATAAATGTATATACATTCACTTAAGTATAATTTGCCGCCCTATACCCCCAACCCTAACATCAATTCCTGGATATGCACATGCCCGCACCCTCTAAACTGAAATCCTTGATCCGCCCCTGGAGTTTTTCGGAGGAGTATATCGCTACGTAACAGGCCTTCGATGTGTGATTTGCGACCAATATCGGTTCATTAAAACGGTTTTGCTTGCCGTAATGTGTTAAATTGTTTGCTCGTGACGTTTATTTTTTCAAAGTGGTCAAAGCTGAGACTTCGGACCAAAAATGGCTTGCGTCTTTAAAATGTTTTATTTAAAATGCACAGTACAACTTGTTTGTTTGAGCTTTTTAACAGTGACTTTAATTATGAAATTAATGAAATTAATTAGGAAAGTGACCGGGACCGATTTTATTTTGATGTCAGACTGGAATTATTTGCGTTAACCATAACGTTTGGAAAAATAGTTGTTCACAGAGTACATACCGTTGATATATCTTATCCATTAATTTAATATATTTCCTCCATATTACTAACTTCGAAATCCAAAAACATGCTTCAATTTTCAAAAAGAAACGACATAAACATGTCACTTTCAAGGACTTGAAATCATGTACGTTTCGCCCGTACAATATCTCTTTGATGTTAGCCGACGCACGGTGACGTCACAGTCATCAAAGAGACGCCAGCAAACGTGTTGTTTCATTCAGTACATGCAATGAAATTGTGCAGTTTGTTTGTGTTCACTTAAAAAAGGATTTCGTCGATGAGTTTTTATATTCCATTTTAAATATATTCCATTAGATGCAAACGCTTTTTTAATGAATTGATAATATTATGACAGGAGACAGAGTTGAAAGTGGTTGTACGCAATTTTACATATATTCATATATAGTTTAGCGAGAATAATACTGCTATTGACTAGTTTGTCTGTATAAATGACACATTCAATAAAAAGTGATTCTAACAATGCTCAAAGCATTCAGTACTTACATTATAACAATTAAAAATATTTGTGGATCTCTGTGGGGAAAATAGTGTGGCTCGGAAAATCAACCAAAAATAAACCATAATGTATGTCACGGGATTTGAACCCGGATCACATACTCCATAGATATTACCACTGCGTTCGGTAGTATGAATTTAAGTATAGATTTTCGATGATGCCTGGAATATTTTGAACGAGTTGGCTATAATTGAGATGATTATATGCTAAATCATTTATGTGACTCAACGGGTCAGGTCTAATTCAAATGTTGGAGATAAAAGCAAGTTTTAAAACATGTTTTTAAGGTAAACAATGGTATTTTGTACCAGACATTATCCATCCAAATAGCCACCATTTGTGCTAAATTTTACAACTATGCCAGTATTTTATTTAATTAAAAAGGAATCATGTTGTCCTTGTCCTAAATGTATGTCCATTTGATAATTTCATTTTTCAAATCTGCGAGATATCTTATTTAGTTTAGTATGATTCTTTTATTCTTAATCTAAATTATATTATAATATATACAAAATAATATACAAAATAAGCTTGATTCGAAATATATCATGATGTGTTTTGCTATTTAGTACTGCTTGTAGTTAACATGTTAATCTAATGTAAAAGCAGAAATATATCGAAAATAAAATAATTATAAAATTTAATAGGATATATAAGTAAAATTTATGCATAGGTCAGTATTATTTAAATTGTGAAATATTTTATTTTTGTTGTTATTTCAGGTATATTCCGGAAAAAGATGTGGAAGCAAAGAAAGAATCATATCGCCATCGACTTATGTTGAAGCAAATCGTTTTTAACTCTAAGAACAAGAAACGAAATAAATATGTTTGATTAATACCAGAAAATAGTAGCTAAGGTTGTTCTCAAATGTGTCATCAAACTCAGTTTGACATTTAAAACTGTTTGCAATTGAATGGTTCATTTTAAATATTTCAACTTATGTCACAAATGTTTCACTTTTTGAAAGTCACTATGTGTTTCATGAATATGATATAGTTTTTCATGTAATAACTAACCGGTGGTCAGATTGCAAATAATTTTGTACAAATGTTCATCAGTATGAGACCCTCTACCCAAATAGCTAAAATCAACTTGATCCGTTTAAAAACATGGCAGCCAGGGAACAAGGGTTATTTTCTTTAAATATGTATTGTATGTGTTATTTTCAACAGAGGGAAACAATTTCTCTTCCACTAAAGATACAAATTCAAAGTAATGCAATATGATTGATCCTTGGATTATCGGTCATCTGCTTACATGTTTTATTATCACTCCCATATAACACCTAAAGAACGAAGGTGGCATGTAGCACGAAAATTAAGGACAATGCATGAAATAGTGTTCAACGTCCCTTTTTTAATGCTCATATTATATATATATATATATTGAATATAATTTTAATTTGTAGACAAATATATCATACTGTAACTATTTCTTAGACGAGCATGAATAATAGATACTTCAAAATAACTTGTTAAATGAAAACATGGTATTTTGGTGCGTTAACACATGATGTATAAGTTGGCGTTTAAATGATGTTATATATTGAGAATTAAGTATATGTTCCGCAATATTGTTTATCATGAAAATGTATGGTATAATTTTTTTCTAAATAATTGAGTTCTAGCATTTTTCATATGATGAAACTACATGTATTTTTATATTTAACAATCTCCAAATTAATATTAAAGACAAAATATCTCATTAAGTTTAAGTGAAGTCACAGTGATAACTTGCGGCCAAAACCCTTTTGCTATTTCATGTAATGACATATTCTAAACAATAAAATATGTTTAAAATAAATTTTATATGTTTGATATAAAAGTACTATTATATTTGTATTATTCTTATAAACAATTAAGTCATCCACATAGTACTAAAGCATGTGATCAAAATTCTCCTAAGATGGCTCAAAAGAGCTTGCCCTCAGGTTTCTTGAAAATGTTCAGGGAATAACATGGTATATCATATTTTACAAAATACAAACAAAAATGTTACAATAAGGTTTTCATTAAAAATGTGTTTGTCAATTTATTTGTAAATGTTTCAAATGTTTGTAAACTACAGTATACATACTTCAGTTTGTCATAAAAATATAATTCTTAAAAAGTTTTATTTTATATCCCACTTGTGATTCATTTGTTTTGAAAGTGTCCATTTGTGTAGTTTTATCATAAATTTTATGGTTATACTTTTTGTTAATCTAAAAACTGCATTAAAGCTATTTACATTTCATACCCATGTCTAAGACAATTAGCTTTAAACTTGCATAGGTCATCATACTATATACGAAAGGTATTTCAATCATTAATAATGAATCTTAGATTTAACTTAATCCCACCTTTGAGCTGTAATGACCACCGCAGCCACATGGTACCAAATATTTACTCAGGCATAATTATTTAGAGAAGTGTTTTGAAATATATTTCTCAGAAACTACAAATGACAGGATATAACTACTCGATAGGTAGTACAGTTGTGTTGTCTGATCCCACGATAATATTGAAATGGTTTTGGGTGTCAGTCACTAAAAAGTAAAAGGCATCTCTAAAACTAGAGATGTTTTAAACCATAATACTGTATATACATGTGCGTGCGTGCGTGCGTGCGTGCGTTTTCTGTATATTAATATGAAGGATAAACATAATTATGATCACCTAATAGTTTGTTTAAATCATGATTTGGCCTTGTTAAGTGATTCGAACGTATCATAAGCCTACAGAGATTTAACCATAAAATCCTCTTCTATTCTGATGTTTGTTTTTATAGATTTCACATTCTTGTTTCATATTTGGATTAAATGATCACTTCCCATTAGTACAGCTTATATTTATTAGATACTATTTTATTTTCATTTAAACCAAACAGCTTTATTTCATTAGAGCCAAATTTGGCGACATTGAATTTTTGTATAATGTATATTAGCATATTACAGGCTAAGGATCTTATTAAAACTGGCAAAATATATTATCAAATAATAAAAAGATGGATTATAAAATTTTGTTCTAGTATATCATTTGTTCATATTTCATCTTATATATAAAACGTTCATAAAACTTAAAGAGCGCTTACAAAATTGTCTGATAACCAGATTTGATCCTACTGACTGAATTCAGCCAAGTAATTTTACAGAAGAACGATATGAAATGTATAAAAGATGTTCCGCAGTTTTCATGTTGTATTGTGAGATGCCTAATACTGACTGAATTCAGCCAGCAAGCAAAATGGTTTCCTTCAAAAGCAGGTTTGCAAACTGACTTCTAAATGTAAAGTTTGGCTGAATTCAGCCAGTGAAGAGCTGGAATGGCAAATATCGATTTTACATGCAGCATTTGTAATTCGTGTTCACTCAACTAAAGTTTGACTGAATTCAGCCAATTACTTCATCACGATTAACTTTTATTTGATAATGCCCATTTTACTTTTAAATGATACAAGTTCAATTAATTATCCAGCAAAAATATTAAGTGAAACCTATAACCACATGTAATGTAAATGACTGAATTCAGCCAGATTGAAAGCATATACTCTACAAATAGGCATGATGGCTTGAACTTCTTATTGTATTAATATAAAACGACCATGCCGATCATTTAAATGATACTCAATGAACATCGCGAGAACAGAAGTTACAAATATCAATAGTTTTGACCTTTTCAGAAAAGGGTCAATCTGAATCAGAACGTGTTTTAAGTATAAAATAATTATCGAATTTGAATATAACTTTCTATTTATTATTTCCGTGCATGCATTTACGGTTGCTGTGACCTTCGACTGGTATGTTTCTAGTTGGGTATATCTAGGTTTATCATACAGTGATAGATTTGTACGATCATAATAAGTAATGTCATCAATAGCACTATGACCTATATATATACAAGTTTGATATAAGGTTTTAAACCTTTATTTTATTTTAGTTTGATGACAAGTTAGTATTGTATAAAGCTATGTGTGTATGTTAAATAAAAATAAAACATATTGGACACATTTTAATTCCTGAAAAAAGTATTTTCTGTAAAAAACATTTGTACTTATGATTAAACATAGATATAGATTAACTTTTAAGGTATGTTTTGAATGGTTTAGATAACCATTTATTGTGTGTAGACAGTGTTTATTATACGAAGTAATAACACATATAAAGAGAAACAACGTTACTATTTTTTAATAGTTATACAGTTAACAACTCAATGCATTGCATGCAACGTTGTTAGCATAAACTATGTTAATACACTTTTCCTCTATTTTATGGGCGTCAGGCCCGATGAGCTCAGTCGGTAACGCGTCTGACTATAATCCATGGGTCGTGAGTTAGAGTCCCCGCCCGGCAACAGTCTCTGTGATGATTGATATACGACAGTGTGTCTCATTACCATTCATCTCACACCGCTGATTCAAGTTGGAATGTTATCTGTTACTTGCGGAGAATGGGTGCGCTCGAGCACCGGTTAACCTTCCAGGATCCCAGGGAACATTGGTTAGTTTAAATGATCGTCTGCTAGCCTTCGATGGCATAAATTGCCGTTAAATAATCAATCAATCAGTCAATCAATCAATCTGTTTCATGGTTTGAATCTTACAACGCCTGTATCACATATTTCTGACAAACCTAATAAAAATAAATTTGGGGAAACTACTTATATGGCTTCTTCGTACATAATTACTTTCAGTATCAGAAAGGATAGGTACAAATGTGCAATGTTTAAAAAAAATCGACTACGGAATGTCCCAATTTTCAGTTGTATATTTTTAAGACGTAGATGTGTTATTTTGAGGACTGTCGATTGTACGGCGGTGTGCTTGCCTTGTCTATCCTTAAACGCATTAGCGGTATATCTTGCATATAAATAAATCTAACGTTTACATCATCACTTCTAAAATTATATTACAATATATAACCAGCATGCAAAGGACCAAATCACTAAAACAGAACAAGCATACGTATTCTAAGAAATAATTGAAATAAGCAGAGTACATACGCAGAGAATCAGCAATTTCGAACAGTCCGGCGTGAAAGAAGTTACTGATGAGCTTGTTAATGGTTAACAGATGCACCCAGATGTCGACTTGTAGTAAAATCATATATGTTTTTTTTAATGGATTTTAACGCCATTTTGAACATATTTCAGTTTATACATGTACATGACATATCCAGTTTTACTGGTGGAGGAAGACCTCAGAATAAATCTGAGTAGAACTACCGTCCTTCTTCAAGTAACTAAACTTTCTCAAATAAAGTTTTTGGAACGAGTGGGTATCGAACCTACGACCTCAGCGGGAGAGGTAAGTGGTAATTGAGACGGCGCCTTAGATCACTCGTCCAGTTAGATTCAGATAATAAATGTAACACATGATACATAGATAATAGATCAATATTATGTTAGATTCTTTTAAATTAGAAAATTACGTTATTTAAATACATATATTTTAATAGGTTTTGAGGTTGGACAAATATTAATTGAACATTTAAATACTTTGTCAAATAAATACTTGAGTAGATCAACACAAAAAATAGATGTATATATTATGTATTTTGATTGTATAAGGAATTGCGATTACTAAAAGCTTGATGAATAAACTTACACAAATTTAACAAGACTGAATATTTCTTACTTTGCATTAACTCAATGAATATTATCATACTTGGCCGTTTATAATAATATAATTTAATAAAGCTTTTACGGATATCCTGATAACTAGGACATATTAATACAAAATAGTATTCATCTTCTATGTCGTTAAAGTTGCATAGAGTACAATAACGCAAGTTACGTTCAATTCTGTTCTGTGCATAACGACCGGTTTCAACTTTCAGCTGATGTGAAGATAATCTTAATCTTGACATAGGAGTTCTTAATTTTCTTGGAAGCATATCTAAATAATTTTCTAATTCTAAAGTAGTTTTTAACATTTTATAAGTACATAGTGAACGACTGTTTTCGATTTCATTAAACCATTTTTGTTTAAAATTATCAAGTACTCTCTCTTTAAAAACAATACGGAAGTTTAACAAATTTGCATCATCAGTACTTGACAATATTTACGAAAATTCATAATCATCCAGTAGATTTTGTATGTTTTTTACCCAATTCTTACCACCTTTATTACAATCAATAAGTAATGATTTATATAAATATTTAACTATAATGTTATCAGATTTAACAATTTTAGTCCAGTATTTAATCATACGAACATATCTATTTATATACAATGGGTATCTACCTAACTCTCCATATACACCCATATTACTGTTGAGGTTTTAACATTTAATAAATATTTACAAATTTTCAGATAAATTCTTTCGAAAATCCCCATATTTCGCAGGCATAATTAAGAGTTGAGCCAACAAAGGCATCAAATGATTGACATACAGTTTTAGGTTTCAATGTAAATTTACGAGTATTTGCCAGTAAAATGTTTAATGCTTTAAGACCCTTTCCAGCCAATGCTTCCTGATTAAGAGAATAGTTACCGGTATAATTGAAAATAGTGCCCAGATAATTAAAATCATTCACTACTTCTAAAGGTTGATTAAAAGTCCAATTTTCATCGCTTTTTAAAGGAACCCTTTTTCGAAATACAACAATCTTGGTTTTAGCAGTGTTCACCACTTACCCCCAAAGTTTCACAATATTTATGTAAAAGATTAATACTTTTTTGATGATCAGTCGGGTTTTTACCTAATATCATCATATCATCAGCAAAAAACATTAAATAATTGTAATGTCATCCAAGTTCATGCCACAGTTTGGATCTTCGCACAATTATAGCTCTAGATCTTCCAAAATAATGAAAACAACAGAGGAGAAATTACTTCCCCTTGCTTTAAACCGATAGCACATTAAAAAAAATCGGAATAGGAGTTACATCCCTTAACACATGCTTTCACATTTGAGTACATGTCACGAATAATTCGTAACATTTTAGCATTATCATCCAATAGATTAAGTTCAAACAATAAACCACTTCGATCAATACTATCAAAAGCTTTATTTAGGTCTACAAATGCACAAGCTAAGCGGTCACTTTTTATTAATACTTTTTGTATAATGGAATTAAGTACAAATATTGCATCAACTGTCGACCGTCCACGTCTAAATCCAAACTGAGCGTCACTCACAATATTATTATTTTCAATACAAGTATTAATTCGCTTATTTAAAATACCCGTAAATATCTTAGATAAACAACTGACTACGCTTATACCTCTGTAATTATTGACATCGTCCGGGTCATTTTTCTTATAAATAGGCACCATCATCGCTTCTGAACCAATTATCAGGAAAATGACCAGAATTAAAAATACCGTTAAAAATATCAACAAAAAATTCATTTAGTAGTAGGTCACCAGCAAAGGCTTAATTTTTATTTAAACCGTTTATACATTTTTCTATTTCTGACACAGTTATTGGCATATCGAGTTCTTCAAAAGAACAATTAGTTGAATTAAAATCATAATCATTACAAAAAGTCTCAGCATCAGCATTTGATGCGCTTGGCAACTTCTCATTAAGATTAGAAAAAATAATCATAAAAAGCTTCTTTACTAATATTATTACTTTTTCTAGATTTATTTTTGTTTGAAAAAAAGCTTCCAAAAATCTTAAACATAGTAATTAAAATATATTAACAACATTTTTTTTTAAAATAATTATAAACTTACTCATACGGCAGCCTGCGCGTATGTCTATCAGAAAAAACCGAAACGCTCAGGTAATCACTAAATTAATCAATTAAATAAGTTTAATATTTAGAGCCGAGATTTAATAGTACAATTGTGTATTTCATATCGTAATTATCCTTTTAGCATTATGTATTAAATCGAGTTTTAATATTTGACCTTGACTTTTCAGAATAGCGTTTTTAGTTATATAGGTTTTTTATCAGCACTGTTATCACAGTGCTTAAATTGTTCATATTTGTTTCAAAACATTGAGTAGTACATTACTCACTGGGACAAAATCAACAAATCTTCAAAATGTTAAAAAAGCATAAATTGTTGTACAAATTGCGTCATTATTTAAATATTTAATCATGTCTGGTTATAACTTTTTATCATTTAACGCAACAGCTTGTAGTGCAATGCAAAGGGTAAATTTCGTACGATGTAGAAGGGTGTTTGTTTGAATAATAAACGTATTTTTTTGATTTGAGGGTTAACAGTAATTCAATTAACCATTGATTCCTGGGCTCCTTAAAGTTTAACCTGTACTCGAGTACACCAATCTCCTCAAGTTACAGATAATATTTCCACTTGAATTCGTGGTGAAACACAAGTGGCAATGAGGAAATATGTAAATCAATCACCACGAGGACTTACCTGGCCGAGAATTCGATTTCATGACCTATTGATTGATAGTCAGACGAGCTTCCGGCCGAGTTAACCAGGCCCGACGATGTAGATAGTTGAAAATCCATTAAACATCGTACTTTTGTTCAACATGTTTTTCAAAATATATTCACATGTCGACGTTGTCGCAATTCAAACTGACCACATTAATGCAATCTTTGGAATGTTTCAACTATAACTATAGACGTATCAGCGTTAATTATAAAAGCTGAAACAATTTATGATCGGGAAACCATTATCCGAGTTGTAATTCCATGAATTGTATAGATGTTATTTATCAGGTAGTGCGGCAAAATAAACTTGTGACACGCACAATCCGGACGGTAAACCAAATAACAAACTTAGATTATTAAAGTGGAGATTTGTATGGTAATTATTGGATGTCGAAGACATGCCATAGTTTGAGTAGATATTCCACGCACGTCTGCAGTACATCATTAACAAGCACACGATATTATATAGTGATTTGGAAGTCAACTATTAACCTTTATCAGAAACAGAAGTGTTGACAATTTATTCATAGAATATTGCTTTTAGATTGAGCCACTGTTTTTATGCCCCTCAACCCAAAAAAATAAAAAATTGGGGGTGGCATATAGTAATTGCAGCGTTCGTCCGTCCTTCTGTCCGGTATTTCTTTTCCGACCTGTAACTTTGTCATGCATAGATTGATTTTGTTGATACTTGCTACAAATGATTAACATAACATGACGATGTGTCGCGAGTTAGATTCACACCCGTACCTCAAAGGCCAAGGTCACAATTTGAGTTTGTTTGATAACACTTTGAGTTTGTGTGAGATTTCGTTTCCAGCCTGTAATTTTGTCATGCATAGATTGATTTTGTTGATACTTGCTACAAATGATCAACATAAACATGATGACATGTCGCGAGTGAGACCCACACACGTACTTCAAAGGTCAAGGTCATAATTTGAGTTTGTTTAACAACACGTTGAATTTGTTTGAGATTTCGTGTCCGGCCTGTAATTTTGTCATGCATAGATGAATTTTAATGATACTTGCTACAAATGATCACCATAACATCATGACATGTCGTGAGTAGGACCCACACCCGTACCACAAAGGTCAAGGTCACAATTTGAGTTTCTTTGACAACATTTTGAGTTTGTATGAGATTTCGTGTCCGGTCTGTAACTTTGTCACGCATAGATGGGTTTTGTAAATACTTGCTACAAATGATCAACATAACATGACAACGTGTCGCGGGTAAGACCCATACATACCTGTAAGGTCAAGGTCACACTTTGAGTATGTTTGGCAACACTTTCAGTCTGTTTGAGTCGGTCTGGCCTGTAACTTTGTCATGCATAAATGGATTTTGTTCATAGTAGCTACAAATGACATACATTACATGACAATGTGTCGCGCGTTAAACCCAGAATCCCACTTCAAAGGTCAAGGTCACAATTTAACTTTGGTTGATGACATTTACAGTCTGATTGAGGTTTTGTGTCCGGTCTGAAGCTTTGTCACCTGATAAATTTCAAAAACACTTGGCTCAATTCATCAGCATGACATTACAAAGTGTCACGACCCACATCTGTACCTCAAAGGTCAAGGTCACACTTTTAGTTTGTTTGACAACACTTTCAGTCTGTGTGAGATTTCTTGTCCGATCTATAACTTTGTCATCTATGGATATGTTTTAAAAACACTTGGCTCAGTTGATAAACATGACATAATTTAGTGTCGCATGTAAGACCCTGAACATCTCCTCAAAGGTCAAGGTGACACTTTAAATTTGTTTGATATTGCATGTCTTGTCTGTGACTTTGTCTTTAACTTGGTTCAATTTGTCAAGATGACATGACGACGTGTCACAAGTAAAACCTAGACACGGTCACACTTTGAGTATGTATGAAAAACACTTTGAATCTGTTTGAGATTGCAACTTTTAACTTTATCATACATGGACGGATTTCAAAAACACTTGGCTCAATTTATCAATTGATTAACAATTGATCAAACTTACATTTAGGGATTTTAAAATAGCTTGACACAACTGATCAGCGTGCCATGATAATGTTTCACCTGCGTTTAACTGTTGAAATACCCAGACCATTACTTCAGATGTCAAGGTCATTGTTACATAAAGGTCAAGGTCATGTTTTTATGTAAAAGAAAAACATGAAATTGCATGTCTAGTCTGAAACATTTGATATAAATGGAAACATTGCTACCTATTATATCATATATTGTTAATTGTTCACAGACCATTTGGGGGGCATTTGACACTTAACACTGACATGTCTTGTTTATCATAAATGTACTTGTTATTATAATACTATTATGAAAGTCATTCACCAAAGCTAAATTATTTGAACAAACAAGCAATAAAAATCAGCCATAACACATATCTTGGAATTAAACAAACGTTACTGCCTATGGGAAAGATGTGAACTTTATTTCGATCACGACCATTAAAGTTTGTAATGCGTTTTTTTAACTAGACAGTACTATCCAATTTGAAGATACATATATTTGCATTGTATATGTGTAGGGAAACACGTTTATAAGCCACCATTTCAATTAGATAGGTTATACACTCTGTGTGTGTCTTCATTCATCTTATTTTTTTCTGATATTTCTATTCAATTAGGGTAAAATGTCTATTCAGTTAGTGTATAATTTGATAATACCAGTCAAGGAGACAGGCATCCGATCAGTAGAATCTGCAGCTTCAGTACATGCACGATGGTAAATGTAGTATTTCTTTTCTCAAACACAATTATTTTTATCGCAACACAAAATAAACACAGCTTGTCTGTTGCCACGATGACATTATTTGATAAGCATTTATTGGTACTAAATTAGACCAACCATCTGGACAGTAATTACAATGCCGCTGTTGTAGTATATCACCATGACGGCTTTAAACATAGAAATTTTACGGACATCAATAGGGTTGAGTAAGTGTTGTTGTGTGAGTTACTACGACAAAAATATTTAAACGATTGCCTGTGAGAGAAACGTTTTATCACATAATTGACGGTGCAGGATTGTAATAAACCCATGACATGTTAACCTAGTATAATATCTTTTCCGATTTGTCTTTCGGTGTTTTCCGTATGTCTCGGTTCTCATACGTAAAATGCCGTACGACGTTCGACTTCTCCGAATATATAAATGACGTCAATTGTCGTGGTAAATGACATTATATTGAGACGTTACGTGATACGATGGAAACAAATATGTTGGTATTTTTTTTCTATCCTTATAGACATTGTATATACAGTTAATGGTAGATTTACTATTTTTGTAGCTTTGTGTGATCCTTTATTGTTGAATGTATTAAACTCGTTGGGGAAAATGATATAATATTCGGCAGAGTCTCGAAAAATATATCTTTATAAAATCGTTAACATAACCAATAATAGATACGCACTAATATAAACTTCCCTGTATGTTATGATTTAATAAACGGAGTCATATTTATTCACCGACCCAACGTGTATGTTGCATGCATCTCGTACGCCGTATAACCGGCAATTAGTATGCACGATAAACCAGTTATTTCTATGCACAATTTGGTAAGAAAATGCATAATTTCATTTGTTTAAGACTTTTTTTTTTTAAAAAAAAAAAAAAAAAATTGCGAGTGCCGTAGTATTTGAATCGTAACCTGTTGTGTGTTTTATTAGCATGATCATGCCAGTTTTCTCAGTAATTCGAGAACAATCACGAGTTGAACCGCTTTCAACATTTCTTCCGAAACAGTCTGGGATTTTATTTAACAACTGTACTAGGTGCCGTTATTGTAACGCACACGTTAAACGCGATGCAATAACTGTAGTTGCTCTACTACTATCTAGATATGGCGGTTATTGCATATGAACGCAACGGGATACAATGCATTGATTAGACATAACAAGAGCCTCCAGGAACACAAATTACGATGTACTAATTTTAAACTGTCTCTGATACTGCACATACATACACTAATGTCTCTCTCATTTAAAATATTCCATGCCGATAGATACTTCTATTTCATGAACTGTCAAAATGATTAAGTTCCTATGGAAATTAAACGACACCATCAATACATTAAATAGATAGCTGTCAAATATCGTTGTTTGTATTTTAACAAAACGATCATTCATAGCAGGTTCAATGCGTAAATGTTAGACGAATGTCTATTATAGAAATGTGTTCGTGTAAACTGATATAAAATATGTGTAGAGAACTGACTTAATTATTTGAATTAGAGTTTCCAAATCTAAAACACAAACACCAGTTCTAAGCTGTTAATTGACGCAAAACGCACCCGAGACGTTACTATCGGGCTCCGGATTTTTAGGTTAGCTATGAGCGCTAACACATACCATGCCCTTTTGCGGCAGCTCAAGTAGCATTCTGTTTGAATAATGGTATTTCCTGGCCATGGGTTCGTGTTCAGCTAGGTCCAAGATATTTATATGAAGAAGTGTGTAAGTGATTTGCGAAAAGACGATGGTGCAACTCAGATTCAAACTGAGGTTTTTCGTCGTCAACAAAACTGGATATGCATTGCGATATATAGTTTAGTATGTGTTGAGAAGGGCGATAAACACAATGGGTATCTTACGAGATCATACGAGATCTCAACTGTACAACCCGTTCTGTACAGAGTATGCAGTTATTGTTCTCTCTCACATATTCAGAGAGTCAACCATAACTGAGTTCTCTGTGGTGTTACCTTCAGATCACATAATTATCCTTAACTACTGATGGTGTGGGCTCAATGTTGGAAGTGTTACTTGATCAATGACAGGGTATGACTCAGATTTATGTCAGCTAGGCTCTGAGATGTTCACTAACATGTTGCTCCACAAAACAATGAAATAGTGATTTAATTGATAAAATTGCTTTATCTATTTTCAAGGGTTCGTTGCACAATATAAGATACAAGGGAGAAAACTTTTACTAGTAATGTATATACTATTACACCAAGTGTTGTCTGTCTCGACGTAATGCTGAACAAATAATGATGCGTGTTACCAGGAAGATAAATTATATTTTGTTTTAAATTTAAAACTATTTTAAAGAAATTATTATCCATCTTCATACATACTACGAAAGGTTACACTTAGTAGACTATAAGAATTGTCCTCCAAGTTGTATAAAATCAGGTCACACCACACAGTCGAATAAGGTCGAGACTATTCACTGTAAAACATGCTTTAGGAAATGATTTAAGGTGTGTTTTGTCAATAATCAGAAGGTATCCGCTCATAGAAATGGGAAACACTTTTTATGTTGACCCAGGTTGTTGGATTATTATTTTTAAATGAAGTCCTCAAATTCTCTTAATTGATTGTATCATTAATGAAAAATTATATTTTCTAAAAAGATACATTGTTAAAAATTCGTTGATTTGTTTATTTCGATATTGGTATCATATTATATTTGCTTTGCTAAAGTTGTTTTTGATGTTAAAAAAGGTTATTTTATCGATGTTCGTTCTGGACCTCCAATATGTCAATATCATCTATGCAAAATTAATTTAATTAATTTATATTTTACAATTATAATATCGAATGTGTCTTTTGAAATTTCCAAAAGCAAATTTCACTTTTTGTTTGCATTTCCATACTGAATCTATATATCTCCTTTATGTAAAACAATGCTTTCTGAGAAAGAACTAACTGTTTAACCATGTATTTCAAATTGCACGGCTACGAAGAGCTATTATCTGGTATAAAATTATAAAAATAATACAGATCATGCATTAGTTACCTAAATCGAAAAACTACGTTTGTTTTGAATCAACTAATTCATATCTGTCATAATGTTTCGTAAATACACTAAAACTTCGTAGGCTAGATCACGGATGGCAGGTACACCACATATATCTCGAACCAATTATCTGATGCCGGTCGAATTTCTATTTAGAAATGTATACATGTATGGTAAGATGTTGAATAATGCTTGGCTCAAACAACTCTTAACTCGAATTATGTTGTCCAGTCCCAACTAAGTTCTACTATATCTTAAACTAAACACGGGATCATCTTTAAGACTATTGTGTCTTCACTGGATTAAGCCGTGATAATCCTAGCTTGAAATTATGTTGAACAATTTTGTCCAAAGTATACATTATACCTTAATCGTCATGATTCTTAAATTGGTCAAGCATAATAGAATGCTTCCAATATTTGAAAATGAGACACATAAATGATGTAACTACCATCTATAATCCATAAACTTTTGTAATTGTTTCAGACCTCTGTAGTGGTAACAAAACTGTCGTTCGATACTAATTTATATGATGACACCTGGATCTGAATGTATCAATAATTTGAGTCTGAGAATCGCGTAAACATACATTTATGAGTAAGAAATGCCATCCTGTAGCATTTTCTGTTAACTAATCATTAAACGACTTGTTTCTATATACATATAAATATATTAGTTTGTTTGTTTAATATAAGTTATTCTATACCTGTACATGTATAGCCAGTCAGCAACCCAGGTTTTACCACGCGACCGTACAATATGTAGAAATGTATTGGATCTAATAACTTTTAAATAGTACAGTTCAAAATTCTTGATGGCGTCTTAATAAAAAGAAAATAAATTAAGTAGACATTTCAACAATAAAATCAAACAACCGACATATTGTTTCGACGATGACGTCGAGAAATTCGAATATTAATCACTGCAACTTCATTCGTCTGCCGTTTTGAAATCATAGTTTATTCACTTGATTTTCTTTTGATAAATTTCTTTCAGAATGGGGTATGGAATGAAAATATCATTTTACAGTGTGTTGTACAATGTAGAATAACCTTATATCACTTTATTTGTTTTACATTGTTAGTTTTAAGTAGTCTAAATCCAAATCTAAAAGTATTGCTGAATTTAGGTCCATCTTTTCGGTAAATTACTATAATTTATAGTAAAATAAGAACGTTTTTGTGAAATCTGATCATATCGGAAATGCACTATTATTTATTAATTTGAAAATGTGCTGCCCTGTACTGAATGTTGAGATATGACGCTCTTTATTCACATTACTAACACGGTACATTCATGGCAAAATAGGAAACGTTCATCTCTCATCTCAATGTTGACGAAATAGCATGCAAAGAATTAATAATTTGGCAAATTTACATGTACCAGGCAACTGATTTATTTTATTTTCATTCAAAAATCTTCCTCAGGGAAGTAACCATATTACACAAGTTCAATTTAATTCACTCAATATTTAATTTTCGGCCACTTGGCCTTTATCAAAAATTGAAATGTTATATTGCAGCTAGGTAACGTCCATTTTCCTTTAGATTTTAGTACTATACACATTTTGAAATCATAAGTTCATTAAAAATTGTATACTATTAAACACAATTTGCCGGGAATGGTCTCGTTTTGTAGAGAATTCCATTATGAAAAGAAAGTATTCTGATTTGTTTTCTGAGATGACTGGAGTTTTGGGTATTTGAAAACAAAGACTTGAATACGCAATCGTTCATAACAATCAGATCCGTGGGTACATGTAAACAGTTCAGTGAATGTCCCTTATGTATTGTACATGGAGTTTCATTGATAAAATTATATCTATAATGCGTCGAAATAAAAAGTGCTTGCACCAGAAATATGTCGAAAACAATATCAGCTTAGTCGCGGAAACAACGGGTTTATTTTTGTTGCAGCATTAATCTAATACAAGGACTTATCTAATATGGTATTAATATTGCATAGAGAAAAACAAATAATTGACAGGATTATAATAAAAATGTTTGAAGCACTGCCGCGACTATTTAAAGCAAAATATTGAATGCATTAAATGATTTTTTTCTGCAATAAAGGCATATACTATTATAAAAACCTGTCAAAGGGGTTCTCATATAAATGATCTCTGTCTCTTTCGCTCCGTGGGTGTGGTTGATGTGAGAAAGTTTTCCAGTTACGTGGTTTTACTCAGATTCATTCTGAGGTATTTTATAAAATAAACTGGATATGCAATATATAACCTGAAACCCCATTCAAAAAACGAATATATATTTCGTTTCTGTGACGATACGATTGGAAATGCGGATGTGATGGTTGGATGTGAAAGAAATGAAAAACTTGAGAAAATGTGTCGGTTCTACTCAAATTCATATCGAAGTCTTTCACCAATAATGCCATATGGTGATATTTCTGAATAAAATCGTTAAACGCAACGCAACGCAATACAATTCAGCAATTAATTGGAGGTGCCTCTTTAAACATGCGAAACATTAAAGTGTGAAACAATTTCCTAACTTGACGTTCAAACCCCGTCTATATAAAAATAAATTTCGTGCTTAAAATGCAATGTATGTTCCGTCACATGATTTCGATTAGAAATTATATTTGATCTGTCTTAGAAAAAGTCTGAATAACAATGCGTATGTCGTCAAGTAGCATATGTGTGTTTGTTATTTTTAGATAAGTGATTTCATTGTCTATATATAGAACCCGATATCTCCTCATCAGGTCTGTTCACCCCAATGACAAAAATACAGGGGAATGCCTGCCTGTCCCACAATGCATAGCAACACTTGAACTCTTACTAAACTATGACGTCATTCAAACTCTCCCTGAGACAACTGACCAGTCAACGTGCTCAACTGCGCTGCTATTTAACGAACCCAATCGAGAGAATTGGGTTCATTCTACAGACAAATGATTTCATTTTAATTTCAACACTCAAATTATACTAGTATATATACATTTGCCACGATTTGGCGAATTTGAAGAAGCAAATCAATCGTACTTTATTCATTAATGAAAATGAAATGTTTTTTTTTAAATAAATAATTTGAAAAGCAAGCATATCAATTACATTTTAATAAACTACCTTTAAAAAATAACTACACATAATATTTAAACGAAACTTCACCCAGAACTCTACCCATTGAAAATTTTCTCATTCTCCTAACATTTATTTAAACTTTTTACGACATGTCTATTTAAGTCAAATAATCTCTGTTTAAACTCGCTACCATATAACATTATATTTTATAAGATATTTGTTAACTTTAAACTTATCTACAAAACATCGATTGTTAAACAACATGCGAAATTCGAAATTTCGAATCCTCAGAATTAAACTCAATAATCAAACTCCACCAGATACCCACTAAACGTTGAATCTTTTGATATTGTAGATGGCCGGGAACACATCCCCAGATATACAGCGTCACCTGAGTCCAGCTTCAGTACAGCAGATTTACTAGACTGCTGATACGAGTGACTGTTGCCAATACCGGATTTTACTGCGATAGTAATTGTTGAGTTATCGTTCTTCATCAGGTGGCAATATGCTTCCCCGACGTCCATCTGCTTCTCGATACTAACGAAGAAATTGTAAACACCAGGGATTCGACAGATAAACTGGCCAGTGGTTCTGTTGTAGTCGAGACCGACATTGGTGATTGTTAAGGTCAACATAATGCTTCCGTTCTTACTGCCATTCAATGGAATACCGCTGACAAGAAATGCAGAATCACTCCCTAGAGTAGAGAAACACACAGAACAAAATTTTACTGTTTTAAACATGTAAGTATTTATCCTAAAATGATGACTTGATAACAACAACAAGGCGTTGAGGCAATACAACTTCTCAGTTTCTTCCCAACTATGCTTCGCTTAAAGTAATTAAATCTAACTAAATGCTGAAATAAAAGTGATGGTTCCATTCTTTA
Source organism: Panopea generosa (assembly GCA_029582155.1). Classification (NCBI taxonomy): domain Eukaryota; kingdom Metazoa; phylum Mollusca; class Bivalvia; order Adapedonta; family Hiatellidae; genus Panopea; species Panopea generosa. The sequence continues at coordinate 14,661,517 of CM055911.1, read as the reverse complement.
ACTCCGGCTTAACTCGGGGAACCACTCGGGACGATGTAGCTTTGATTTCGTAATCCATAATTTATCTTTAACTACATAATTTTGATGACTTTTTTTCCACCCAAAATATACTGAAATCTTTTTGCACATTTAGTGTCATTTAATGACACATAGCCCGTGTTACTGACATGGAAACTGGCTTCACGTCTCTCAAAAGTTAACCTCTTTTCTTTAGAATCTAAAAGTTAAGTACTCTCTCGCTAATGCTTCTTTTAAAGATCATGGAATATCCATACACTGTACAGTCGTTCAATGTTCACGATATATCTTTCAGTACTTGCAATCAATAAATATCAGAGAATGCTAATAAAAATACATGCGCTAACTTATCAGTTGTGTTTAAAGATGTTTTTATTTTAAATTATTATTTAAAGAAAGAACACAAAATGACTGTTTCAATAATGCAAGCATTTTTAGAATTTATCGCCAATATGCTAGATTATATTCGGAAAACGTATCATATATCGACATTTATTATTACTGTGCAATTCATCTATAATCAATTTATGTATTACAATGCACAGTGTACAGTGTCAAACAAATTGATATTTACCGGGGCAATGAGCTTTGTGACATATTTTTTCTTCACTCATATGGCCTGTACACGGGTCATCTGCAGTGGATATGTTACACGTTCTTTCCCTTGTTGCAAGTCCAACATAGCACGTGACGCTACACTCTCCCCAATCAGACCAGGGATTCCAAAAACTGTCTGAAATAATGAAAAGTGCACCTGATAAGTAATAACTATACCTATTTGTTTTATACATGACGGTTATATATGGCATGCCCAGTATATTGGTAGAGGAAGGCCTCAGAATGAATCTGAATAGAGCAATCGCCCTTTCCGTAAGTAACAGGCAAACCTTCTCACATAAAGACCAAACCTAACAATGTAAACATTGCTTTAATTTTCTATAATCCTTCTAAAATTCATTTTAAAACAAACCGAATACATACGTCGGGAAAAACACAAAACTAAACCTATTAATCAACTAAATGACAATCAGACGAAAAAAGGTTCAATAAATAAGATGTTTTGTTTGTAGGACGAGGGTTGCATGCAAACATAAACATATTTGGTAATGGTTAAAAATATGGTGAGTGTTTGTTCGTTTTTGTTTGAGATATGAGATAATAAAACATGGACATAACTGAATTTAAAATCTTAATGTAATTACGTAAACGAATTAACCTGACAGGAGAGACATTATCGCTCAGCCCACAAAACATATGGCTTTGTGTGTCCAAGTAAAAACAATGCAATACAATGTAGTGATTACATGGAGACTGTTCATTTGTCTCAAGAAAATGTCAGTTAAGCAACCAATATCAATCACTGATTGGATTATCGACTTGTTTGATTGACAGTACGCGTCGGGTCAATTTGATATAAACACGGAACATACTGAAATCTAAAGATTTTGATCGAAGCTCTAGTATGTGTTTAAGGAAACAATGTACAAATACATGTATTGTGTACCTGTACAATTCTCGCCATTACATAACACTGTTTCGTGCATGTCGCCGATACATGGTTTATCCAGCAGCGACCATTTGGTGGAGCATTCTCTTTCTCTTGTCTTCTGACCAACCCCACACGATGTACTACAATTGCTCCATTCAGACCACGCCTTCCATACATCTTCTACAATTTTTTAAAAGAAAGAAATATTATGTTGTATCATATTTGATCTATAAATGTGCTATACCTACTATAAAAAAAGATTAATCTAGCTTCGATTTTTTATATTTCTTGTATTTTATATTACAATTGACGGGTTTAAACAAACAACATATAAGAAACATATATGTGTGTGTGTGTGTGTGTGTGTGTGTGTGCGTGCGTGCGTGCATGTGTTTGTGTGTGTGTGTGGAATACAACGGCACGTTTGCCTAACTTCTTTCCTTAATATCATTAATAACGTTTAAAACCAACATTTCTTTAGTTTATATTAATTTAATTTTCAAGTGTTCTGTCAAGTATGACTTTTCTGAACGCTATTTTGGTAACATTTGTGTGTAATTTCTATAGTTTTAGCGCTGTCACCCAGAGGAATCAAACAAAAACAGCTGAAACTTGATTTGATAGATGGCTCAGTTATGTAATAATAAAAAAATCTCTTGAAAGTATAATTGTTTTGCAAGAATTATATTTATGTAACATATTCTTAAATGTGTTAGGTATGTAATATAATGTTTATTACAATATGTTATATCTTTGCAATGTTTCTTTATCAAACTTTGTAAATGATCAAAGGCGAAATTTGCCGATTGCTGAATAAACTTGAATCTGAATTTGTGTTATACATAACCAATTTTATATTCAATCGGGTCGGCATGTAATATACTAGGGCCAAGTTATGCGGAAAGCGTCGAGCGATGAATCGGAAGTGATATAACACCAGGTTAATATGAAAATGTTGGTTGTTACGTTACGTACCATGGCATGCCTTTTCCACACAGACTCGATCGTCCCTAGAATCACCAAAACAATTTTGACCATCTGGGTCCGGGAAAGGATCAGAACAATTTCTGTCCCGCCTTTGTAGCCCAACACCGCAAGTCACACTACAGCCCGACCACGTGGACCAGAAAGACCAATCGCCATCCACTATGGAATGTAAACAATAAGTTCAAGGCAGTTCGTTTATGCACATAGACCTCGTGTAATGTTATAAATAGTTTATATAGCAGTATGTCAGTGAAACTCGTAATAACTGTCTAAAGACATAACCATTCTTAAAATGACTACAGAGCATCTCGTTATCATTTATAAATACAAATACGGTATGATTTAGTATTTCAAAGTCTGTAAAGCGTGACAAAAGAAACGGTACATCGATCATTGAAGTGGAGGTTTTTTCCGTGGACGAGTCATCTATGTCGCCACCTCAAGATCACTTACCTTTCACCGCCAAGGTAAGATTTTATGTGAGAAAATTTGCCAGTTACTTGTTAAAGGACGGTTGTTCTACTCAGATTCATTCTGAGATATTCTTTCACCAATTAAACTGGATATGTCATTTATAACCAAACATGTGTTGAAAAGGCCAATTAAACCTCGTTAAAAATGATAAATTGATCGGAGTGGTGAAATCCATTTTCCACAAATAAAAGGCATGCACATACTCCTTGACAGCTTAATTTAATTTATTCGATCTATTTTTACGATGGAACAAATTCAACCGTATGTTTTCAATACAACGGATTAATTAGAAATTAAAATAAATAGTCTAATGGCTTGACTCATAGCATATGCCAAAAAAATGCATGCACCTTTAAACAAAATGTTGTTTTAGTTAAACATGTTCACGTACGTTTGTTTCCATAATACTTATTGCATGCTTAAATTATAAAACGTTATAGTCATACGTGTCCAGTGAGAATATGCATGATATCTTTGGATTTTCCCCATATTATTGTTTTATTATATACTTCCTTATAGGGTTGGGCTAATATATACAGATAGAGATGGTGAAAGGCTTACTTGGTTCAATTAATAAAATAACAAGTCTATACATAGAAAAAAATATTTAAGTGTTTTGACTACAATTTATAAACAATTTATTATTTTTTATAATTAAAAAGATAAATTATATTTAATATTTTTACTTGATATCCCAGTGCTGAATTTCCATTGTTAATTAATCTGTTTAATATTGGACATAATCAAACTTAAAAAAAGTACACTAACAAGGACAGATTCTCTGTTCACATTCTTTATTTTCAATATCGTCACCGGCACAATCACTTCCATTATGCGCCGGAGCAGGGTTGTCACATTTGCGACTTCGCATCTGTGTACCATTGCCACACGTGACGTCACATGTTGTCCAGTTACTCCAGTCTGACCACCCTCCATCAACTGTTATTAAAGAATTATACATATATAAACTGGCTTCAATTGTAATTAAAGTATAAATACATATATAAACTGGCTTCACTGTAATTAAATTATATAAACAAATATATATACATATAAACTGGCTTCGAATAATTACCACCCTCCTTCAACTGTAATTAAAGTATATAAACATTTATAAACTGGCTTCAAAGAATTTCCACCCTCCATCAACTGTAATTAAAGTATATATATACATATATAAACTGGCTTCAACTGATATTAAAGTATATATACGTATATAAACTGGCTTCAAAGAAAAACCACCCTCTATCAACTGTAATTTAAGTATATATACACATATAAACTGGCTTCAACTGTAATTATAGTATATATACACACATATAAACTGGCTTCAAATAATAACCACCCTCCTTCAACTGTAATTAAAGTATAGAAACATTTATAAACTGGCTTCAAAGAATTACCACCCTCCATCAACTGTAATTTAAGTAAATACACATATATAAACTGGCTTCACTGTGATTAAAGTATACAAACATATATAAACTGGCTTCAACAGTAATTAAAGTATATATACATATATAAACTGGCTTCAAAGAATAACCACCCTCCATCAACTGTAATTAAAGTAGATATACATATATAAACTGGTTTCACTTTAATTTAATTATACATACATATATACTTTGGCTTCAAATAATTAAAAGGTCTGTAATTAAAGTATATATACATATATAAACTTGCTTCAACAGTAATTAAAGTATATATACATATATAAACTGGCTTCAAAGAATTATCACCCTCCATCAACTGTAATTAAAGTATATATACATATATAAACTGGCTTCACAGTAATTAAAGTATATATATATATTTATAAACTGGCTTCAAAGAATAACCACCCTCCATCAACTATAATTAATGTATATATACATATATAAACTGGCTTCACAGTAATTAAAGTATATATACATTTATAAACTGGCTTCAAAGAATTACCACCCTCCATCAACTATAATTAAAGTATATATACATATATAAACTGGCTTCAAGGAATTACCACCCTCCATCAACTGTAGTTAAAGTATATATACATATTTAAACTGGCTTCAAAGAATTACCACCCTCCATCGATTGTAATTTAAGTATATATACATATATAAACTGGCTTTACTGTAATTAAAGTATATATACATATATAAACTGGCTGCAAAGAATTACATGGACGAGGTCCCGTGTTCGATCGTATGCTTGATCTGATGTCGTCTCTTCATTTGCTACGATTAAGGAAATGGACTCGAATAGCATATTTCTCTAGACAGATATAATAAACTAGTGAATAAACGAATACTAAATTTCTGAGTACTATATATGTATTTAAATATAGAATCGACTTTATAATACTAATCTATATTACATGTAATAGGTCAGCTACCACCATTGAGACGAGCTCTCTGATTGGGTGAAAAAAGTATAGGGATATTCAGGGCATATATTTTTTATAGTAAGCTTAATTCTTGTTGGATGAAAATGTTAAACTGGCAAATGATCACAATAAAATACAAGTTTATTATGTTTGTGTCAATAGAAAATTAGAACTATGTTTCTGTGACTGACTCAATTCATTTTATCAAGGAAACTGCATGGAAAGTAAAATTGGTGAAATTTACTTTTTTTTCATGCTGAAAGTGGGGGTACCCAACTTCAGGGGGCAAAAATTGGTAAAAAGTGGTACTTTTGACCCCATTTTGGGGACATTTTAATTTGAGTCTAGGACAGTTCTTAAATATGATATAGGACTTTTTGGTCCGCGGATGTTAGAAATAGTTCAAATTAGGTCAAACGTTATAATGTAAGTCTATGGAAAACGCAATGGAGGTAGCTGACCTAAACAAGCGCGACAACATTTTCTAAATCTTCATCACATTAACTTCTTTTTTTTCTGTAAATGGTGCAACTGAGGTGCTTGTAGGGAAATGGCAATAAAATTTAAAAAAATTCCGCAGGTTGATCAATTTTCGTCATTTTTTCTTTTTTTTTTAGAGGTTTTTGTCAAAAATAAGGGCCATATGGTTTTAAATAGACCACAGTATGTTTTACTCAGCATTTTAAGTACATTTAAGTGGAATACAGTGGAATAATGATAGATGTGTTCAATTTTTACAAAATATACTATTTCATTTTCTTTTAAGGTACCGTATAAGGCCATTTTAAGAAAATTTGGTTTAAATGCCAGGTTCAATTTGTCGCGATAACTTGTGCCTTGTCCGCTAAAATCACATACTCAAGAACCATTGAAAACACTAAAAATGATCTTAATTGCATTGTGAAACAAAAATACACATGAAATAATAGGTTTAAGTACTGATTTTGAATTCCAAGCTCAAAATATGTGTACTTAGGTACTGAATTTGAATTTTGTGCTGAAAATGGGCCCACTTTTGACAATTGCCATTTTTATCCACTCAAAACCAGCATGTCATGCCATATTAAATGGCAATTTTTCACATTTAACCTCTTTTATTGTGCAGTTATAAGTAAAGCCAGTTGAATAGTTGCAATAATGGCTGCCTGTTAGTATCTATTGCACTTCAATGTTGCTAAATCACTTCACAATCTAAACATATTACATTCAAGAAATACTTGAGTTATATAATTTTGGAAATATTTTCCATTTTGCCCTATTCTGTTTGACATTTTTTTGGCTTATATGTAACATTCGATAAATAGTTTGTAACTAGAATGTTGTAGTGCAAGAAAATGGTGTGTTTTGTGTCCCAAATTCGTGAGAACTGGTAATAATTGTGATTTACTGCTACAAATCATGAATTTTCACGCTAGACTGATTTTGATATAATTTCTGTCATCTCCACATATTTTTTAATTTAAGACATAGAAAAGGATGTATACCGATTTCATTGGATTAAAGAAATATTAAACAGCTAAATATATCTTGGTAACCGATGTTCCCAAAGGCTCTCTTTCTACCGGAAAGTACGTAATCCCAATGTAATTCTTTAAGCGAAGCGACAATTGAATTTTATGAAATGGTCTAATTTATCATTCGGTTGTTAATTTTATTCGATCAAATGCATTCGACAACATCTTTATAAAAATATCAACACATTTCTTATAAAATTAGAGCAAATGGTCGATTTAGCCTTTTTTTCATCTAATTTTAGTAGGTGGGGTATGACATTATTATGTATACATATTTTTTATGCAAAAAAATCTTAAAAGTTAATATGCAAAGCTATCATTACATGTTTATATACTTGTTTCCAAAATTATATAAAAAAGTAACAAGAATGATTAGTTCAAATATTGAAGGTCAAGTGTCTAAGTAAATTTGAACTGAAGTACAGTTTTGTCATTGGGAATTTGGTAAAATTATGTATACTTTTTTGTGCATGGAAAAGGGCACATTTTCATCAAATTATGTAGCAGAAGAATAAAAATTGTATCATATTATGTAGAAATATTAATTCTATGAATTTGCATCAGTGGAATAATAAAAAAGAGAAATTAAATGCCCCTTTAGGTCAGCTACTACCATTGAGACGAGCTCTCTGATTGGGTGAAAAAAGTATAGGGATGTTCAGGGCATATGTTTTTATAGTAAGCTTAATTCTTGTTGAATGAAAATGTTAAACTGGCAAATTATCACAATAAAAATATAAGTTTATTATGTATGTGTCAATAAAAAATTAGAATTATGTTTCTGTGACTGACTAAATTCATTTTATCAAGGAAACTGCATGGAAAGTAAAATTGGTGAAATTTACTTTTTTTCATGCTGAATGTTGGGGTACCCAACTTCAGGGGGTAAAAATTGGTAAAAGTGGTACTTTTGACCCCATTTTGGGGACATTTTAATTTGAGTCTAGGACAGTACTTTAATATGATATAGGACTTTTTGGTCCGCGGATGATAGAAATAGTGAAAATTAGGTCAAACGTTATAATGTAAGTCTATGGAAAACGCAATGGTGGTAGCTGACCAATATCTGGATACGTGTCAATGGTAATTACATTATTTGTCGACAGCGTTTACGACGTACAAAGGGAAACTACTCTAGTTAAATAATTATTTACGGTAATGACGGCCATAAATAGGCGGAAGTCATGAAAATATCATATTTTGTCGATGTTATCTGTTAACGTTTCCAATTACTTATGAAATGGCTCTGACTTTACTCAGAATCAGATAGACTTCTGGGATAATCTTCAATGATTGATAACGTCAGTTAACCTAACCACTGTTTCCTAAGATTCTGAAAGGTTAACCAGTACTCGAGCACACCCCATTTCCGCAAGTAACTGATAACATTCTCACTTGAATCGACGGTGAGAGACGAATGATAATGAGACACAATGTTGTTTATCGATTATCACGGAGACTGTTGCCGGGCGGGAATTCGAACTCACAACCCCTGGGTTGATAGTCAGACGCGTAACCGACTGAGCTAATCGGGCCGGTATAATCATTCATACAATTGAGTTATAACCTTTAATGTAATAATAGCTCGTCATCTGCATCCGGCCCGTTCAATACGACTTAAATACTATTTCATAATTCAATGGCACATACATAAGCAGAAGACAAGACTTACCGAGGTCACACAAACCACAATGTTTTCTACATATTGTTTTGGCCTTGTCAATGTCGTCACATACGTGGAAATACTCATCAGCCGTTTCACAATCAAACGCCGGTTTATCATGACATTCCCCATCTATATGAAAGTAAAAATGCAATTAACACGAATAACAAAATTAAATAAAACTCTTTTAACGAGCTGTAATTGAAATAAACATGATGTATGTTACATATAGCGACATATACAAATGGACATTACATGATAACACAGTAGAAATTCGATGTCTCGAACCCGACGGGACTGGACAAAATAGTTCGAATTAAGGGTTGTTCGAGCCAAGCATTGTCCAAACATCATACTATACATATACCTGTGTATACATCAAAACAGGAATCTGGCCGGGATGTAGTATGAGATGTGGTATTCGAGCCATCCATATTCTAGCCAACGAAGTTCTTTTGTATATAAAATGCATCTGAATTTAACTATACGTTATAACACCATATTAAGGTACAGTTCTTTCAATCACATTTTGTCAATACATTGATATGCCATTGTTTTACCTTCTTAAACACCAATCCGGATTGATTAAACATTCTTCCTATCCTAAATGCACGAAATATAGCATGCAAGATAGATAAAAAAATGATTTCACATTCAAATTTGATCATAAAATCCGTGTTCAGCTGGCGATACTAACGATTATGTAAGATAACCAATAAAACAAGGGCCAACAGATGACGTTTTTTTATCAAACATGCCACTGTGACGTACGGGTGATATTTTCTCGCACACAGGATAAAGATATTTGCATTTTTTACCGGGGCTGGATGTTTCTATCTCACCCTAGTGCCGATATAACGTTCTCGCGCTATGACGTTGGAATAATCTATAACTTTGCTTATAAAAAGTATATGATGTAAATCATATATTTTAACACCTTTAAAGCTATGGTTGTAACGAATACTATAGGGAATTAAGTAAAAAAAATATTCATTGTGTTTGGTATGGTATGCAAGAAAAGAATCATTCATGGCTTTTTCGGCTCCGATACAAAATTCCTTCCCTTGGGATAACTGTTTTCGCAAAGAAGTTTCCGCCAAAATAATTATCCATCAGGAAGGACTTTTCTATTCGAATCTCAAGTCCATGTAAGATTCTTATAATCGGTATCTGATTGTCACTCAGTTGTAAAATTTCGTCACAATTCTGCAGTAACTGTGTTTTGTTTTATTGTTCGCTACAACATATGAAATATGTAAAATAAATTCAAACACAAGAAAGTAAATAATCTATGACAATAACGAATATGAGATGTGAATATAGTATAGAACCTGGCGATTAAGATATGTGCAAAGATCACCAATCTTATCTCTCTTACATATCGACATAATAATTCACTTTTCCCACACACTATGTGACCCCATGCCATGCAGAAGATAATTTGATCTCTTTCACCTAAAGTAACCAGAACTGAAATGTCAGACAGACGATAAAATATGTACAGTATGTCAATATACTATAAGATGGAATAACATTATTATCTACAACTTCAGATACAACTTACTAACTATTTCCTCCTGCGGACATAAGTACTTGTTACAAGCATCGCTTGAGCAGCATTGGTTCTCACAACTCTTTTTAGCTCTTACTGTCACTCCGCTTGCTCTTCTCCCAACCATATCCGGTGGACCAGTCACAGACTTTGAAGTAGTGGATATTATGCTAGTTGTTGGATTGGTCGTTGATGTGTTTAACGATGATATCACCGTGGAAGTTGGCATCATTGTTGCTGGTGATGTTGTTATTGTTGCATTAATCGTTGTGTTTGTTGGAATCAATGCTGGCGGTAATGTTGAAGTTGTTTTATTTGATGACAAATTCCCTGTTGTTGTGGAGTTATGTTTTGTTGGAGTTTTAATCGATGTCATCATTGTTGACATCGTTGATAATATCGTGGAGATCGTTGATGGTACCGTTGTCCCATGGCATTGCTTTGTCAACAAATAAACATTTAATACGATAATGATACACAAAACCATTTGCATGCATATATTGAAATAACTCGTCCGTTTGTGTTAAACAAAGATGACGGAGATCCAGTGTTAATTGGTTTTAAACAATTTCAGGTTCACATATATTGAGATTTCTCGCTACAGATAAGCACATCAATGTACTAAATTGTGACGTCATTCAAACATTGAATTGAAGCAACTGACCAATCAATGTCTCAAATGCGGCTTTCCAAATATTGCTATTTAACGGACCCAAGAACTAGATCCGTTCTACTGACTAGTCAAAACGATATTAATTTTGATTTTAGAAGACAACCGAACGCGGCTTTTCAAGAATACCTAAAAGGTACACAGTATCACCAAACTCTCTTTAAAGAAAATGTCTAACATTCCAGTAATAGGGGATTTCTTTATCGGCAAATACAGTTTTACAATGGATACAAATACTTTAAAAATTACATTTGGTACAGTTATACTGTTAAATATCTAGACCTCATTTTATATAGAACAAAGAACACATTGCAACTTCTGTTAGACCATAAGGTCTAAAGTCAGTAATATGTAATTTTTAATTTTAACCTATACATTTATACTCAATCCAATTATTAATTAAATTAAATATGCTATATACTGTAAAATTGTCATATCAATGAAAATACATTAACTTAGATAAGTTCACATACCTCTTGAGTGTCACACCCCAATGTATACGTCATAGTATCTCCACTGCCAACACTGTATGCGATACATTCCTGTAAACAATATTAGGTATAAATAAATTTGTTTAACATACACCTTTCTATCGAGAATATACTTGTATATCAAACATACGTAAAATATCTCAAACATGACAAATTTGCTGAGATAAATGAATCCATATCACTAAGATAAAGAACTTTATAACATTCAATTTGCAATTTTACATTAATGTTTATAGTATATTTGATTTGGTATGCTATACTTTGCGTAACAAAGGCATACAATTTTATAATCTTTTACAATGTACTAATTATCAATGAACCTTTGATAAACCAGCTATAATTATATAAACTTATAATGTACATGTGCAATACAAGAATAGTTATTGTCTTATTATTATAATTTGATACTAGTACGATCTATCAGAATGCGTGTTGCGGTAAAATTGAAATTCCAGTAAAATGAATATACATTCATATCAGTTTTAAGCAGCTAGTCAAGAGAAGAAGCAAAAGTGGTCTTTTAAGACAGGATGTTGCTTAATACAGGTGAATTTGCATTGAAAGCGTATAAGTGGGATATAGCAAATATGGCTGCTTAAGACAAATGGCTGCTTAATATAGGTGACTGCTTACACAGGTTTGACTGTATATAATTTATTAATAATATAATAACATAATTATTAATGTATCTCATTATAATCAATTGTATTTTTTTCAATATATATTAATGGATATATTACCGTGACATTTTCAGAGCACTGTTTGACGTTGTGACACTCATTTATAGCAGTAACGTTTTCACAGGAGTAGCAATCGATTGCATCTGTAATATGCAAATGAAATTGTATCATTAAAACATTTTTATGACTTTTGTTTGTCTGTTCCTATGTTAGTGTTGCTGTTGTTGTTGTTTTTGCCCCTTTTCTCAGTTTTTCAATTAAATACAGGCGGTATGCACATCTTATCCTCGTTGAGATATATGACGCGGTTGACAGGTACTAGACACAGCTTATCTCTGGCAGTCATTGATTAGGTTCACATGTATTCAGGGGTTGTCGACTCGTAGTAAGAAGTTCATGACTAATTATTACAAAGACTGTGTGACCGAGTAAGGATTGGAACCCATGACTGACAGACTCGGTAATGAAATTACAACAAGCCTGGTCCGGTAACGAATATTGTAAAATGGAAAAAATAGTGCCATAAATAAGACGCATATTCCGTAATAATTGTGCATTGAATGGAAATTACTTGTTTATAATATAAACTATCAGTATCATTACAATTTCAAATTAGTTGATATAATAAGAATAATATGTACTTATTACAGCATATAATATCAAGGTATACGCACATTTAGATCTAAGTAATTCAATTTTTCGATATTTTATAGAATAATTAATACACTTGACATCTATGTCTTTAACATAAATACATTTAGAATGACTTAAACCACATAATAAAATAACTAGAGCGTCGTATGTTTGAAAATTAAATACATATTCCTCAGCAATAACGTAGGTGAAAGAATGTCAAGTTATACCTCTGAAACGATAAAACCAGGTGAGCTAGCCTTAAATTAAATCTCGGACGTTACAAAAGCTAGTAGGCAAAATGTAAAGAGATAAACAAAACGTATATATACTGACCAGACGCACTAAACAGATTAAATGTGAGAAGTACCACCAATGACCCTGAAATAAAAAATATAATATGACTATTAAAGGGATAATTCCAACGTAAAATTAATGGATGGTGTATTATAGTATTTTGATCGCCTGTCGGTGACGAGAACTGCTGAATTATGTATACAGATATCGTGTATATAAAGGAATAAAAATGTATTTGTCTTTAAATACGGGTGAAATTTAGTCGTTTATTCGTCTTTTTGCATTACAACTTCGAATGCTCGAACCTGACGGAACTAGACAAACAAGTTCGAATTATAGGTTCTTACAGCCAAGTATATGCCATATGAACATGTACATTCACCGCAATAGGAATTCGTACTAGAACAGATCAGTTGTTCGAGTTATATATTATGTTCGAGCCATCTGTGTTCGAGGCAATGAAGTTCTGCTGTATATTAGCCTGTTCAACTACTACTGAAAAATTAAAGACTTGGGCAACCATTAATATACTAGTACCTTTTTCAGTTATGTAATTATTATTATTATAAGTTATACTTTAATATAAAAGTAAACACAGTCCACTGCGGTTATTTATTTTACATCGAAAGAAGTCACATTCGAAGTATTCTTGGGTTTAACCTGTAATAAGCATATAAACGGATAAAATGGCTTGTTCAAGTTCACCACAAAGATTTTCTTCACCTAGGTCGAATGCTCTACCACTTGACCACACGCTCCACAAATCTTGTTTAACCGCGATATTTTAAAGTTAAACATTAGTTTTAGATGTATTTTATTAGTTAATAATTTATTTAAAATAATATATTTCAACTAACTTAAAACAATTTACCTTCTAAACAAAAAGCTACCATGGTTGAAAACGATCTTCTGATAATTTCCGACACCACAGAAGAAAGACCGATCCGCTCGACAAAGAAATGCCGAAATAATCAAGCTACACTTATACAAATACTGTTACTGAAGCATCGATAAAAGTAGACTGTATCCTGTTTAACAAAGACAATCACTAAGCACTATCTCCAACCAATGATAAGGTCCCACAATGATGTGTAATATTGAAAACTCGTTGTAATCGACTCTTATCGTTTACGGACATTTAGGTAAATTTCTACATTTAAGATAAAGGTGTGTAATGATACTATTAACTTTAAAATTATAGATGTGTTACTATCAACAGCTTTGACCTATTTGCTCAATTGATACCGACTTTCCAGTTTTATTAACGTTAATTGGTATTGAGGATTTGTTCGAAATCGGTATAATCATATCGTTATAATTATGGGATTATTTCATTTCTGTCTCAATCATTTTTAACTGGACTATAAATCGTTATAAAACATTCTAAATTATTACATAATTTGATGTTTGTATTATAATGTTATGTGTATAAGCTTAAGTCTGAAGCCTGTAATTTAGTAGTATATTTTTAGACCAAGTGTTGTAGGTCCAATCCTCTGTCAAAGCGATGTTAAGTATCCTTCAGCAAATGTACTATATACATGTATTCATTTCCTTAGCGCTTATCATATCTAGAAACATGTATTCTATGATTCGACTAAATTGTTTTGACTTGTTTCATAGTCGGTGTAAAAAACAAATCATTCAACTGAATCACTGGTTGTATAACGTCAAAACTATCAGAATACATGTAACGTGTGTAGTTAAGTAATGGCGAAGTAACATGTACGATTAGTATTCTGGTGCGCCTAATATATATTATATATATATATATATATATATATATATATTTAATAGGGGAACGTCATTAAAATCAAAGTTTAACTTTTGTCAATTACAACATAATCAAATCTTAAACGATACCATATTGCAGAAAGTTACTTAAACGTTTAGTTACTATTAGCATAATGTTTGCACAATTAAACTTAAACGTTAAGTTACTATTTGCATAATGTTTGCACAGATAAACTTAAATGTTAAGTTACTATTTGCATAATGTTTGCACAAATAAACTTAAACGTGAAGTTACTATTTGCATAATGTTTGCACAAGTAAACTTAAATGTTAAGTTACTATTTGCATAATGTTTGCACAATTTAAAGCCCTCAAAAGAAATTCTAATCATTTTTTTAAAGTCTTAAATAGCAAACAAGGCTATATCGATTCTGTTCATGACAATGCAACGCTGCTTAGACTCCAAGCATCGTCTTAATTACTTAAAAGGTCAGTGACAGCGAGGTCTTTCCATATATTCACAGTGAGATATTGGATGATATCGTAGTGCAAAAGTGGGATTTTAAATGTAGCTTATGGTTGTTACTGAAGGATGTTGGTTCGGAAGTTTTAAGATTTTCATGTTAACGAATTGAATGTCTCAAGTAGAAGTTGTATTTAAGAAACCAGTATATTTGTTACGATCTAGTGGATGTGTATATATTGAATGATGAATGATTTACGCACAAACATGTCAATTGTTTATCAAAGCAATGTCAAAGTGTTTTCTTTTTAATTTTTGGTATTATTTTCCTATATTTTAGAAGTAAAGCTATATAATATAGTAAACAAAGGATTTTTTTTTTGTTGTTGTATGGTGTTTAGCGTCGCTTTCAACAATTTTTCAGTCATATAGCGACGGTGTCTACTTGATACAGTTTTCTAAGCGCTGTCACACTGGAGTATCATGCCGCAGACACATGGTATGATACCCCACCCAGTCACATAATACTGATACCGTACCGACCAGACCTAGAACTCTCCTCTTAATGCTGAGCGCCAAGCGAGGAAGCTTCTAGTACCATTTTTAAAGTCTTTGGTATGATCCGGCCGGGGATTGAACCGGATTGAGGCGGATGCTCTACCAATAGACCATGCCGCGGTATAGTAAACAAAGGAAAACATATATGAAACCATATTACTGAAAACACCCAAGCTACTTTAAACATTTTTTATTATCACTTGCCATATTAATGACATATATGATCTTATTCGTAATAAAAATAAATATACATGTGCCATATTTGGCTTAATAATCAAGTAAACCAGGGTTAGGGGTAATTCTTAACGGAATAAATATTTTTTTCAAAAAGAATAATCTTGTTCAGTCCATTCAAAATGTTGTACAAGTGTATACTAGTAAAGCGAACTCGCGGCGACGAGGGGATCGCGCCCTGACAAGTGCCGCACGGTCGTCCCGCACGACAAGCACGTGCCGAGCGACGAGCGTATTGACGCCATCGCTCGTACACGTGTTGGCCATTTTAAGTATCCATCCGGACTTGTGTGTGCCAAATGCAACAAGAGAAGAACTTTAACCATCAATTATTCCAAATATCATATCTGATATTAATTACTACAATAGAAACAGGAAACGCCACATTTAACCAAGGTGATGAACGTCTCCCAGACACATGGTATTCATGGCCACACTGGTGTATACTATCAGTTTCTGATATCACCCATATTTGGAAAATAATAAACACTGCTTCTCATCATAATCATCATCATCATCATCGTCATCATCATCATCAACAACAACACCACATGTCTCTCAGGATAGACAAGTAGTAGGTCCAATATGAACACATGAAGTCTCAAACTTGCAATGTTCAATCAGACTTACACCATTGCCATTTAGCCAACCCACATATCAAGAACTGGAACCCGTATTCCACTCGCGGTTACCGTGACAACCAATGCATTCTGACATGAACAATACAATTTGACCTCCGTGTTCTTCACGTTACACTTTCCGATTTGAACCCTCGTGGCAACGCTAGAAAATTGAACATCCACTTTATGTAGTGTCAAACATGAACAGAATGTTATATTAGGGCAGGATTCTTTGTATGAAAATGGAGTTGGATTAAATTATGATTTAGGATGTTTATGTATAAGGAAAGTAATGGTTCCGCTAGTAAGTGATATTACCATAGGTTCAGTTGTAAGATTAGATAGATAGGTTACTTTGAAACCAAATTCGATGTTAGTATGTACTGGTAGAATTAAGTAGAATTCAAGCATTTTAGAAAATAAAAGTTTTGTTATTGTGTGAGACAGGGCACGTGAGTTATCGACCCGAATTAGTTACTGTATATTCAGTAGTTAAAAAAAACATGCAGTAGGAGAGGTTTTTACTTTGGGTTGCGAGAGGTTAATATCGTAGTATACTTGGGATAGTTTTGTGTCGGGTGGGGGTGGGGGGTGGGGGTAAGTTGCATGGTTTAATTGGGATAATGGTTGGGTTTTAAGTAGGAAAGTTATACAAAAAAGGGAAATGTGTTTGAACTCCGTTCCAAACTGCTTTGATTGAGATAATGGTTGGGTTTTAAGTAGGAAAGTTATACTAAAATCGGAAATGTGTTTGAACTATGTTTAGAAATGAACATATGTGTTAATAGTATTCATTAAAGTTTAATTTTCGCGGCGTGGTCTACAGGTAGAGCGTCCGCCTCTCATGCGGAAGGTCGTGGGTTCAATCCCCGGCCGGGTCATACCAAAGACTTGAAAAATGATACTAGAAGCTTCCTCGCTTGACGCTCAGCATTTAGAGGAGAGTTCTAGGTCTGGTCGGCCCGGTGTCAGTATAATGTGTCTGCGGCATGATACTCCAGTGTGACAGCGCTTAGAATACTGTCTCAAGTAGACACCGTCACGATATGACTGAAAAATTGTTGAAAGCGACGCTAAACACCATACAACAACAACAACAACAACAACAACAACAACATAAAGTTTTACTGACAATTGTAACAATGAAAGAAATACAATATATATAGAAAGTCTTGCTTTCTGTGTTAGTTTGGGTGTGATGTTAAAATATCGAACCTGAATTCCATACCCTTCTAAACCATGACTGACCTGTTAGAATGCACTGGAAAAAGTGACGCTATCATGGACGTAACCGAAACAAGACAAAATAACAAAATACAAACAATTTTTAACATTCCAATTGTACACAAGTTACTTATATTATAAAACACTCGTTCACGTTAATATTCAATAAATATGAATCAGTTTCACAATTATCTTATATACATTGTTAAAATCCGGATCTTTCAAACATCGGCACTGCCCGTAAACCATCGGGATACTCCGTATTTTCAACGATTCTAATTCCAAAATGAGACTGACAACACAATAATTGTCGCTGACACCGTGTGGAGTGCCAGACCCTTAATTAAATACACTTAGAAATATAACTAGACATATTTAACTTGCATGGATATATAATACACACTCAGTTCTTTATACAAACCGACTTTAACCGGGATAGGAATAAATTAATGGCCTTATGAGCGATTAAAGATTGGGATTCCCCAAAGCTATACAACAACGTCATAAACATCATACATTCCACTGACGTTTTACGTGACGTATTGATTTCACGCGATATCGTCATTCTATAAATAAACACTGGCTACATCTAAAATCAATATCTGTGAATAAATTGGGGAAACATAATGTTTCACAAAAATCTATTTCCTGTTAAATATTATAAAAACGTGAATAATGACAGTAAACTCATTATCAGTATTAAAACTACATAATGCTATATGTTATAGCGTTAGTACATATAAAATAACGTGTAATGTATGGGAGTCAAAGAATGTCAATGGCAGATTTAACAACAGAAAGTAGGTTTAGGGAGGCGGGGGCCGTTGTTGAATAAAAAAAAATCACTTCACTAGTATGTATTTGTCTTTTTTAACTAAGACATATATATATTTTTTTATTTCAGTCACCAAATATAGACCTGTTTATTAACCTCGTAATAGGTCCGCACAGGTCAGATGGGCCATCCCTAGCACACCGTACAAATGATTGACATGCATGTTAAATATGCATGTATATTACAAATGTACAAGAGAAAAGGTAAATAATATGCATATTATAAGAACTTTATAAATGAGGAGTTTTTTTATGACTTTACAAATTTATATAAAGATCTCCATCACGATGATATTTTTTTCTCATGTTAAAGATCTGAATTAATCATCACAAAATGTTTAATGTAAAGAATAAAACTATAGATATACCTTTAAATGACTAACACATGATTTAAACAAAAATAAACAATAAGAGATCATTTCAGTATCATGTGAATTCTCATTACTAAGAGACATAACTTAGATATTATTTTCCTAAACCAAGCCTATGAGACTTATTATCAAAATCAGAACAAAACTATACTCATTGGCAAAGGATGCCGTGCAAAATTATCAATGTAAGTGAAGTTAAAACATTTAAAAAAATTGAGTGGAGGAAAATCTCAAGTTGAGATGTTTAGTGCAACTGGGACCAGCCTCTTATATGTAGGCTGTCAATACATTTGAATTAAATAAGCTGCTGAGTTAGCAACAGCCACATCAATCGAAACAAGTGCATCTACTGGGATTCGAACCCTCGACCCCCAGTAAACTACAATGATACGGAACACGATCTATATATGTATATCAAGTACACCGGTGTCTAGTCTTAAAACAAGTCTTTCCATCGGGATTCGAACCTTCGACCTCCAGTTAACCACTAGGCCAGAGAATAAGGCCTTTCTATGTATATCAACTAAATTTTTTTCTCCGCTATTTAACCTTCATTTGGCAGCATTTCTTCCCATGTATGTATACCGCTGCCGCATTTTCATGTCAATGTCAAAAATTGATTAATTTCAAACAGTTGTATTTAAAATAATCATTCGACATATCGTTAAGGTGCCACCCGGTTTTGACATACACTCAACCTTTAGCTAAACTTGTAACACCTAAAGTATTCACGAAACTATAGGCATTACAAGGTTCAAATTGTTACAAACTTCAACACACTACTTCAGGTTGTGTGTAACGTGTGTAATTTGTATTTACCCCACACCATAATTTTATCACAAATATATGCCATTGCTCCAAAAATTTGCCTCAAACTCAAGATTATTACGTATACCGTTCGAAACTTGACAAAGTCATTTTAATTCAGTAATAACATATTGTTATTTTCTTATTTTTAACCTTTTATGCACAACTAGTCCGTTCTAGAAAATGTAACAACATTCTTGAAGTTATCGAGTAATGCGTAAATACATAACACGAAATAATTTTCAGTTGCTGTCAAAGGAATTGGGTGTTGTGCAGAATTATAAGGAGTTTCAACAACGATCGGCGTATTATATTCGCACTGATTTTGAAGTGTTCTATTATTTAGCCATTTCTTACATGATATGCAATTCATGCTATCTTTTTCTCTATAGTATACCTTTGTATAGTAAAAATCTCCATACAATGCACCTCTACATCCTAGATCCTTGAGTTGTAGAAGGTACAATCCCCTGCTGACATAA
Organism: Panopea generosa; assembly: GCA_029582155.1. Lineage (NCBI taxonomy): Eukaryota > Metazoa > Mollusca > Bivalvia > Adapedonta > Hiatellidae > Panopea > Panopea generosa. The sequence continues at coordinate 14,641,357 of CM055911.1, read as the reverse complement.
TGAAACTTTATATCGTGTCTGAAAAAATAACTGATTGGTTTTTGACACTTCATAATTTCAATTATTTTGGGACCCTCCTGACCACTTTATGGAAAGGCATTCCTCCTTGTTTAACCTAATCGTATTGGTTATTATTAGACAATGCATCAGATCTGAAACCAAACTTTTTATTGAACATGTGGATTAAAAAGACAATATCCATGTACATTGTATTCCTTGTAAGTGCTTTTTTTAAATGGGCTTAAGCCATTTTCAACGCATTTCGGGTTGCATATGGCATATCAAGTTTTATTGGTGGAGGAAGACCTCAGAATGAATCTGAGTAGAATCACCGTCTTTTCGCAAGTAATTGGTAAATTTTCTCACATAAAGTTTTTTGAGCGAGCGGAACACGACCCAATAACCTTAAACGGTGAAAGGTGAGTGATCTATAGACCACTCGGCCACGACAGACCCTTGTAAATGGTAGGTCCATCATAAAACAGTTTATTCGAATTTTAGTCTACAATGTCATGCTAATAATGTACTTCTAACTTTAATTCTGTCCTTGTGTGAAAGGACGTACACCATATATAGATGTCATGTGCAGCAGCTGTAACAAAATGTCCGTACTTACAAAGTCTCAGTTGGAATAGATTTCAGTGCAATCTTCACTGAGGTCTTAAACAACAAAATTTTACAAGGACAATGTTAAACATTAATTAACAAATTAACAACAGATATACTTATATAGAAAAACATTATGTACATAAATGACTGGAATGCTATGATCTGCTCCACTGAAGAAATTTACGTTAAAACTGAAAACGACTGCTGACATTGTTTAATAAAGTCAGGTATTAGATATGACACATATTTTCTGAATATTACAGATTGGCGCTGGGATATACAACATATTCTTAAAATGATACTTTTCTTTCAGATAAATATGATAAAATTTAAAATAGATACTTTTTATTTAAACATATAAATACAATTATCAACATGAAAATCAATCTATATTCTGTTATATTTATTATCCTACATACGAGTTATTTAAATGGCTTTCGAATCAAACGTTTAACCAGTACACTTACAAATAGCGATCTTGTTGAGTTACCTTGAACTAAATATATTCCTATATTTAAGTTGCAAAATTGGATGATGGTGGGGGTAATTTGTTCTTAGCGCCAACCAAGTAGATTAACTTAGTTCGAATTTCAAATGACATACCTCTAACCTTTGTAATAGAAGCATCACTCTTTTGTGTTACATACCTGCTTGAAAACAATTATAGTTATGTAACTCTTTAAGCATTTGTACGGGGTATGTATACTTATTAATTTATTCATATGTACATTTTTGTATACACACGTTATGCTCAGTTATAAACGGAATCAGTGTAGCTTTATAAATATAATGAGCTTATCTGACTGCTATTATAATCAATATTCAATAAAAGTATGTTTTCGAGAGTCTATATAGCGATTTTGCACTATTTGGTATGGCATTTACCTAGAAAATGCTGTGTCATATATGTATATCATAGGAAGATATGCATTCATCTACGAATTTTGTAACGTATCTGATAGCGATTGAATGTCCTTGGCAATTTTATAAGGAGACATAATTTAAAGTCTGTATAATTTAATAATGTGATTTGTAACAGAAAAAAAGCACACACAGTCCATTATGCCGGGGCTTTATTCTAAATATTAAGTACTGCCTTAAAATTAGTTAACGTATCTGATTCATAAAATCAGAACAGCAAAAAACATGACTTATATACTTTGGATTTACATGCAACACATCTTGACTGGAAGGACAATTTTCATACATTAACTGATAGTTTTATATAAGTAGGATCTAGTTAAGGATTCATGACTACTCACATGCATATAAAAGACATATTTACTAATCCGTTGGATCATAGAGATACAGTGATTTCTTGTATACTTAATTTCATAAAAGGAGGGAATTAAATTCACAACAATGGAATTTACGATTTTTGGGATCTTTTTAGATGCTCATTCACAATGTATGATTTATATATGGAGATATATATAGATGAATAACTAAGACATAAATGTACAGACCAGATTACGGCGAGTATACATTTATTTATAATATATTGTATATATGCGAGAGATAATTATTTAGTTACTCCCAGACAATACAGATTATTATATAACATAATTCCTTCTTCAAAAAGTAAAAAGGAAAAACAATATATATGTAATACAATAAAGGAAGAGAGAGAGAGTGTGATATTGAAGATTCTGGATGGGATCGTGGAAATGGACAAACCTTTAACGAAAACTCAAATAAGAGCAAACGAAGCGTTGTCCAATGTTTTTAAAAAATAAAAATGTTCAACAAGAGTCCTACAACAACGTGGTACCCATATAAAACACGCCCATGGTAGAAATATATCTATATCAGTATTATTCAAAATGTTAAAATTGGCTAAAAGTATTTTTTTCTAGTATAATATGGCTGTATAAAGTCACTGAGCCGTATTGCTAAAAGGATTTCTATTTAAATATGCCAAAATAATATAATGACAATGGATTTCCTAACTTGGGCTACGCGCCTAGGTTAGACTAACATAGTTTTCCCGCTTATAATTGCAACATATTTGGTGACGTATTAAATGAGTCACGTGATTTCATTTTGATTTCAATTTGATCTGTTATACTGGTGTTCACAGAGTAAAAATTGTTTCATCATAGACATAGTCCGGTTGGCGATGCGAAGGTCGTCAAGTGGCATTTAAGTGCTGTATATTTTATAATGGGGATTTGTTTCAAGATTCAAATATCGATTTTGTCACATTTTCGTTCAATTGACATAACAAATCATTCAGATTTTATTTATATATGATAAGGAAATGCTTTTAATCCATTTTAAATATAATGTTATTTTTAAAACATATAGCTTTTGTTTCTGCTTCCTTTGATATATGTTTTAATTTTAGAAACATCGATGTCGCTGTTGTTTTCAGTATATGTGTTGCCAACAAATAAGGATATAAGTAATTTCAGCCCAGAGACAAACTTACTGGATAGGAATCACAGACGAAATCTTTGAGGGGATATTTAATAATATACCAGATTAAGTAAAGACAGCAGATGTTACTTGCTGGCGTAGACCAATGTCAAACAATACAAACCAAATTTGTGTTGTTTTCCATCAAAGAGGTTACGACTGGGACGATACGCCATGTAAGCATACGTTTTATCCCATAATTATGCGAGATAGACTTGTGTACGAGTACTAGAGACTGATCTTACATCGTGTACTTTTATGCCATAACGATTCTATATGCTCGTCACTGGACTCAGAAACATATAAATGGAGATATGGTAATGCAGGCACTGGTCTAAATTTCAATTGGCACATTTGGCGTTTCTAAATCTTGGAAACACAACTTCTTCTTGACAAACCAAATTATTTTGGTGATTTTGGTATCAAAAGAAAGAACGTTATTATAACTTACTCCTTTATCTTTCATCTTCAAATTTATATTTCTTTTGAGTGCTTTTAAAAAGCACTTGTTAAATCAAGCGATACCTTTTTGTTAAAAAAATAAGTATTTCTTTAATAATTCAACATTTTGCGTTCTCAACCCATAATAATTAAAATATAAAAAATATTAAATAATTGATAATTAAAAATAGTTTATCTTTTTTTATCAACTTCATTTTAGTAACAAAATTATTAATTCAGACAAAGATTCAAAGAGCTATTAAAGATATAATGAAGGTTTCATCCGAAATTTCAACCTTGTACATTATATTAATACTGGTTTTCCAGTCTCTGTAACTAAGTCACTGCTGAATTCAACAGAGGGTTGCGAACCAACGTGACAGCTTTATATTTTTTTTTCCAAATTTTTAAGTATAAAAATGCACAAATGTTAGTGTAAGCAAAAGACAAGCAGATGCATTTGCATGACATGCAATTCAATGAAGTATGTTGATTATTTAGACGTTTATCTTTAATTATTCCAGGTGTACGGTAGCCATGCGTTTTATGCTACTATTGCTTTCATACATGTATAAACAGAGATTTTATTTTGTGACTTTTTTTCATATACATGTATGTATATCATGTTAAGTTAGAATTAAGACAACTTATTCCCTCGCATAGGGTAACTTCTATGCAAATTTGCTTTTGTGATCAAATCTACAGAACACAAGCGGATACACATTATGAAGCTAGGATGTACGGTCGTCCTGCATGGGGAATTTTATTTTTTACATAGGAATGGAATGTGGGAAACTGAAAAATCCAATTGAAAGCACTTCCTTATTAAAAAAAAATCGTTAATAATTTCTTTTGATATGAAGTTTCAATTTCGTGTTTTGCAAGGGTAGACTGTTGGGCCAGCCTGCCCGGTCCTCACTGAACCTAAAATGACACCCCATTGCCAAACACTTGCGTTCTAGGGTGTACTCCCAGGCGAAAGTAGTCACCTGGTTAACAGTTAGAGATCAAGCTTTTGAGTGTGTGTCAAACAGAACGCCTGTACGAGTTGTTTGAATTGTGTGTTTTGCAAGGGTAGTCTGTTTCTCGCGTGTGTCGGGCGAATCGGCTAGGCTGGGACGCCTTCACGGCACACACAAATACACTCCCTTGCGAAATATTTGGGCTTTTTGCGCACTTCCAGCGCTAGTAGGGTGTCTGAGCTGCTATAAGAGAGCAAGCTTTTAACCGTGTGTCAAGTAGGACGCCTGCACGACTCGTTCGACTTATTGGGATACGGCAGGGTTGATCGAAAACAGGTGACCGTTGGGCCACCCTGCCGGGTCCTCACTGCTCCCAAAATGACACCCCTTGCCAAACACTTGGGTTCTAAGGGGCACTCCCAGGCAAAAGTTGTCGTTCTGGTTAACAGTTAGAGAGCAAGCTTTTGAGTGTGTGTCAAATAGAACACCTGTACGAGTTGTTTGAATTTTGTGTTTTACAAGGGTAGTCTGTTTCTCGCGTGTTAGTGACGAATCGGCTTGGCTGGGGTGCCTTCACCGGCACACACAAATATACCTCCTTGTGAAATTTATGGGCTTTTTGGCGCACTCCCAGGCGCTATAAGGGTGTCTTGGCTGCATTTAGAGAGCAAGCTTTTAACCGTGTGTCAAGTAGGGCGCCTGCACGACTCGTTCGACATTTTGGAATTAGGCAGGCTTGATCGAAAACAGGTGACCGTTGGGCCGGCCTGCCCGGTCCTCACTGCACCCAAAATAACACCCCTTTGCCAAACACTGGGGTTCTAGGGGCACTTCAAGGCGCTAATAGGGTGCCTGAGCTGCTATTAGAGAGCAAGCTTTTTACAGTGTGACAATCTAGGACACCTCTACGTATCGTTCGACTTATTGGGATTAGGCAGGGTTGATCGAAAACAGGTGACCATTGGGCCAGCCTGCCGGGTCCTCACTGCACCCTAAATGACACCCCTTGCCAAACACTTGGATTCTAAGGGGCACTCCAAGGCAAAAGTTGTCGTTCTGGTTAACAGTTAGAGAGCAAGCTTTTGAGTCTGTGTCAAATAGAACACCTGTACGAGTTGTTTGAATTTTGTGTTTTACAAGGGTAGTCTGTTTCTCGCGTGTTAGTGGCGAATCGGCTTGGCTGGGGTGCCTTCACCGGCACACACAAATACACCCCCTTGCGAATTGTTTGTGCTATTTGGCGCACGATATAAGCACGAGTAGAAATGTTAACTTAATCATACTCTTTAATTTGTAATTTGATGGAGATTTTGATATAAATTCAACAACTTTTATAAATGTTTGATAATATACAATTGCTTTATTTTGCATTTATAGACGTTATAACGATGTTTGTGCAACAGCTTAATATCGCATTAGTTTTGTCATAATCTTAACATGCATGATCGATGTACCTGGCCGAAAGCAATGCTTTATTGCGAGGTTGTATTTGTGTTAGCTATTCGTTGACAACATCTATAATACATTATGTTTAATATATGTATATGCTTGTGTATTTTACGTTGTTTGTATGGGTGATGTTGTAATGGCTGTGTTCTTCCAAAGGTAATCCTCCGTAGAAAAAAGTATATAGTTTTTTGTCAAGAACATTTCGTTGCAGGCCATTTCATTTAAAGAAATATAAAAAAAAGAAATGTTTGTCTGTCTATTCATGTAAACAAATGTGATTTTTTCTTTGAATCAGTTTTGTAATTGAGATATTAGCAAAAAATCATTGTGATACATAAACTATTGCCTGTTTTTTAATATCTATGAGATGAGCGGAGAAACCGATGCGATAAATTAAAGGCAACGGCCGCAAACGTTTTTATTGATTAACTTATTTACAGTGGAGCTTCGTTGACTCGAACACGGATGACTGGAATACCACATAGCTCGCACAACTTATTTTGTTCAGGCGCCATCGAAGTCCTATTGTAATTGCTTTACTCTGAAAACATACCGGTATATCTTGAACACCATAAAAAGGGTCGAATTGTTAAATGGGTAAAATAAATATTACATTATTTGTCAAATATTACCGCAATACACACATATATTTCGTATTGGTGTACAGAATGTGATATAAATCGCCTGCACTTTCATACAATGTTTCTGTTTCATTTAACCCTTTACTCCATAGATACGCGTTTTCCCGCACCAATCACAGAAGGCCTTTGAAAACAGTGCAGGAAGAGTTAAGATTGCTCGTTACGAGCAATCTGAACACTTCCTACACTGTTTTCCACTCTGTCAGTTAATATAAACATAATTCACCCAATAATCCAAAAGCCTTCTATATTAGATGTCCAAAGGCTCTATATTAGAGGTGTCAAAAGGCGTCTATATGAAGCAAAGGTTTAAATAACTAAAATATCATACTATGAGCATGTTTTAACATCCACGTACTGTAATGCGGGACCCTATACCCAAGACAAGCATTTCTTATGACAAATGCGATAAAGAGAAGAAATTTCTCCAAAAATAAACTAACAGTTATCACACAAGTGTTCACCGTTTCAATTAATTATAAAAAACAGCAAGTCATTCTGTCTCATCCACCCATAGAAGCCATTGTGCCAACCAAATAATTTTGGATATACAAATTAAAATATAATTCCAAGGAATTATCTTCCGTTGTTTTTAAGTTATGCTCTGGAAAATCAAGGTTTAGTGAATTACAAAATTGGCAGTCTTTCTGTGAATCAAATAACACATGGACGCAACTGTGTTTACACCGATTCATTCGGAGAGTATTTTATTAAGATATAAAAATGATAGTACAGTATACAAAGCATTTTTATACTACCATTGCATACATGTATGTATGCTGTTGTATAATGATTAGTAACATCATATAGCACAAAAGAGACGGATGATGGGAATGAAAATACAACAATACTAAATAAAACAAAATATACTCTTTATCGCAATATAAAGTTATAACATATTTATATGTGATGTTGTAAACATGGCCACTTCGGTCTCTTTGAAGAAGTACATGTGTCGTGACGTACTAAAAGCGTCATCCACGCTATGGTATCAATGTTACTCTGCCAAGGCGTATAAGTGTCTTGACGTACTAACAGCGTAGTCCTCGCTATGGTATCAATGTTACTCGGCCAAGTCGTACATGTGTCGTGACGTACTACATGTAACAGCGTAGTCCACGCTTTGGTATCAATGTTAGGCTGCCAAGGCGTACATATGTCGTGACGTACTACATGTAACAGCGTAGTCCGCGCTATGGTATCAATGTTACTCTGCTAAGTCGTATATGTGTCGTGACGTACTAACAGCGTAGTCCGCGCTATGGTATCATTGTTACTCTGCCAAGGCGTATATGTGACGTGACGTACTAACAGCGTAGTCCGCGCTATGGTATCAATGTTACTCTGCCAAGGCGTATATGTGTCGTGACGTACTACATGTAACAGCGTAGTCAGCGCTATGGTATCAATGTTACTCGGCCAAGTCGTATATGTGTCGTGACGTACTAACAGCATAGTCCGCGCTATGGTATCATTGTTACTCTGCCAAGGCGTATATGTGACGTGACGTACTAACAGCGTAGTTCGCGCTATGGTATCAATGTTAATCTGCCAAGGCATATATGTGTCGTCACGTACTACATGAAACAGCGTAGTCCGCGCTGTGGTATCAATGTTACTCTGTCAAGGCGTATATGTGTCGTGACATACTACATGTTACAGTGTAGTCCGCGCTATGGTATCAATGTTACTCTGCCAAGTCGTATATGTGTCGTGACGTACTAACAGCGTAGTCCGCGCTATGGTATCAATGTTACTCTGCCAAGGCGTATATGTGACATGAAGTTCTAACAGCGTAGTCCGCGCTATGGTATCAATTTTACTCTGCCAAGGCGTATATGTGTCGTGACGTACTACATGTAACAGCGTAGTCCGCGCTATGGTATCAATGTTACTCTGCCAAGTCGTATATGTGTCGTGACGTACTAACAGCGTAGTCTGCGCTTTGGTATCAATGTTACTCGGCCAAGGCGTATATGTATCGTGACGTACTAACAGCGTAGTCCGAGCTATGGAATCATTGTTACTCTGCCAAGGCGTATAGGTGACGTGACGTACTAACAGCGTAGTCCACGCTATGGTATCAACGTTACTTTGCCAAGGCATATTATGTGTCGTGACGTACTACATGTAACAGCGTAGCCCGCGCTACGGTATCAATGTTACTCTGCCAAGTAGTATATGTGTCGTGACGTACTAACAGCGTAGTCCGCGCTATGGTATTAATGTTACTCTGCCAAGGCGTATATGTGTCGTGACGTACTAACAGTGTAGTCCGCGCTATGGTATCAATGTTACTCTGCCAAGGCGTATATGTGTCGTGGCGTACTCACAGCGTAGTCCGCGCTATGGTATCAGTGTTACTCTGCCAAGGCGTATATGTGACGTGACGTACTAACAGTGTAGTCCACGCTATGGTATTAATGTTACTCTGCCAAGGCGTATATGTGTCGTGGCGTACTAACAGTGTAGTCCGCGCTATGGTATCAATGTTACTTTGCCAAGGCGTATATGTGTCGTAACGTACTACATGTAACAGCGTAGTCCGCCCTATGGTATCAATGTTACTCTGCCAAGGCGTATATGTGTCGTGACGTACTAACAGTGTAGTCCGCGCTATGGTATCAACGTTACTCTGCCAAGGCGTATATGTGTCATGACGTACTTACAGCGTAGTCTGCGCTATGGTATCAATGTTACTCTGCCAAGGCGTATATGTGACGTGACGTACTAACAGTGTAGTCCGCGCTAAGGTATCAATGTTACTCTGCCAAGGCGTATATGTGTCGTAACGTACTACATGTATCAGCGTAGTCCGTGCTATGGTATCAATGTTACTATGCCAAGGTGTATATGTGTCGTGACGTACTACATGTAACAGTGAAGTCCGTGCTATGGTATCAATGTTACTCTGCCAAGTCGTATATGTGTCGTGACGTACTAACAGCGTAGTCCGCGCTATGGTATCAATGTTACTCAGCCAAGGCGTATATGTGACATGACGTTCTAACAGTGTAGTCCTCGCTATGGTATCAATTTTACGCTGCCAAGGTGTATATGTGTCGTGACGTACTACATGTAACAACGTAGTCCGCGCTATGGTATCAATGTTACACTGCCAAGTCGTATATGTGTCGTGACGTACTAACAGCATAGTCTGCGCTTTGGTATCAATGTTACTCTGCCAAGGCGTATATGTGTCGTGACGTACTAACAGTATAGTCTGCGCTTTGGTATCAATGTTACTCTGCCAAGGCGTATATGTGTCGTGACGTACTAACAGCGTAGTCCGTGCTATGGTATCAGTGTTACTCTGCCAAGGTGTATATGTGACGTGACGTACTAACAGTGTAGTCCGCGCTATGGTATCAATGTTACTCTGCCAAGGCGTATATGTGTTGTAACGTACTACATGTAACAGCGTAGTCCGCCCTATGGTATCAATGTTACTCTGCCAAGGCGTATATGTGTCGTGACGTACTAACAGTGTAGTCCGCGCTATGGTATCAATGTTACTCTGCCAAGGCGTATATGTGTCGTGGCGTACTAACAGCGTAGTCCGCGCTATGGTATCAGTGTTACTCTGCCAAGGCGTATATGTGACGTGACGTACTAACAGTGTAGTCCGCGCTATAGTATCAATTTTACTCTGCCAAGGCATATATGTGTCGTAACGTACTACATGTAACAGCGTAGTCCGTGCTATGGTATCAATGTTACTCTGCCAAGGTGTATATATGTCGTGACGTACTACATGTAACAGTGAAGTCCGCGCTTTGGTATCAATGTTACTCGGCCAAGTCGTACATGTGTCGTGACGTACTACATGTAACAGCGTAGTCCGCGCTATGGTATCAATGTTACTCTGCCAAGGCGAACATGTGTCGTGACGTTCTAACAGCATAGTCCGCGCTATGGTATCAATGTTACTTTTCCAATGCGCACATGTGTCATGACGTACAAACAACCAGCGTAGTCCGTGCTATGGTATCAATGTTACGCTGCCAAGGTGTACATGTGTCGTGACGTACTAACAGCGTAGTCCACGCTATGGTATCAACGTTACGCTTCCATCTGTGTAATACGAACGAAAACTTGCCATTATACTTGTCAGTTTACGTTTAATTATTATATTGTCGAAGGAATATAACTGTCGAATATGCTCTTTTGTAAGTTATTGTTCTAACAACTTCTCTCTCTGGTACTTGTTATATCTTCATCTAAACATTGGTAAATTTAGCATCTTGTTCGTCTCGGTTAATACTTGATAATAAATAAATATAGAAAACGGTTTAGAGATTAATTTTTTGCATGTGCACGGTTAAGACATTTTATATTTTCTGAACATTTTTGGTGGGTCTATATCAACATATTGATATCTTCATAAGATTACTTCATTGTTAGTACACAAATTACATTTTGGTCATACTCGTTAAAAAAATAATGCTCGTGTAACAAAATTAACATTTTCGGTGAGCTATGTATTTTATAACCTAAACTTTTTCATGTTTACACTGTTTATCTGTTCCTACTACAATACGACAAGAAGACGTTATGATATCTCTCTCTCTCTCTCTCTCTCTCTTTCTCTCTCTCTCTCTCTCTCTCTCTCTCTCTCTCTCTCTGTTTGATTCGTTTTGAAATAAATTTGTGGACTATTTCTTTTCTTATTTTGCTCATTATATATTACCTGACATGTTAACGTGAGAAAGAGCATGTGTGTGGAGCGTATTCAGAGACTTATATTTTACACTATATATAGATTATTGATAAATGATATAAAATATATAGAACCTGTTTGAAAAATTTATCCGAAATCCAGGCGGAATCCAGGCGGAATTCATACGGAATCACATTTTTCCGCTCGGAGTCCAGGCGGACACGGAATTAATGCCAAAAGTCCGTGTGGATATTTCGTCTTGTCCGCCCGGAAAATCTATTTGTCCGCACGGAATTCTATTTGTCTGCACGGAAATATACTTGTCCGCCCGGAATTTGTATCCTAACACAGATTTTTAAGACTTAAACATTATGAGAGTACGGAAATTTCATACTCAGAAACTTTTCAGTACCAGACATTTTGGACTTTGAAAGAATTTTCAAATAACAAATTAAAATGAACGTGTTCCTTAATGTTTGTAAATTATATCAAGTAAAAAACAACGATTTGGGATTCTCCTGATTTCACTGGTCACTTCTTTTCAAATATTGAGAATCATCTGCGTTCACATGTAAATTTGTTAGTTCCCTTCCAGTGCAATATTGAACACTAGCTCCTTTAACTAAAAAAAAAATTGAAATCCTTACTCATAGGGACCATTTATACATACTATGAACAAATATGGCAAATTTGTTTGTGTGATGTTTTTTTTTAAAAATTCACATTTTTATCCCTTTCTTTTACCTTATTGACCCTTATATGAATTAGATCTGTTTTAAACAATAGACCCTATGTCCCCTGTAAATAATGACTAAACAATGCCCTAGAAATCAATATATTTGAAACAATAAAAAAAGACCAAAAAAAAACCAACATTATTTTCTGTTTTTTCCATAGTATTCTTATGTAAAAATGAATCCCCTTACTAGGCCCCAAGGACCCCGTAGTCCCTTATCTTGAACAAACTAACTTTAAAACCTGATTGATTGAGATCATGTAAAACAAATATAAACAAATTTGGTTTCTCAGTTCCTGAGAAGATTTTTTATGTAAGAGTGACCTTGACTTGATTTAACTTAAAATAAATCTCAAATCACTTTAACTGTTAACCTTCACAAAAACTTTCATCATAATATGAAAAGGAAAAAGTTGTCAAAGGCAATTTTTTTTCTTCTATTTTTAAGCAACAGTGACCTTGACCTTGACCTTGACCATGATCTGATTTACCATCACACCTATCACATTCTACCTTCTCCTTAAGAAAAAAGGAACAGATACACAACATTTCAATCAAATAAATTTTAAAAGTAAATAAATTTATTACATATTAATATTCAATTTACATAGTTATATAAATTAATATTATTAAGTGTCTTATTGTTAAACATGTAAGCAAATATTCACTAGTTCACATGTTGTCTTATCTACTCTTACACACTATAAATGAATTACCTATTTACCACGTGGTGATGACAATTATTAACACATTTTATTAAAACTAGGGTAAATTGGTCTTATCCACATCTGCAAGCTTTGACCTGTAACGTATTATTTCATTGGTCCTCCTTTTGAAATTCAACCAATCATATTATAGTTTACATGAAATGGCAGTTATAACTCAAGTAAACACAAGTGTTTTGAAATTGAAATTGCTTTCGTGTTGTGTGGCTATAGTAAAGATTTTGTGATGTTGGATATAGCAAAGACCCCATTCATACACTCGAAATGAACCAGCTGTATCTGCTGATAAACTATCCAAAGGTCATGAAAGTGTCACTGAATGGCAATGAAGTTGACAGATGGCTTACATCTATAAAGTCCGCCCATTTTGAAATCCGCCTGGAAATTTTTCCGCCTGGGTATTTAATTTCCAGGTGGAATATTTTTTTAGAATTCCGCCTGGACATGGTCACATAACCTGGACTAATTTAAATATTTTTTTTTTGATTTTACTTCATAAATGTTACTAAAAATAGAAGTCGGTGTCAACTTATTGATATTCGCCCTGACATTTAGTTCACCTGGAAAATCATTCTTTTGTCGGCCTGGATTCCGGGTGTATTCCGCCTGAAAATTTTCGTACAGGAAAGCATATTATGTGTCTCATGTGTACAGGATGGACACAGTGTGACTGTTTCTGGAAAGTAAACCTAGCTTTATTTTGTGTGCGTGCGTGCGTGTTTACATGCATGAGTGTTTATTACGATTATCTTCAAATATTGAGTATATATATGTAGTGGGTTTAGTCTTATTTAGCTATGTGGACGTAAATGTTCTTAGTTTTAAAAACTACAAAACTACTCGATACCATATTACGATTTTATTCGTTTTATTGCTTTGTGTATATATACTAACAAAACAAGTACATGTACTTCTTTATTTGCATACGGTCGCCCTTTCTTCATCTGCAAAGACAAAAATATATATCCGTACCATTATATAACAAAGAATGTATGCCATGCCCTTGAACTACTATATATTGAATAAAACATTAACGTTAAGTATACATGTATGTGAGTATTATAATAATTCATTAAATTTTCGAAAATGTTAGAAGTTACATGGTATTCTACTAGCGTATACAACTTCTAACCGGCTTAGATGTTGATCTTCGGTCTCGTTCCTGGGTACCAGTCTTTGTCTTGTTTCATAGTTTTTATTCATAGAATTAAGCTCATAAAAGAAACGAATATGATTGACAGACACAAACACGAGCGTGTGCGCGTTAATACTGTTAGTTTGATAATAATTATTTCGCGCATCCTCGTAAATTTTCATTGGAAATGAATGTGACTTTGAGCAATGTGATAATTTAGCAGTTCCACGCGACAGCAAATCGACGTGACGTGATACTCTGGAGTGGTTTAAAAAAGGAAAGAAAAGTGTGCCCGCTACAGGTTACAGGGGTTTGTTCCGAAGAATGATTTTAGTTCATTTATATATAAAAAAATACAAGGGAGGAATCCCCACATCTGATAATTTCCACACCACACTTTTCATACAACTATTTGTTTCTCTATTCAACCGATTTCCACGTAGATTTAGATACATATCGATTATAAATACATTATGTTTAGCAAACATGAACAATACAATACATTGATGTACCTTTGTCATCAAATAAAATAAATTTGTTCCACATTTTTCTAAACTTTCGTAATTTTGGACAGCATACCCCATCACGCTTGATGCGGTTCGGTTTTTACATCACTATATCCGAGATATTCCGATTATTATGCCGATTCTCATTGGTCAAAATTAACCATCATATTCACAAAATGAAAGCCAATTTTGAAATACTCAATCAATTTAAAACTTCACAACAGGAGGTATTAAACAACGTCATAAAATTAGACGAGTCATTATTGATATTGACCAGCGCCTTTTTTGATCAATGAGAATCGACATATTTGAAGTAAAATAAATTAAATTAAACTGACTAAGTGGCCATGCAAAATTTGAATTCTTTGTGCGTGTTTTGCTCGGTTGAAAAGATTTCAAATTTCAAAAAATACTCCTTGCATATTTTTTTAAAAATATGAGTTGCGCATATCCATTTAATAGCACCGATGGTTCATCTTTATACAGAGACGGCGTTCGTCATTGTTTTTTCTGATTTTTCAAGAAATGTTAATTTAAAAAAAAGTAATCTGCAAAACTGTTACCAGAAATGGGCACTTTTCATTTGATTTTTAACATTAGGTCACGTGGATTCGCCACCGTGGTTAAATGAAATTGTAGCATTCGTCTATGCAGCTTCAGAAATTCCCAGTCGGTCCTAAATAAAACGATTTATCTGTTCATACAATGTAAAAGGAAAGTGTCTATGTGAAATGGGACGTTAAATTTTGAAAACATTGAGTGATTTCATTGGCTAAGAAAGTAGTACAACATCTAAATATAATTCCGGAAATTTAAAACATAAAGAAATTATTATAGAATAAATCAAATGTGTCATTATTGCTTGATACGAGGGTCTTTCAAGAATTTCTGGCAATAACCGTTTCCTCAATTTTAAAAATTACATATTAAAATATTTTACCTAAAATCCTTCAATATAACATCCGCCGTATGATATAATTGTAAAAAAATAGTGAGCTTGTTGTGGCCAAATTTAGTAGTGTCAGCTAGTACGTGTCCATTGTAGGGATATAGGCTATATTTAGGCCAGGTAGGGTATAACTGTTAAAACGTATTTATAGATCGATAGGAGAAACGTTTTAAGATATTTTTACGTTTTCATTCTTTTATTAAAGACTAAATCATTTTTGAAGTTTAGTTCATAAAATTCCATTAAGTATTAAGAAAGTTTGAATAATTAAACGGGTTTATTTGTGATACAATTAATTTAGGTTTATATGGGCCTAAAAGCATAAAATACGTTCGTACGATGTTTGATGGTTTGTTGTTTCATGATTAACACGAAATTTACTAAGGTATGTGGACGGTTTTGCTATAAATGCTGACTCTGTTATGGAAACAGTGTCCAGGTATCAGAATCATCTTTGGGTGTAGTTGTGACGAGAAAGATTAAGCATTTTACTGTTCCAGTACATAACGGCATATGGGTATGTGAATTTTATATTATGTTGTAATTGAACGTCTGATATATATATTTTTGACATAATCAGAACTATGTAAAGTTGTATAGATTGTTCATATCCATTCCGACGGTAATGTCTATAATTTAATACACATCCACGGTATTGAGAAGCGTTTTGTTAGAATATAGGCCGAGGAATCTGAGAACGTATTTTGAGCTGTTGATATTGTGTTTACGATGAAATATTGAGATTCACCATGTTAGAATTGATTGATATGTGTAATTAAATTTTGTTGATGCTTATTCTGATATTCATAAAGTGAATAGATACAGAATTGGTCTGTAATTGTTAATGTTATAATGAGGAGTGATGTAGAGATATAACTGCTATGTTGAGATTGACGGAGGGTCGTATATGAGATGTTGTTAAAACTGCCATGAAACTGCAGATAGTAAGAGTTGAATGAAATGTTATCATATATTGATAAATCTACCATGGAACTGTTAGATGATAAAATTGAATGAACTGTTATAATATGTTGATTAAATCTACCATGCAACTATTAGATGATTAGAAATGAATGCACTGTTATCATATATTGATAAAAATACCATGAAACTGATAGATGGTAAGTAAACGACGCCATGTCATTACATATTTGAGTAACTAGTAAATATGAGTTTATATATATATTACAGCCGTTTTTAGACGCAAGCGAGGAATGTGTCCGCTACGTAAACGACATATAGGCGTGACAGGAAGTCAGCTGGTGACAAAACAGTCATAGGACAGCAACCCACATATTCGTCATATGGACGACTTGACGTTCCTGACGTCGGAATACGATCGAAGTCGGTACGGGGCGACGTAAAGCCATATACTCAGTATAGAGTTCTAGGGGAGACAGCCCAGTAATATAGCCTCCGCCGCAAGGGACGAGTGATGCTAACTCTACCATATCCGGACGCGGGAAGAATCTCGTGCAATTTTATAAACATTCGAATGATGAAAGCAGTTTGGATCGCGATGTAGGTTCATACGTGTTGGAGATAGAACTGTGTGAAAAAAAGTGTTAATACCACCATAGGACATTTTTTTAACCAGTTGTGCTTTTTTTTGTGTTGAGTAATTATCTTTAATTTATATATATTGTATAATTGTATATTCGTAATTTTATTCATGTAAAATTAAAATTGTAAATTTTACTTTGTGTACGATTGTATTCTACCCTTTTGATTTGTCGGCCTTTGGTCATTTTGCTACAATAATCGACTTCCATCTTCCGAGCAACCCTGCCATTCAGGTTGCTAGATTAAATCGTGTTCCTCGCATAGGTTCTTTTAGTTTCGGAAATAAGTCGTAGCCACAAGACTAATGTCCGGAAATGAAGCTGGATGCCACAATACGTAGATGAAGCATGTCTAATTTGATATAGACATATTGTCTGGAATTCTTGAATAACCCTCGTAGTATTAAACAACAAATATTCATCAGGCAAATATATTTACCTGGTTTAACCACGGTACGTCGTGCAACCTGCGCCATCTGTACAACAACACACATTTTGATCGTTATCGGAATGACCTTGACATGGTAGATACTTCGTCTGGTCAGGACAGCTAGATTTTGGCATGCAGCTGCAAGCTATACCAAAATAAAAGTTATATTAATACTATGTGTGCCTGGGAGATCCAACATTATATTTACGCCGTATACCAAGTTATACGCCAAGCACAACGTGAGCTACACAAGACCGTGTCATTGATTCTATCTAAGTAAATCAAACGTACATTCATATACGATTGATTGATTTTAAACTGCCGAATCAAGTAACAGGTACTACGTGAAGTATTGTGTATCTTTTATTTATATTAACACTCAGTTGTTTCAGTAATAAAAATGTATACATTAGCATTTATAATAAAAATGATGCAATAACCTAGAAGTAAAATTATGTTATTTCACAATTAGTGTACATACCAGGAAGCAGCCTTTAAGTGACAGTTGAAAGTTAACTTTCATTTCGTAGTTACGTCATATTATCTCATAGTCGTGTACTAAAATCTATCATAATTACGGTGTACTATCTCGTTTTTACGACTCACGTATTTGGTTCATACGACTCTTCTATCTCGTTTTAACGGCTTAGTAATCAAGTATCCCATAATAACGACTCAACTATCTCTTTATTACGACTAAGTGATCTAAAGGGCATTAGATACATGAAAAATAAACATTGCACGTTTTCTTTATGTTTTCTATGTATGTTATATTTGTCGAAGGATACTTTATTGTCATAACTGTTTACTGAAAATGTTTTCTTTTTAAAAGTCAAATTATCTTTTAAAACTAATAAAGGATAAATTAAGAAATAAATATAAATATTATCATTATAATAACATCAGAAACAATATATTTTTTTAAAATATAGATCACTGAGCGTGTTAAACTCAATTAGATATCAAACGTTTTGTAAGCAGAAAAGAGATTTAGGGGCACAAATGCATGATACATAAAATTTAATTGAATGGTGTATATTAATTGAATTGCGTTTTATTGAACAATAAAAAAAACCTCTTACACCTTGCTAAACTTGCTAAAAAGATTATATATATTGTGAATAAACAAGTTAACCCTACTTTCTATTCTTCCTATAAGATCCATTGTTATACAGCATAAAACAAAGAAAAAAACATGTTTATTCATAGTTGCCTTTTTAATATATTTGTAATTTGAATATCGTTTAACCAACATATACATTTACTGGTGTTTTGATTGAAGTGACAAGTGTGTTTTGCGCCTTCCAGACACGTTTGTACACAACTTGCTCACATCATTTCATAGTTGTTTTTTTTTAAATGCGAAAATGAATGGCCTATGATCATAGATTGACTGATCGGTACACTTAGCCCAAAAGCCAGGCGTAATTATCTAGCATCTGTTACTGATGGTCTTTAATAGTTGTTAGACATCGCTTTATTTTATTTAACAGTCATCTTATATAATATATTTCATATAGTAAATTGAATTCAATCAAGGTCACTTATTATATCTATATATATATATAGTCTAGGTAGATCAAATAAAATACGTATGTGTTGTTGTAGTTTTTTTGATTGTTTGTTTGTTGTTGTTTTTTGTTTTGTATTTTTATCGAGGTGGGGGTGTTAGTTGTTGTTTTTTGTTTGTTGTTTTTTATTTAGTGTACTTATTTATTCTTATCTGATATAATTTAAATCTTTGGCTTATCTAAAAAAGATATACGGGTGGCGTTCAAAAAATCAATCAGACTTTTTCTCTAAGAAATATTTTATGTCATGCAATAGAAAGGTACACACAGTAGATATATTAAACGACATTCGTAACAGCAAAACACTGTACTTTACTTCAAATTATTCTCCACTGAATGCCACGCATTATGATGCCGTTATTCTCACTTGTCGAAAATGTCTCTATACCAGTCCTGGTCGTACTGTGCGTTAACATCTCATGTGGCAGAACATAGTTCTGACAGTGATGAAAATCGACAGCCCTGCCATTGCGACTTAATTACTTTGATAGCGTCAATGTTAAATAGCGCAAGGTATTAACAGGTATACACATGTATTCATCTCCATACCTCTTTATTCGTGCTTTTACTGGTGGAGGTAAACTTGAACGATTTCATACCTCCGACAGGTTTTCCGTTTCGGGATCCATAAAAACCCAAAATACGTGTTTTATCCTACGTTATTTTCCAGTCTAGGAACTCACCAACGTCGTATTTGAATTAAAAAAAACGTTTTATAATCCTTCACACGTAGCTTTTTCGTTTTCCGTCAAAAGAAGGGTCACCTGAAGTGCGTGTACCTTGGACATCTTCAAATATTACGTTATATTCGTATGAATTGTTCCCACAATAACATCGGTCATGGTATATAATGTCTTAACTGCCAATCGTCTTCAGGTGCATCTCGAACAGACATCACCACGTCATAGCTAATTTTCGACTTTTGACCTCTCCCCTTATGATCTTCCAATAAAGCTCGCTAACTTATCATGCCACTTAAACACTAGGTCACGTTTCACAGAACTGTTTCTTGGTACAATCTGCACCATTTAATAAGTTTCCGTTGGCATCTTGGCAAGATCCAAGAAAAACTTTATGTTTGGTCTAATTCCCAACTCATCGACGACGTCTTATTTTCATGCAATATCTATACCATAATCTTCAAAAGCATGGTTAAGTTAACAGGTATGTTTTGGTGGCGTTGCCTCACAGCTGTTTTGATTTTTTAAAGCTTTTGGAAAATCATAAATACAATTGTGTTTTAGTATATGTTTTCACTATCTCAACATTCCAAAGATCACAACTTATCCATACCAGTATTATTCTGTAATATGTTATATAATTGCATATTTGTAATACGTGAAGGCAAGTTTTGTACCCTCCATGTCAGACGTTTGGCTGTATTATTTTACCGTGATATGCACGATATGTATTTTCTTACTTCCTCTCATTTTAACACGTTTTAAACGGTATTTATAAAATCTGACCACATATTTGAAATATAACAATTTCGAATCGATCATTTAATGTTAAATTTACGGTACATATACTCAATTCTTACAAATAAAAAATTTAATCGTCATAATGCCGATTACGTATTTGTGTTTCTGGTTACGCTTTTTAAAATATCTAAGTAAGAATTTTATTTTAATTACATATCAGTTATGTGTCAAGGATTAGATTTTAAATATTTAGCTGTTTAATCTGGATGTGGTACGGAAAAAACGCAATATTGTGCCATATCATTTTGAAGCAAAACTTTTACATATAATAGAATGTATTAAGAGAAAATTGTGCTCAATTGTATCCTATTCTTTGTTCATACAAACGCAACCCCATTTTCAGTAAGCTTTGTACTTTGATAGTGTTCTTTCATTTCGATAAATTCTTTTATTTGGTTTTACTGATAACATTCTTCTCATTAAAAAGCAACGTCTTGTACAACCACTACTATGCTCTTTGGCATATTGTGAGTAGTGTTATTGATATTTTCACGTTCAGTTGTTGCATTTTTAGATAATTGCAATCATTGCTGTTGCTCTTGGTGTGTCCTTTAATTGATTCATAATTATTTTATTTATTATTTCTATAATTTAATTATGTAATTATTCGTTTCTTAGTATTTTCTTTAGTTTTGTCAATATACTTCATTATTTGAACTGAAAAAAACAAACGAAAATATAATCTTATCTTATTCCACGCATATTGTAATGAAAAATACTGATTACATTTCCTACATATCATAGTCCATTTTCTAGGAAGAATATATATAGAACAAAACATTATCGTTTCAGCAAAGCACAACAACATAGCTGTGTCTTGTATTAGTGAATATATAGCATAGTAAATAATGACAGCAATCTATGATCCCAATAAAGTAATGTACCCCATTTATAGATATAGAATATATTCTGTTATATCCAAGTCAAGAAAAGACAGTTTTGAGTTTATATTTCCTTGTTTTGTTTGGTACATCTGGAATAGCCTTTAAGTTTGTGTCTTAGAAATGAATTGCTTTGTTAAAGAAAGTATATAAACTATTATCAAAAATCTCACTTTTTTCAGAATTAAGAAATATTAAATAAGCATATTACTGAGCACGTGAATGCCATCTGAATATTTTTTGTACTGTAACAAAGATCAAATACAACGACATGAACAAATGATGACTGCATAATAAAGTATTGTATTGAAGCCGTTGAAATTACGTTGAATTTATTCAGGTGTTTCATTGGTACAGGTATATAATGAAAATAATAATCTTACCTTCTGTTATTTCAAGCGTATCAAATGTTACACACAACATAAGCAAAAGTAAAAATCGGCACTTAATCATCCTCTTTTATCGTGTATTTTGATATAAGTTCAACTACGATCATAAATGCTAAGTGAGCTACACCTTCTCTATTATGCAATTTACAAGCGTTATAATGACGTTTTTGCAACTACATAATGTTGCATGTGCTTTGCATTTACTTCGATAAACAGATCGCAACCGTAACATTTATGATCGATGTGCTTAGCCATAGGCAATGCTTTATTGTGACATTGTGTTTGTGCTAGCTATTATACATGTATATTTATAGTTTTTGTCAAGAACAGGTCGTTGGTGAGCCATTTCATCAAGAGATATGGAACCACAACATGAAAAGTCTGTATTTCATTTCATGGAAAATATGTGAAATGTTCTCTTAATCGTATTGAAATAGAGATATTAACAGAATGCCCATTGAAAATCATAAAACCTGACATGTTTCTTATATTCATGAGCATGGCGGAATAACAGATGCGATTTAATCAAGGCAACGGTCGCAAACAATTTTTGTTAATTGACTTATATATACTTAATTTTGTAACGGGACTCATACACCACCGACACCATGAAATGTAATGTAAACGAACGTTTTGTAATATCGCTAAATTAATACCATTTTTTTTTTTAAATATTAGTACAAAACATACTTTTTCAAGAAGCTCTAAAATCATAATAATTACGGCATTTGTAAAGAATGGAATCTGTATTTAATCATTGTAAAAAGGCTGTTTTAGTATGGCATTCGTGTAATAACGACTGTGTTTGGACTATTAATGGCAATATATTTGCAAACCAAAGAATTTTCATTGATATGTTGTTTCCTTGACAACACTTACAAAATATCTGATCACATCACTTTGAAAGTGTTCAACTAGGTTTGCAATGATGGACATTTAATATAAAAAATATCAACTTTAACAAAAACAAGAATCATAATCTTAAACCCAACAAATGCATCACACGGTTTTAACAGAAGATGTTGCTACTTGGTGGACCAAAAAACATCTGGTGCATAATAGCAACAACTGATACAGCAACTCATTGATCATGACCAATGGAAATTACGAACAGCCAAAGAAGAACGTTTTATAACTAATGTTTGCAAATTCCTGAATAACCACAAAATAAGTTAAAGACAATTACCATAAAATGACTGATCGTCACAATTAAGCTTGAAAGCAAGAATAATTATTGAGCAGATGTTACTGATAATAATTATTAGTAATCGTATAACATGTATTTCATATTGACTATCAAGCATCGTATAGTATATATATCGTTTTGCTTAGCAGACAAAGTATATAAAAGTATACAACATAGATCATCAATGAGCAGGCATTGAATGTATTATATATATCTAATACATTAACAGTCAAAGTATATAAAATACATAATAAATTAGCAGGCATCGTATATAATATATTTCGTATGAATTATAAGGTATTGTGTGTTATATATTTGATATATATTTATTTATTCATTTCAATGTTCCTTGAATGCTTGTAGTATGTATATGTGTATATATCTGGCAACACAATATATTTAATTCAAATATTGTACACATTTTACGAAACTAAAGTTCAAACCGTCTGTGGAACTCATTAAAATGAAACTTAAAGCGCTTTTACCGAGCCGTGTTCAGTTACTTGGCTTTATAGAATTATTTATAAAAAGTCGATCATTAAGATTTCTTAAAAAGCATTTTTGCTTGAACCAAACATTTTTTTTTCATGTATTTGTCAATGAGTAATAAATTAGCTTAATGGTCAGACAATATACACAATTTGAAAATAATCTGAAGTAAGAGTATTTCAACATATATGCATTTTATTTTCAAATTGACGATTACTTAAAATCGGAGGAAGGTCCAGTTCGCCAGTGCGTTGTCAAAACAGCCTTTTTTAAAATTAAGTTAGGTATTAAAAGATCATGGTTAACAATCTTAAATTGATAAGGAATATACCAAATTTTGGAAAATATTAACTTGAAAGGAGGGTTTCGGGAGAATATTTTTAGATATGTGTTTATCTTAAAATGTAAATCAAAACTGTATAATTGGTCAATGTTGTTTTTGAATATATTGCCCAATTTTTATTAGCATTCCTTTGGCATAAATTATTATAACGAGTACAAACAGTGTTTTTAAAAAATCGTATATATGCGATTTAACTGTAAGCAACTGAAAGTAACTGTATTGTCAAGAGCAAACTCATGATCACATGGTGTGTATTGTTTTAAATGTTTCTATAGAAACAAAAGCGCAAAAACTCATTGTAAGTACTTTTATTGTTCGTCTTACTACTACAGTTTTACACTTTTATTCACGAAACAAGTAGTTAAATGTTTTCATTCGCATTTTGTACTATTTCTTTACCTGAATACAAAAAAAACAACACAACAAATATAAATTAATACATTTACATTTTAAAGGCTTGTGGCGATTTCACATGTAGGAGTCATTCACATTTCGATTTACTAAAAACAACAATAAATTATAATATGATACATAATCAGACACCCTGTTTAGAAATATCGTTTAACTATTAAATGAGGTCAAATGTTCACGTCATACATACGTACATATATACATACATACATATACACGCACGCACGCACGCACGATGGAGACTGTATACAAATTATTTTTTTTCAATGAGGGCCACGCTTGCTGGCTTAAGTGTTTATTGCAATATCAGTATACTTGATACAAAATAATAAGAAGTGATATTCTGTTTCGTCTACATTTTGAGTACATAATCTACGAAATCGATTTGAACGATGAATTCCATTATATCTACCCGTCTCTATTTCAAGTCTATGTGAACTTAATCACAAGCGGGAAAACAAGTTTCTTAAACTAGCATTGGTAATTTTATTTAAATAATTCTCATAACAAAAATCTTTTTTGAATCGTACATAGTTTGGGACAATTATTTTCAACAGTGTTCCATATTTGTATGAACTGATTCCGTACACGCCTTTTAAATAAAGGTAAACGATTCGTATAACTGTTTTAATGGTTAATCACATTTAAAAAAACCCTTGGCTATCAATAATATTACATATACGGTTAGCCCAACAATAACCGTATTATTAATAATACCAACATACATAATATATACAGGTGAGTCATCATTCTTTATTTGCAAAAGTATTTAAATGCCCTCTCTTTAGCTATTACAGATAATGGATACCGTCCTAGTTCACCGTGAATAGCCAAATTAGAGGTTTGTTTATGTACACCAAGTATATATTTGCAGAATTTGTCAACTTCTTTATAGTTATAGACACCCCAGAACTCCGATCCATACAATAAAATTTGTACGACCATAGAGTCAAAAAGTAACAATTATTGAGCGATACTCTGTTTAATACAGATAATAAACTAATATATATTCATAGGGCTTGTTCACACAACGTTTTGACAGAATATGCTAAATAAACATTGTAACTAAATGCAAATAAATGTAATACCTAAATACGTAAAATGGTCAGCAATTTCAATTTTCTCTCCGTTGAATAAAAAATAAAAATTGTGTTTTCAAGATACATACTTTAATTTTACTAACATTTTTAACTGTCATGTGTAAGAATAATGGTATAGTTTATCTATCTGTAAAATTAGACTTTTAGCATCAGGGATAAATAGTACAAAACCATCAGCAAATTGCATAGAATATTTTGTAAGCATATTAATATCATCATCAGTTAATAGACTTAAATCAATAATATTGACAAATTAATTAATACATTCCATGAACAATATAGGAGATAAAGGTTTCCTTTTTTTTAATCTTATTGTGACGTTGAAAAAAATCTGCATCAGTTGGTGTCTCTAAAACCAAATTGACTATTATTTAAACAAGACAGGTTTCGTACCAATTATTTAGTGTATTTCTTAAAGTTAGAAAAAACAGTGAAGCTATTACGTAAACTATATATATACCTATATGATTAGAAGGGTTTAATATATCCCCCTTTTTATGAATAGGAGCAACGCTTCCATAACAATAGTCATGATAAAAGGACATAAATACGGACGAAGAAAATCATTTGCTTTTATAAAGAAATCCACTAGATTATTACAATATTCAGAAATTGTGTTCCTTTTCATAGAACAAATTCACTTATTTCCTTTAAACTAAATTACCTATTATATTCAAATGACTTGGAATTTTGTCTTAATATACAGTGAATTCTTGTCAACTTCTTTATAGTTATAGACACCCCAGAACTCCGATCCATACAATAAAATTAGTACGACCATAGAGTCAAAAAGTAACAATTATTGAGCGATACTCTGTTTAATACAGATAATAAACTATGATATATTTATAGGGCTTGTTCACACAACGTATTGATAGAATATGCTAAATAAACATTGTAACTAAATGTAAATAAATGTAATACCTAAATACGTAAAATGGTCAGCTATTTAAATTTTTTCTCCGTTGATTAAAAATTAAAAATTGTGTTTTCAAGATACATACTTTTTATGAATAGGAACAACGCTTCCATTACAATAGTCATGATAAAAGGACATACATAAGGACTAAGAAAATCATTTGCTTTCATAAAGAAATCCACTAGATTATTACAATAATCAGAAATAGTGTTCCTTTTCATAGAACAAATTCACTTATTTCTTTTAAACTGAATTACCTATCATATTCAAATGACTTGGAATTATTTCTTAATATACAGGAATTCTTCTGCTGGAATAATATACGTGCAGAAGTAGGCATCATTTTTGGTATGTTTTTTTTTTAATTTATACCAAATATAACCCGTATTATTGAAACTAACAAGCGCAATAAAATTTAACAACTTATCCTTAAAATACACAGTTACACCATCGCTATTCCTCCTCTTAGCCTACCGGTTAAATTTAGGACGCGGCAAGCTGAAATATGTATACCCATCTATATTAGAACGTTTTGAGTGCCAACATTCAGTGAGAAGCAAAATATCGTAATCAGACACAAACTTTAAAAAGTTACACTCGTCTAATTTAGATTTCAAACCCTGTACGTTCCGCGATACAGAGTTCAAATGATCAGCGACAGTTTCTGCTCATGGGTTATGTTTCCAAGAAGGCGTCGTCCTTTTGTTTATATAAAGTTTATCATACGTAAGCACGGCTCGCTTACCTGCATTCTTAGCCTTGATCAGGAGGGAATTTACTTCCGGCATCTTTCCTATATGGGTTTGGGGTATTGATCGGCTACACCAAAGTCAGAAGGCTTTAACATGACATTGAATTTTTGTTTCATAACAACCTAGTCCTGGTTATTTCACGACTACTTGCCTTTATGGGCGGATCATATCTGCTAATTCTCTGTGCACGGTCGAGTTTAATAGTGGGGGTGCATCAAGAATTCCGGACGTTTTTCCGTACAAAAGTCAAGCACTTTCTGGGAACAGTTCTCGGATGGTTTCTATAAAGAGTCGTACATTCTTTAAAATCAAAACAAGGAGACTGTCTGACAAGGATCGCGATTGCATGTCAATGATTTCGTCAGACATGCTGGCATCTTTTTGTAATAATTGGTTGTGGTATTTAACTATCTTTATATTATTGTTAATGGCATTAGATAATTGTTTATCAAGAACTGCTTTTAAAGATATAATCTCATCACATGTCTGAGAGTCAAACGTCCTGATAGTCTGACTGTCAGTCAATTGTCTTCTGTGGTCACTCACTTCTCTCATGGGAGGTAACTCGTCCGTCCATTGCAGATAGTTTCTGAGTAAGATTGTATAGCCCTGTTCCTGTTACTATATAAGCCGGCTTCAAATTGTTCAACAATCACCTGTTGGAGATTTCAGTTTAAGTCCATGGGTTGCTGGTTCTGATAGAGTGGTAAAGGTGTTACTCTGTATTGGACGAGACGCCGCATGTTATCACCACAATATTGACGCGTTCAATATAAATTCATATTGTACATTATAATAACCTTATAATATCAAATATGTCGTAGATGTATGGTGCCGTAGCCTGTTTTTGATCACGCCCGACTTCGATCACTTCCGAGAATTATGAATATCGCTCAGCAAGCGTATTCCAACTTTATGCACAAATATCAGTATTAACAGTTTCCACATGTACATGGGATGGAATGAAAATGAAAATAAATAATGCTTCCGACACAAGTCATTTTATAATATAGACTTGAAAACAGTTATTCCCTCTAGATCTATTTTCCAGTTTACTTAAAACCTTGACAAAAACTGGGTGTGTTTAAGAATATCAATTCCAACCAGGTCTATATTTGTTTAAATCTTTTTTTTATTAGTCATTTCTTTTAAATATAAAACTAGAAAAAAAAATAAACAACCTCCTTCAATAAATTAATAATGTTATCAATAAATCAATCTGTTTTCCATTGAAATATATAACGGCGATTCTTAAGGGGTCGAAAACCGGTATCATCATCATAATGTTAGTGAGGATGATGACAAGACATCACCGTTTGTGTTTGGCTAATCAATATATAAAATATCATTCAAGTTAAATAAGATAAGAAAATAGTTAGACAACGTACTTCTTAACCTCAAAGCTACAAAACTGAACAAGTGCTGACACTTATTAATAGTATACATATACTAAAGCTGCATCCACAATGATCATAAGAATACATACATAATTGCACATTCTTACCTATCATTTATTTTTCAATTAATCAAAAAACGCAGTTGCACTATTTGCAAAATAATTCGAGTTTTTCATGTCCGTTTGATAGCACCGATCTCTACTCAGAGACATATTCATCGTTTCTTGTATTCATGAACTATTAAAAAAGTTATTGTCAAAACTGTTTCCTTAAGAAGGCATTTTTTCCGTTTGTTTTCACACCACTCCATACCACAATTTCACGTGAGTTTGCCACCGTGACTAAGTTAGTTTAAAGTACAGAATACGTCTTCGGGGGCAATTAAACTTGACTTAACAATATTTACCTGAATTAAGGGCCGCAAGATGGGACATGAAGGAGTCCAAACGGCCATTACAAACTAAATACTAGAAACAAGACAGATTAACAATAATTATGTCATCTTGTAATTTTAAAACTTTTAAAAATATATATTTAGAAAAAGAGTATGCTACATTCTTTGCTAATCTGCACATAGTAGACATGGGCAGAGAAATAATTTATGATCTTATTCATAATCTGTAAACACGTTTTTAAAACGTATTGGTGTTTTTTCTTATTTTTTTTTAAACTAGTTAAATACAAAAATGTACTTAATTTGAAATGTCCATATTTGGGCCGGAAATTCAACCCATATGGTTTGCATTGGTTGCAATATGGCATTAAAGATAGAGGTAAGTGCAGCCTGGCGAAAACACTTATCATGTATAGATAATTAGTGAAGCATGAACAAGCATTATGTAACCATACAGATATGTAAATTATGTTAAATTCTGATGCAGACCATACATGTACCTGCCAGAATGTGACAGAGCGTGATTGTCTTCACTTATTGTTGATAGTCAATCGGAATTCCTCTATAATGTTCGCAGATTTGCACTGCATTTGGGGCTGCATATTATACCAGGAGTTTTTTCAAATTCTCCGAATCGAAAGCAGAATGAACAATTTCTTTGAGTTTGATTATTTGCTCGTACAAACCCATTCCTGGCTTCACTAGCTTGAGTACTTTGATAGTGTCACGTTCTTTGCTTTCGATATATCTTTTTATAAGGTATTATTGGTATTATCCACATAATAACAAGTAATGTCTTATACAACCACTGGTACACTATTTTACTTAGTATATTTTTTATATTTGTATAGTGTGTTATTGATATTTCCGCGTTCATTTATTGCATTTTTTAAAAATAACAATCAGTGTTGTTTCTCTTGATGTGTCTCTTAATTTGATTATTTATTTAATTGTTTATTTAATTGTACTATATTATTTCTAATTTTAGTATGATTCTATATTTGTGTAAATAGTCTCGATTTTATGAGTTGAAATAAAACGGAACAAAATTGTACCATGTTCCACTAATTAGCATATAATTATAAAAAAATAAATACTGACTACATTTCCCACCTATCACAGCCCATATTAAGAAATAATGCATTAGAACAAAACATAAATTTAGCAAACCACTAGAACATGACTGTATCTTGTACTAGTTGTGTTTATGTTATAGTAAATAATGACAGTTATTTATGAACAAACTAACATAGTTATGTTATGTACACTATTCATAAATATGAAATGTATATGTGTTTAATCCAAGCCGTGGAAAAACAGTTTCCAATTTTATTTCCTCGTTTTGTTGGGTATTATTTGGTAAAACCTTAGGGTGTATTTTTAAAAAATGAATTGCTTTGCTAAAGGGAATGTATGCTACATTAGCTGCATTTAGAAATAATACCGTCAATTTCACTTTTTCAGAATTGAGAAATTTACAAAAGCATATTATTGAGTACGTAAAAGCCATCTGCATTACTCGTGTACTGCAACACAAATAAAATACAATGAAATGAATAAAGGATAAATGCATAATTGTATGACAACGGTTGAAAGTACTTTGAATGTCGAATTGCGTTTTCGTTAAGTCTGGCATCTGCGTCAGTGCTTCTGTGTTACATAATCAAAATAATCAACTTACCTTCTGTTATTTCAAGCATATCTATTGTTATATCACGAGTAGATATGTTAACTTAATCATCCTCTCTGATATGTAATTCAATGATGATTTTGATATAAATTCAACAACGTTTATAAATGTTTAATAAGCTTTACATTCTCTATGTTGCAATTTATAGACGTTATAATGGCATGTGTGTACAAGTATACTACCGCATACGAGAGGGTATCAGAAAGTTGATTAATAATAATTAGACCATTTTTTTAAATATTAGCACAAAACAGACTTTTTAAGAAACTCTAAATGCATTATAATCACTGCATTTGTATAGAATGAAAACTATTTTATTATTGCAAAATAGTTATTTTAATATGGTATCTGTGTAATGTGAACTGTAGATATTTATTTTTTATCTCTAAAGTAACTATCAGTATAGAATTTTTACAAAATTACCTCTTTGTTTCACCACTCTATTCTGGCATTCGTACAAAATGATATACTTATTATACATGTATGTTTTTATTTCATAACTCTATTTTGGCACTTATATAGAACGACAACTTTTTTGCACAAGTAATCATTTTGACTTTTGTGTAAAATGAAACCTTGATATCCATTTTGTAATAATTTGACATCTGGCATTTATAAAAAAGACCTCTTTATTTCACAACTTCATTTCGGTATTTGTATTAATCGACATCATTATGTTGGCATTCATATAAAACGACATTTTATTTCACAAGTAAACATTTTGACATTTGTTACAAATGACATTTTATTTATTTTTTTTAAATTTGACATCATTTCTGCATTTGTAAAAATTCCTGTGTATTTTACAACTTTATTTTGGTATTTGTAGTAAATAACATTTTTATCTTCATTTTCGAATTTGTGTCAAATTGCTTCATTATTTCACAACTTTATTTTAGAATTGGTACGAATGACATCTTTTGTATCAACGTTATAATAACTATCATACAATGTCACTCTTTATATACGCTCTGTTTGCTTTTAGATAACAATAAGCCAAGTATTTATAGAAATTATAGGATATACTTATACTTCTGACAACTCAGATGATATCATGTTGTTTATTTATATAAAAATACATGAATGTTAACTTACCTGTGGACGTATATACATTTTCATATACATCGGTTTTATACATGGTTCTTTCGGACTATACATGTATAAACCATGCCTTAGTTTGATGCATGACAATATATATTTGCATACCTCACACATATCTATGGTTCTCTTTTTTTGCATGCCATTATGAAGTTACATACTTCACAAATACCTATAATTTCCACAATATTTGCATGACATTATATATTGTTGCATACTTTATATAACTATAATTTCTGCATTATTTGCGTAACATTAGGCATTTAGCATACCTTATATTTTTCTATAATTTCTCTTTTATTCGACTTTATTTGATTTTGCATATAATTTGATGTTTTTATTACTTGGCGTTATTTGCGATGTATATATAAATTATATATTGTCTCAAGCGCCTATTGCCTCTTGGATTTTCAATAACTTTTTATAAATGCAAGGATATTTAAAAGAGATATATTTATATTTAAACATGAAAGAAACAAAAACGAGTTGAAAAGGAATAACTATAAACTAATACTTAGTCTATACCTGTAAATGTATAGTCAATCACCTACGCCAGGTTTTACCAGGTGACCGTACAATATTAAGAAGTTTATTGGATCCAATAACTTTGATATATTGTACAGTTCGAAATTCAAGATGGAGACGAACAAAAGAAAATAAATTCAGTAGAAATTTCAACGATAAAAACAAACAACCGACAAAATATTCCGCACGACGATGACGTTGAGAAAATCCGAATATCTGTTACTGCAACTTCCTTTCGCAATACACCACAATTCACCACAATACATATTCCCATATTGTACAAAACACTGTAATAGATGCTTATATTATTTACAAAGTGTTGATGATAAATATAACTTCTAGTGTAATAACAACTGTTTGTTAATTCCAATGAACATTTCAGTGTTTATCGAAAGTCGATGTATGATCGATCGATATATATCAAACTGTTTATTTTCTCTCATTCAGTCAATGACAGCAGCTCGTTTCAAAACTTGTTACGTTTGTTTAAAGTTGGATCAGTTTAATGAAGAATGCGACAATTTACATACTAGCTGCGCTTATCCTCAAATGCACGACTTCTTACATGGATTTTCTATATGAGTGTGATTCCGTGTATGAAGGTAGGGCATGCGTTCCAGAAGAGTTGCAATTTGACGCGTCTATCGCCACTCTCATCATGTGTGCGTCAGTATGTAGAACAAACGCAAAATGCAAAAGTTGGTATTACAACGCTGGTGCGACAACATGTCACGCCTGTGGAAATTTGTATACCATCTCTGGCCAATGTACCGATGGACAGCGTTAGCGAAACGAAATATTATAAATAAGGTAGTGGTATCGCTGTTTGTAATATACCATATTGCATAAGTGAAGTATGGTATTGCAGTAAGGCAACACTACCATGCATATCATGTCAGATAATATACCATATTGCATATGTGAAGTATGGTATTGAAGTAAGGCAACATTGTCATACATTTACGGTATCTTATCTTAAAGATCATAACGGTAAACAACAGGCATGTTCAATTATGTAAAGTAGATAAACAGGTTTAAATTGTATTGATGTTATTGAAATACATCTTGTTTTAAATAAAACATATATTTCTATAAGCGCTAAGTTGCAATAAGTATTTAATTGACTTGACCTCATATACTTTAGGTATTTGATATGTCCAAAGATTACGTCAACAATGAGTTAACACTTCAGTATCGACTATGTCAGTCATTAATTAGACGCTTTATTATGCAGTTAATGTAACGTGTTCGCTATTTGCATAATATTGGTCAATCTGGTGGGGACTATTCGAAAAAAAAGCCTTTTAAATGGCAGAAGACAATTTCTGATAAATCTCTGTAATAATGGGTCATCTATAATCGAGTGGCTAACGCACTTTCTCAAGTTAACTTACCATTCACCGCTAAGGTCATTGGTTCGAGTCCAGCCCGCTCATATAGACTTTATGAGATAATGTTGGCCTGCGGAAGTTACCAGCGGAAGGACGGTTGTTCTAATCATATTTATTCTGAGGTCTTCCTCCATCAATAAAACTCGATATGCCATATATAAACCTAATTGTGTTGAAAATAGCTTTAAACCCCATTAATAAAAATAAAACATTTAGTCACTTAGTTTGAAGTTGAAAATGTAAAATCAACTATCCTATTATGTATAGAAACCCTCATTTTGATTATATTGCAACAAGCATAACTTTTTTTTTTAATTCCATCACTGAAAAGTGATCGATTTAATCACCCCGTAATAGGTCTGTGAGGGTCGGGGTGGGCCATCCCTCAACAAACCGCACAAATATATATATCAGTCAAATTGTAACATACATTCATATATATATACACTGAAAGGAAAAAGAAAGCATACATTTTGGTTTTTAGAATTATGGGGATAATGCCATTAGTATAACATGTCAGATAAATCAATTTATATCGACATTATGATGAAACGGAAGAAAATTTCCTTTTGATCTTTTAAATACTTTTTTCTCAAATTTCATAAAATTAATGAGATCGCTTGTTTTATTTGAAAAAAAACAACTTTTAATAAATGCAATGATGTATGTCCAAAATAATTCCACTATATATCAGCTTAACGCGTGCTTAAAATGAAATTGTATGTCAGTATCTATATTCATATACGCTTATATTTGTGGTTTAGTTCATTTGTCAGCAATAAATGATTCCAATATTTAAAAATCATACACACAAATGATCATACCAATAAACTATATACACTATAATGTTCAAAATCCTGTAGGGTTGAACTAATTGTTGCTCAACACAATTTTAAATGATGAAACCAGCTGTTCAACATGTTTGAGACGTGTTTCAAACTCAAACTAAATCTGTTTATCTGGAACACTCCTCAGTTCCAGCATAGAAATACATCTATATGTTTGAAGACTGTTTCAAACCTAAGACTTAAAACTAACTTCATGCGTATGAAACAAAGCCAAGTTTCAGCACGAAATTAACTTTATATGTTTGAGAACAATGAGGCAATCCAAAGTTCCAATACAATAGTAAATTTGTGTTTGAGAAAGGATTCAAACTGAAAAACGTTCGATTAAACTAATGTGCATGAAACAATCCTCAGTTCCATCACGAGAGTTATTGCTATGAGTTTTCGAACACCAAGCCGTCCGAAAGCCTATAGCTAGAAATAATCTTTGTCGAAGTGCACAATTTAGATATGTGTTTATATTAATAATGTAAATTAAAATCTTATAATAGGTCAACATTATCTTTGAATTTATTGCTAATTTTGTATTTACATTCATTTAGCATAAAATATAAGAGCAGCTCCAAAGAATTTTTATAATCTCGGGAAATAAATTACTTCGTCCTTATTAAATAAATGCAATGTAAAGCAAACACATGTGTAGTGTTTTGACTGTTTCAATTTTTCTTACTACTGTTTTACACGTTTATTTACGAAACAAGTAGTGAACTCTCTTCATTTGCATTTGGTCTTATTTCTTCACCTGCAAAAAAACATAATAAATATAAATCAATATATTTTTTATATAAGGCTTCTGGTGATTTCACATATATGAGTCTAAAAAGTCAAGAAAGGTGTGGCTAAGGCACAAAGCGGCGATCAAATCGCAAATCGTGAAGACTCGATAATCCTTGCCTTAGGGGTAATAAAACAATACTATTTGTGTCTTAAAATCAATCCAAGATTGCGTCCACGGGCGACTTGACCGATACACAAATATCTGATATGGAAACGCATGATTTCCCATTTTAATGACACTATGGATATAAAGTCTTACATTGCGATTCTTACACACCAGACAACCGAGAGTGCTTCGAAGGCCAGGACACATTATTATTTGGGCTACGAAATGTATACATTGAAAGATTAATGACAAAACTGGCTAGCGAATATACTCTGCCGTGGTAAAGATCTATCCTAGCAAACACAAACAAAGCGAGAACCATAACAACCTGTCCGAACGGTAGATTAATAAATAGAAACACAACTGCAAAGTTCACCAAAAACGAAAAACTGGCGACAGATTGCTTCATTCTAAACAGCTTTATCTGCGGTGATGATGTTGTTCCAATAAAAGACGTCTTCCGCCCAACAGAACAACCAAAAATGTCACCAAAAGAAAAGCGAAGATTATGTAGATATAAACAAATCATCAATCATCATTATGGCCGAGATATGTACAATGCTTAATACGATCAACTCCAAAATAGAAGACGTACAACATAGCATCACAACGCTAAAAGATAATCACAAATCCATAAAAGGCAATTAGCATAGACGACATAACAAGAAAGCTATCGGAAGCGACCAACGAAAAACATTACGCTAAACGAATCCCCACTCTCACCAAAGTGTGTAACCCGACTATCGACATACCAGAAGTTATAAACCCGGAAAATACATACGAATATGAACAAATCTCTTTGAAGAAAGTAGTGCCTAGTAACCATGACAACATCCATTGAAAACAATTTACAGTTGAAAATCATTGTGTGAATACGGAACACCTAAACTTAAGAGATAACAGTGTTACAACGTATAGTACAACTTCACCGACTGGTTCATTCTACTTCTGGTTCGGAGAACGTGAACACTCCTGCATTTGACTACCATTTTGTTTATTATGCTACGGAGTAAATGGATTCCTGGTTGCCAGCTCCTTGCCAATTTTACATTGAATGCCGGGTATAATACGCAGCCCCCAAATGCAAAACAAATATCGAAATATGCGAACAGTATAGAAGAATTCCGATTGGTTGTCAACAAGACACGAAGATGCTCACGCTCGGTACATTCTACATTCTGACAACTCTAAGGATTGGTGATGAGGCTGTAAGATGGAGATTGCTCGTAGAAAGGTATGACAACATTGACTTCAGCACAATTACTGTATGGCGAAATGCATTTTTTAAAAAATAAACAGTAGACGGTAAAATTACCATCATTGGCAGTGAGACATACTGTATTGCACATTTCTCAGGAGACAAGATCAGCGGGTGATCAATCACAATAATAAAAAAGCTGTCCATTTACGCTTTATAAAATCAGGTTACTGCAGTACCCTCTGTAGATGTTGTTGCTTCTTCAATACTGATATTTTGTGGATAGTTTGACATTTTGGAGAGGTTGATTTGGGAACAATGTAGATTTGAGAGTCCCTCCCGGGGGTTTTGGAGATCTGGAACATGGCCATTTATTTTAGGAGATCTGGGGAACATTGGCCATTACTTTCAGAGATCCAGGGATCAAAGGCGTAATTTTAGAGATCTAGGGAGATTGTCCTTAATGAAAAAAAAGTACCTAATTTTATCAATTTTATCAGAGACATATAAACAGAGATAGGCAATTGAGGCACTTGTTTAAATTTCAGGTGGCACATTTTGGCTTTTTCTAGTTAAGTTTGAACTAAGTTATTTTAATTTGATTTTGAAACAAGTTCTTACGACTTAGACAAATCACGCTCGAAGTCTTCCTGGGTATAACCAGTACTAAGCATATTTG
Organism: Panopea generosa; assembly: GCA_029582155.1. NCBI lineage: Eukaryota > Metazoa > Mollusca > Bivalvia > Adapedonta > Hiatellidae > Panopea > Panopea generosa. The sequence continues at coordinate 14,604,509 of CM055911.1, read as the reverse complement.
GAAAATAGTGTCTTGCTCAAGGACACCACACATAGTCGTGGCGTAGGATTGAAATACCAACGACCCACCAATCACATGTTCGGTGCTTTACCACTAGATCACGTGACGTGATATAAATCATTGAAACACACATCCTCCAGAATCAAACAACATAATTTTGTGATTATGAAATCAAAAGAAAGGGTTTGATTTGGGAGATTAGTTTTTTCTTTTTTAAATTTAAAGAAATGAAGAATTTTACGCTTAAAGTTTTTTTGTGTGATCGTTTTCTCTTTTTTAGCCCATTTTTTAAATAAGAAATAAGAAAAACGACTTCAATAAATATCAATATGAAACTTTCGCCACCGATAGAAAACTTACTGCTTCATCTTTCTACCTTTTTTTTGTGTTTTGTTTAAACGTACATGGTATTTGTTAAATCAAGACTACCAATTTTTGTTTAAAAATCTTTTTTGTTCGTGAAATTTCAGCATATTTCGATTTCAATCCGCAATAATTTCAATTCAGAAGAAAAATATTAAATAATTGATAATTGGAATTGGTCATCATTTTAATCAGCTTTACTTTAGCATCAAAATTATTAAATTCAGACTAAGATTCGAAGAGTTATTATAGAAATACTAAAAGTGCCGTGGACATTATATTGCTATTAGACTGCCAGTCTCTGTAATTATGTCACTGAATTTATGTATAATTTTTATAATTGGTCATAATTTACTTTTGAAATGAGATGTCGACTGCTTGAAACAGCTTTTGACAGCTTAGGAGGTTTCTTATGTGTTAGTCTGAGACATTGCACAACTTCATCCTATAATCGTATGTACCCGAAATAAATTTTGGATGGTAATTACTTTTTTTTTATTAGATCGTGTTTACACAATTAAGTCAATAATTTATGTGTATTTATAATTATTTATGTGTATTTTTTTGCATTTTGTAAATTAACCGTTCAGCTGTTCATTTTATTTGTCTCTTCTGTCCTTGCATCGATATCTTCTTTGGCTCTACTTGCCAAAGGCCAGTAGGGCTTATGTAGTGGTAAGTTGTCCATCGTCCATCCGTTAACCTTTTTCTTGTAGAAACTATAGCATCCCCCACATTTTACTTTTACAAAGACTCTTATCCAAACTTGCACAGCATTTGTATAACCTCAAACTCTTGAAGTTCTTCAACCAGCGTGATTGAACCACAAATGCTCCCTACCACAGGGCTTACAAGCACATGTTTAAGGAAACGTAAAAAAACACCAATTCAAGCCATAGACCATAGATATTTTAAACAAGGAAAAGAAGACAGTACATGGATTTTGCTTAATATGATGATGTGTAAATAATAATAGAGAAGATTATAGTAGACGTTTTACTTAAGGAAACACTATTTGGTACTTTCAGGGAACTATGTTAAAAACTTTTGAAGATCTAGGAAACAGTGGAAATTCTTTTAAAGATTTGGGGAACATGGACAAAATACTTTTGGGGAACTTTGGCAAATACTTTTGGAGATCTGGGGAACAAAAGGCATTACTTTAAGAGATCAAGAGAACAGGGACCCCCCCCCCCCCCCCTGGGAGGGCCTCATTTGACTGATCCCATTCCTTTGGGGATTTCAATGTTTGTTCTTTATTATTGTTAAATACATGATTGCAGTTGAAATATTGTCTGTATAATTGAAGTTTAAGTGTATGAAATATTTGTTTATGGAATGCTAGTATTAATTCACTGTGACTGTTGTCTGTTGTAAACTTCTGGTTCAACGAAATCGTCTCTGAAACCACGTTTCAGATATTCACCAATTTTGGTTGAAAGCATTATTACATAAAGCACTCTAATTTTGTTCAAACCATGGTCATTGGGACCCAATAAGGGGACTTTGTTTTCTACATAGGAATTAAAATGTAAACACAGGTAATTCTCAAAATTCAATTAGAAATGACAGGTGAAATCAGGTGTGAAACATTAGGCCGATTTCGGCATCTTGTTTTAAACCTTAACCTCATATGGACACCTTTAAACACCTAATATAGAAGGCTTTTGAAAACGTTACGATCAATCAGAACTGGTTCTTCACTGTTTTCTACTCTATCAGAATAAAAGTGTAAAATGTATCTATTAATGGAAATTGACTAGTGGGCTTTTGAGTTTTGAAGAGTCCAGTTAAAATACATATGTAGTTAAGAGTTAACCCTTTGCTCCATCAACATTTTCTTGGACTCTTCCAAATTGAAAGCATTAATTCACCACGTATCAGCAGTGGGTGAATCATGTTTATATTAACTGACAGAGTGGAAAACAGTGCAGGAATTGTTCAGATTGCTCGTTACGAGGCTTTCTGTGATTGGTGCAGGAAAACGCGTATCTATGGAACAAAGGGTTGAAGTAGCCGTGAGATATTCACCATACCATAATGTGTAATTTATATATGTAATTTCAGAAATATTTGTAATTCTTGTGGTAGAAGCAGCCCATGTTATATCATCTTTAAGTACAAGCCCAAACTAACATAAATATTCAAAATTAATTTACTTACCATACAATGTACCTGTTCATTAAATAATGGTTCCTAAGTGTTCTCTATGTGTTCTATAAGAAAAAGACAATATCATTTCTTCAATTAAATACAGAAAAAAATAAAGTGATATACATGTATATGTAACTGTCAGTTTGTTTATCAATTGTTAACAGATAGATATGCTGCATGATGATTGTATATGCACTGCTGAGGAACCGTGTCCTATTCAAGTCATAGAAGGTAAGAACCATGCAAGTGTTAATTGAATCGAGTTATAAAATTTATGTGAAATGAATACTTAAATAAATGGGTGACCGTGGTATAAAATTTGAGTGTTTCTTTCAAAATAACTTTTCATTTTAATTATGTATTTTTAGCTCACCTGAGTTGAAGGCTCACAGATGAGCTTTGTGATAGCCTGGTGTCCATCGTCTGTCGTCCGTCGTTAACTTTTAGAGTTTTAACAACTTCTCCTCTGAAACCAGTAGGCCAATTTTGATTTAATGTCATAGAAATGTTCGTTGGGTGACCCTCTAAAAAGTTTGTTCAAGCCATCTTGATTCATCAAAAAACATGGCGGCCAGGGGGTGGGGTTAGTTTACTATATAAGCTATAATAACAATTTTAAAAATCTTCTTGTCAGAAACTACTGGCTCGATTTTAAAATAATTTCACAGAAATGTTCTTTGGGTGACTCTCTACCAAGTTTATTCAAGCCATCTTGATTCATCAAAAAACATGGCAGCCAGGGAGTGGGGATAATTTTATGTCAAATTACTTCCCCTGTTTTATAGCATAAATGTCTGTTTATAGCAATTATTATAAGAAGAGGTAATAAACTATTTAAATAAACTTTTTTTGCTATTATTATACAATATTATACCAGATATAAGTTTTAAAAGATAATTCATCATAAAAAGATGAATGATACAATTATAATCAATGATTGAAATGTTGAGACTGGTATGTTTTATATATATGAAATACATTTACAGAAAGGACCACAGCTAGACAGGATCAGCAACTCCCATGTGTACAGCTTGGCCATGGCTATGCAGGGATAGGTAATTAATTTTATTGTAAAGGAGCAATACATATTTGAAGAACACTGGTTCTAGTCAAATATAATTTCAGGGAGCATTCATTTGATTGACCTATTATCTTATCTACTTTTACCTGCCCAATAATACTTCATATAGGATGTTCATATACCCATTACTCAACATATTGCGCTTCTTAGATTTACAGTTAATTCATGAATTGTTAACAGATACGTTTAAGAAATGTAGAGATTATAAAATACATTTACAGACCAGACCACTGTCCTGCACGATACACCTGTCATTTGCCAGCTCGACCATGGTTATGCCGGAGTAGGTAATTGTTCTTTTTTTAATTCTGTGACCTGGCTTTTTTTCAAGCTATTTAAATACTTAAACCCTTAACTAAGTATTGACTGGATATTTATTGTATCATGTAATCAATATTTAGGTATATATTATTTTACTGGAAACAGTCTAAAAGCATAATCACCTCACTGCTTTCCCTATATTTAAGTATATGTTGATGAAACAAGAGCCAGGTTTTTATTCAACTAAGCATTGATTTACACAATGCCCCTGTTCATCATAACAATTTGCTTTTATAGAAATTGCACTGTAAATCGCAAATTAGTCATTCAGTATCCTTTAATATGATGGGTGTATGTGTATAATTATGCTATTATTTAAAGGAATATATCAAAATCATTTAATTGAAACATGTATTAACAATTCTATATGTATGCAATTACAAACATTTTAGAAAGCAATGTAGTTATTACATTTAAGTTGCATGTAATTGAAAATGAAAATGACAATTGATACCCGTTTCTGAATACCTTAACTTTCAATGGTCTCTTTTTTCCGAATTGTATCGACAATAAAGGTGAATTCGGCATCTTGTATACAATTTTTTTTATATAGTTTCAGGTATCAAGTCCATAGTTGACAGTCAGATGTCAGAGAATGATGAAAATGATCACGCGTATGCACAACTAAAACCAGTTAAATCGGGTATTGCAATATTGGATGATTTCATTCATTTCTCGTTTTCAAAGTAACAATATTTTCAAAGTACCATGTTGTATATTACAACTATATTTTAATTTTATTCTAAGCTTTACTAATTAGTCAATCAAGTTTGTTCAAATTTTATACGAAATAATTTTGTAATAATTCTATTATATCATTTTATGTATGCGTTTTGTTTTTTCAGGATGTCATTAACAGGTTGATTCATGTTGTTCTTTTTAAACGAAGGGTCTCTGGGATCAAAGATATGATGAAGGTAAAATAAATTGAAGTATATTTTTACTCTACAAGATGTCCGTATGAAGTTAAAGGTTAAAACAAGATGCCGAAATTGGCCTAATGTTTCACACTTGATTTCACCTTTTATTTCTATTTGAATTTTGAGAATTACCTGTGTTTACATTTTAATTCCTATGTAATAAATAAAAGCCCCTTATTGGGTCCCAATGAACATGGTTCGAACAAAATTAATAGTGCTCCATGTAATAATGATTTCAACAAAAATTGGTGATCTGAAACGTGGTTTCAGAGACGATTTCGTTGAACCTGAAGTTTACAACAGACAACAGTCACAGTGAATTAATACTAGCATTCCATAAAAAATATTTCATACACTTATTTCAACACTATGCTACCATTATTCGCAGATGGTAATTGAGAATGTGTAAGTATCCAGTGTCATAATTCAATTATGAGGGAAACTGGACATGAAATATTAAAATGCTTGTAGCATAATTTATTTACAATTGCAATTAACAACAGTCTTCCATCATCAAACTTCCACCATAAAGAATTTTTAAAAACACTTTATATATATATACTTACCTGTCATCCTGCAGTTCAACAGAATCTGTCTGTGTACCAACAGTACACATCTGCCGCAAATAATTTGTCTATCTTTCATATACTCTTTGGCAATCTTTGACTGTAACACAAATGTTCCAGTGAAAATATATTTGTGATTATAGATATACACAGAAATAATCATTAACAGATAAAACTCCAGCAAAACAAAGTGGCCCAGTGACAATCAACAGAATGACATACAAAACTTATCAATTGCATTCATTTGTAGTGGAATATACAGACCTGTTCTGGTGGTTCCAAAGGATGTGTATAACTGATTTACTATAACATCCCAGTTATGCGGTGTAGATTTCATACATATCTTACTTTGCGTTTATTTTGTGACGATCCCAAACGTGGCGACACCAAGGAATATGACCTTTTCAATGGCCGTTTGAGCCCTGATGCGCTAAAACAAAGCTAAAATTATACAATAATATATTGTAATACAATACAAAATAATAAAATAATATAAGACAAAGTGAAGTTAAACCAGCATGTATATGTCTGACAGAGGGAATGTGAGACTGTACATACAGCATGCTTGAATGAATCATGACTTGACAGAATTGCAACATCTGGTTGTGATCTGTTTTACTGCAAAATGGTGAGGGGGAACAAACTGATTGTTTTATTTCGATTTGATTTATTTGTGACATAAGAAAAGATACATCAAGCACATTACAAAATATAAACTTCAATTATACAGACAATATTTCAAATGCATTGAAATCCCCAAAAGAATGGGATCAGTCAAATGAGGCCCTCCTAGTGGGGGGGGGGCGGTATCTGTTCTCTGGATCTCTTAAAGTATTGCCTATTGTTCCCCAGATCTCCAAAAGTATTTGCCAAAATTCCCCAAAAGTATTTTGTCCATGTTCCCCAGATCTCTAAAAGTATTTCCACTGTTCCTTAGATCTCCAAAAGTTTTAAACATTGTTCCCTGAAAGTACCAAATAGTGTTTCCTTAAGTAAAACGTCTACTATAATCTTCTCTATTATTATTTACACATCATCATAATAAGCAAAATCCATGTACTATCTTCTTTTCCTTGTTTAAAATAGCTATGGTCTATGGTTTGAACTTTCAGAGAAAAGGTGTTTTTTACGTTTCCTTAAAAATGTGCTTGTAAGCCCTGTGGCAATGAGCATTTGTGGTTCAAGCACGTTGGTTCAAGAACTTCAAGAGTTTGTGGTTATACAAATGCTGTGCAAGTTTGGATAAGATTCATTGAAAAATGTGGGGGATGCTATAGCTTCTACAAGAAAAAGGTTAACGGATGGACGATGGACAATTTACCACGACATAATCACAACTGCACTTTGGCAAGTAGAGCCAAAGAAGATATCGATGTAAGGACAGAAGAGACAAAAAAAAATGAACAGCTGAACGGTTAATTAACAAAAGGCAATACATACACATAAATAATTATAAATACACATAAATAATTGACTTAATTGTGTAAACACGATCTAATTAAAAAAGGAGATGCCGGTTGGAATTGAGCACCAGTAAACCAGGAAGCCATTTACTCCGTAACATAATAAACAAAATGGTAGTCAAATGCAGGAGTGTTCACGTTCTCCAAAACGGATGTAGAGTGAACTAGTCCGTGGAGTTTGTACTATATGTTGTAACACTGTTTTCTCTTGAATTTTAGGTGTTCCGTATTCACACAATGATTTTCCATTGTAAATTGTTTCGAATGGTTGTTGGCATGGTTACTAGGCACTACTTTCTTCAAAGAGGTTTGTTCATATTCGTATGTATTTTCCGGGTTTATAACTTCTGGTATGTCGACAGTCGGGTTACTCACTTTGGTGAGAGTGGGGATTCGTTTAGCGTAATGTTTTTCGTTTGTTGCTTCTGATAGCGTTCTTGTTATGCCGTCTATGTTAAGTTGCCTTTTATGAATTTGTGGTCATCTTTTAGCGTTGTGATGTTATGTTGTACGTCTTCTATTTTGGAGTTGATCGTATTAAGCATTGTACATATCTCGGCCATATTGATGATGGATGATTTGTTTATATCTACATAATATCCGCATTTCTGTTGGTGACATTTTTGATTGTTCTGTTGGGCGGAAGACGTCTTTTATTGGAACAGCATCATCACCGCAGATAAAGCTGTAGAATGAAGCGATCTGTCGCAAGTTTTTCATTTTTGGTGAACTTTGCAGTTGTGTTTCTATTTATTAATCTACCGTTCTGACAGCTTGTTATATTTCTCGCTTTGTTTGCTAGGATAGATCTATACCACGACAGAGTATTCTCGCTAGCTAGTTTTGTCATTAATCTTTCAATGTATACATTTGGTAGCCCAAATAATAATGTGTCCAGGCCTTTGAAGCACTCTCGGTTGTCTGGTGCGTAAGAATCGCAATGTAAGACTTTATATCCAGAGTGTTATTAGGATCGATCGTAAATTGGAAATCATGCGTTTCCATATCAGATATTTGTGTATCGGTCAAGTTGCCCGTGGACGCCATCTTGGAATGATTTTAAGACACTGCTGAGCAAATAGTATTGTTTTATTACCCCTAAGGCAAGGATTATCTAGTCACACCTTTCTTGACTTTTTAGACTCATTTATGTGAAATCACCAGAAGCCTTTAAAATATATTGATTTATATTTATTATGTTTTTTCTACAGGTGAAGAAATAAGACCAAATGCAAATGAAGAGAGTTCACTACTTGTTTCGTAAATAAACGTGTAAAACAGTAGTAAGAAACATTGAAACATTCAAAACATTATACACCGTGTGATCATGTGTTTGCTCTACATTGCATTGATTTGATAGGACGAAGTAATTTATTTCCCGAGATTATACAAATTCTTTGGAGCTGCTCTTATACTTTATGCTCAATGAATGCAAATACAAAATTGGCAATTTATTCAAAGATAATGTTAACCTATTATAAGGTTTTAATTTACATTATTAATATAAACACATATCTAAATAGTGCACTTCGACAAAGATTATTTCTAGCTATAGGCTTTTTTACGGCTTGGTGTTTGAAACTCATAGCAATAACTCTCGTGATGGAACTGGGGATTGGTTCATGCACATTTGTTTAATCGAACGTTTTTCAGTTTGAAACCTTTCTCAAACATAAATTTACTATTGTGTTGGAACTTTGGATTGCCTCATTGTTCTCAAACATATAAGGTTAATTTCGTGTTGAAACGTTGCTTTGTTTCATTCGCATGAGGTTAGTTTTAAGGCTTAGGTTTGAAACAGTCTTCAAACATATAGATGTATTTCTATGCTGGAACTGAGTAGTGTTCCAGATATACAGATTTAGTTTGAGTTTGAAACAAGTCTCAAACATGTTTAACTGCTGGTTTCATCATTTAAAATTGTGCTGAACAACAATTAGTTCAACACTACAGAGTTTTGAACATTATAGTGTATATAGTTTATTGGTATGATCATTTGTGTGTATGATTTTTAAATATTGGAATCATTTTATGCTGACAAATGAACTAAACTACAAATATGAGCCTATATGAATATAGATTCTGATAACGTTAAGAATTAATACATACAATTTCATTTAAAGCACGCGTTAAGCTTATATATAGTGGAATTATTTTAGACATACATCATTGCATTTATTAAAAGTTGTTTTTTTTTCAAATAAAACAAATGATCTCATTAATTTTAGAAAAATTGAGAAAAAGTCTTTAAAAGATCAATTGGACATTTTCTTTCGTTTCATCAAAATGTCGATATAAATTGATTTATTTCACATGTTATATTATTGGAATTCCTGTCATCCCCATTTACCTGAGTTATGCACGTTGCAATATAATCAAAATGAGGGTTTCTATACATAATAGGATAGTTGATTTCGCATTTCAACTTCAAACTACGTGACTAAATGTTTATTTTTATTAATGGGGTTTAACGCCATTTTCAACACAATTCAGTTTATATATGGCATATCGAGTTTTATTGATGGAGGAAGACCTCAGAATAAATATGATTAGAACCACCGTTTTTCAGCAGGTAACTTCCGCAGGCCAACATTTTCTCATAAAGTATATTTGAGCAAGCTTGACCCAAACAAATGACCTTAGCGGTTAATGGTAAGTGAAATTGAGAAAGTGCGTTAGACACACGGCTATGGATGACCCTTATAACAAAATAACCTGAGAGTTATCAGGAATTGTCTTCTGCCATTTAAAAGTATTTTTTTTCGAATAGTTCCCACCAGATTGACCAATATTGTGCATATAGCGAACACGTTACATTAACTGCATAATAAAGCGTCTAATTAATGACTGACATTGTCGATACTGAAGTGTTGACTCATTGTTGACGTCAGCTGTGGACAGATCAAATACCTAGAGTATGTGAGGTCTAGTCAATTAAATACTTATTGTAACTTAGCACTATTAGAAATATATGTTTTATTTAAAACAAGATGTATTTCAATAACATCAATACAATTTAGATTTGTATATCTAATTTACTTAATTGAACTTGCCTGTTGTTTACCGTTATGATCTTTCAGAGAAGATACCGTAAATGTATGACAGTGTTGCCTTACTTCAATACCATACTTCACACATGCAATATGTTTTATTATCTGACATGTTATCATGGTAGTGCTGCCTTACTGCAATACCATACTTCACATATGCAATATGGTGTATTATCTGACATGTTATGTATGTTAGTTTTGCCTTACTGCAATACCATACTTCACTTATACAATATGGTATATTACAAACAGCGATACCACTACCTCATTTATATTATTTCCTTCCTCTATTACTGTCCATGGGTACATTGACCAGAGATGGAATACACATTTCCACAGGCGTGACATCTTGCCGCTCCAGCGTTGTAATACCAACTTTTGCATTTCGCGTTTGTTCTTCATACTGACGCACACATGTTGAGAGTGGCGATAGATGAGTCAAATTGTAACTCTTCTGGAACGCATGCCCTACCGTCAAACACGGAATCACACTCATATAGAAAAGCCATGTAAGAAGTCGCAAGTTTGAGGATGAGCTCAGCTAGTATGTAAATGGTCACATTCTTCATTAAACTGATCCAACGTTAAACAAACGTAACAAGTTCGGAAATGAGCTGCTGTCGTTGACTGAATGAGAGAAAATGAACAGTTTGATATATATCGATCGATCATACATCGACTTTCAATAAACACTGTGGAATTAATAAACAGGTGTTATTGCACTAGTAGTTATATTTATTATAAACACATTGTAAATAATATAAGGTTATTTTACAGTGTTTTGTACAATATGGGAATATGTATTGTTGTGAACTGTAGTGTATTGCGAATGTAGTAACAGATATTCGGATTTTCTCAACGTCATCGTCGTGCGGAACATTTCGTCAGTTGTTTGTTTTTATTGTTGAAAGTTCTACTGAATTTATTTCCTTTTGTTCGTCGCCATCTTGAATTTTGAACTGTACAACATATAAAAGTTATTGGATCCAATAAACTTCTTAATATTTTAAGGTCACCTGGTAAAACCTGCGGTAGGTGATTTGCTATGCATTTACAGATATAGAATAAGTTAATTATTCCTTTTCAACTCGTTTTTTTATTTCATGTTTAAATATAAATGTATAACTTTTAAATATCGCCAAGTGATAAAAACATCTAATTATATGCAAAATCAAATAAAGTAAAATAAAAGAGAAATTATAGAAATATATAAGGTATGCAAAATAGATAATGTTACGCAAATAATGCAGACATTATAACTATATAAAGTATGCAACAATATATAATGTCACGCAAATATTGTGGAAATTATAGGTATTTGTAAAGTATGTAACTACATAATGGCATGCAAAAAAGAGAACCATGGATATGTGCGAGTTATGCAAATATATATATATAGAAATGTTAATTTAATCATATTCTCTAATTTGTAATTTGATGGAGATTTTGATATAAATTCAACAACTTTTACAAATGTTTGATAATATACACTTGCTCTGTTTTGCATTTATAGACGTTATAACAACGTTTGTGCAACAGCTTTATATCGCATATGTATTGTCGTAACCTTAGCATGCATGATCGATGTACTTGGCTGAAAGCAATGCTTTATTGTGAGGTTGTATTTGTGTTAGCCATTCGTGAGGTATGCAAATATATATTGTCATGCATCAAACTAATTTATAGTTTATATAGTCCGAAAAGAACCATGTATCAAACCAGTCTATATGAAAATGTATATACGTTCACAGGTAAGTTAACATTCATGTATTTTTATACAAATAAACAACATGATATCATCTGAGTTCTCAGAAGTATAAGTATAGCCTATAATTTCTATAAATACTTGCCTTATTGTTATTTTAAAGCAAATAAAGTGTATATAAAGAGTGACATTGTATGAAAGTTATTGTAACGTTGATACAAAAGATTCGTATCAATTCTAAAATAAAGTTGTGAAATAATGAAGCAATTTGACACAAATTCGAAAATGGAGATAAAAATGTCATTTACTACAAATACCAAAATAAAGTTGTGAAATACACAGGTATTTTTTACAAATGCAGAAAAGATGTCAAATTTCAAAACCGAGATTAAAATTTCATTTTATACAAATGTAAAAATGTTTACTTGTGAAATAAAGCTATCGTTTTATATGAATGCCAAATTAATGATGTCGATTTATACAAATACCGAAATGAAGCTGTGAAATAAAGAGGTCTTTTTTTATAAATGCCAGTTTTTATATTATTACAAAATAGATATCAATGTTTCATTTTACACAAATGTCAAAATGATTACTTGTAAAATAAAGATGTCGTTGTATATAAGTGCCAAAATAGAGTTATGAAATAAATACATACATGTATAATAAGTATATCATTTTGTACAAATGCCAGAATAGAGTGGTGAAACAAAGCGGTAATTTTGTAAATATGCTATACTGATAGTTACTTTAGAGATAAAAAAAAAATATTAAAAGTTCGCACTTCACAAATACCATATTAATACCACATTAATAAAATACAGTTTTCATTCTATACAAATGCAATGATTATAATGCTTTTAGAGTTTCTTAAACAGTGTGTTTTGTGCTAATATTTAAAAAAAGGTCTAATTATTATTTAAGCGATCGCACAAAGTGATAATTTACATTACGTGGTGTCGGAGATATATGAGGTCCCATTACCAAATTAAGTCAATAAAAAAAAAATAGTTTCCGATCGCTGCTTCTGATTAAATCATATTGACTATTATTCCCTTCTCATAATTAATAGAAACATGCCTGTATTTATAATTTTCAAGGGACTTTCCGTATTTCCATTCCAAATATGATTCAAAGTCACATTTGTCTATGAACAGATAGACAATATTTCAATTTTGGACTTGTTCTTGACATAAACAATAAATATAATTGTTTCGAGGGAGACGTAACAGTGAAAGAACATAACCACTACAATATCGCAAATACAAACAATGTATAATACACAAGCATATTTATTCATCAAACTTTTATATATAATAGATGATGTTGTTAACAAATGTCAAGCACAAACGCAATCTCGCAATAGATCATTGCTTGCGGCCAAGTACATCGATCATGCCACGAAGTAATGAAACATTACATACATACGAGGGGGGATCAGAAAGTTCGTAGATCTTTGCCATAACTGTTTTATTTATCATTGTATTCTAATGTTTCTCATGGAGCCTGTGTCGCTATATATTTGCAGTAGTATTGCAAAATAAATGATATTTTTTCATCATTAGTGTATATATTATTCTTTAGTAACTATGGAAACGTCGATTTACGTAGCCGGGGCAGATTTTCCTACCTCTACTATTCAAACAAGCGTAGCGTTGCCAAACGCGTTTTATTTTTAAATAAAAGGATATCGATGTGTGCTGTAATGTATGCTTGTTTACCAATTATGTCCATCGCAAAATGACGTCAATATTATGATGTTACAGTATGCCATTTTGTTTGAAACAAAATGACGTCGGGGCACTTTAAAATGGATTAGCATGCGAAATACCACAGTTCCGTAAAGTTCTGCTAGGTTAATACACGTGTTCAAAGAAACAAACAAAGGTGTACGGTGAATCTTATATTTCACGGTCTCTAGTGTTTAACTGTCACAAAATTAACGTTTTGGAGATGGTCGGGAATCAGTCATTAAAACGAGCTAATGGGAAATGTATTTGAAGACATATTGGAATCAAAGCATGTTTACATAATTATTTGTCCAGTATACATTAACATGTTCATTGAGAAGGTGTGACTCAGTAAATTTGATACAAAAGCATCTGTTTAAAATATTGACGTCGTTTTTTGTTGAATACAGCGTTATCATTTTGCCCCGTCATATCTTACTGATATTATTTGAAAAGTGCTTATTTTCTTAATAGTTGAAGTATCATGCTAAAATTTTCAAAATATGTCCTATATACATTTATTGCATTGTATAATTGATATAAATAAGTTATGGCAAAAGTCTGCGGACTTTCTGATCCCCTGTCGTATGCGGTAGTACGTCTATAAATTGCAAAATAGATAATGCAAAGCTTATCAAACATTTATAAACGTTGTTGAATTTATAATAAAATCACCATTGCATTACAAATCAGAGAGGATGATTAAGTTTACATATCAACTCGTGATATAACAATAGATATGATTGAAATAACAGAATGTAAGTTGATTATTTTGATTATGCAACACTGAAGCACTGACGCAGATGCCAGACTTAACGTACAGTTAACGCAATTTGACATTCAAAGTACTTTCAACCGTTGTCATTCAATTATGCATTTATCCTTTATTGAATTCATTGTATTTTATTTGTGTTACACTACACGAGTAATGCTGATGGCTTTTACGTACTCAATAATATGCTTTTGTAAATTTCTCAATTCTGAAACAGTGAAATTGACGGTATTATTTCTAAATGCAGCTTATGTAGAATACATTCCCTTTAGTTAAGCAATTCATATTTGAATAAATACCCTCGAAGGCTTTACCAAATAAAACCCAACAAAACGTTGAAATTTAAATTGGAAACTGTCTTTCCACGGCTTGGATATAACATATATATATTTTATATTTATGAATAGTGTACATAACAGAACTATGTTATTGTGTTCAGAAATAACTGTCATTATTTACTATAACATAAACACAACTAATGCAAGATACAGTCATGTTCTAGTGTTTGCTAAATTTATGTTTTGTTTAATATACATTATTTTTTCATTTTTATGATTATATGCTAATTAGTGGAGCATTTTGTTCTGTTTTATTTCAACTCATAAAATCGAGACTATTTACAAAAATATAGAATCTTACAAAAATTAGAAATAACATAATTAAATTAAATAAATAATAATTAAATTAAGAGACACATCAAGAGAAACAACAATGATTTTAGTTATTTAAAAATGCAATAAATGAACGCGGAAATATCAATAATACACTTTACAAATATAAAAAGAAAAAAATACTATGTGAGATAGTGTAGCAGTGGTTGTGTAAGACATTGCTTTTTATTATATGGATAATAACTTCAAAAAAAGATATATCGAAAGCACAGAACGTGACACTATTAAAGTACTAAAGCTAGTGAAGCAGGGATTGCGTTTGTACGAGCAAATAAATAAACTCAAAGATATTGTTAATTCTACTTTCGATTCGGAGAATTTGGACACTCCTGCATTTGACTTCTATTTTGATTGTGTTGTTACGGAGTAAATGCATTCCTGGATGCCAGCTTCGTGTCGTTCCTAGATTGAACAACAGGTATAATATGCAACCCCAAATGCAGTGCAAATCTGCGAACATTATAGAGGAATTCCGATTGATTATCAACAAGAAATGAAGATAATCACGCTCTGTTACATTCTGGCAGGTATCGTCTGCGTCAGAATTTAACATAATTTACATATCTGTATGCTGACATAAGGCTTGTTCAGGCTTCACTAATTATCTATGCATCTAAAGTGTTTTTCGCCAGGCTGTATTAACCTCTATCTTTAACGCCATATTGCAACCAATGAAATTCATACGGGCTGAATTTTTGGCCCACATATTGACATTTCAAATTAAGTACATGTTTGTACTTAACTATTTTTTGACAACAATAAGAAAAACATCAATACTTTTTAAAAACGTGTTTACAGATTAAGAATAGGATCATAAATTATTTCTCTGTCCATGTATACTGTGTTCATATTAGCAAAGAATGTTCTACAATATAGCATACTATTTTTAAATATATATTTTCTAAAGTTTTAAAATTACAAGATGACATCATTATCGTTAACCAGTCTTGTTTCTAGTATTTAATTTGTAATGGGCATTTTGACTCCTTCATGTTCCATCTTCCGACCTTTATTTCAGGTAGGAATTGTCAAGTAAAGTTTAATTGCCCCAAGGAGACGTATTCTGTACTTTAAACTAAATTAGTCACGGTGGCAAACTCACGTGAACTTATGGTATGGAGTGTTGTGAAAACTAACGGGAAAAAATGCCTTCTTCAGGAAACAGTTTTGGCAATAACTTTTTTAATAGTTCATGAATACAAGAAACGATGACACTATCTCTGAGTACAGATCGGTGCTATCAAACGGACATGAAAAACTCGAATCATTTTGCAAAATGTGCAACTGTGTTTTTTGATTAGTTGAAAAATAAATGATAGGGAAGAGTGTGCAATTATATATGTATTCTTATGGTCATTGTGAAAGCATTTGTATTATGTGTATACTATTAATAAGTGTCAGCACCTGTTCAGTTTTGTAGCTGTGAGGTTAAGAAGTACGTTGTCTAACTATTTTCTTGTCCTATTTAACTAGAATGTTTTTTTTTATATATTGTTTAGCCAAACACAAACGGTGTTGTCTTGTCATCAACCTCACTAACATTATGATGGTGTTACCGATTTTCGATCACTTAAGAATCGCCGATTTATATTTCAATGCAAAACGGATTAGTTTATTTATAACATTATTAATTTATTGAACAGCATGATGTTGTTTAATTATTTTTTTCTAGTTTTATATTTAAAAGAAATGACTAATAAAAAACAGATATAAACAGATGTAGACGTGGTTGGAATTGATATTCTTAAAAACAGCTAGTATTTGTCAAGGTTTTAAGTAAACTGTAAAATAGATATAGAGGGAATAACTTTTGTTAAGTCTATATTATAAAATGACTTGTGTCAAAAGCATTATTTATTTTCATTTTCATTCAATCCAATGTACATGTGGAAATTGTTAATATTGATATTTGTGTAGAAAGTTGAAATACGCTTGCTGTGCGATATTTATAATTCTCGGAAGTGATCGAAGTCGGACGTGATCAAAAACAGGTTACGGCACCATACATCTACGACATATTTGATACTATAAGGTTATTATAGTGTACAATATGGATTTATATTGAACGAGTCAATGTTATGTTGAAAACATGCGGTGTCTCGTCCAATACAGGGTAACACCTTTACCACCCTATCAGAACCAGCAACCCATGGATTTAAACTGAAATCTCCAACAGATGATTGTTAAAAAATTGGAAGCCGGTTTATGTAGCAACAGGAACAGGGCTATACAATCTTACTCAGAAGCTATCTGCAATGGACGGACGAGTTACCTCCCATGAGAGAGAAGTGAGTGACCACAGAAGTCAATTGATTGGCAGTAAGACTATCAGGACGTTTGACTCTCAGACATGTAATGAGATTATATATGAAAAGGCAGTTCTTGATCAACATTTATCTAATGCCATTAACAATAAAATAAAGATAGTTAAATACTACAACCAATTATTACAAAAAGATGCTAGCATGTCTTACGAAATCATTGACCTGCAATCGCAATCCATGTCAGACAGTCTCCTTTTTTAATTTTAAAGAATGTGCGACCTCTTAAGAGACACCATCAGAGAACTGTTCCCAGAAAGTGCTTGACTTTTGTACGGAAAAACGTACGGAATTCTCAATGCACTCCCACTATTAAACTCGACCGTGCCAGAGGATTAGCAGATATGTTCCGCCCATAAAGGCAAGTAGTCGTGAAACAACTATCACCAGGACTAGGTTGTAATGAAACAAAAAGTCAATGTCATATTAAAGCCTTCTAACTTTGGTGAAGCCAATCAATACCCCAAACCCATACAGGAAAGATGCCGGAAGTAAATTTTGATCAAGGCCAAGAATGCAGGTAAGCGAGCCGTGCTTACGTATGATATACTTTATATAAACAATGTGTAAAGGTAGACGCCATCCCGGAAACGGAACCCATGAGCAGAAACTTTCGCTGATCATTTGAACTCTGTATCGCGGAACGTACAGGGTTTGAAATCTAAATTAGACGATTGTGACTATTTAAAGTTTGTGTCTGATTATGATATTTTGCTTTTCACTGTATGTTGACACTCAAAATGTTCTAATATAGATGGGTATACATATTTGAGCTGGCCGCGTCCTAAATTTAACCGGTAGGCTAGGAGGAGGAATAGCGATGTTGTAACTATGTATTTTAATGATAAATTGTTAAATTGTATGGAGCTTGTTAGTTTCAATAATACGGGTTCATATTTGGTTTAAATTTAAAAAAAAATACATACCAAAAATGATGCTTATTTCTGCACGTGTATTATTCCACCAGAAGAACCCATTATATATTAAGAAACAATTCCAAGTTATTTGAATATGATAGGTAATTTAGTTCAAAATAAATAAGTGAAGTTGATCTATGAAAAGGAACACAATTCCTGATTATTGTAATAATCTAGTGGATATCTTTATAAATTTTTTAAAGCAAATGATTTTCTTAGTCCTTATTTATGTCCTTTTATCATGACTATTGTTACGGAAGCGTTGTTCCTATTCATAAAAAGGGGGATATATTAAACCTTTCTAATTATATAGGTATAACTATAGTTTACGTAATAGCTACACTGTTTTCTCTAAATACACTAAATGATTGGTACGAAACCTGTTATGTTTTAAATAATAGTCAATTTGGTTTTTGAGACAAGCGTTCCACCACTGATGCAGTTTTTATCTAACACTCTGTTATTCATAATATTTTATTTAGGAATTCTTATTTTTTTTGTATATTTATCTATAACGAGAAAGTATTTGACACCATTCTAAGAGACGCACTATGGTTCAAATTAATTCAGTCTGGTGTCAGCTGCAACATGTTAACCATGATCAAGTATATATATAATAAGTCTAGGCCTGTAAAACTTTTTTCAACGTCACGATTGGATTTAATCAAGGAGGAACCTTTATCTCCTATATTGTTCATGTTATGTAATAATTATATTGTCAATATTATTGATTTTAATCTATTAGCTGATGATGATCTTAATAAGCTTACAAACTATTCTATACATTTTGCTAATGGTATTGTATTATTTCCCACTGATGATCAAAGTCTAATTTTACAGATGGATAAACTTTACCATAATTCTTACACATGGCAGTTAAAAATATTAGTAAAAGTATGTATCTTGAAAAAAGAAACTAAAAATATAATTTTTAATTTTTAATCAACGGAGAGAAAATTGAAATTGCTGACCATTTTACGTTTTTAGGTATTACATTTATTTACAATGTTTATTAAGCATATTCTGTCAAAATGTTGTGTGAGCAAACCCTATAAATATATCACAGTTTATTATCTGTATTTAACAGAGTATCGCTCAATATTCAAACAATTATGTTACTTTTAGACTCTACGGTCGTACCAATTTTAGTGTATGGATCGGAGATCTGGGGTATCTATAACTATACAGAAGTTGATAAATTCTGCAAATAGATACTTGGTGCACATAAACAAACATCTAATTTGGCTATTCCAGGTGAACTAGGAAGGTATCCATTATCTGTAATTGCTAAAGAGAGGGCATTTAAATGCTTTTGCAAATAAAGAATGATGACTCACCTGTATATATAATGTATGTTGATATTCTTAACAATGTGGTTATTGTTGGGCTAACCGTATATGTAATATTATTGATAGCCAAGGGTTTTTAAATGTGATAAACGATTTCAACAGTAATACCAATCATTTACTTTTATTTAAAAAGCGTGTACGGGATCAGTTCATACAAATATGTAACACTGTTGAAAATAATTGTCCCAAACTATGTAAAAATCAAAAAAGATTTCTGTTATGAGAAGTATTCAAATAAAACTAACAATGCTAGTTTAAGAAACTTATTTTCCCGCTTGAGATTAAATTCACATACACTTGAAATAAAGACTGGTAGATATAATGGAATTGATCGTTCAAATCGATTTCGTAAATTATGTACTCAAAATGTAGTCGATACAGAATATCACTTCTTATTTTGTTGTATCAAGTATACTGATATTCGCAATAAACACTTAAGCCATCAAGCGTGGCTCTCATTTTAATGGCTTCCAATAATAAAGCTTTGTTGTATACAGTATCCTTCGTGCGTGCGTGCGTGTATATGTATGTATATATGTACGTATGTATGACGTGAGCATTTGATAGTTTGTTTATCTTCGAATCAGTTAGTTTTAATTATAACTGCTATAATGACATCGTGCTCTTAACGAAGGAAATGAGTTATCAATACTCCGTTACATAACTAAACTACGGCTGTCATCTTGTTTTGCAGGTTGCAAAAGTATGCTCTAAACTAGATGTCTTGATCCTAAACAACATCGACCGTGTTCTGATGTATCAGATAGCTACCACGTATGTTATTGTACCGACGGTACAGGTAAGGCTGCGTACCGCGCTGGTGGTAGGTGAAACGATTTTCATAAAAATATACAATTGGAAAATATACACTTTTTATTTTTACTTAAGTGTTCCTATTTGTTTTTATTCTGCAATGTATATTTTCTTTATATTTCGTAGACATTTGATAAAACACTCAAATGAATTCGATCTGAAATTTCTAAACAGGGTGTCTGATTATGTATCATATAATAATTTATTGTTATTTTTAATAAATCGAACTGTGAATGACTCCTACATGTGAAATCACCACAAGCCTTTAAAATGTAAATGAATTGATATATATTTGATATGTTTTTTTTGTTTTCAGGTAAAGAAATAGGACCAAATGCAATTGAATACATTTCACTACTTGTTTCGTAAATAAACGTGTAAAACAGTAGTAAGACGAACAATAAAAGTACTTACATTGAGTTGGTGTGCTTTTGTTTTTATAGAAACATTCATAACAATACACACCAAGTGATCATGAGTTTGCACTTGACAATACAGCTACTTTCAGTTGCATACAGTTAAATCGCATATATACGATTTTAAAAAAACTGTTTGTAGCCGTTATGATACTATATGCCAGAGGAATGCTAATAAAAATTGGGCAACAAATTCAAAAACAACATTGACCAATAATACAGTTTTAATTTACATTTTAATATAAACACCTATCTAAAAATATTTTCCTCAGACGGTTTGAACTTTAGTTTCGTAAAATGTGTATAAGTTATGGTCCTTATCAAATTTCGAGAAGTATAATATTTCAATTGAATATATTGTATTGCCAGATATATACACTTATACATACTACAAGCATTTAAGGAACATTGAAATGAATAAATAAATATATATCAAATATGTAACACACAATACCTTATAATTCATACGAAATATATTATATACGATGCCTGCTAATTTATTATGTATTTTATATAATTTAACTGTTAATTTATTAGATATATATATTACATTCGATGCCTGCTCATTTATGATATATGTTGAATACTTTTATATACTTTGCCAACTAAGCAATACGATACATATTATATACGATGCTTGCTAGTAAATGTGATATACATAATATACGATTACTAATAATTATGACCAGCAACATCTGCTTAATTATTATTCTTGCTTTCGAGCTTAATTGCGACGATCAGTCATTTTATGGTAATAGCCTTTAACTTATTTTGCAGTTATTCATGAATTTGCAAACATTATTTATAAAACGTTTTTCTCTGGCTGTTCGTAATTTTCAGTGGTCATGATCAATGAGTATGCTGTATCAGATGTTGCTATTATGCACCAGATGTTTGTTTTGGTCAACCAAGTAACAACATCTTCCGTTAAAACCGTATGATGCATTTGTTGGGTTTTAGTTTATGATTCTTGTTTTTGTCAAAGTTGATATTTTTTTTATAATAAAGGTTCATCTTTGCAAACCTAGTTGAACATTTTAAAGTGATGTGATCAGATATATTGAAAGTGTTGCCAATGAAACAATATATAAATGAAAATTCTTTGGATTGCAAATATATTGCCATTAATATTCCAAACACAATCCATATTACACGAATGCCATATTAAAACAGCTATCTTACAATGATTAAATACAGATTCCATTCTTTACAAATGCCGTAAATATTATGATTTTAGAGCTCCTTGAAAAATTATGTTTTGTACTAATATTTAAAAAAAACGTTTTTATTTTAGCGATATTACAAAACGTTCGTTTACATTACATTTCATGGTGTCGGTGATGTTTGAGTCCCGTTACAAAATTAAGCAATTATATAAGTCAATTATCAAACACTGTTTGCGACTGTTGCCTTGATTAAATCGCATCTGTTATTCTGCCATGCTCATGAATATAAGTAACATATCAGGTTTTATGATTTTCAATGGCTGTTCTACTTATATCTCTATTTCAATAAGATAAAGAGAAAATTTTACATCTTTTCCTTGAAATGAAATACAGACTTTCATGTTTGGGTTCCATATTTATTGATGAAGTGGCTCTCCAACGACCTATTCTTGAAAAAAACTATCAATTTAATTGTTCAGCAGGAAACGCAGGAATGGAAGGACACGTATACACATGTATAATGGCTAACACAAACACAATGTCACAGTAAAGCATTGCCTACGGCTAAGCACATCGATCATACATGTTACGGTTGCGATCTGTTTATCGAAGTAAATGCAAAGCACATGCAATATTACACAGTTGCACAAACACCATTATAACGCCTATATATTGCAAAATAGAGAAGGTGTAGCTCACTTAGCATTTGTGATCGTAATTGAACTTAAATCAAAATACACGATAAAAGAGGATGATTAAATGCCGATTCCTACTTTTGCTTATGTTGTGTGTAACATTTGATATGCTTGAAATAACAGAAGGTAAGATTATTATTTTCATTATATACCACCTGCATCAATTCAACGTAATTTCAACCGCTTTAATGAATACTTTATTATGCAGTCATCGTTTATTCATGTCGATGTATTTGATCTTTGTAACATTACAAAAATTATTCAGATGGCTTTCACGTGCTCAATAAAATGCTTATTTAATATTTCTCAATTCTGAAAAAAGTGAAATATTTGATTATAGTTCATACACTTTCTTAAGCAAAGCAATTCATTTCTTAGACACATACTTTAAGGCTATTCCAGGTGTTACCAAAAAAACAAGGTAATAAAAACTAAAAGCAGTCTTTTCTTGACTTGGATGTAACAGAATATATTTTATATCTATCAATAGGGTACATTACTTTATTGGGATCACAGATTGCTGTCATTATTTACTTTACTATTTAAACACTAATACAAGACACACCCATGTTGTTGTGCTTTGCTGAAACGATAATGTTTTGTTCTTTATATATTGTTCCTAGAAAATGGACTGTGATAGGTAGGAAATGTGATCAGTTCTTTTTTATTACTATATACGTGGAAAATATCAATAACACACTACCCACAATATGTCAAAGAGTATAGTAGTGGTTGTACAAGACGTTTCTTTTTTATGAAAAGAATGTTATCAGTAAAACCAAATTGAAGTATTCATCGAAAGAAAAAAATACTATCAAAGTACTAAGCTTACTGAAAATGGGGTTGCATTTTTATGAACAAAAAATA
Source organism: Panopea generosa (assembly GCA_029582155.1). Taxonomy (NCBI): domain Eukaryota; kingdom Metazoa; phylum Mollusca; class Bivalvia; order Adapedonta; family Hiatellidae; genus Panopea; species Panopea generosa. The sequence goes on along the minus strand of CM055911.1, from coordinate 14,581,169 downwards.
GGATAAAATTGAGCACAATATTTTCTTAATACATTTTATTATATGTAAAAGATATGTTTCATATTGATATGGCACAACATTGCGTTTTTTCCGTACCACATCTAGATTAAAAAGCTCAATATCTAAAATCTAATCTTTGGCACATAACTTATATGTAGTTAGAATAAACTTCTTACTTAGATATTTTAAAAAGCGTAACCAGAAACATATATATGTTATCGGCATTATGACGATTACATTTTTTATTTGTAAAAATTCAGTATATGTACCGTAAATTTAACATTAAATTTTCGATTCGAAATTGTTTTATTTCAAATATGTGGTCAGATTTTATAATTACCGTTTAAAACGTGTTAAAATGAGAGGTAGTACAAAAATACATATCGTGCATATCACAGAAAAATAATACAGCCAAACGTCTGATATGGAGGGTACAAAACTTGCCATCAATTATTACAAATATGCAATTATATAACATATTACAGAATAATACTGGTATGGATAAGTTGTGAATGTTGAGATAGTGAAAACATATACTAAAACACAATTGTATTTATGATTTTCCAAAAGCTTTAAAAATCAAAACAACTTTGAGGCAACGCCACGCATTTGAAGATTATAATATAGATATTATATGAAAATAAGATGTCGTCGATGAGTTGGGAAGTAAACAAAACATGAAGTTTTTCTTGGATCTTGCCAAAATACCAATGGAAACTTATAAAATGGTGCAGATTGTACTAAGAAACAGTTCTGTGAAACGTGACCTAGTGTTTATGTGGCGTAATACGTTTGCGAGCTTTATTGGATGACCATAAGGGGAGAGGTCAAAAGTCGAAAATTAACTGTGACGTGGTGGCGTATGTTAAAGATGCACCTGATAACGATTGGCAGTTAAGACATTATATTCTATGACCGATGTTATTGTTATTCATACAAATCTATCGTAATATTTGAAGATGTCCAAGGTACACGCACTGTAGGTCACCCTGCTTTTGACAGAAAACGAAAAAAGCGACGTGTGAAGGATTGTAAAACGTTTTTTTAAGTTATGCAAAGACAACATTGGTGAGTTCCTAGACTGGTAAATAACGTCGGATAAAAAAGTTTATTGGGTTTTAATGGATCCCGAAACGGAAAACCTGTCGGAGCTATGAAAACGTTCAAGTTTACCTCCACCAGTAAAAGCACGAATAAATAGGTGTGGAGCAAAATACATGTTTATTCCTGTTAATACCTTGCGCTATTTAATTATGATTCTATCAAAGTAATTAAGTCGCAATGGAAGGGCTGTCGATTTTTGTCACTGTCAGAACTTCGTCTGCTACATGAGGTGTTAGCGCACAGTACGACCAGGACAGTTATAGATACATATTCGACAAGTGAGAAAAACGGCATCATAATGCGTGGCATTCCGTGGAGAATGATTTGAAGTAAAAGAACAGTGTTTTGCTGTTACGAATGTCGTTAAATGTATCTACTGTGTGTACATTTCTATTGCATGAAATAAAATATTTCTTAGAGAAAAAGTCAAATTTATTTTTTGAACGCTGCCCGTTTATCTTTTATAGATAAGCCATAAATTTAAATTATATCAGATAAGAAAAAATAAGTACACTAAAGAAAAAACAACAAACAAAAAACAACAACTAACACCTCAACCCCGAAAAAATATAAAACAAAAAATAACTACAAACACACAAACAAACAACAAAACAACTACAACGCATACGCATTTTATTTGATCTACCTAGACTATATTATATATATAGATATAATAAGTGACCTTTATTAAATTCAATTTACTATATGATATATATTATATAAAATGACTGTAAAATAAAATGAAGCGAAATGTAAGCGATGTCTCACAATAATTAAAGACCATCAGTAACATATGCTTAATAATTACGCCTGGCTTTTGGGCTAAGTGTGCCGATCAGTCAATCTACGACCATAGGCCATTCATTTTCGCAATTAAAAAACATATACTATGAAATGATGTGAGCAGGTTGTGTACAAACGTGTCTGGAAGGTGAAGAACGCCCTTGTCACTTCTACCAAAACACCAGTAAATGTATATGTTGATTAAACTATATTCAAATTACAAATATATTAAAAGGCAACAATGAATAAACATGTTTTTTTCTTTGTTATATGCTGTATTACAATAGATCTTATAGGAAGAATAGAAGGTAGGGTTATCTTGTTTATTCACAACATATATAAACTTTTTAGCAAGTTTAGCAAGGTGTAAGAGTATTTTTTTAATGTTCAATAAAACGTAACTCAATTAATAACCGCAATTCGATTAAATTTTATGTATCATGCATTTGTGCTCCTTAATCTCTTTTCTGCTTACAAAACGTTTAAAATCTAATTAAGTTTAACACGCTCAGTGATATATCTTTTAAAAATATTATATTGTTTTAATGTTATTATAATGATTATATTGATATGTATTTCTTAATTTATCATATATTATTTTTAAAAGATAATTTAACTTTTAAAAAGAAAAAAACATTTTCAGTAAACAGATATGACAATAAAGTATCCTAAACTGTTTTATGCATTCGACAAATATAACATACATAGATAACACAAAGAATAACGTGCAATGTTTATTTTGCATGTATCTAATGCCCTTTAGATCATTAAGTCGCAATAAAGAGATAGTTGAGTCGTTATTATGAGATATTTGATTACTAAGCCGTTAAAACGAGATAGAGGAATCGTATGAACGAGATAGTACACCGTAATTATGAAAGATTTTAGTACACAACTATGAGATAATATGACGTAACTACGAAATGAAAGTTAACGTTCAACTTGCACTTAAAGGCTTCTAGGTTATTGCATCATTTTTGTTATAAATGCTAATGTATACATTTTTATGACAGAAACCACTGAGTGTTAATATAAATAAAAGTAACATTATACTTCACGTAGTACCTGTTACTTTATTCGGCAGTTTACACACTATGACATGGAGGAAGTCAGAAATAATCAAATAATCGATCGTATATGAATGTACGTTTGATTTACTTAGATAGAATCAATGACATAGTCTTGTGTAGCTCACGTTGTGCTTGGCATATAACTTGGTATACGGCGTAGATATAGTGTTGGATATCCCAGGCACACATTGTATTAATATAACATTTATTTCGGTATAGCCTGCAGCTGCATGCCAAAATCTAGCTGTCCTGACCAGACGAAACATAAACCATGTCAAGGTAATTCCGATAACGATCAGAATGTGTGTTGTTGTACAGATGGCGCAGGTTGCACGACGAACCGTTACAAAGGAAGGTAAATATATTTGCCTGATGAATATGTGTTGTATAATACTACGAGGGTTATTCAAGAATTCCTGACAATAGGTCTATATCAAAGTAAACATGCTTCAACTTCGTATTGAGGCATCCAGCTTATTCTCCTGACATCAGTCTTGTAGCTACGACTTATTCCCGAAACTAAAAGAACCTATGCGAGAACCAAGATTTAGTCTAGCAGCTTGAACGGCGGGGTTGCTCGGAAGATGGAAGTCGATTATATCATACGGCGAATGTTATATTGAAGTATTTGAGGTAAAATATTTAGCTATTCAATTTTTAAAATTGAGGAAACGGTTATTGCCAGAAATTCTTGAAAGACCCTCGTATCAGGCAATGACACATTTCATTTATTCTATAATAATTTCTTTATGTTTTAAATTTCCGGAATTTTATTTAGATGTTTTACTACTTTCTTAGCCAATAAAATCGGTCAATGTTTTCAAAATTGAACGTTTCATTTCAAATACACACTTTCATTTGTCATTGAATGAAAAATAGAACGTTTTACTTAGGACCGACTGGAAACTTCTGAAGCTGCACAGACGAATGCTACAATTTTATTTAACCACGGTGACGTATCCACGTGACCTAATGTTAAAAATCAAAGGAAAAGTGCTCTTTTCTGGTAACAGTTTTGCAGATTACTTTTTAAAAATTGACATATCATGAAACATCAGAAAAATAATGACGAACGCCGTCTCTGTATAAAGATGAACCATCGGTGCTATTAAATGGATATGCGCAACTCATTTTTTTTTAAAAATGCAATTTATTTTACTTCGAATATGATTCTCATTTGTCAAAAAAGGCGATGGTCAATATTAATAATGACTCGTCTAATTTTATGACATTTTTAATACCTCCTGTTGTGTAGTTTTAAATTGATTGAGTATTTCAAATTTGGCTTTCATTTTGTGAATATGATGGTTAATTTTGACCAATGAGAATCGGCTTATTATTCAGCGCAATTATCGGAATATCTCGGATATAGTGATGTAAAAAACCGCATCAAGCGTGATGGGGTATGCTGCCAAAAATTACGAAAGTTAAAAAAAATGTGGAACAAGTTTATTTTATTTGATGACACGGGTACATCAATGTATTGTATTGTTCATGCTTGCTACATATAATGTATTCATGATCGATATGTATCAAAATCGACGTGGAAATCGGTTGAATAGAAAAACAAATAGTTCTATGAAAAGTGTGTGTGGAAATTATCAGATGTGGAGATTCCTCCCTTGTGTTATTATATATATATATGAACTTCAAATATTTTTCGGAACAAACCCCTGTGACCGGTAGCAGGCACACTTTTCTTTCCATTTTAACACCATTCGAGAGTATCACGTCACGTCGATTCGCTGTCGCGTGCAACTACTAAATTATCACATTGCTCAAGTCACGTCTATTTCTAATAATTATTATCAAACAAACAGTATTAACGTGCACGCACTCGTGTTTGTGTTTGTCAATTATATTCGTTTCTTTCATGGGCTTAATTCTATGAATAAAAACTATGAAACAAGACAAAGACTGGTACCCAGGAATGAGACCGAAGATCAACATCTAAGCCGGTTAGAAGTTATATGGAATTTTCTACGCTAGTAGAATACCATGTAACTTCTAACCTATACAAATAATTACATTTTCGAACATTTACTGAATTATTAAAACGCCAACATACATGTATAGTTAACGTTAATGTTTTATTCAATATATAGTATTTGAAGGGCATGGCATACATACTTTGTTATTTTATGGTTCGAATATGTTTTTGTCTTTGCAGATGAAGAAAATGCGATCGTATGCAAATACAGAAGTACATGTACTTGTTCTGTTAGTATATATACATGTACAGCAATAAAACAAATAAAAACGTAATATGGCATCGAGTAGTTTTGTAGTTTTAGAAACTAAGAACATTTACGTCCACACAGCTAAATAAGACAGCTAAATAAGACCCCCTACATATACATACTCAACATTTGAAGATAATCGTTATAAACACTAATGCATGCAAACACGCACGCACGCACACAAAACAAAGCTAGGTTTACTTTCCAGAGACAGTCACACTGTGTCCATCCTGTACACATGAGCCACATTATATGCTTTCCTGTACGAAAACTTCCAGGTGGAATTCACCCGGAATCCAGGCCGACAAAAGAATGATTTTCCAGGCGGACTAAATGTCCAGGCAACTATAAATAAGTTGAAACGGACTTCTATTTTTAGTAACATTTATATAGTAAAATCGATAAAATATTTAAATTAGTCCGGGTCATGTGACCATGTCCAGGCGGAATATTTTTTTTTAGAATTCCGCCCGGACATGGTCACATGACCCGGACTAATTTAGATTAAATTAAATAACCTGGCGAAAAAAAATCCAGGCGGATTACAATATCAGCGTCCCACGTTGGTTGAAGTTTTGTGTGCAAGTCCCAATCTCAATGACCATTGCATGTATTGACTTGAAATAACACAACACTTCCCAGTCATCAAACATACTATGATAACTAAGTACGATAACTCTTTGATTAATATAATGCAAATTATTGCAACTGTTTGACTTGCAAGTACCATCTTGTCCATATTTCATCATACACTCAATCTATTTGATTTGATTTAAACTTAATGCAAGACTTCTCAGTCATAAAACATACTACAATGAACAAATAAGATTACTCTTGCATGAATAAAATTATTATTTGACATATTAAAATTTTACGCACAAGTACCATCAATTGGATCTCACAACCCTTGAATTGACAGTCAGACACATTATAGACTTAACATGAATAAATCCCAAGGTGCGATTCATTTTACAAAGGGGGCATTTATTTGGGACCGAGATATCCAAATTTAACCATTTTATAAAGTACATATATTTATGTAAAAATACCATAAAACAAACAGCTGATGCTTTAGATGTTTCAACCTTACTTGAAATCAATACCTGTATATTTCGATTAAAGACTAGCTTCCAGATTGTTGAAGCGTTTTCCCCATAAAAAAGGAGGAGTCGATCTGATTTTTAATTTCACAAAATTTTGTTTTTCATTTTTTTTTATTTCCATAGTACATTCACATAAAATTTATTATTACATACATAATGCAATTTACAATATACATTTGTTTATGAACTTAATATCAGAAATAAAGTTAAGGATTTTGACAGAATAGGTCAGAGAGAAAAGAAAAAAGAAAGTGAAGAAGAAGATTTTGTTTTTAGAAAGAAAGGTAAATTACTCCACACTGTCACTTTATTGATTAACATTTTATTATTAAAAAAGTTTATTCCATTTGTTTTCATGTTGTGTAATTTTGTCTTTTGTCAGTGCAATTAATCTTTCAAGGTTTTCATGGTATTTTAAATATTTAATTTCACAAAATATGATATTATACTACATGTATATAGTATTAGAAAACAAACATATAGTGCTGTAGAAATTTTGGGCTGTTTTAAATATTAATTTCTATTAATTTACATAATTTGATTTGGTCAATATTTAAGTCCATTATCTTATTACAACATGATATGCTTCTGTGTTGTAACTGGTTAACACCTCTACACTTTTGTAAAAATTCTGGGTTCGAATCCCAGAACAACATGCAAAGAGATGGCTGAAAAAAGAAATGTCTGTTTTATTTTTTAATGAAATTATTCTCTTTTAAATATGTATATTTTTTATAATGTTTGCTGCTGCATTTTCTTTCTGACTGCCTTACATTCGAAAAGTAGATTTTCCGTGGACTGAAGTTTATAATCATATATGGTCTATTTCTTTTTGTATATTTTGTTGGTGTTGTTTAGTATTACAACCAGATTGTAGAAGGGTCTTGACAAAAACTGAAGGGAACCTATGTCCAGATTGTATATTTGGATGACTCAGCTGCTAATTTGGGAACTTAAGTAAATGTGTTGGTTTATGTATGCAGTCATGCACAATGCTGGTACATGGGAGATGGAGGTTCAACTTACTGCCATGTCCACAGACTTCTCTTAAATTTTAGTTTAGTCCTGTGTCCTAGACGTTTCCAACGTTTGTCCAGAAATATACATTTGGTTAAGTCATAATTTAACATTTAAACTGTAAGAACTCTATTTATGCTTGAATACAGTATGAATGTCTGGTGTTTATAATTATACAAATGGTTTCCTCTGTGGCAGAGTTGTCCATAGTGTTGTTGTAAAATAACCATTTACTTCTCACTGCCGAAGTTGCCGGATCAATCCCCGATCCGGTAGTCTAAAAACATTTTGGGAGAAATTTAAGGTTACTTACAAAAGGACGGTGGCTGTACTGAGACTGGTTCATTTGTTTTCTAGGTCTGTTTTGAAATTGTTTTGAAACCCCAGTTAAAATACATACTGGCTATCTGCACAGTGTAAACTATAGTATAGACATGTATTATGTTTATGTAATAAGGCAAGAAAAATATGCAGCCATTGCAGACTTGAGCTCGAGACCTTTCACTTACAGGTCAAGTGCTCTGCAAACTGAGCTAACCAGACCGTTGACATATGTTTCTCTCCTAACAGTGTAGGTATACACTGTGGCATTTATATTGTGCAGGAAACATTTATAACCGAAGAAAAACCCACGTCAAAACGTATTTTGTGACCATCATCCATTTATGTAGCTTGATTAAATAAGGCGTGAATGAACAGCTTCTTTACTATTTGGATATCCTTTCTACTGTCCATAACTCGGGACACACAAAATAAAAAAGCTTTAAAAGGCTCCTAGAGATGTGCAATATGTCGCACTACCATTTAATATGCTAATAACGTTTGCTTTTGTTTTGCAAACCAAAAAATTAGGAATATAGTTCCTTGAATAAAGTTTCAATCATATAATAAGTGATTTATTTATGATAAACATATTACATATTAAATATATAATGGAAACATCTGCAATGTTATCCTAAACATATAATACATGTACTATAAAGTTTATTTAGTATGTGTTTGTTTACTATACTTATAAAATTGAAGTTCGACCCCAAGAGAGGCAATGCCTTAGTTCATATTATATATATAAGGATTCATGACTACTCTCATGCTATATAAAGGACATATTTATATTCCCGTTGGATCATTTTAATTATATATATTTAATTTCATTAAGGGAGATAGTTAAATTCACAACAGCGGATTTTACAAAAAATATATCCCTTTATTATATTGCAAATATTTTGCTATTAGTATTTTAAACATATTTTTTTTCACAACTGGGTGGTGAAATGGTCGTTTTATAAAATGTCACAAAAGAAATGTTAAATAAAGAGTCGTATTATACAAAAGCCACTATAGAGTTGTGAAATAATGAGGTCGTTTTATACAAATGTCATAATAGAGTTATGAAACAAAGAGGTTACTTTTTGATACTTACTTAAGAAATATGAAAAAAATATTGCCAGTTCATATTACACGATTTCCATATTAAAACAGTTATTTAACAATGATAAAATACAAGTATGATTCTGAGCAAATGCCATAATTATTATGAGTTTCTTCAAAAAATGTGTTTTGTGCTAATATTTCAAAAAGGGTTATATTAGCAATATCACAAAGCGTTCTTTGGCGGTGAATATGTATGGGTCCCGTTACAAAATTAAGCAATTATATGAGTCAATTAACAAAAAATGTTAACGACTGTTGCCTTTATTAAATCGCATCTGTTATTCCGCCATTCTCATGAATATACGAAACATGTCAGGTTTTCAAGGGGCTTTCGTGCTAATATATCTATTTAAAAAACGATTGAGATAAAATTTCACATATTTTCCACGAATCGAAATACAGTTTTTTCATGTTGGGGTTCCATATATCTTGATGAAATGACTCTCCAACGACCTCTTCTTGACAAATACTATAAATGTGATTGTTCAGCGGGAGCCGTAGGAATGGAAGGACACAGGAACCACAACATCACAAATACAATTTATAACATACGAATATCAACTAATTAGTTTATCATGTATAATAGCTAGCACAAACACAATCTTACAATTAAGCATTGCTTTCGGCTAAGCACATCGAACATGCATTTTACGGTTGTGATCTGTTCATCAAAGTAACTAAACATATGCAATACTATGCAGTTGCACACATGTCATTATATCGTCTATAAATTGCAAAATAGGGAAGATATAGCTTACGTAACCTTTATGAACTTATATGAAAATCTCTATCAAAATACACGATAAAGAGGATGATTAAGTGCCCATTTCTACTCGTGCTTATGTTGTGTGTAACATTTGATATGCTTGAACAGAAGGTAAGATAACTATTTTCATTTTGTACAAATGTAACACTTGATAAAGTCAACGTACTTTCAGCCGCCTTAATGCATTACTTTATTATGCAGTCATCCTGTATTCATGTCGTTGTATTTGATCTTTGTTGCATTACACAAATTATCCAGATGGTTTTCACATGATCAGTGATTTGCTTATTTATTATTTCTCAGTTCTGAAAACGTGAAAATGTTGATAATAGTTTATACACTTTATATAAGCAATTCATTTCTAAGAAACACACTTAAAAGCTATTCTAGATATAACCAAACAAAAATGAAATAAAAACCAGAAACTGTCTTTTCGCGACTAAGATATAACATGTAAATTGGGTACATAACATAATTTTGTTTGGATCAAAGATTACTGTCATAATTTACTACACCATAATTTTACAAGCATAAACTAATACAATATACCGCCATGTTGTAATGGTTTGCTGAAATGATAATGTTTAATTCTATATATATACTTTCTAGAAAATGGACTGTGACAGGAGGAAAATGTTGTCAGTTTTTTATAACTATTTGCACATGATACGATTGTAGTTCCGTTTGCTTCTTAAAATCAAAAATATTAACAAAAACATAACAAACTACTCAAAATAAAAATACATAATTAAAATATATAAATATTAATCAAAAAAAGTATGAATCAATTAAAAGACACAACAAGAGCAACAGCAATGATTGCCATTATCTAAAAATGCAACAACTGAACGTGGAAACATCAATAACACACTACTCACAATATGCCAAAGAGTAAAGTAGTTGATGTACAAGACGTTGCTTTTTTATGATAAGAATGCTATCAGTAAAACCAAACAAAAGGATTTTTCGAAAGAAAAGAACACAACTATCAAAGTACTAAACCTACTAAAAGTGAGATTGCGTTCGCATGACTAAGAATGAGATCATGTAACACGACTGTTATATGGTATTTCTGATAACATTAGCTATTGAACTTGTAATAGACATGAACGAAACGTCTCAGATTTTTGCAATAACACTTCTATTATTCAGTAACTTTTATAAAAAACATTCATCATAAGATGATAAGAAAAAACATAATAAAGCAAATAATATTTAATTTAAGCACATTCAACTGATAAATGATTTAGTAATTATATTAAAAATAATGTCTGCTTGTAAATTAACAATTGTTCATTGCTACAAAATATGTGTATATTTAACCTAACAGATAAATATATACACTTGTATAAAGTCACGTATTTATTCAGGGCTAATAATCAGCAGTTATTAATATTACTAAACTAATAGTTAATCACATGAATACGTGTACCCAACAACCTAATAACCGCTCATAATCCCCACACACACATATATACACACAAAAGTAGTTTTGCATAATCAGTACACTCAACGTCTCACATACCAATTAATTTTGTACTGTTCTACATATAGAGACATGCACTTCTGGAACACTGGATACATTACCAATGGTTCTAAACGTGCCTTATTCCCATAGATAGTCCTCTGTTGGTCCAAATATGCGGGAAAAAAACATGGGGTTGACCAGGTTGCTTTTTCACAATTTCGATGGTTTGATGGCATCCCTTCATTTTTGACAATTCTGCCCATTTGTTGCAGTGTACCACTACGCATCTTTAAACTGTTATAGCATATATCAAACAGTTCCCAGGGTCACCCAAACTTTGCAGAAATCATGAAAATGTTCCAGTGTTCCAATATGCACAAAGAAATATGACATTTTATGCATTTTTTAAAAAATGCCCAACCGCTTTACACAGCTCTAATTTCTTGGGCGTAATAATCTTGCTACCGTCATGTAAGGGAGGTAATTGTTCAGTGAGACCTTGAAGAGTAGAAATTGTCATGACATGTGACTGAAACTTTTGTCGAACAAACCTTTACCATTTCTAAATATAAAAATATGCCTTTTGAATTCATCGCGCAACTGTTTTCGAATTCATGCACCAAAATAAGATGGCGGTCACACATGCATAAATCAGTTTCAGATGCCTCAAAAACAGGAAAAACTGCCAAAAATTTTTAGCCATTGTTACTTAATAAAAATAATTCTAGAAAAAGAAATACTTCCTTGAAATGTCCTTGTATTGCCTCCTATAGTGTATCTATCTGACTGCATATTAATTTCATTGTATATGCAACATTACATAACTTAAGTGTCAAAATACATGACCATATATGGATAAATAGTTGTTTTTGCTTCAAATAATGCTCTGTTTTATTGCAAAACTATATATTTGACTTTTTTATATCTATAACAAACAAATATTAATGTTTGAAGGTGCCCAGCAACAATTTGCATGTCACTGACACTAACCATGCCCCCTTTTTCAATACATGAATGAATAACATACTTTTGTACATGCATTAGATTCATTATCAACTATGAATATATCCCTTACCAATTGAGGTATCTATTAGGCATATATTAAATTCCAATACTTTTTTGTTTATTTTATCAATAAAAATAGCAAATGAAAGTAAAGTGTGCATGAAAGTCACTTTAAAGCAAGAAAATGAAACGATGAATGAAAATGAGACAAAATATGGATACAGCATATTTGGCTGGACCGATAAGCTCATTGCAAAAAGACGGTTTGCTAAAGTGCATCTCTTTACGACAAATTAGTTTGAAATAAATATATCAAAGAATATCGCGATAAGAAATACTTGTCGCGAGATGACTCGTTACTTTACAGATTTTCCAAAACTGGCATAAAAAAATGGGCAGCTAAAATAGAGTTGTTGCAATAATTATATGAAAATTAGAAATTGTCATATTGGAGAATGCTATACTGTTGAATGTGGAGAAAAATATTGTACACATTCAATAACAGACAGTGAAAAAACATCATCTTCAATGAGAAAAATCTATATTCTATAGCAAGCATCATGTATTTTTATTTGAAAAAAAAGTAAGAAGAACAACCAAACGAAATCAGATGATGGTACAAAAGTTTCAAGCACAGGTTAACTAAACGCTGAGAAATTATTACGCGAATCTGTTTCACGTCATTTCAAAGATGTCGCATTTTACCATTTACCTGAATGTGCCGTAAAACACCATTCATTCATTCATTAACATTTTTGCCATTTCTTACTGAAAAGATAGATATTTATAATATTTTGGGGCAACGAAAGTAAATATACTTTACTACTGCTTCTGCTGTTAATACTACACTACTACTTCTACTGCTGCTGTTGCTGCTGCTGCTGCTGCTGCTGCTGTTAATACTACTACTTCTACTACTACTGCTGCTGCTGCTGTAAATACTACTACTACTACTTAAACTACTGCTGCTGCTGTTTATACTATTTCTAGTACTACTACTTCTACTGCTGCTGCTGCTACTGCTACTGCTGTTAATACTACTAGTTCTACTACTGATGCTGCATCCGTTAATACTACTACTACTACTACTATTTCTGCTGCAGCTGTTGTTACTACTACTATTACTACTAATGTTACTAATACTACTACATCTACAGCTGCTGCTGCTACTGCTGCTGCTACTATTACTGCTGATGCTGCTTCTGTGGTTAATACTACTACTATAACTACTAGTACTGCTATTGCTGCTACTGCTGCTGCTTCTGTTAATACTAGTACTACTACTACTAGTAATATTGCTGCTGCTGCTGTTGCTTCTGCTGTTAATACTACTTCTTCTAGAACTACTGCTGCCTCTTCTGCTGTTAGTACTACTACCACAACCTCTTCTTCCTCTGCCACTACCACTACCACTTCCACTACCGCTACTTCTATTACTTCTAACATCACCACCACCACTACTACTACTACCATCACCACCGTAACTATTACCACTACTACTCGTATTACCACCACCACTACTACCACCATAACCACGATCGTTACTACTTCTACTGCTATAACCCCTACCTACACCACCACTACTACTACTGCTGCTGCTGCTGCTGTTTATACTACTACTATTACTGCTACTGCTGCTTCTGCTTCTGCTGCTGTTAATACTACTACTACTACTAGTAGTACTCTGCTGCTGCTACTATTTATACTATTTCTGCTACTACTACTGCTACTGCTGCTGTTGCTGCTAATGTTACTGTTGCTATTGTTATTTCTGCCACTGTGTACACTACACGCACGCACAAATATAAATGCTTTTTTTGTGTTTGTTACTGTCACTTCTACTCCTAGTTTTAATGCACTTGTATGTACGCACATGCATTCACGCGCACGCTGCATATAGAATCGTTTAAACGCACGTACGCTTCACTCACACTGACGGACACACAAAAGCACTTACACAAACACAAAAGCTGGACCCATATACAAGCGCGTGCCCACATTCACTCACACACATACACACGCTCCTACTCTACTCATACATAAAAAATTGATCTATAAATAGAATCGTCCAACTGGATTGTTTACATTCCAATTGGACGATTCTATTTATAGAATCTTTAAATAAAATCTTCCAATTGGACCTTTTACCTTCCCATTGGAAACTTGTGTTTCCAATTAGTTTCCAATTGGAGTTGACCGCTTGGAAATCGTTGTTTCCCGTTTGAAACTTATGCCAATTGGAATATAAGAATTCCAATTGGACAGGATGTTTTTTTACTACTTTAATTCCATTTATCTCAGTATTTTACGAACTTTTTGAGCTGTAATTTTGAATTTAACTTAATAATGGTTATACTTGTCAAAAAGTATTAAGTTTATAACATTTATGTTCATAATGAAAAAAAAGTTTTTGGAAAATTTTTTTTCCAGAAATTCACTCTGTTGTGTTCTATAAAAATATAAAAAGAAAAAATACAATGTAAAATAGTGTAGCAGTGGTTGTATAAGACATTGCTTGTTAATATATGAATAATACCAATACTACCTTATAAAAAGATATATCGAAAGGACAGAACGTGAAACTATCAAAGTACTAAAGCTAATGAAACCGGGATTGCGTTTGTACGAGCAAATATTCAAACTCAAAGAAATTGTTCATTCTGCTTTCTATTCGGAGAATTTGAACACTCCTGCATTTGACTTATATTTTGTTTGTGTTGTTACGGAGTAAATGCATTTCTGGATGCCAGCTTCGTGTCGTTCTTAGATTGAACACCGGGTATAAAATGCAGCCTCAAATGCAGTGCAAATCTGCGAACATTATAGAGGAATAACGATTGATTATCAACAAGAAGTAAATACAATCACGCTCTGTCACATTCTGGCAGATATCGTCTGCATCAGAATCTGACATAATTTACATATCTGTATGGTGACATAATGCTTGTTTAGGCTTCACTAATTATCTATGCATGGAAAGTGTTTCACCAGGCTGCATTAACCTCTATATTTAACGACATAGTACAACCAATGGAAACCATACGGGCTGAATTTCCGGCCCAAATATTGACATATCAAATTAAGGAAATTTTTGTACTTAACTATTTTTTTAAAAAAATAAGAAAAACATAAACAATTTTTAAAAACGTGTTTACAGATTAAGAATAGGATCATAAATTATTTCTCTGCCCATATATACTGTGTTCAGATAAGCAAAGAATGTTCTGCAATATAGCATACTATTTTTTAAATATATATTTTTAAAAGTTTTAGAATTACAAGATGACATCATTATCGTTTACCAGTCTTGTTTCTAGTATTTAGTTTGTAATGGGCATTTGGACTGCTTCATGTCCCATCTTGTGACCTTTAATTCAGGTAAAAATTGTTAAGTAAAGTTTAATTGCCCCCGGAGTGGTATTCTGTAGTTTAAACTTAATTAGTCACGGTGGCAAACTCACGTGAACTTATGGTATGGAGTGTTGTGAAAACTAACGGAAAAAATGCCTTCTTCAGGAAACAGTTTTGACAATAACTTTTTTAATAGTTCATGTATACAAGAAACGATGACAATATCTCTGAGAACAGATCGGTGCTATCAAACGGACATGAAAAACTCGAATCATTTTGCGAAATGTGCAACTGTGTTTTTTGATTAGTTGAAAAATAAATGATAGGGAAGAGTGTGCAATTATATAGGTATTCTTATGGTCATTGTGGAAGCAATTGTATTATGTGTATACTATTAATAAGTGTCAGCACCTTTTCAGTTTTGTAGCTGTAAGGTTAAGAAGTACGTTGACTAACTATTTTCTTGTCTTATTTAACTAGAATGTTTTTTAATATATTGTATAGCCAAACACAAACAGTGTTGACTTGTCATCAACCTCACTAACATTATGATGGTGTTACCGATTTTCGATCACTTAAGAATCGCCGATTGATATTTCAATGCAAAACGGATTAATTTAATTAAAACATTATTAATTTATTGAACAGCATGAGGTTGTTTAATTATTTTTTCTAGTTTTATATTTAAAAGAAATGACTAATAAAAAAAAACAGATATAAACAAATATAGACGTGGTTGGAATTGATATTCTTAAACACACTATTTGTCAAGGTTTTAAGTAAACTGAAAAATAGATATAGAGGAAATAACTTTGTTCAAGTCTATATTATAAATTGACTTGTGTCAAAAGCATTATTTATTTACATTTTCTTTCAATCCAATGTACATGTGTAAATTGTTAATACTGATATTTGTGCAGAAAGTTGGAAACATGCGGCGTCTCGTCCATTACAGGGGAACACCTTTACCACCCTATCAGAACCAGCAACCCATTGACTTAAACTGAAATCTCCAACAGATGATTGTTGTTCCCAGAAAGTGCTTGACTTTTGTACGGAAAAACGTCCGGACTTCCCGATGCACCCCCACTATTAAACTCGACCGTGCACAGAGGATTGGCAGATATGATCCGCCCATAAAGGCAAGTAGTCGCGAAACAACTATCGCCAGGACTAGGTTGTAATGAAACAAAAAAGTCAATGTCATATTAAAGCCTTCTAACTTTGGTGTAGCCGATCAATACCCCAGGCCATAGAGGAAAGATGCCGGAAGTAAATTCCACTTCTGATCGAGGCTAAGAATGCAGTTAAGCGAGCCGTGCTTACGTATGATAAACTTTATATAAACAATGTGTAAAGGTCGACGCCATCCCGGAAACGAAATCCATGAGCAGAAACTGTCGCTGATCATTTGAACTCTGTATCGCGGAACGTACAGGGTTTGAACTTTAAATTAGACGAGTGTGACTTTTTAAAGTTTGTGTCTGATTACGATATTTTGCTTTTCACTGAATGTTGGCACTCAAAACGTTCTAATATAGATGGGTATGCATATTTGAGCTGGCTTCGTCCTAAATTTAACCGGTAAGCTAGGAAGAGGAATAGCGATGTTGTAACTGTGTATTTTAAGGATAAATTGTTACTTTTTATGGAGTTTGTTAGTTTCAATAATACGGGTTATATTTGGTTTAAATTGAAACAAATACATACCAAAAATGATGCCTACTTCTGCACGTGTATTATTCCACCAGAATAGTTCACTGTATATTAAGAAAAAAATCCAAGTTATTTGAATATGATAACTGGTAATTTAGTTTAAAAGAAATAACTTAATTTGTTCTATGAAAAAAACACAATTTCTGATTATTGTAATAATCTAGTGGATTTCTTTATAAAAGCAAATTATTTTCTTAGTCCTTATTTATGTCACATTTTTTTTATTAAATACACGATTCAGGTATTGATCACGACTATTGTTACGGAAGCGTTGTTCCTATTCATAAAAAGAGGGATATATTAAACCTTTCTAATTATATAGGTATAATCATAGTTTACGTAATAGCTACACTGTTTTCTCTAACTTTAAAAATACACTAAATAATTGGTACGAAACCTGCCATGTTTTAAATAATAGTCATTTTGTTTTTTTTAATCAACGGAGAGAAAATTGAAATTGTAACCATTTTACGTATTTAGGTATTACATTTATTTACAATTATTTACAATGTTCATTTAGCATATTCTGTCAAAACGTTGTGTTAACAAGCCCTATAAATATATCACAATTTATTATCTGTATTTGACAGAGTGTCGCTCAATATTTAAACAAAATTGTTACTTTTTTACTCTATGGTCGTACAAATTTTATTGTATGGTTCGGAGATCTGGGGTGTCTATAACTATAAAGAAGTTGACAAATTCTGCAAATATATACTTGGTGTACATAAACAAACCTCTAATTTGGCTATTCACGGTGAACTAGGAAGGTATCCATTATCTGTAATTGCTAAAGAGAGGGCATTTAAATGCTTTTGCAAATAAAGATGATGACTCACCTGTATATATTATGTATATTGATATTCTTAACAATATGGTTATTGTTGGGTTAACCGTATATGTAATATTATTGATACCCAAGGGTTTTTAAATGTGACAAACGATTTAAACAGTTATACGAATCATTCACATTTATTCAAAAGGCGTGTACGGTATCAGTTCATAAAAATATGGAACACTGTTAAAAATAATTGTCCCAAACTATGTGCAATTCAAAAAAGATTTCTGTTATGAGAATTATTTAAAAAAAAAATAACAATGCTAGTTTAAGAAACTTGTTTTCCCGCTTGTGATTAAGTTCACATACACTTGAAATAAAGACGGGAAGATAAAATGGAATCTATTGTTCAAATCGATTTCGTAAATTATGTACTCAAAATGTAGTCGATACAGAATATTACTTCTTATTTTGTTGTATCAAGTATATTGATATTCGCAATAAACACTTAAGCCAGCAAGCGTGGCCCTCACTAAATAATTTTAATGGCTTCCAAGAATAAAGCTTTGTTGTATACAGTCTCCATCGTGCTTGCATGCGTGCTTGTATATGTATGTATATAAGTACGTATGTATTACGTGAGCATTTGACCTCAGTTAATAGTTTGTTTATCTTCGAATCAGTTAGTTTTGATTATAACTGCTATAATGACATCGGGTTCTTAACGAAGGAAATGAGTTAACAATACTCCGTTACATAACTAAACTACAGTTGACATCTTGTTTTGCAGGTTGCAAAAATATGCTCTAAACTAGATGTCTTGATTCTAAACAACATCGACCGTGTTCTGATGTATCAGATAGCTACCACGTATGTTATTGTACCGATGGTACAGGTAAGGCTACGTAACCCGCTGGTGGTAGGTGAAACGATTTTCATAAACATATTATTATATACAATTGGAAAATAGACACTATTTACTTTTTACTTAAATGTTCCTATTTGTTTTTATTCTGCAATATATATTTTCTTTATATTTCCAAGACATTTAATAAATCACTAAAATGAATTCGATCTGAAATTTCAAAACAGGGTGTCTGATCATGTAGCATATTATAATTTATTGTTGTTTTTAATGAATCGAACTGTGAATGACTCCTACATGTGAAATCACCACAAACCTTTAAAATGTAAATTAATTGATTCATATTTGTTGCGTTTTTTGTTTTTTTTTGTTTTCAGGTAAAGAAATAGGACCAAATGCAAATGAAGATATTTCAATACTTGTTTTGTAAATAAACGTGTAAAACAGTAGTAGTAATACGAACAATAAAAGTACTTACAATGAGTTTTTGTGTTTTTGTTTTTATAGAAACATGCATATTATACACCATGTGATCATGAGTTTACCCTTGACAATACAGTTACTTTCAGTTGCATACAATTAAATCGCATATATACGATTTTTTAAAAAACTGTTGTAGTCGTTATAATTATTTATGCCAAAGGAATGCTAATAGAAAATGTTCAAAAACGACATTGACCCATTATACAGTTTTAATTAATTACATTTTTAGATATACCATAGATAACACATAGTAACTAAAAATATTTCTCTCCCCCAACCCCCTTCCACCCCCCCCCCCCCCCCCAAAAAAAAAAAAACCCTTCAAGTTTATATTTTCCAAAATTTGGTATATTCCTTAAAAGAGCTTAGTGATAAATTGAAGATTTAACCATGATCTTTTAATACCAAACTTAACTGTAAAAAGGCAGTTTTGAAAACCACTGGCGAACTGGACCATTCTTCGATTTTAAGTAATCGTCAATTTGAAAATAAAATGCATATATGTTGAAATCCTCTAAATCTGACAACTTACTTCAGATTATTTTCAAATTTTGTTTATTATCTGATCATTAGGCGAAATTATTACTCATTGATAAATACATGAAACAAATTGTTTGGTTTAAAGCAAAAATGCCTTTTAAGAAATCATAATGATCGACTTTTTATAAATAATTATATAAAGCCAAGTACCTGAACAAGGCTCAGTAAAAGCGCTTGAAGTTTCATTTTAGTAAGTTCCACAGACGGTTTGAACTTTGGTTTCGTAAAATGTGTAAAATATTTGAATTAAATATATTTTGTTGCCAGATATATACACATATACATACAATAAGCATTCAAGGAACATTGAAATGAATGAATAAATATATATCAAATATATATAACGCAATACCTTATAATTCATACGAAATATATTATATACGATGCATGCTAATTTATTATGTATTTTATATACTTTGACTGTTAATGTATTAGATATATATAATACATTCGATGCCTGCTCATTTATGATCTATGTTGAATACTTTTATATACTTTGCCAACTAAGTAATAAGATATATAATATAAACGATGCTTGCTAGTATATATGAAATACATATTATAAGATTACTAATAATTATTACCAGTAACATCTGCTTAATAATTATTCTTGCTTTCGAGCCTAATTGTGACGATCAGTCTTTTTATGATAATTGCCTTTATCTTATTTTACAGTTATTCAGGAATTTGCAAACATAAGTTATAAAACGTTCTTCTCTGGCTGTTCGTAATTTTCAGTGGTCATGATCAATGAGTCGCTGTATCAGTGGTTGCTATTATGCACCAGATGTTTGTTTTGGTCCACCAAGTAGCAACATCTTCTGTTAAAACTGTGATGCATTTGTCGGGTTTTAGATTATGATTCTTGTTTTTGTTGAAGCGGATATTATTTTTATATTAAATGTTTATCATTGCAAACCTAGTTGAACACTTTCAAAGTGACAAGATCAGATTTTTTGAAAGTGTTGTCAAGGAAACAATATATAAATGAAAATTCTTTGGTTTGCAAATATATTGCCATTAATAGTCCAAACACAGTCCATATTACACGAATGCCATATCAAAACAGCTATTTTACAATGATTAAATACAGATTTCATTCTTTACAAATGCCGTAATTATTATGATTTTAGATCTTCTTGAAAAAGTATGTTTTGTACTAACGTTTAAAAAAAAAACGGTATTATTTTAGCGATATTACAAAACGTTCGTTTACATTACATTTCATGGTGTCGGTGATGTATGAGTCCCGTTACAAAATTAAGCATATATAAGATAAATAACAAAAACTTTTTGCGACCGTTGCCTTGATTAAATCGCATCTGTTATTCCGCCATGCTCATGAATATAAGGAATGTGTCAATATTCATAATTTTCAATGGGCGTTCTGCTAATAGAAATGAAATACAGATTTTTCATGCTGGGGTTCCATATCTCTTGATGAAATGGCTGTCCAACGACCTGTTCTTGACAAAAACTATAAATATAACTGTTCAGCAGGAAACGCAGGTATTGAAGGACACGTATACACATGTATAGTAGCTAGCACAAACCATAATGTCACAATAAAGCATTGCTTTCGGCTAAGCACATCGATCATACATGTTACGGTTGCGATCTGTTCATCGAAGTAAATGCAAAGCACATGCAATATAATGTAGTTGTACAAACGTCATTATAACGCCTATAAATTGCAAAATAGAGAAGGTGTAGTTCACTTAGCATTTATGATCGTAGTTGAACTTCTATCAAAATACACGATAAAAGAGGATGATTAAGTGCCGATTTCTACTTTTGCTTATGTTGTGTGTAACATTTGATATGCTTGAAATAACAGAAGGTAAGCTTATTATTTTCGTTATATACCAATGAAACACCTGCATAAATTCAACTTAATTTCTACTGCTTTAATGTAATACTTTATTATACAGTCATTGTTTATTCATGTCAATGTATTTGATCTCTGTAACATTACAAACATTATTCAGAAGGCTTTTACGTGCTCAGTAAATGCTTATTTAATATTTATCAATTCTGAAAAAAGTGATATTTTTGATTATAGTTCATACACTTTCTTTAAAAAAGCAATTCATTTCTAAGACACATACTTTAAGGCTATTCCAGATGTTACCAAACAAAACAAGGAATAACAACTCAAAACACTCTTTTCTTGACTAGGATATAACAGAATATATTTTATATCTATAAATGGGGTACATTACTTTATTGGGATCATAGATTGCTGTCATTATTTACAATACTATGTTTTGTTCTATATATATTCTTCCTGGAAAATGGAGTATGATAGGTAGAAAATGTAACCAATGTTTTTTATATATGCATGGAATAATATACGATTTTAGTTTTGTTTTTTTCAATTCTTATAATGAAGAATATTGACAAAACTATTGCAAATATTAAGAAACGAATGATTACATAATTAAATTAGAGAAATAATAAATAAAATAATTATGAATCAATTAAATGACACACCAAGAGCAACAGCAATGATTGCAATTATCTAAAAATGCAACAACTGAACGTGAAAGTATTAATAACACACTACCCACAATACTCCAAAGAGTATAGTTGTGGTTATACAAGACGTTTCTTTTTTATGAGAAAAAATTGTTATGAGTAAAACCAAATAAAAGGATTCATCGAAAGAAAAAAATACTATCAAAGTACTAGGCTTACTGAAAATAGGGTTGCATTTGTATGAACAAAGAATAGGATACAATTGAGCACAAGTTTTTCTGAATTCATTTTATTATATGTAAAATATATGTTTCAAATTGATATGCGTTTTTTCCGTACCACATCCAAATTAAACAGCTAAACACATAAAATCTAATCCTTGACACATATCTGATATGTAGTTAAAATAAACTTCTTACTTAGATATTTTAAAAAGCGTAACCAGAAACGCATATATGTAATCGGCATCATGACGATTAATTATTTTTTTATGTAAGAATTGAGTATATGTACTGTAAATTTAACATTTACCTCCACCAGTAAAAGCACGAATAAACAGGTATGAAGCAAAATAAATTGTTATACCTGTTAATACCTTGCGCTATTTGGTTATGACGCTATCAAAGTAACTAAGCCGCAATGGAATGGCTGCCGATTCTCATCACTGTCAGAACTATGTTCTGCCATATGAGATGTTAACGCACAGTACGACCAGGACTGGTATACAGACATTTTCGACAAGTGAGAAAAACGGCATCATAATGCGTGGCATTCAGTGAAGAATAATTTAAGTAAAATACAGTGATTTGCTGCTACGAATGTCGTTTAATATATCTACTGTGTGAACCTTTCTATTGCATGAAATAAAATATTTCTTAGAGAAAAAGTCATATTCATTTTTTGTAGGCTTCCCGTATATATTTTTTAGGTAAGCCATAGATCTAAATTATATCAGATAAGAATAAATAAGTACACCAAAGAAAAACAAACAAACAAAAAACAACAACACCTCCACCCCGAAAAAATACAAAACCTAAAACAACAACAAACAAACAAACAACAAAACAATAACAACACATACGTATTTTATTTGATCTAACTAAACTAGATAGATAGATAGATAGATAGATAGATAGATAGATAGATAGATAGATAGATAGATAGATAGATAGATAGATAGATAGATAGATAGATAGATAGATAGATAGATAGATAGATAGATAGATAGATAGATAGATAGATAGATAGATAGATAGATAGATAGATAGATAGATAGATAGATAGATAGATAGATAGATAGATAGATAGATAGAAAGATAGATAGATAAAATAAGTGACCTTTATTAAATTCAATCTACTATATGAAATATATTATATAAGATGACTGTAAAATAAAATGAAGCGAAATGTAAGCGATGTCTAACTGTCTAACAAGTATTTAATACCATCAGTAACAGATGCTTGATAATTACGCCTGGCTTTTGGGCTAAGTGTGCCGATCAGTCAATCTATGATCATAGGCCATTCATTTTGCAATTAAAAAAACATATACTATGAAATGATGTGAGCAGGTTGTGTACAAACGTGTCCGGAAGGTGCAGAACACACTTGTCACTTCTACCGAAACACCAGTAAATGTATATGTTGATTAAACTATATTCAAATTACAAATATATTAAAAAGGCAACTATGAATAAACATGTTTTTTTTTCTTTGTTATATGCTGTATTACAATGGATCTTATAGAAAGAATAGAAGATAAGGTTATCTTGTTTATTCACAACATATATATATTTTTTTAGCTAGTTTAGCAAGGAGTTTTATTTAATGTTCAATAAAACGTAACTCAATTAATAACCGCAATTCGATTAAATTTTATGTATCATGCATTTGTGCTCCTAAATCTCTTTTCTGCTTACAAAACGTTTGATATCTAATTGAGTTTAACACACTCAGTGATATATCTTTTAAAAATATTATATTGTTTCTAATGTTATTATATCGATTATATTTATATTTATTTCTTAATTTTTCATATATTATTTTTTAAAAAGAAATTTAACTTTTAAAAAGAAAACATTTTCAGTAAACAGATATGACAATAAAGTATCCTCAACTGTTTTATGCCTTCAACAAATATAACATACTTAGACAACACGAAAAAAAACGTGCCATGTTTAATTTGCATGTATCTAATGCCCTTTAGATCACTTAGTCGTAATAAAGAGATAGTTGAGTCGTTATTATGGGATACTTGATCTCTAAGCCGTTAAAACGAGATTGAGGAGTCGTATGAACGAGATAGGTTAGTCATAAAAACGAGATAGTACACCGTAATTATGAAAGACTTTAGTACACGACTGACTATGAGATAATATGACGTAACTACGAAATGAAAGTTAACGTTCAACTTGCACTGAAAGGCTTCTAGGTTATTGCATCTTTTTTGTTATAAATGCTAATGTATACATTTTTATGACTGAAACCACTGAGTGTTAATATAAATAAAAGTAACATTATACTTCACGTAGTACCTGTTACTTTATTCGGCAGTTTACTTTTATACACACTATGACATGGAGGAAGTAAACAATAATCAAGTAATCAATCGTATATGAATGTACGTTTGATTAACTTAGATAGAATCAATGACACAGTCTTGTGTAGCTCACGTTGTGCTTGGCGTATAACTTGGTATACGGCGTAAATATAGCGTTGGATCTCCCAGGCATACATTGTATTAATATAACATTTATTTTGGTATAGCTTGCAGCTGCATGCCAAAATCTAGCTGTCCTGACCAGACGAAACATATACCATGTCAAGGTAACTTCGATAACAATCAGAATGTGTGTTGTTGTACAGATGGCGCAGGTTGCACGACGTACCGTGGCAAAATCAGGTAAATTTATTTGCCTGATGAATATTTTTTGTATAACATTACGAGGGTTAATCAAGAATACTTGACAATAATTCTACATCAATCAAAGTAGACATGCTTCATCTACGTATTGAGGCATGCAGCTTATTCTCCAGACATCAGTCTTGTGGCTACGACTTATTTACGAAACTAAAAGAACCTATGCGAGGAACACGATTTAGTCTAGCAACCTGAACATCGAGGTTGCTCTGAAGATGGAAGTCGATTATATCATACGGCGGATGTTATATTGAAGGATTTGAGGTAAAATATTTAGGTATTTAATTTTTAAAATTGAGGAAACGGTTATTGCCAGAAATTCTTGAAAGACCCTCGTATCAAGCAATTATGACACATTTGATTTATTCTATAATAATTTCTTTATGTTTTAAATTCCGAAATTATATTAAGATGTTATATTACTTTCTTAGACAATGAAATCGATCAATGTTTTCAAAATTGAACGTTCCATTTCACATAGACACTTTCATTTTCTATTGAATGTAAAATAGAACGTTTTATTTAGGACCAACTGGAAATTTCTGAAACTGCATAGTCGAATGCTACAATTTCATTTAACCACGGTGGCGAATCCATGTGACCTAATGTTAAAAATCAAAGGAAAAGTGCTCTTTTCTGGTAACAGTTTTGCAGATTAATTTTTTTGAAATTAACAAAAACAATAACGAACACGTCTCTGTGTAAAGATGAATCATCGGTGGTATTAAATGGACATGCAAAACTCATATTTTTTTTAAAAAAATGCAAATAAGTATTTTTGAAATTTGAAATCTTTTCAACCGAGCAAAATACGCACAAAGCATTCGAAGTTTGTAAGGCCACTTAGTCAGCTCAATTTAATTTATTTTACTTCAAATATGTCGATTCTCATTGGTAAAAAAAGGCGTTGGTCAATATCAATAATGACTCGTCTAATTTTACGACGTTGTTTAATACTTCCTGTTGTGAAGTTTTAAATTGATTGAGTATTTCAAAATTGGATTTCATTTTGTGAATATGATGATTAATTTTGACCAATGAGAATCGGCCTATTTTTCAGTGCAATAATCGGAATATCTCGGATATAGTGATGTAAAAACCGAACCGCATCAAGCATGATGGGGTATGCTGCCCAAAATTACGAAAGTTAAGAAAAAGTGGAACAAACTTATTTTATTTGATGACAAAGGTATATCAATGTATTGTATTTTTCATGTTTGCTAAATTTAATGTATTTATGATCGATATGTGTCGTAATCTTAGTGGAAATCGGTTGCATAGAGAAACAAATAGTTGTATGAAAAGTGTGGGGTGGAAATTATCAGATGTGGAGATTCCTCCCTTGTGTTTATATATATATATATATAAACTAAAAACGTTTTTCGGAACAAACCCCTCTAACCTGTAGCAGGCACACTTTTTTTCTCCATTTTTACACCACACCAGAGTATCATGTCACGTCGATTCGCTGTCGCGTGCTACTACTTAATTAACACATTGCTCAAAGTCACATTCATTTCCAATGAAAATTTACGAGGAGCGCGCGAAATAATTATTATCAAGCAAACAGTATTAACGCGCACGCGCTCGTGTTTGTGTCTGTCAATCATATTCGTTTTCTTTTATGGGCTTAATTCTATAAATAAAAACTATGAAACAAGACAAAGACTGGTACCCAGGAATGAGACCGAAGATCAACATCTAAGCCGGTTAGAAGTTAAATGGAATTTTCTACGCTAGTAGAATACAATGTAACCTCTAACCTATACAAACAATTACATTTTCGAATATTTACTGAATTATTAAAACGCCAACATACATGTATAGTTAACATTAATGTTTTATTCAATATATAGAAGTTCAAAGACATGGCATACATACTTTGTTATATAATGGTACGGATATATATTTTTTGTCTTTGCAGATGAAGAAAGGGCGACCGTATGCAAATAAAGAAGTACATGTACTTGTTTTGTTAGTATATATATATGTACAGCAATAAAACGAATAAAAACGTAATATGGCATCAAGTAGTTTTACAAACTAAGAAAATTTACGTTTACATAGTTAAATAAGACAGCTAAACCCACTACATCTATATACTCAACATTTGAAGATAATCGTAATAAACACTCATGCATGCAAACACGCACGCACGTACACAAAATAAAGCTAGATTTACTTTCCAGAGACAGTCACACTGTGTCCATCCTGTATGCATGAGCCACATTATATGCTTTCCTGTACGAAAACTTCCAGGCGGAATCCACAAAAAAATGATTTTTCAGGGGGACTAAATGTCCGGGCGATTATAAACAAGTTGACATGGACTTCTATTTTTAGTAACATTTATATGGTTAAATCGAAAAATATTTAAATTAGTCTGTGTCATGTGACCATGTCCAGGCGTAATTTTAAAAAAATATTCCACCTGGAAATTAAATACCCAGGCGGAAAAAATTTCCAGGCGGATTTCAAAATGTCCGGGCGGACTTTATAATATCCGGGCGGACTTTTTAAATGTCCGGGCGACTTTTAAAATGACTGGGCGGACATTTAAAGTATTCAGGCGGAATTATAAAATATCAAGATTGACTTTTAAATTGTCCGGGCTGAATTCAAAAATTTCAGGCGGAATTATTAAAAGTTTTGGCGGAATTCTTAAAAATTCCGGGCGGGTTTTTAGAATTCTTCTCGGACTATTAAAATATCCGTACAGGTTTTATAAATGTCCAGGCAGCTTTTTTCTGTAAAAATAATTTAGACTAATCTTTATTAAAATAATTGTATCGACTACAAAAAGGAGGTAGGTATATGAATTCCAAACAAGATGGTATATGACAGCTTTTTAAATCTCGCCCCTTAAAATTAAGGTAACATCTGGCATATATGAAATTATTATTGGATAAATGAAACATGAGAATCAAAAGGACCTGAATCGCTCTACTTGCAACATCTGGACCGACTTTGAAAAAGCTTTTGACACTTTATATTGGAACATTATTTAAAAAAACACTACACTTTTTCAAATTTTGCCAATCAATACAAAATTGGATCAAAACTTTATGTAATAATGCACAGTCTATGGTACAGCAAAATGAGTTTTTATCATCACCTGTCAACGTTGGTCGAGGTTGTCGTCAAGGCGATCCCTTATCCCCATATATTTTTATTCTTTGTCCTTCCCGACCCACAACGCATTAATTCACGGGGAGAATAAATGGGTTGTCAAATGGTAACTGAAAAAAAAACAAAAAAAAAAACATCTGGACAGATGCACATTTAGGAGGAATATTTAAGGAGACTACCATGCAATGATATACGTAAAATATCTAAAATCTATGCTTGAACTTTCAGAGAAAATGTTTTTTTTTAATGTTTCACTGAAATGTACTTATAAGCCCTGTGGTGGCAGCATTTGTGGCGGTATCAAACTGGTTCCAGAAATCATCCGAGATATTGTGGTTATGTTATTGCTGTGCAAATTTAGCTAACATTCAATGGAATATGACGGTGTTATCCATCTTCAACATTTTCCCTATGTAAAACAGTGACACCTGTGGCAGCCTTAAATTTGACGCCAGAGACCCCAACTTGAACAAATTTTTAAGGCGACCTTCATGTAATGCAACATGAAAAAAATCTAAGATCTGGGCATTTCAGAAAAAAATGTTAAAGTTTCACGTAAAATGTGCTTATAAGCCCTGTGGCGAGGACATTTGTGGTTGATTCGCGCTGATTCAAGAGCTTGTCCGAGATTTTGTAGTTATATAACTGGTGTGCAAGTTTGGTTAAGGTTCAATGAAAAATAAGTGCTATCACGTCTACAAGAAAAATATTATCAGACGGACGTCGGATAATTTACCACGACATAAGCCCTGTTGGCCTTTGGCCAGTAGAGTTAAAAATAAAGAAATGGACAGAAAAAATAATATTTGGCAGGTTCTGTCTTATAATTTTGTTATATAGGCTTTTTCAAATGTATTAAACTAAAACACAATAGCAAAAACAATGTCCCAAATTCATTTCAATCCTGGTTTTTATGACAATTTATACAATGAATCAAACTGGTGGATTTTAAGAAAACATGTTGTTGTTGAATGGATGGAGGAAGTTAAAGTTGTATCATTAGTTTACCAAATTAAATCCAGTCATTTACGTGTAAACTGTACTTATCTGCAATGCAAATTAAATAAGAAATCAATTATTTACAGAGCTAATAGGTACACTACAGTTGTGTGTGCGTATATGTATTGCTTCCATTGACATTTGGTTTATCAATCGCAAACTGTTTCGAGTCACTGCTTGTGTGACCATATTCTGCAAGTCTAAATAAAGCAGGTCTAACCAATCCCTACTATTATCAAGTCGATAAACTCTGAAAACACAAGAGGACGTGCTTTCATTTCTCATTTTAGTTGTTCCTCTTATTGATTTTCAATTGTTGATAGGTAAGTCCTCTTCTTTATGTGCCGGGCCCGATAAGCTCCGTCGGTTACGCGTCTGACTATCAGTCCAGGGGTCGTGAGTTCGAATCCCCCGCCCGACAACAGTCTCCGTGATGATTGATATACGACATCGTGTTTCATTATCATTCGTCTCTCACCACTGATTCAAGTTGGAAAGTTATCGGTTTCTTGCAGAAATGGGGTGTACTCGAGTTAATTCCAGGTAACAGTGGTTAGGTTAACTGATCGTCTTCTTGCCCTCGATGGCATAAAATGACGCTAAATATTCAATCAATCAATCAATCAATCAATCAATCAGTCAATCTTCTTTATGTACATAGCTGTCAGCAAGAATAACGATAGTGCTTGTGCCACAACGGCTCCGCCACTAAATTTTATCAGATGTTTTCCATAATTTAGATGTTCATTCTGAATTTTATTCAATATTTTCTCAAGCTTTGCATTGTCACAGGCTGTCTTCAGATGTTCGAGACTATTCTAAAGATGAGTATAATGCTTTTCACTCATCCAAAACTATATTTGCATCATGTCCGGCTTGTCATCTGGCAGGGTTATGTACTGTCATTCAACTAATACACTTCAATCTTGTTGATACCATTCCTTCATTGGCTACTACTGATTGCAAACATCACGCTTTGTGTCATCTGACATAATAAAAACAAAAAAAAAACAATCAATAAATCATTGTAACTCAAACATATCATAAGTTTATACTTTTATATTCTGAATTATGAACTTGGATAAAGAAGCAAATGAAATTCCAAAGTTTATCCTTCTTAACAACACTAGCTGACATCAAATCTACAAAACTAATACAATACAACGACAAAATTAAACAAATGTATTCACTGCTATTGTTATTGGGTATTTTATTTGGTTTACACAAAATTTTATTATTTTCAACTGATAAAAGAAGAATGTCATACTACCTAAACACTTCAAAAACATGCAGGTATGTTCATACTGACAAAACAAATGTTCAAGGGGGAAAACACTGACAAAGTATGAACATATATGTTACCATGAAATATATTATCAAAGAATACATGTAAACAACTGCATTTCATTAAAAAAAAACGAACCTGTAAATTACTCATGTGATGCATGTATTTCTTCCCTGGTAGTTGTGAGACATCATTTCACGTTTATAGCTGCTGCTGGTATAAATTAGATCTGTCAACTTCATTGCCACTTTCTTGACCTTTGGATAGTTTTATAGTTCATTTGGAGTGTATGAATGGGGTCTTTGCTATATCCAACATCACAAAATCTTTACTATAGCCACACAACACGAAAGCAATTTCAATTTCAAAACACTTGTGTTTACTTGAGTTATAACTGCCATTTCATGTAAACTATAATATGATTGGTTGAATTTCAAAAGGAGGACCAATGAAAAAATACGCTACAGGTCAAAGCTTGCAAATGTGGATAGGACTAATTTTCCCTACTTTTAATAAAATGTGTTAATTATTGTCATCACCACATGGTAAATAGGTAATGCATTTATAATGTTTTAGAATAGATAAGACAACATGTGAACTAGTGAATAATTAAATAAACATTGCTTACATAAGACAATAAATTTTAATTTATATAATTATGTAAATTAAATATTAATATGTAATAATTTAATTTACTTTTAAAATGTATTTGATTGAAATGTTGTGTATCTGTTCCTTTTTTGCAAGGAGAAGGAATAATGTGATAGGTGTGATGGTAAATCAGATCATTGTCAAGGTCACTGTTGCTTAAAAATAGAAAAAAAAACCTTTGACAACTTTTGTTTCCCTTTACATATTTTGATGAAAGTTTTGTAAAGGTTCTCAAGAAACAGTTAAAGTGAGTTGAGATTTACTTTAAGTTAAATCTTGGTAAGGTCACTTTTACCTAAAATCTTCTCAAGAACTGAGAGAGAGAGAGAGAGAGAAACCATAACGCATTATTCTTGTCGTATTGTAGTAGGAACAGATAAACAGTGTAAACCTGAAAAAGGTTAGGTTATAAAATACATGGCTTACCGAAAATGTTAATTTTGTTAGACGAGCATTATATTTATTTACCGAGAATTACCAAAACGTAATCTGTGTACTAACAATGAGGTAATCTTAAAGCTACTCAATATGTTGATATAGACCCACCAAAAATGTTCAGAAATAGAAAATGTCTAAACCGTACACATGCAAATAATTAGTCTCTAAACCGTACACATACAAATAATTAGTCTCTAAACCATACACATGCAAATAATTAGGTTCTAAACCGTTTTCTTATCTATTTTATTTATTTATTATTAAGAAGATATAACAAGTACAAGATAGAAAAGTTGTTAGAACAATAACTCACAAAAGAGCATACACAACAGTTATATTCCTTCGAAAATATAATAATTAAACGTAAACTGACAAGTATATTGGCAAGTTTTCGTTCGTATTACGCAGATGGAAGCGTAACGTTGATACCATAGCGTAGACTACACTGTTTGTACGTCAAGACACATGTACGCCTTGGCAGCGTAACATTGATACCATAGCGCGGACTACGCTGTAAGTACGTCACGACACATGTACGACTTGGCAGAGTAACATTGATACCATAGCGTGGATGGCGCAGTTAGTACGTCACGGCACATGTACGACTTGGCAGAGTAACATTGATACCAAAGCGTGGATGGCGCAGTTAGTACGTCACGACACATGTACGACTTGGTAGAGTAACATTGATACCATAGCGTGGACTACGCTGTTTGTACGTCACGACACATGTACGTCTTGGCAGCGTAACATTGATACCATAATGTGGACTACGCTGTTAGTACGTCATGACACAGTTACGCCTTGGCAGCGTAACAATGATACCATAGCGCGGACTACGCTGTTGTATACGTCACGACACATGTACGACTTGGTAGAGTAACATTTTATACCATAGCTTGGACTACGCTGTTAGTACGTCACGATACATGAACGCCCTGGTAGCGAAACATTGATACCATAGCACGGACTACGCTGTTAGTACGTCACGACACATGTAAGACTTGGCAGAGTTATGTTAATACTATAGCGTGGATGACACAGTGAGTACGTCACGACACATGTACGACTTGGCAGAGTAACATTGATACCATAGCGTGGATGACGCAGTTAGTACGTCACAACACATGTACTACTTCAAAGAGACCGAAGTGGCCATGTTTACGACCCCACATATAAATAAACATCATCCGTCTCTTTTGTGCTATTTGATGTTACTAATCATTATAGAACAGCATACATACATGTATTCAATAGTAGTATAAAAATACAATGTATACTGTACTATCATTTTGATATTTTCATACGCAAATACTCTCCGAATGAATCGGTGTAAACACAGTTGCGTCCATGTGTTATTTACGTTACTGAAATACTGCCAATTTTGTAATTCACTAAACCTTGATTTTCCAGAACATAACTTAAAAGCAACGGAAGATAATTCCTTGAAATTATATTTTAATGTGTATAACCAAAATGAGATGGTTGGCACAATGGCCTCTATGGCTGGAGGAGGCAGAATGACTTGCTGTTTTTTATAATTAATTGAAACGGTGAACACGTGTGTGGTTCACAAGCGTGATAACTTTAAGTTTATTTTTGGAGAAAGTTCTCCTATTTATCGCATTTGTCATAAAATGTGCTTGTCTTGGGCGCAGGGTCCCGCATTTCAGTACTTGGAAGTTATAACGTGCTCATAGTATGATATTTTAATTAATCCTTTACTTCATATAGACGCCTTTTGACACCTCTAATATAGACGCCTTTGGACACCTCTAATATAGACCCCTTTGGACAACTTATATAGAAGGCTTTTGAATTATTGAGTGAATTATGTTTATATTAACTGACAGAGTGGAAAACAGTGCAGGAAGTGTTCAGATTGCTCGTTACGGGCAATCTGAACTCTTCCTGCACTGTTTTTAAAGGCCTTCTGTGATTGGTGCGGGAAAACGCGTATCCATGGAGTAAAGGGTTAAATGAAACAGGAAAATCGTATGAAAGTGCAGGCGATTTATATGGCATTCTGTACACCAATACGAAATATTTGTTTGTATTGCAGTAATATTTGACAAATAATGTAATATATATTTTAGCCATTTAACAATTCGACCATTTTTATGGTGTTCAAGATCTATCGGTATAAAGCAGTTACAGTAGGACTTCAATGATGCCGGAACAAAATAAGTTGTGCGAGCTATGTGGTGTTCCAGCCATCCGTGTTCGAGTCAACGAAGCTCTACTGTATATAAGTTCATTAATAAAAACGTTTGCGGCCGTTGCCACTAACTTATCACATCGGTTTCTCAGCTCATCTCATAGATATAAAAAACAGGCAATAGTTTATGTGTCTCAATGTTTTTTTGCTAATATCTCAATTACAAAACAGATTCAAAGAAAAATTCATATTTTTTAACATGAATATAAAGACAAACATTTCTTTTTTTTTCATATTACTTTAAATGAAACTAACTGTTCTTGACAAAAAACTATATATTTTTTTTTCTACGGAAGATGTAGCTTTGGAAGAACACAACCATTACAACATTGCACATATAAATAACGAATAAAACACAAGCATATACATTTATTAAACCATAATGTATTATAGATGTTGTCAACGAATGGCTAACACAAATACAACCTCACAATAAAGCATTGCTTTCAGCCAAGTACATCGATCATGCATGCTAAGGTTACGACAATACATATGCGATATTACGCTGTTGCACAAACGTTGTTATAACGTCTATGAATGCAAAACAGAGCAAGTGTATATTATCAAACATTTATAAAAGTTGTTGAATTTATATCAAAATCTCCATCAAATTACAAATTAGAGAATATGATTAAATTAACATTTTTATATATATATATATATATATATATATATATATATATATATATATATATATATATATATATATATATATATTTGCATAACTCGCACATATCTATGGTTCCTCTTTTTTGCATGCAATTATGTAGTTACATACTTTACAAATATCTATAATTTCCACAATATTTGCGTGTCATTATATATTGTTGCATACTTTATATATTTCTATAATTTCTCTTGTGTTCGACTTTATTTGATTTGCATATAATTTGATGTTTTTATTACTTGGCGTTACTTGCGATGTTGTATATATAAATTATGTGTTGTCCTCAAGCGCCTATTGTCTCTTGGATTTTCAATAATTATTTATATATGCAAGGATATTTATAAGAGATTATTTATATTGATATAGAAAGAAACAAAAACGAGTTGAAAAGGAATAATTATACTTATTCTATACCTGTAAATGTATAGCCAATCACCTACCCCAGGTTTTACCAGGTGACCGTACAATATGTAACATTTCATTGGATCCAATAACTTTTATATATATTGTACAGTTCGAAATTTAAGATGGCGACGAACAAAAGGAAATAAATTCAGTAGAAATTTCAACAATATTAACAAACAACCGATAAAATGTTCCGCACGACGATGACGTTGAGAAAATCCGAATATCTGTTACTGCAACTTCATTCGCAATACACCACAATTCACAACAATACATATTCCCATATTGTACAAAACACTGTAAAATTAGCGTATATTATTTACAAAATGTTGATAATAGTTTAGTTTAAACATATTTTATTGCCAAATAAACACATATTACAATATTTATCATGCATATAAGTCAAATACAATTTAAGGCAAAAGGGTCTGGTAATAAATATAACTACTAGTGCAATAACAACTGTTTATTAATTTAAATGGACATTTCAGTGTTTATCGAAAGTCGATGTATGATCAATCGATATATATCAAACTGTTCATTTTCTCTCATTCAAAAAATGACAGCAGTTTGTTTCCGAACTTGTTATGTTTGTTTAAAGTTGGATCAGTTTAATGAAGAATGTGACCATTTACATACTAGCTGAGCTCATCCTCAAAGTGCGACATTGATTTTCTATATTAGTGTGATTCCGTGTTTGACGGTAGGGCATGCGTTCCAATTTGACGCATCTATCGCCACTCTCAACATGTGTGCGTCAGTATGTAGAACAAACGCGAAATGCAAAAGTTGGTATTACAACGCTGGAGTGGCAAGATGTCACGCCTGTGGAAATGTGTATTCCATCTCTGGGTTGCGTTCAGTTCGGTTAAACGTTTGATAACGCTAGCTAACATATTTTCCTTGACACTGGCTCAACCTCAAATTAGCAATAATTTTTGAGAACCAGGCATTAAATATGTTTGCTGTTTAACGGTGCTGAACGCAGCCCTGGTCAATGTACCGATGGACAGCGATAGCGGAACGAAATATTATAAATGAGGTAGTGGTATCGGTGTTTGTAATATACCATATTGCATAAGTGAAGTATGGTATTGTAGTAAGGCAACACTACCATAACTAACATGTCAGATAATATACCATATTGCATGTGTGAAGTATGGTATTGCAGAAAGGCAACACTGTCATACATTTAGGGTATCTTATCTTAAAGATCATAACGGAAAACAACAGGCAAGTTCAATTAAGTAAAGTAGATATACAGATCTAAATTGTATTGATGTTATTGAAATACATCTTGTTTAAAATAAAATAAATATTTCTAATAGTGCTAAGTTACAATAAGTATTTAATTGACTTGACCTCAAATACTCTAGGTATTTGATCTGTTCACAGCTGACGTCAACAATGCGTCAACACTTCAGTATCGACAATGTCAGTCATTAATTATACGCTTTATTATGCAGTAAATGTAACGTGTTCACTATATGCACAATATTGGTCAATCTGGTGGGGACTATTCGCAAAAAAAAAGGTATTTTAAATGGCAGGAGACGATTTCTAATAACTCTCTGTTATTTTGTTATAAGGGTCATCTATAGCCAAATGGCTAACGCGTGTCATTTTGGGTGCAGTGATGACTGGGCAGGATGGTCCAACGGTCACATGTTTTCGATCAACCCTGCCTTATCCCAAAAAATCCGAACGAGTCGTGCAGGCGTACTACTTGACATACGGTTAAAAGCTTGGTCTCTAAATGCAGCCAAGACACCATACTAGCACCTGGAAGTGTGTCAAAGACTGGAAGTGCGTCAAAGAGCCCAAAAATTTTAGCAAGGGGGTGTATTTGTATGTGCCGTGAAGGCGCCCCAGCCTAGCCGGTTCGACCCAAACACGCGATAAACTGACTACCTTTGCAAAACACAAAATTCAAACAACTCGTGCAGGCTTTCTATTTAAACACACTCAAAAGCTTGCTCTCTATCTGTTATCCTGAACAACTACTTTTGTCTGGGTGTGCCCCCTAGAACCCAAGTGTTTTGCAAAGAAGTGTCATTTCGGTTACAGTGAGGACCGTGCAGGCTGGCCCAACGGTCACCTGTTTTCGATCTGCTCTGCCTTATCCAAAGAAGTCGAACGAGTCGTGAAAGCGTCCTACTTGACCCACTGTTAAAAGCTTGCTCTTTAAATGCTGTCCAGACACCCTACTAGCGCCTGGGAGTACGCCAAAGAGCCCAAAAATTTCGCAAGGGGGTGTATTTGTGTGTGCCGTGAGGGCGCCCCAGGCTAGCCAGTTCGCCCCAAACACGCGAGAAACACACTACCATTGCAAAACACAAAATTCAAACAACTCGTACACGCGTTCTGTTTGACACACACTCAAAAACTTGCTCTCTAACTGTTAACCAGAACGACTACTTTTGCCTGAGAATGCCTCCTAGAACCCAAGTGTTTGACAAGATCCCATCCAGAATCTTCAATATCACACACTCTCTCTCTCTCTCTCTTCCTGACTTTCTTTTTCAATTTTTAAAGATGGAATTATATTATATAAAAAGTTAATTGATTAAAAGAATTCAGTATTGTCTTGGAGTAACTAAATACTCATCTTACAAATAAATAAATATATGCTCGCCTTAATCTGGTCTGTACATTTATGTCTTGGTTACTCACAAATATATCTCTACATATATAAATCAAACATTGTGAAAGAGCATCTGAAAAGATCCCAAAAATCGTAAATTCCATTTTTGTGAATTTAATAACGTCCCTTTATGAAATTAAATATATATGAATTCACTGTATCTCTATGATCCAACGAATTTGTAAATATGTCCTTTATATAGCATGTGAGTAGTCATGAATCCTTAACAACATTCTACTTATATAAAACTATCAGTTAATGTATGTTAATTGTCCGTCCAGTCAAGATGTGTTGCATGTAAATCCAAAGTATATAAGTCATGTATTTTACTGTCCTGATTTCATGAATCAGATACGTTAATGGATTTTAAGGCAGTACTTAATACTTAAAATAAAGCCCCGGCATAATGGACTGTGTGTGTTTTTTTCCTGTTACAAATCGCATTATTAAATTGTACAGACTTTAAATTATGCCTCCTTATACAGTTGCCAAGGACATTCGATCGCCATCAGATAGGTTACAAAAATTAGTAGATAAATGCATATTTTCCTATGAAATACATATATGACACAGTATTTTCTAGATAAATGCCATACCAAATAGTGCAAAATCGCTATATAAACTCTCGAAAACACATTTATTGAATATTGATTTATAATAGCAGTCAGATAAGCTCATTATATTTATAAAGCTACACTAATTTTGATTATAACTGAACATAACGTGTGTATACAAAATAACAAATGTACAAATGAATAAATTAATAAGTATACATATCCCGTACAAATGCTAAAAGAGCTAAAATGCTATATTACTATAATTGTTTTCAAGCAGGTATGTAACACAAAAGAGTAACGCTTTTATTACAAAGGTTGGAGGTATGTCATTTGAAATTCGAACTATGTTAATCTACTTGGTTGGCGCTAAGAAATAATCACCCCACCATCATCAATTTTGCAACATAAATATAGAAAAATGTTAAGTTCAAGGTAACTCAACCAGATAGCTATTCGTAATTTTACTGGTTAAACGTTTGATTCAAAAGCTGTCCAAATAACTCGTCTGAAGGATAATAAATATAACAGAACATAGATTGATTTTCATGTTGATAATTGTATTGATGTGTTTAAATAAAAAAGTATCTATTTTAAATTGTATCATATTTATCTGAAGGAAAAGTATCATTTTAAAAATATGTTGTATATCCCAGCGCCAATCTGTAATATATTCAGAAAATATGTGTCATATCTAATACCTGACTTTATTAAACAATATCAGCAGTCGTTTTCAGTTTGAACGTGGAGTGGAGCAGATCATAGCATACCAGTCATTTATGTACATAATGCTTTTTCTATATAAGTATATCTGATGTTAATTTGTTAATTAATGTTTAACATTGTATTTGTAAAATTTTGTTGTTCAGGACCTCAGTGAAGATTGCACTGAAATCTAGTCCAACTGAGAATTTGTACGTACGAACATTTCTTTACAGCTGCTGCACA
Source organism: Panopea generosa (assembly GCA_029582155.1). NCBI lineage: Eukaryota > Metazoa > Mollusca > Bivalvia > Adapedonta > Hiatellidae > Panopea > Panopea generosa. Next base: position 14,542,110 of record CM055911.1, on the reverse strand, counting down.
TGACATCTATATATGGTGTACGACCTTTCACACAAGGACAGAATTAAAGTTAGAAATACATCATTAGCTTGACATTGTAGACTCAAATTTGAATATACTGTTTTATGATGGACCTACCATTTTCAAGGGTCTGTCGTGGCCTTTCACCGTTGATGGTTATTGGGTCGAGTTCCGCTCGCTCCAAAATCTTTATGTGAGAAAATTTACCAATTACTTGGGAAAGGACGGTGATTTTACTCAGATTCATTCTGAGGTCTTCCTCCACCAAAAAACTTGTAATGCCATATACAACCCGAAATGCGTTGAAAATGGCTTAAGCCCATTTAAAAAAAAGCACTCACAAGGAATACAAAGTAAATGGATAGTTGTCTTTTTAATCCGCATGTTCACTAAAAATTTGGTTTCAGATCTGATGCATTGTCTAGTTATAGACAATACGATTAGGTTAAAAAAGGAGGAATGCCTTTCCATAAAGTGGCCAGGAGGGTCCCAAAATAATTGAAATTATGAAGTGTCAAAAGCCAATCAGTTATTTATTTCAGACACCAAATAAAGTTTCATTATGTCAGAAGGGGATTGTACCTTCTACAACTCAATGATCTGGAATGTAGAGGTGCATTGTATGGGGATTTTTACTTTACAAAGGAATACTATAGAGAAAAAAGATAGCATGAATTGCATTTCATGTTAGAAATGGCTAAATAATAGAACATTACTTCTTTTTTACAAGTATATCTCCGTTTCCAGCCGAATCACAAGGTATTCACCTTTTACAATATTCTCAGTGTCATAAGCGCAAAACAATATGTGTTATGACCGCATATAGTATGTATTGAGCGCACATCAGTATGTACTGAGCGCATATCAGTATGTACTGAGCGCACATCAGTATGTACTGAGCGCATATCAGTATGTACTGAGCGCACATCAGTATGTACTGAGCGCATATCAGTATGTACTGAGCGCACATCAGTATGTACTGAGCGCATATCAGTTTATAATGCACATTCATCAGTATATATTGAAGGCACATCAATGTTTCATGAGCGCACATCAGTATGGACCGAGCGCACATCAGTATGTACCGAGCGCACATCAATATATAATGAAGGCACATCAATGTTTCATGAGCGCACATCAGTATGTACCAAGCGCACATCAGTATATAATGAAGGCACATAAGTATATATTGAAGTCACATCAATGTGTCATAAGCGCTCATCAGTATATAATAAAGGCACATCAATGTGTTATAACTAATCTTGTGAATATAAAAAATCGAGGCCATTCCTAGAATATTATGTATACTTATGATTTCAATATTTGTTTACTTCAACTTAAAAAAGTTATTTACTTAAAAAAGTTTAATGCAAACTGCAATGTTTTAATTCATGGTCGATTCGCATGATCAACACATTATAAAACTCTTAAAATGGCTTGTAATGTATAAAACCTCAGTTGCCTGTGATATCTACGGTGTTCAATGAGGGCCATCGTGCTATCGCTTTGTTAACAAGCACACACAATGCAACGGTAATACGATGGTGGTGGCACAATAGTATGATAGCACGATGGTGAAGAAGCGATATCACGATGACGAAGACGCGATCCAGTAGCTGGTTCCACAGGCAGATACCAGATGGGGAAAAAAGATGTGCCTGTTAATGTCTGCCCAGCAGAAAGGTTGCATGTATCTGGAAAAAAATGTCCTCTGGTTAGTGGTGCAGTGGAATGGACGTACTCGACTGCTTGAATGTTTATCATGTCTTGGCTGATCCTGCATATTCTCTTCTCTGTTGCAGATATGGCCAATGAAGTATGTAGATCATGTTGTTGGTGCCGCTTGTATTCATGTAATCTCCATACGCGAATCGCGCAGCTCTTTCTTTGGGCTGCTTCCAGTTTCTTAATGTTAGGTGTGGTGTGGGAATTCAAGGCTGGAGACACATACTTGAGGTTTGGATGAATAGTAAGTTTTAGCCTTCACTTTGATAAGGCAGCTTTGTAATGGCATTAACATGAATGTTCCACAGCAGTTTTTCATTGTTGGTCAACCCAAGGTATTTTCTATCTGGGGCGAGACAGAGGTTCTGTCCATGCATCGTGTATTGCGTACAGCATGCTGTCATCTGCAAATAGTCTTCTTTAGAAATATACTCCGTAGGTATGTCGTTGAACAACATGAGGAACAACAGCGGGCCGAATACTGTGCTTTGTGGCACTCAAGAGATGACATGGACGATTGACAATCCTTGCAGCAAGATCTTGGATGGTGAGTATAAATTGACTCTCAGTTAAACGTTGCTTGCGGGACTGTTAGCCAACCAGACTGTTATGGTGATCTAGATTGTGCATCACCTGGTTGTGGATGATTTGCCTTTGAGTTTTCAGAACACAGATGTGAAAGATTTGGGCTTGTAGTTCGATGAGGAGGTTTTGTCCCTTTTTCGAAACGCGACGTTACATTGGCTTTACTCAAGTCCGCTGGGACTTTTCCTTGTCTCACTGATGAATTAAATTTAAGGGTGGCTGGAGCCAGCTCTGGAGCCTTCACTGCTTTCAACTGGAAAGGTGCTTTACCATGTAATTGATTCATTGCTGGTTGAAGCGGCTCAAATACAGCTTGGATGATACCTTGTCTTCCGTGATGGATGTGGAAGTTCTCTATAATTCGCTACATAACATTTTGACATCTGGATCAGGTGAGTAAGCAACTGTACAATTTTTGGTAAAGCATGAAACGATCGTAATTATTGTACCATTGTCTGCGTTTTTCCATAAAACTTGATGTGAACTTCTATGAAGATTATGTTGTGGTCACCTATTCCTGGAATGAACTTGGCTTTCTTTCCAAAGTTGTTCTGTTGGTCGCAAAAAAGGTTAAGAGTGTTCGATTCTCTGATTGGAAACTTATTTAATTGTTCAGAGTATGTAGCGTATAGACATTTGAGAAATACTGACTGATAGAATGGTTATAGTTGTTGGGTGTGATGCTACTTAAATCAAATCTCTGCCAGGGAAGTTGAAGTAACCAGCTACCAAAATAGTGCCTCTCTGGGTGTGCAGGTCATTAATCATTTCCCTCATCTCCATCATGTAGTCGACGTTACTGCAGGGAGGTATGTATGCCGTCATTAGGATGAGCTCTATCTCTTATAAATAAAGAAGAATGCTTTTGATACAACTTCAAAATCAGTGGCAATATACTACGCCGATCGTTGTTGAAACTCTTTATAATTCCTTTGACAACAACTGAAAATTATTTCGTGTTATGTATTTACGCTTTACTCTATAAACTTCAAGCATGTTGTTACATTTTCTAGAAAGTACTACATGTGCATAGACTGTTAAAATAAGAAAATATCAATCTGTTATTACTTAACTAAAATGACTCGTGTCAAGTTTCGAACAGTATACGTAATGGATTAGTATAAATTATCTTGAGTTTGAGACAAATTTTTGAAGTAATGGCATATTTTTTGTGATTGAATTACGGTGTGGGGTTCAGACAAATTATACACGTTAAACACAACCTGAAGTAGTGTGTTGAAGTTTACATTTGGTAACAATCTGAACCTTGTAAGGCCTATAGTTTCGTGAATACTTTCGGTGTTGTTACAAGTTTCAGCTAAAGGTTGAGTTTATGTCAAAACCGGATGGCACATTTAACGATATGTAAATACAACTGTTTGAAATTAATTAACTTTTGACATTGACATGAAAATGCGGCAGCGGGATACATACATGGGAAGAAATGCAGCCAAATGAGGGTTAGATAGCGGAGAAAAAAATGTAGTTGATATACATAGATAGGCCTTATTCCCTGGCCTAGTGGTTAACTGGAGGTCAATGGTTCGAATCCCGATGGAAAGACATTTATAGATCGTCTTCCGTATCATTGTAGTTTACTGGGGGTCGAAGGTTCGAATCCCAGTAGAGCACTAGTTTCGTTTGATGTGGCTGTTGCTAACTTAGCAGCTAGTTAAATTCAGAGGTATTGACAGCCTAACAGCCTGGTCCCAGTTTCACTAAACATCTCAACTTGAGACTTTCCTCCACTCAATTTTTTGAAATTTTTTAACTTCACTCACCTTGATCATTTTGCATGGCATCCTTTGCCAATGAGTATAGTTTTGTTCTGATTTCAATTACGTATGATCATTTAGTAGATTATAAGCCAAATAATCTTTTCAAGGCATTGAAATTTTTGAGTTGAGGAAAATCTCAGTTTGAGATGTTTAGTGAAACCGGACCCTGATGCCTAGTAAGAATAGTTTTTGGGAAGAAATTGTGTACAATTTAAAGGTGTCCTATTTGCCCACTGTGGCTGTATTTTTTAATAGAGGTGACACTATAATAAACAAACACTTGTACATGTGCACTTGATAATATATAACGGTATTTATGTTGTGAAACGTGTTTTGATCGAAGGTACCATCTGTTCGCTGCAAACTTGTATTCATACTTCTAGCCGCAAGTTTAGAAATATCAAAAGCTCTTACAACATCTTCTGTGTGCATGCCAACACTGCTTTTTCCCCGACTTCATTGCATATAATCGCTCAAGATGACGTCATTGGTCGAAATTTATGTTTAACAAATGTTTTTATTAAGTGAATTTTTAACAAATCGGAAAAGCTCATTAATTTATTAAAATGCATAAACTGCAATATAACGTTATCTACGTTTTAGCCATATGTTTTGTCATTATATTTATTAGAAAGTATATAGATCTATATATATATATACAGTATATAACGTGGTTTTGATAGGCATAGTTCTTCCTCTTCATTGGATACACAATCTGTTGAGCTCTTACTGAAGCATTTTTCATACAATTTATGTGATACTTAATATCTGATTATATCGTAACCCGTTTGTATTAGCTATAGCTTATAGATTTAGAAAATGTTTTTCATAAAATGTTCATATTATTTATTGATCAAGTTGATTAAGATAATATTTGAGATGCGATCCGGTCCTTAATTGTCTTCTGAATCTGAAATAGATGTCAATACAATGTGTCACTAGTAAATTACTTAAAATGGATACCAATATAGGATATGCAATATTAAGCGTATTAAGGAGTGTTGATAACAATACGAGTATTTATATTTCAAATAATAACTAAAAGAGAAATGGAAAAATAAAACGGTTGAGGAAGATTTCTGTTTGAGCATTTTTGCTAATTACGATAAACCGGCCCTTAAGATTTAAAATACACAAATAAATTATCTGGATTTAGTGGGCACTGTTCGGTACTCAATCAAATCTCACAGACAGTGATGTACTCAATGGCTATTAGAAACTTCTAAATGTATATATAATTGTCATGAACTAATTATGTATCAATATGTCTAGTTTTGTATTACTAAATTGAAATAAAAGCTACCAACAAAAAGAGTATTTTACATAATACACATCCTTACGCTTCTGTCAATATAATAACGAGTCCATTCCGGTTCAAAGGTCTCGTATTATGCACTTGCAATGGCAAAGATACTATAGACATGGTATGGCCGCCTGCCAGTCCTATATTACAGATATCGGACCGATCAGTTCTATAGCTGCTCTTCCAAAGACCGAGCATCAGACAAGAATGCTTTTGGTGTCTGTACAGCCTTAGCGAATCCACGACTTTCCTTATGTACGAGTAGTTAAATACTCATTTAGATAACAAAGCCACATATTAGAGTAACCATAATTTTTAGACACGTGACTCCCAATCTGTTATACAGATATCGGACCGTTCACGATTCGTCGACGTTCCGCATGTACGAGTAGTTGAAAACACATCTTAATACCCAAATAAAAAATTGGTGTAACCACATTTTGAAGCAAACAAATAAGTCGCTTTAATGACAAAACAGGTAACCAGATCATTTCAGCATATATCAATCGGGTTAATCTGCTTAATTCAACGGCGTTTTCATAGAGCGATATATGCAATAGTTTGAAGATAACAGATACCTGGTGGTTGTGTTGATAAATCGATAATAGAAAAAAGCGTACTTTATTATTTCCCCCGACAACCCGAATATGAGATTAGTAAAGACGTTTCACTTTCACTTTCACTTTCCCGTAAATTGCCGGCTATATATCACCATGCGCTTACCCAAATCCTTGTAAAATACAAATAAACATATCTCGGCTGATCCATTGTCAACAGTGATTACACATGAGAAAATGTGACGATTTTTTAAAATGGTTCACTCGACTCCCAAACCTTTTTGATTTGTTATTATTCAAGTCTAATATACACAGATGTTTCTGAAGTCTAACAATTTAATAGTTTTAGATGATATATCTACACCTATATCTACATTGACACGTTGATCAATCTAATTCAACAGTGTGCTATGAAAGAAAGATATAATATACTCCGAAAAAAATGATACAAATAAGATTTTCACCCGACAAAGACAAACCGTTTTGACTTCCTTGGCAGTATCAGGGGTTTGAGCCCCATGATCCATAATGCATAATCGCAATGTCTCGTCGCGTCGCTGGTCTGGCTACGTCGTTTTAAATATTAGAAAATATAATCATTCTTAACTTTCAGAATAGTATTATATACGTACCGAAACAGTTAGTCATCATCATCTCCCCACAGCTCCTCACCAACTTTGATTATACCTTTGACAGGCCCGGTAACGATACCCTTGACTGTGGTAAATGGAGTGGCAGCAATACCAACCAGCGGACCATCCTCTTTACCGATATCATTGCCCTTGTCAACACCTGCACAAGTAAGATATGTGTTGAAGTAAACAACAATTTTAAAGGTAAGGGATGACTTTCATAGAAGAGGAGGTATACTATGCTATTTATGAGCATCATCAATGAATGTGAACTTGGTCAGGAACACCTTTTTATTCTCATAAGTTTCCGTGTGTTTTTTATAGAAATAGTTTATATTATATATCAGCATCGTTTAGCAAAACATAGTCACAATACATTAAAGTTACACATTGTATACTTTGTTGCGACATTATTATCATATACATAGTGCTTAACATTTTTCATCATATTTCTTTCCTTTTTTTTTTGGGGGGGGGGGGGGGGGGGGGGGGGGGCGGGGGATGGGGTAACATAAAATTGCTCCGTTATATTTTGTATAATTATTATCATATAATGTAACATCGGGAGTGAAAAAAACAAGTTCATGTTCGCTTTAAACTATTGTTTAATAATACTTTACAAAATAATATCAATAAATCGCTAAAAAATATTTTTAATGAAATAGTTTTATCGATGTTGGGGAAAAAACTGACTTAAAGGAAGACATGATGCGGTAATGGTTTAAAGCAGACTATTAACATGAAGAAAAAAATACTCACTGTATTAAGAGGTAGAGGAAAGGAAATAAGAATTAATTTGTAGTCTTCTTGGAAGTAAGTAGATGACATTTTGTTGGAGAAAAAAAAATGTCAACTAATTGTTATGTGTGACAAGCTTATAATATTTTGATTATATTTGTTGATCGATTGCTATTCGATGAAAATGTAGTATATTCGCACAGCTAATGATGTAACTGACTGATTCCCTCGGGTCCTGGCTTACAACAATCAACAATTTATTCATATCCATTGACACTGGAACAAGTTTTATAAATAGTTCACGGTGAATAATAGAGTTTGCTAGTTCCTGCATTTTTCTACTTCTTTATTTTAGCTCGACTACTACGCACAGTATAGCACACTCTTCAGCCCGTTCCTTTAATTTTAACTAGTACTGCATGAAAAGTAGGATTTACTTAAAAATTAAATTTTCTGGCATTCCATGTGTAAAATATAATCCAAGTTTAAGTGCAAGTAAATTTGAAATAAACTTTTTTAAGTTTATTTAAAATGCAGGTTAATTTCATTCAACTTTAATTCTAGTAAATTTTGAAGTAAACTTGTTTTATCTTTATTTCAAATGCAGGTTAATTTCATTCAACTTTAATTCTAGTAAATTTTGAAGTAAACTTCAACTTTGAAGGTACAGAGTGATTCACCCTCCCTTCACAAAACTTAACTGATTATCAATTTGTGATCTAAATGATCCTGTGAGGGGCAGGGTGATACACTATCCATTCACAAATCTTAACCAATTATTTAAGCCGGATCTAGATATGCTTGTGAGGTGCAGGGCGATACACCCTCCTTTCACATACAAATGTAGCATAACATATTATCAGTTACTGATTATATATGCCTGCGAGGTGCAGGGCAAAACACCCCCTCTTCACAAATATTAACCGATTATCAAAGCTGGATCTAGCTATGCCTGTGAGATGCAGAGTGATACACCCTCCTTTCACAACGCTTAACATATCAACTCCTGATCTAGATATACCTTTGATGTTCAAGGCGATACATCCTCCCGTCACAAACCTTAACCGATTATCAACGTAAGAACTAGATATGCCTTTGAGGTTCAGAGCGATACATCCTCCCCTAATAATGTAGGGACACTATCATCATTAAGGGTATCAATCTTGATGTAATGCAGGGTTTAGGGGTTTGACCTAGGGATGCTATAAAGGCTATTTAGGGGTTATTTTAATACCTTAACCAAGGCTTAACTAAAAAATGAAATGTTTAAAAAATTACATATTGGGGTCCTGGGTTCTTTGAGCTTTCTATATCATGATAGTGGAAGTTGCAGGTAGTTATGCCGTTTTCTACGTCCCCCGGGACGAATAATCTAAACCCAGCAAGAAAAAAAAGTAACCAAAAAAGTGGATATGTTGGGATATTCCAACTTCAGAACCAAGATTCCAAATTATGATGTATTTCTATTAGAATAAATGATTTTTTTATTGAGATGAGTTGGGTTTGATATTAAAATATCAAAGTGTATTCAATTACCAACAAGGAGATATATTCAGCATGTCTGTACTCCTTTTATTTGACAGAGTTATGGCCCTTGAAATTTTTGAAGATATTGTCTCTGAGAGGGACACTATATTAATATCGGGGTTTAATATCTGTTGAATTAGGGGGTTTAGAGATCCCTAATTAACAACATCCCGTACGATTATTAAATACTAGGGAGGGGGACATGCGAGTTTTATTGTTATCATTACACAATTATTTTTTTCGAATTTTTTTTTTGGAGAAAAGGGTACATGTTTAAAATGTTATATCTCAATATTGCAATGCTTGATCTTTAAATACTCTTTACCAATGAACTTATCTCATCCGACTTAACGATTCCAGACCTTGACCTTGTACCCCATAATCAAGGTTAATCCGTATTTTTTGTTGAAATAAATGGTTAAAAAAGTGTTCAGGTAAACAAAAGTCTATTATTCGAGTTTTGCACGTGCACGTGCACGGGCTTCAGATTTGTCAGGCACGCCGAGACCTTTCCAATGATACCCAAGTCGAAAAAGTTGGACCAGAAATGGCCTTTCGGCTCAGATTCGAGCCCATTTTGGCCTGCCGGCTGACCATATGTGAATTGGGGTTAAGGTTATATTGGCTAAACGATTTGAGTTAGCCACATAGGTTAAACTTAAAAGTTGCTCAGAATTAAATTCTCTACAACATATATGAAGCTGAACCCAATGCACGTGGTTCTCAGAATGACGCACGTGCCAGGGGGACTACCTTAGTTCTAGGCCCAGGAATGACCTTGAATTTCGGCCAATTAAGTACTGCAACCTTGAAACCTTGAGATCTTGTCAATACCTGTCGAACAACACCAAGATTATCAAATCCCGGCAAGAAATAGCATCTGGGTTTGGGTTTGAACCTGGCACCCAAATTGGTTGAATGGCACGTGACGCGTTTTTGACTAAACGGAGACAGATAGTTTAATACTTTAGGTGTAATCCCACCATTGGTTTTTGTTCTTTATTCTATAGTAAATAATAAAAGTTTGAAGGCATGTCATTTATAGAGAGACCCAAATGAAAGAAGTGAAAATTACATTTTACTGTTTGTCAACATCTGCACTATCAAAATATGATGAGAAAAGTAGGGGTCATGTGTCATATAAGAGATTTTTTTCTGCTCAGTGTGTACACTGTTGACAAAGTGAAAGTAGACTTCCAAAATCATGTATTCATACCCCAATTTCCAAGCATCAATTTTTATTTCTAAATGCACAATTCAAACATGACAATGCTATAAAAATGTTTAAAATACATCAATAATGCTATTAAATAAAAAAAGAGCATTAAAATAAGGAAAATGCATTTTTAAAGAAGAAGAAACGAAGATTATTTATAACCGCCATTATGCGACTACCCCACGGAAGCACTTCCTTTTTCCAATGGTGGTACTATGCCTTAAGAACAAAATGTGTTTAGAATGACAAGGTCTAAAAAATATATGAAAATGAACTGAATGCACGTGCCTCTCATTTTCTGGCACGTGCTACAAGTTTTTGACTCGAGTTATATAAAAAAATATAAGTTCTTTTTAAAAACGTTAAAAATAAAATGACCTTTATTTGACGAGATAAAGGTAATACATTTTTTTTGCTAAGTCTATAATTATTGCACGTGCAAATGCACGAGTTTGTGATTTTATACAAAAACTCGACATCACATTGTCAGGCTCTCCGAGACCTTTTCAATGATACCCAACTCAAAAAATTTGGACCGGAAATGGTTCGAACCCTTTTTGGCCCGCCGGCTGACCATATGTGAGTTGAAATTATGGCTTAAGCAAGTCATACAGTTTAAAGACAAAAGTTGATCAGAATTAAATTCTCTACAACATATATGAAGCTGAACCCAATGCACGTTACTCTCAGAATGACCCACGTGCCAGGGGGAATACCTTAGTTCTAGGCTAAGGAATGACCTTGAACCAGCGCATTCTGTCCAATTAAGTACGGCAACATTAGCTATTCAGTACCTGTCGAACGACATCAAGATAATCAAATTCCGACAAGAAATCGCCTCTGGGCAGGGGTTTGAACATGACACCTAAATTTGCCAAAATTGTTGAATTGAATGCGTTGGTACGAGACGCATTTCCGAAAAAAACAGAGACAGATAGCTTATTTGTTGAAGAACAAGAGTTGCTTAGAAGTATTAAAGGGGAACGCAACCCTGTGTATAAAACAGGATAATATGAATAGCTATGAGTTCAGCTTTCTATTAATAGTATTATTATGCATAAATTCGAATCCATAAAGATATATCAGCTCGTTTTGTAACGGTCATTTTCGCACATCGACTTTGTGGTGGAAGTCGCCATATTGGATACTGCGTGACGTCATAACCGCACTTCCGGTTTAAAACATAATTGATTTATACGCTACAGCAGATATAGAAACGTGCAATTATAGTCACCGGTAAAAATACTCGCAAGAATAATAAAATGGATTTTAGTAACGGAGAAGGACTTGTGGCCTACAACTTTGAACCAGAATTTTCAGAAGCTTAGTTAAATTAATTAGAAGACGAGAGAAATAGTGAGACGGCACAGTTGTTCACACATGTGAAAGTTTTTTGCAGCTGCGGAAACTGTGTAATGATGCTTTCGTCTGACGAAAATACGAAAATATAGAAGATTTAGAATGAATCACAGAAATAATACAGAGATGTCACAGCAATGTCTTATGAAGTTTTCACCCAAAAAGATGATAACTGTTAAACAGTCACACCGATCATTAACCAGAGATCAAATCCGAAACCCATCAATCACGACTCTGACATCTTATCATGTAGCCTGACATTGATGATTGAATTTTGGCTTGATAAAAAAAGTAATTATTGCCGTCAGTGTTGATGTAGACCCAGGCGAGCCTGCACATTCATGCTGTACTATCAGGGTATATACTGTTTGCTACTCAGTCAATACATTATCAAAAAAAAAAAAAAAACACTAATTAGACCAGGAATGGAATTTAAGGGAAAATGTTTTGTTACATATATTTACCTGTCTAAGAGAGAATAAGAAATAATATTATATCTCTTTTCTTATCGTGTTTAGCTGGTGCGGCCATTGTTGCGTACTGAGAAATGGCTGATAAAATTTTGATTTCATACCCTTTTTAGTAAATTTAGATGAAGCATGAATGAGTTGGTTTTTTTTGTGTTGTTTTACATAACTGGCACTGTCTTTTGGATTTTCAAATGGTGTTACTACCCAATTTGATATATGATGATTATCTATTCTACCAGTTCTCTGAACATATATGAATGTGTCTCCTTATAGGGAGTGTCATATGGAATATAATGTCTACAGGCATATTGCACAAAGTGTATGTTACTGGCACCCTGCTGAGCTTTCATAATTCATCCACACCACATTCACACCATGTGGTAATGAGAAATACCCTGCCACAGTGTGCATATTGTACCCTAATAAGCGTAATCACCCCAGGTTTAATGACCCCAGGCTTTATGACAGGATGTTATATCACAAAGTATTATGCCTTATTACTTATTTAAACATTTTCAGTTAATTAGGGTTTCAATATCAATGCAAACTTACACGTAAAAAAAATATGTTATATGATTTTATGAATATTTTTCATAAATTGTATACCAGAACACTATTTTAACAGTAAAAAAAACTTTTCATGTATTAATGAATAAATAAAGGAACAAAGGTTTTACTCTATCTTTTTTCATTACGAAGTAGAGGTTGTTTAAATGTCTATTCAAGAATAATGACCTAGTTGACTGTGAAAAACCCATATATCAATAAACTAAATTGCCTATTAATTATAAAATTAATAAAATGAGTTTATGAACAATTAATGGTTGACTGAATATTTAGCATCATTTTTTGCCATCGAGGGTTTATTGTAAAGATGTTCAGTTAACCTAACCACTGTTTCCTGCAAAAGTTAACCAGTACTCGAGCACACCCAACAACCGCAAGTAACTGATAATTTTTCCACTCGAATCAGCAGTGAGAGACAAATAATATTGAGACACAATGTTGTATGTCAGTCATTACAGAGAATGTCGCGGGGTGGGGATTCAAACTCGAGACACCTGGATTGATAGTTAGACACGTAACTGACTGAGCTAATCGGGCCTTTCACAATTAATTGGCCTTAATTTGTATTTAAATAATAATTTTTAGAAACCATGTCGTTTTCACACCTTATGTTTTGGCATTAACCTCTTGTTTTTATTGTTAATTGGATTATCACACCTGTTTAAACAGCCTGCAATTATAAGATTGTGAAAGTTTGCTATATCAATTTCGCAATAAGGAAGAGTTAATAAAATTACAAATTAAATTTCAGAAATCACCTGAGCTATATGTTATTAGCACATTTTTAAGAGCTTCCCACTGGATAATATACACTAAGTCTATATGTATGTCGCATATGGTCATCTTCGTACTGAAATCATCAGAAATTGTATGCTTGGGTAGTAGTACGCCAAGGCATTGGTGTGCTTCATTCTGCAATCTTAAGTCCTACCCCAAAGTATAAAGGCGTTTTGCGCGTGATGTCACCAGAAGCTTGACACTGAGGCAATGAGAAATCACATATTATGAAAACTAAACACAACGCTGTCCACAAAACATATCGCATTACTCCACCCACTTATTCCGCTGGAGAAAACAATGTTTAATGGGTTAAGTCCTTTAATTCAGAATCGTTTTCGCGTTTAATTGTCTACCTTCGATGTTCACTAATGCACTGTATATCTGTATACAAACTGATTACGTATATTAGTGTATATACATAAGAGTTTCAGTAGAGAGCAGTCACTAACGACACAATACAATTTTCGCGATAACTAGAACGGAAGTGCAGTTATGACGTCACCGAATACCTCCATCACAAAAGAGCTACAAAATGGCGGCGCCCATAGCATTTAGGAAACGCTTGAAATCATGATATTTAATGTCATTTTTCTCATTTGATAAATTTCGTACAATTAAAATTTGTTGATTTTTGTGTTATTTACATGTCTATTTAACGATAAATAGCCATTTATATTCTGACGTGCGGTACCCTTTAAATACACAACATGTATGAGCGTTGACCAATTGCACATGCCTCACGTATGCCTTGCACGTGCCAGAATATGACCTAGGTTTGAGGCCCGCTAGCGACCCCTAGCAGCCAGATATTGAGAATAGCACCAGCTTATCAATACCTGCCAAATGGTACTTAAATTATTAATATCAGTCAAGGAATGAGCTCGTGGCAGAGGTTTTAGCACGACACATATTTATCCTAAGACCATTTTTTTAGTTATTAATTTGTAAAGGCACAGTCCAAGCGGATATATCGTCATAACTGGTCTTTATAGCGTCATGTCCTCTGGATCTGGCCAAGAGGTAAGAGAATATATATATTGCTCTATTGCATGATATGATTGAATTTTATCTGTAATATTTGATGTCTAAACTTGTATTTTACATCGATTGTGATTCTGTTATTTTTTTTTTAACTCATTGTGTCTAATTAATTTTGTATTTATATTACAGACTGCATGGATATCTGCAGAAGTGTCAGAGGAGTATGAACGGTTCACCGCCACCCTCAACAGGAATGGTGTAATTTTGAAAAGCGTGCATGCGTCCGATTTTGGCCAATGAAATTTTTAAAGATTGAGGACTTCACTTCCTTGTTTAATAGAACATTTAATTAGCTGCTTTTTGCATTTCATTTCCTTTTAACTATGAATATTTTTAAGACCTGCACCTATTTCTAATCTAGTCAACATTGTACTCATTTACTTTATGATGTTCAACTATGAAATAAAGTGTATTGTTAAACAATAATACACAATGAATTTTCTTTAATAAATGTTTAAACTGTTACAGAGAAAATTGTGTTTCTTTACTTCCATGAGATATAAACAGTAATACCTATACTAATTAATGATGCAACTGTAATTCTGTGTACAGAATACGTCAATATTTCCTAATGACATTCCCATTAAATGCATTTCATGGGAAAATATCAGTTTCAGGAAATCTCATCCCCATGAAATATTTAGCAGTATTTAAATATAAGTAAATTATCAGAAAGTTCGAAATAATTAAACCTTTGTGTGTTCTATATTTATGGACATTTTGGTTAATTAAATTTTGCTATTTAGACATTGGAGAACAATTAAATTTAATATCGTGAGATTTTGTAAAATTTAAGTTACTGACATTCAAAATTTAATCATGTGAAGATGCATTTAATTAATAAATTTCATCAGATTTATTGTCCTTAAATTTCATTGATTTCAGGATTTCATAAAATTTTAGAGCGACTTAAATGCCAAGAAAATCTGGGAATTTCATGTAAAATTAAATGCTTATTATATTCAAAGTAAATTACCAAATTGAGTTTACATTATATTCACTTCCATGCAATAAAATATGAAATTTATTTATAGTTTAGGAGGCATTTAATGATCTTTCCCATGATTTGACTGTTAATGATCTTAAGATAGATCTTGGCTACAAAACAAACTTAGACTTTGCATGTTATTCTATAATTTTATTTGATAGCTTTCCTAGTGTCTGATATATATGTATTGCAAGCTTTTCTTCTATCTTCTGTTCGTTATGATGACACTGTCTAATTATAAATCATTTAATATGTTAAATTAGATAAGTATGGGCTTAAAACGAAATGTCTAGGTAATTTTACGAAATAAATATTTTAACAAAAACTACATATAATAAACATAAAATAGTATGTAGAAAGATGCCGAATAAACAATCCATGGGTGGCATTAATTTTAAAACATGATATAAAGATTTTTTTATTTTATTTCTTATTTTAAAAATGCAAACAAATGAGACATAGACATAGATAACTTTTATTGATTTGAACTTTACAGATTCTCATCATTGTACATACAATTGACAATGTTTTTGCACATGACAGATTGAAGCATTGTGAACATTTGAAAAAGTTAAAAATGTTTAGTATATATATAAATCTGTTAAACTAAATATATCAAAATGACAAAAACATATGATTTACCTATATAATCTTAGTTTTTTGCATAACCAATTACAATAAATTAATTTGTCTCATTTATTAACAACACATACACATCATTATGACATAGCTTCCGTGAGAATGTACTAGTTTATAGCTAAGTTTAGCAATTTCAAATTTGTTTGAAGCTTGTAGCAATGTTACAAACTTTAATCATACTTGGTCTCTTAATATAGTTTTTTTTCATAAGTTAACGCTGTTTACACTATAGACAAAACCTGTAACGACACAGTACGATACATAAATTACAAGACATCAAAACAACGGTTACGACAAACTTTAAACAATTGCACGCGATACATAATTCACACATTTCACATAATACAAATACGGTTTTAAATGAGAATGAAAATACAAATAATTGTTTACCAGGGTGATTTAGTAAGAAGCGAAACAAGACATTTTCTTATATTAGAAAAACTGTGAAGGGAAGATTTGCTATATGTTCTTATCGTTCAACTGTTAGAAGAAAAATGCCTAGATGGTTAGTTTGGCGGGAATTGGAAATTGTTATTTACCCATCATGCAATATTTACCCATCATGCAATAAAATCGCTCATTTATCGCTCGCTCCTTCGCCCAATTACTTCGTGCAAAATATACATGTATACAAACAGATACACTGACATCACAACACAAAACATTGAAACGGACTATAGATCTTTTTACACACGCAACAGCATTTGTGACCAGGAAGCTCGCAACTAAAATTTAAAATGCCTAATGTGACCAAAAGCATGCCCTGGTCACATATTTTCATCCAGGAATAAATGTCTCCTGACGTTTCAAATCGATATCATCTAAAAAAAAACAAAAAACATTAGATATACCTAGAAGACTGAGTTCAAACATGAACAAAATCAGAATTCACTGCGACAATAAAAAGTTTTGAACATGAAACAATCCAGAATGGTGCATCTGAAGTACGATCAAGCAAATTGTTAATACAAAAAAATTGTGGCAAACATTGAATTCTGAATAGTGACACAATTGAAATATGTGTAACACATTATCAATAAATATTGACTTCACGTACAATAAATTGCTGAAACAGAGAAATTCAAACCGAAAGATTGGAACAATGTTAAGGATATTCCTTGACATGTTAAGGTTTTTTATTTATTTATAAGTATCAAATACTTAATCAGTGTAGTCTCCCTTTAGACTGATTTTATTATATTCACATCAAATAAAATAATAAAGTAAAATAATTGGGTTTAATTATTATTAAGCTTTCTTAATCAATTGATAGTAAGTTATATAAGTTACTACCTCAATCAAATCTTAAACCTGACTGGAAATATATTTGTAAAAATAACTAAAATACTGTTATTTCACATTAAAAATTGGGAAATTCTCTGCGGATAGACGTCAAACGTAATAAATGGTTTGGGACATATTTGATGGTGAAGGATATGACCACTGTCCATATATGTCAGGAGTGTTCCTCTCTCTGCTGGATCTTCTTACTGCTGGGGAGTTATTTGTCGGATTATGCAGTCTCTGCACTTCATTCGAAGGCGGATTTACAACTGGTGGTTCCTCCTGTACACTTGGGATTGCAGGGAGGGATTCCTCGTGTAAAATTGAAACTTCGGGGGTCGGGACACTATCAGACCTGTGTGAAAGGATGCCTGAACGACGGTAAGAGTCGTCAAAACTATTCTGGTGTGTTGAACTGTAACTGTTGCGATAATTTACATTATTGCTAGTTCGAACAGTACCATGAGTATCGGCAGGGGGGAACTGTCAAGAGTATACCGGTCCGAAATTTCAATCGGTTTAGCTGCAAAACTAACTTTAGGTTTGCGCCTGGCAGGAATAACGTACAGAGTACTGTCAGACTCAGTCTCAGACTCAGAACTACTGGATACCGATAATTGAGAGCCACTGTACTGGGGTGCTGCTTCAACAGCTGTTTTGGGTTCACAGGGTTTCTTGGACATTGGTTTAGTAAGAACAGAGGGGATAAAGGAGATGGGGAGGAGCATATTTCTATGCAGGGTTCGAATTCCCTTCATTCCATCCTCTCTTTTTACTCTGTAAACACGGACATCTAAGTTTGGAATCGAAACAACTGTGTAAGGATTGTTATCCCATTTGTCCGCAAGTTTATTCCTTCCCTTTAAACCAACGTTCCTCACAAGAACTCTATCAGCTTCTTCCAGTTTCGACTCTCTGACCTTCTTATCATAATTGGCTTTATTCTTAGCTGAACTCTTCTGCGACTCATTGGCAGCTGCTGAATAAGCGAGCTGGAGTCTGGCTATCAGTTTTGGGGCATAAGTATGAGGCTCTGTAGCTGCCTCATTACCTTTTGAGGTCGTCCCCTGGTATGCATCAACGGAAAGTCTCGGATGCCATCCGAATATAGATAGTGAGGTGAAAACCCTGGTGAATCGCTTTTAGTAGCGCTATATGCTTGGACAATTGGAGCTATGAATGACTTCCAGTCAGACTTTTGATGGTTCTCCAATGTCCCTAGCATCTTCAAAAGCGTGCCATTAAAGCGTTCACACGCTCCATTACCTTGAGGGTGAAATGGAGTGGTACGTGTTTTTCTTTATTTGGGCTATACTGCAAAGCTTCTTTATGATTTTACTTTCGAAATTACGCCCCTTGTCACTATGTAGCTTTACAGGGAAGCTGTAATATCAAAAGAAATGTTCATAAAGTGCCTTGGCGGTTGTCTGAGCGGTCTGATTCCTACAAGGAATGGCGTAAGCATATCTGGTGAAGTGATCTGTAATTACCAGAATATTCTCATAATCACCCTTGGAGCGCTCTAAGGACAGGAAGTCAATGCATACTAGTTCCATAGGGCGATTTGTATGAATTGGGATTAATTCTGCTACTGCTCTAACTGGAGTTTTTCTGGAAACACATCTGTCGCATTTTTCTACTTGAAGGTTTACGTCTCTCTCTAAACCTGGCCAGTATAATCTCTGTTTGGCAAGCCACAGTGTTTTGTCTTTACCTTGGTGGCCCATATCATTATAGATACCATTTAAAGCTTGGTTTTTATAAGATTGAGGTATTGCCAATTGTTTAACTGGTTGACCGTCAAGAGTAAAGGTTCTAAATAAGACACCCTTTACAACGTAAAAGTGGCTCCATTCGCGGAGGTATTTCGATACAGGTACAGATTCACTCCGGAGCTTATCCTCTCTGGGTCGAAAACCTATACTCTTGAGATTGATGATGCGAGCGATAGTTTTGTCAGGGTCGAAAACCTATACTCTTGAGATTGATGATGCGAGCGATAGTTTTGTCAGTCAATATTGTTGAAGTTTTCGGAGTGTAGCAAATCCCCATCGGCCGATTGGGGTGTACAATCATCCGAAACGCTTTCAACAACCGGAACAGAGACTGAAACAACATGACAAATCGCATTGATCATGTCTGGAAAAATATGAGGTAGACGAGAAAGTCCATCTGCATCTGCATTATTTTCCCCAGCTCTGTACGTTATCGTAAAATTATAATTAGCAAGAGCTGCGACCCAACAGTGACCAGTTGCATCGAGCTTGGCGGTTGATAGAACATAAGTACGGGGATTGTTATCCGTGACTACCTCAAAGGTTGTACCTAAAAGATAATCATGGAATGTGTTTGTCACTGCCCATTATAAAGCTAGAAACTCGAGCTTATGTGCCGGGTAACTTTTTCATGAGGTCTTAACCCACGACTGGCATATGCAATAACTTTCTGCTCACCATCTTGCTCCTGATATAGGACAACTCCTAAACTAAGGCCACTTGCATCTGTATGTATAACGAATGGTTTGGAATAGTCAGCATAAGCTAAGATGAGTGCAGTCGTGAGCTTTTCCTTCAGAATCCTGAAAGCTGTTTCTTGGGCTTCGCCCCAAACCCAAGGAGCAATCTTTTTATTTCTGGATTTGGTTTTCTTGGAGTCTTTAGTTTTGGCTGTGCAATGGCCCTCTAATAGAGCGTTTAAAGGTTGGGCAATCTGTGAAAAATTCATGACAAACCGGCTTTAGTATTCCGCAAACGCTGGAAAGCTTCTAAGTTCCTTTACATTTCTGGGTTGTTGCCTATTCTTTATCGCAGATGTCTGCTCTGGGTCGGTTCTTATACCTTCCTCAGATATAACGTGCCCTAAATATATCATCCTGCTCTTTTAAAATTCACGTTTAGAGGCTTTTAGCTTTAAGCCATGTTGGTGCAAGCGCTGAAAAACTGACTATAGGCGCTAAATGTGCTCATCAAAAGTCCTTGAGAAAATGAGTATCTCGTCTATAAAGATCAGACATTCTTTCAGGTGTATCTCACCCATACATTTCTCCATAAGACGTTGGAACGTGGCACCAGCGTTGCGCAACCCAATACTCATCTTATTTGCTTCGTAAAAGCCAAGGGAGTCCACCGAAAATGCGGTATATTACTTATGTTCCTCCTCCATTTCTACTTGCCGATAACCGGACCTAAGGTCAAGTTTGGAGAAGTATTTAGCACCTCTGAGGACATCCATGGTGCCATCGAAGCGAGGAAGCATATATGCATCTTTGCGCGTTTTAGCGTTTAGTGTTCGATAGTCAATGCAAAATCTAAGACTTTTATCACGTTTGCGCACCAAGACTACATTGGAGGAATAATGACTATCAGACTCTCTGATAGCACCAGCCTCGCACATCTCCTTGATGTGCTGGCGCACTTCTTTATACAATCCCGGAGGAATCCTCCTATAGGGTTGTTTGAAGGGTTTAGTATCTTCCACTACAATTTTGTGTTTGACAAGGTTTGTTGTACCTAAATCAGTAGGACTCTTTATAAATATACATTCCCAGTTTCCTAATATATGTCTCAGGCTGTAAAGTTGATCTTGAGTAAGATTGTCTTCATCAATCTTCACTCCAAGATCGTCTAAAAGAGAATGTTCACTGTTCTCCTTATGACTGGGGTACTGAATATCAGATGCAAGATTATCAACAACTTTGATTTACTGACTTGGCAGATGTCAGCTTTTGGTCTTATTGAGATACATTTTTCTGACATATTGCAAAGTTGGACTTGAACTTTCGCAAATGAACTTTGTTTATCATCTTTGATAACTCTAGGGCAAACAGTATATTTACTACCCTTTTCCAAATTTTCTGTGACCACTTCTGTTATATCGGGGTCTATATTACAGGAAATTATATTTATTGTGACTGTTTTTCTAAAGGGCTCAACTTTGATGACATGTATATTACTGGATTTTGCTGTAAATGGATTACAAGAAATACAATTAAAAGCGAGATTCCATGAATCTGGGAAGGGACAATTAATATGGGAACAACTGGTTCAAACTTGGATAAAAAAGGGATTAAAATAGAACACTCAATAAAACCTAGATTATTCAATTGCGTACCATCTGTAATTGAAACCTGCAATCCAAGTGAATCAAGAGAATGCAACTCTGGTTTATCAATAATAGAACAATAAAAAACTATTTAAAACGGTTGTGGCCATGAAACCACTATCAATAAGGGCAGTAACTGAAATTCTCTCTAAAATATCATCATCCCTGTTTGAAGAACCAACTAAACGTTAAAAAGATATTTTTGGCCTGAAATATGATCACCTACCCCTGACTGGCCATTGGCAGAGGCGGTTACTCTTTTGGTTGATCTCTTTCTTGGGCATAGCCTCTGCCTCTGTAATTGGCTCTGTTGTTGTTGTTGTTGTTGTTGTTGTTGTTGTTGTTGTTGTTGTTGTAATACTGGCCTCTGTTGTTGTTGTTGTTGTTGTACTGGCCTCTGTTTTTGTTGTACTTGCCTCCGTTGTTGTTGTTGTACTGAGCAGGAGGTTTATACTGCTGTAATATGGCTGACTGTTCCTCTAGTTTTCCTTATACAAGGTTTATTTGTTCGCTTAATCTCTTCTCTTCTTCCTGAATATTTTTATTATAATCCTTTTCCATCTCCAATCTCTCTTGACTCTGTATTTGAGTCGGTTGATGGTTATTTCGTTTAGACAGAGGGGTGGGGATGGGGTTAGTAGTAGGTTGGAGGTTAGTAGTAAGGTGGGTTCCAACGGTTACAGTGTCAGTGGGAGTGCTGATTTGACTGTTGATCTTCCGTATCTGTCTTAGCAGACTATCATAGTCATAGGTGCCATCGAAGATATGACGTGTCAGGCTCTCTAATCTCTCGCAAACCTTAAGCTCGTCCAAAACTTCTCGCGCAGAAGATCGTTCTTCTTTTCTTCTTGCACGTGGTGACATTATATGGCTATCTGAAGGAGTGTCTCTAGACGACATCTAAATGACGTTATAGATTCGCCTTCTATCTGGTAAGAATTAAAAAAGTCTTGCAATGTCATTCAATACCTTATGTGTCACAATAAATGGTATCAAGCTTGGAAATTACAGAGTCCACTGTAGGGATCTGACCAAGAGCAATCATTTTTCTAGGGGTCTCGCCTCTCAGTGATCTCTTCATAGCTTGGATCATAATGGCAGGGTTGTAATCTTGAATCAGACACTTCACCTCATATCTCCATTCGTTATACTGTATATCTCCCTTCTGTAAGGGCTATTCTCCCGAAAAGAACGGAATTTTAGGGAAGCCATTAAGTGACAACTGACATGCCGACTCATTTGACTGAAAAGATATATCTTGGGTTTGGTCGTCTCTTGCTTAAGGAAAGGGCGACCACGCCCGTAACCTATGTATGGTGTGCTACTCATGGGTGAAGGTTGGGTTGGTACAGGAGTAGGTCCAGGGTTTGAAGTTATGAGTGGGGGTCGGACGGCCAACGGTGTAGAAGTAAAATTGTACTTTACAGAGGCTGTCAATGCCTTAATCATGTCTTCATCTGACATGGGTGCTTGACTAGCTGCCATACTGTACACCTCTCGGGAAATGTATATAAAAAATAAACAAAACCTTGCTATTTTATATGTTATACTGAATAAATGCCAACTTTTGTTGTGATTTTTTCAGAATAGCATCGCTTTTCAAAACCACTAAGATCCGAAAAGCCAAATAGCTGATCAGTAAATACTGCTCGTAAACTTACTAATTATGTGAAAACTGTTTGCTGAAAACAGAAATACAATAACTTTAAGTATGAATATCAGCTTCTGCTCCGCACATTGGAAATACCTGTAAAATTTCTGGAAATACACAACGCAAGCTAGCACAGTTAACACTTAAATACGATGTAAAACATAAAGTGCATATATACTAAACAAATAATATACGAACCTATCATTCTCTTATTCCCAGGCTGTTAAGTGCCGTGAACGTTTTTTTTTGTGATGGGGTCGTAAACATAAAGGGTGAATGTGCTGGGGATTAATAAGTAGACCGAGAACTGTCAAGTCAGTTGATAAACACCTTAAACAAACTGAATAACCAGTTTTTATGTGGTGATCAGTAGATCAAAGTATCCTTTACTTATCAATGAAACTAATATTTCTATAAATAAATTACTAAGATGTATCATAAACTAACCAAGTGCGAACCGAAAGTAAACAATTGCATTGCAATACACAATATATATAGTAGAGTTCAGTACTTCTTTTATGATTAATATTTGAAGATTCGAGTCAAACACCCACATAAATAATTTCAATCATCTGAATCAATAGTTCTGACCTACATATATCTATATACATAGTACTGCCTTATGTACACTGTACACATTTAACTATATACTATCGCCTTTACATTGTTCAGCCATAGCCAAATGTTTGTTTATAAAAAAATGTGTAACCTTATCTGACCTCGTGACCTGATAAACGAGGTAATACTGGGAAAAATAGTTCCGAAGGTAAAACTATATTTAGCAACGGTCAGGATTGCTAGTAGGCCAAAATTGTCTACAAAACTTTGCTATATATTACGACATGGCTGTATTTTGCAAACGTTACATAGCGATATTATAGAGTAAATGGAAACATACAAAAGTAACTTACTTTTTTAAACAATCATTCCTTCCAGTCCTTCCAAAAAACGAATACACACAACACTAGACACGAAAACACTTGAATCACACGAACTATTTACACTTTAAACACATGTTCGCACTTTGGCCCGCGCCTATCAATCCGCCGCTCCGGTGGTTGACCTTTCTCCTCTAATAGCTGATTTCATCTTATGATGCATCGCTCGCGCGAGAAAAAAATCACGATATCACTAGGATTGTGAAAATACTGTCCGGATCAGGTAAACAAAAACACTGGCCTATCTCATCCTCTGTTTACGTGTTCGTAGACGCGGTCGTCTTGTCGCCCTATTTTCTCTCCGCCACCGTTGCTGTAAACGATAGTTAATCGGCCTGGTTCTTTCTTTCTCTCTCTCTATCTACATTCTTCGTCTGCATTTCATAACGTTGGGCGCCATTCTGGCCGATGGTGGTTACAATCAAGAACTAAGATCGGTGAGGAGTTTATTGGGTTTAATGAAGTTCTTATACGCTGTTTACACTATAGACAAAAGCCTGCAACGACGCAGTACGATACATACATTACAAGACATGAAAAGAACGGTTACGACAAACTTCAAACAAATTCACGCGACACATAATTCACACATTTCACATAATACAAATACAGTTTTAAATGAGAATGAAAATACAAATAATTGCTTACCAAGCTGATTTAATAAGTAGCGAAACAAGACATTTTCTTATATTAGAAAATCTGTGAAGGGAAGATTTTCTATATGTCCTTATCGTTCAACTGTCAGAAGAAAAGTGCCTAGATGGTTAGTTTGGCGGGAATTGGAAATTGTTAATTAACCCATCATGCACTATTTACCCATCATGCAATAAAATCGCTCACTCATCGCACACTCATTTCCTCAATTACTTCGTGCAAAACATACATGTATAACAACAGATACACTGACATCACAACACAAAACATTGAAACGGACTATAGATCTTTTTACACACGCCAGAGTACCTGTGACCAGGAGGCTCGCAACTAAAATCTAAAATGCCTAATGTGGCCAAAAGCAAGCCCTGGTCACACCTAGAACACAATAAAACAAAATGAAACTCGTCTTCTCTATTGTAACTGATACAAATATGGCTTTTTCATTTGTTTCTATTTAATCTGCATCTTGAATATCTACCATTTTCGATTCTTAGTGAATGAAAAGAAATAACTGTAAGCGTAACAATAATCCATTTAAAAAACTCTTTAAACTGATAAAATAAATTTTTACCTCACAAAATTGCTTTGATAACATAAATACACATATTTGTTAGTTGGTTTAGGATGCGTTTTGTTTACAAAATTTGAGAAATGACCAATGTGCCACTCGAAATCAAGCCAAATACCTGCAGTTATTTATCTCTCTCTATATATGTGTCTCTTGAATTCGTAAGTTTGAGCAATTTGGTCAGATGTAGTGTAATTTTGTTGTATTTTTGTTGTAACTTGCAAAGAACCAGGATCACTGAATCCCAATATCGGCCTTGTAAAATGCATTTCTTTTAAATACTTCTTTATCAGTAAATATTGGTGAGATTATATTAATTTATTCTTATAAAACATGATGTCTTATTTTTTATGTTATGTTTTATTATTCATAGAATCTCTCAATAGGCAGTTTAAGTTAAGGCAAATGCTCATTCCCCCAATTTAGTCCTATTTTCCCATTTGAATATTTTTTTTAATAAGAAGAAATTATTGCCACACAAAGATATTTATCACGATCATTGCATAGGACGCTATGAGTAAAGTGTGTAAATGTTCGATTGCAGCAAGGGTGCTTTCACTGTTAAAACTGATATTTTCATATTAAATGGTTTAAAATGTAGAAAAAATTGCAATTTTTTCCCTAATAATTGAAAATTAAAATTTATATTTTTAAGAATAACTAACTTTAAGTATACTCGAAATAAAAAAGAAATGCAAATGTTTAAGGTTGAATTGTATTACATTAAACATGGTCCTTTGGGGATTTCGTGACCCTCATCATTAAAGATACAATGTGTAATAGCTATGCCCATAGACGAAATATTAACAAGACATATTCAATTAAGTATTTGTAAATATAACACGTAAATAATTGATTATTTTAGTGATCACGAAAAGGCAATACAAAACATTTGAGAATTTAACAGAAAATTATAATTGCAAAAGTTTCTTTTTACCTTTAACAGCACCAACAACCGCGCCTCCAACAGCTGCAACTGGAACCCATAGTGGCGCAGTTACCAATGTGAAAATCTTCTTCAGAGGTGTACTTTTGTTTTCTTTAGACATTCTCCGTGTGCAGGTTAACGACAGGGATCTGCTATATGAGGTAATGTCTCCTCTGTCGTGTATGCGACAATGAATGCTGGACAGGCCCGTTTAATGAAACCTTATCAGAACTCAAGGACAAGAAAATATCCAGGAGCTGTTGTAAATATTTCATTGTGAGTGCATGTCGTAATGTTTGTGCTTTGTGTGCGTTATTATGTGATAAGAAGTTTTGGAAGGTCAGCCTTCGTTTTATCTTAGGTAAATACTTTTTTCTAAAAATAAGTTTCGGAAGCTCGGAACACAAATAATAAAAACGACAGATCAGATTTGGTGGAGTGTACGTTAATATGATAATATTTTTAGTTGAAAGCTGATGAGATATATCACGTGCAAAATAAGATTACAAAAGTGAAACCGAAAGGACTTAACATAAAATGTACTCGTTACCTAAGTCCATATGTACTTCATGTTAATTTCATGTAATGTCAATAACGCACTCTGTTAGTAACACCGTATCCGGTTTGTATTATCTATCACCAATATAGAGGTATACAATATTTCTGACCATATATTTAAGCGGATGAACAGAACAGCAAAATCAAGAATACCACTTTTAATCAACCTTGCTTATTACTTGGCTAAACCGTTACTACGTCGACCATTGTGTGCGCCTAAATGTATCACAATATCTTAAAGTTAATTATCCAAATAATGCTAAAAATACGCTGTATCAGATCATTCACTGATTCTATTTGATCATGATTATACAAGAAATTCACAGTAGTAAAGTCAATTATTTTTACTTCCATTAAATTTAGAACACATGTTATTCATATCGGCAGGCTCCTATTTTCATTTTATTTTTTTTTGTGTAAAAAATGATTTGCGATACTTTGAGGAATTATTATGTTATTTTCTCGTCTTTAATCAAATGATTATCCATTTTTTGTACGTCATATAGAAAACAAACAGAGCTAGTCTCGAATACTGTTTTTGTCTTTTTCAACTGTTTAATCATATATTTTTGAGCACTTATATATTTTGTTAATCGATTATATAATACAGAACTGATGAAATCTGTAATCTCACTTTACTTATAATAAAGTAGTAAGTATCTGTATTTGTTTCTTACTTTGCCATATTTGATTAATCTAAAAAATAATATATTATGTATCTAATTGACATTGAAACAATTTAATAATTTATTCCAGGTGCGTGCTTCAATGTTCCCGGTACTTAGATATTCGTAAGAGCTAGATGAATTACTCAAATTTTAGAAGGGAGAAATCGTGTGAGTTTCTTTCTTCGATTAAAACTGTCTCAAAACGTTTGTTATCTAACTGAGATATTTATGAATTGTGTGCCACGAAGGACTTTTTACAATTTCAAGCAACGAGAGAAAACTACAGTTAAACGAGCTATCTATTACATTTAAACTGGCTTATATAATTACATTTATGAAATATTCTCAGGTGCAGAGCAGGAGCTGTGGTATTTATTAATTTAGAAGTACAATTACTTAACTGTATTTGTTGCTTAAACGGGGTGTGATCTTTAATGAATTAAGTAGTACAGTTTTTTATTCGTTGCTTAAACAGTGTGAGCATTAAATTGAATTAGGAAGTACATTGTTTTCTGTGTTGCTTTTGCGGGATGTAACTTTAATTGCATTGAGATATAAACTAGTTTGCTTCTTTATAATGGTTACGATGTTACTTTAATTGTATTAAGAAGTACAGTAGATTATTTCGTGCTTATACAGTTGTGGCATTTATTGAATTTATATGAACAGTATATTATTTGTTGCGTATTCGGATTTAACTTTAAATGAATTAAGAAATACGATATTTTTTTGTTTAATCATGACATGTGTTTTAAAATGAATAAATGATTTTATTATTTTTTGTTGCCTACAAAGGGGTACAGTACTTTCTTTCTTGCTTATACAGAGTGTAAGCTATTTTGAATTCAGATGTACAGTACTTTCTTCGTTTGCTTATACAGAGTGCAACTTTAATTGAATTAAGAATAACAGTTTTTTTCTATGTTGTTTATAAGGGGTGAGCTTTCAATTATCCCCGCGCCGAAGGCGAATCGGGATATGGTGATTGTCTCCGTCCGTCCGTCCGTCCGTCCGTTACAACTTTGTCCGGAGCATAACTGCAAAACTATTCATGAAATTTTGTTGAATCTTCACACAATGACAGAGAAAACTAAGGGAAAGTGCAGTGTATAAGAACCATAACTCTACTTGTTTATGTTTTAATTATCTCCCTTTATCAAATTGAGCATAACTCTAAAACTATTTAAGGGATTATCTTCAATCTTCACACAATGACTAAGAATAATAAGAGCAAACGCAATGTACAAGAATCATAAAGCTACCTTGCTTACTTTTTTAATTGTCTCCCTTTATTAAAATTAATTGTCCTGGGCATAACTCTAAAAGTGCTGAATGGAAATTATTCAAACTGATTACAAAGAAAGAGAAAATTAAGGGAAAGTGCAGTGTCTGGAAACCATAACTCTACCTTGCTCCATTTTTCAGTGATCTCCATTTATCACTTTTAGTATACATGTCATAAAAAATACTCAAGAACTATTCCAGGAATTTGGTTCATATTTCACACAATAAAAGAGAGCAGTCAGCTGCAGTGCTGGAACTTTAGCTCTACTGTGTCTATTTTTGAATAATTTTTCTTTATTATAGTTGATTAGTCTTGTCCAGAACATAACTCCAGAAAATAATTCCAGAACGATTCAAGGGATTTTTCTAAATCTTCACACAATGACAGAGGACACACTAAGAGAAAGTGCAGTATACAAAAACCATTACTAATTTGTTTACCCTTTGAATTATCTCCCTTTATTAATTGACACTTTTGTCAAAAGCATAACTCCAAATCTATTAAAGGGATTTTGTTGAATCTTCACGCAATTACTGAGGACATTATAATACTTGTCAAGAACATAAATCAAAACGTGTCCAAGGGATTTTAGTTGACATTTCACACACTTATAGAGGACATTGAGAGGAAGTGCTGTGTGCAAGACCCATAACTCTTTCTTCTGTCTTTACACAATTATTTCCCTTGTTGTTAAACTGTAATATGCTAGTCCGAAACATAACCTAAAAGGTGTTTAAGGGAGTGAGTTGATAGTTCACACAATGATAGAGGGCATTGAGAGGAAGTACAGTGTGCAGGAAACCTAACTCTTTCTTCTGTCTTCGCAGAATTATTCCCTTTTTTGTTTTGCCTTGTTTGGAGCATACCTTGTAAAAAAACTGAAATGGAAACTTTGAAACTGCATGCAGTGACAGAGAGCCTTGACAGGAAGTGGACAGTACAAGAGTTTGCTTCGGCGAGTGTATTGGCCATGTCCAACATGACTCTTGTTGAATAATATATACAGATTGTTTTTTTCTTGCCTATACCCGACGTTATTTTAATTAAATTTAAAAGTACAGGTGTTTCTTTTTTGCTTATATTGAGTTTGACTTAAATAATTTAAGAATTAAACTTTCTTTGCTGCCTATACGGGAGCGGAGTGAAGTACACAGTGATACAGAGTGTGATTTATTTTTTTTCAAATTTGAAGGTCAATGGTTTTCGTTTTATAACTTTAATTTAACGTACAACTTCGTTTTTTGGCGGAAATTGAATTAAGAATTACAGTAAATGTTGTGTTTATATATGGTTTGACTTTTATTGAATGTTGAAGTAAAGTACTTACTTCCTTGCCTGTATAGGGTGTGACTTTAATTTGATTTTAAAGTAAAGAAGTTCTTTATTGCTTAAACATGCAGACAATTTAATATGATTTCAAAGTACAGAAGTTCTGTTTTTTTTTTACAATATTGACTTTAATTGAAGTAAAACGTACCGTTGTTTCATTCTTGCTTATATTGAGTGAAATTTCTAATTGTATTTCTAAATAGTGTAGACGTTGTCTTGCTTGTTGTGACTTTGATTGATCTTTATCATACAGTAGAAATTCCGGTGTCATCAGACATATCCGATTGTGTTTGGCGTTACTATGAATGCAAGCATGTAAGGTATGTCTTAAATTTATTTTTAGGTTTAAGCATGCACTTAAACCAATTTGTGTCTAACTGAAAACATTTTATAAGTATAGGTTATAAGCAATGAAAAGGCATACAATTAAATCTGTCAATGTTTTTCGCAAATTATTTATACGGCAAATTGAATTCATTAACTGATATGTATTTTTATAAAAAAAATAGAAACAGAGAGTAATGCGAGATATTTTCACCCGAATAATTGTCAAATGATTAACGCTTAATATCTAGAACCTTTTTAAACACACTGTAGATAAATAAAGTTGGTTTTCTATGTTTATGCTAACTAATACTGTTCTATAATTTATTAAACTTAAAAGGTATGTTATTTTTTACGATATATGTGTACGTGTAAAGTATTGTTGACGACACTTTATCTACATCGATTTCTTAATCATATTTACTGCTCTGTCAATATGAGTGGTGCTTTTTATTCAATCATTATAAAAGAATACATTTCGAAAATGACAGTTATTTATTGAGTAAAAACAAGACCATTTCTTGGAAGTCCAGATTGTATTTTTTTAAGTTAAAAACAAGATGCACTGCACAACAACTAAATAGATACATACATTAAATCATGTTTCATGACATACCAGTTATTTATTGAACGACAGTTGCTTATTCGTTTTAAGGACTTAATCCGTAAGTTAAACTTGGTATGCAAACTATAACGTACACGTTATAACGGCATTGAACATCACTTAAAGAAATCATTTACAATATAACGAAAATATTAAAATGATCAGTTCAAGTTGTCCATAAAGTATGCCATAAGTATAAATTGCAAAATGAAAATAACAACTAGCATCAGAAATCTATTAAATACTACTTCTTATCTAAAGTCAAAAGCATAACGCAGTTTGCATACTGTCGTAATGGCGGATGGTAGTGATAACATTACATTGTGGTTTAAAGACAACTTATACGTTAAAATCACACACAAGAGTAGTTTGTTGATGTTTTAAAACTGGTAACTCTCTGAACTTTGTAATGACTTATCAATAGCTTCGTGAATACGTTCGTTGTTGTCGCAAGATGTAATATTTCTGCTAAAGGTGAAATTGATGATCAGTGTAGAAAACAGCTGTGCCTTTAATTATATGTCAAATGATTATTTTATATTCACCGGCCGGGCCCGATAAGCTCAGTCGGTTACGCGTCTGGCTATCAACCAATGGGTAGTGAGTTCGAATCCTCGCACGGCAACACGTCTCCGTGATGGTTGATAGACGACATTGTGTCTCATTTGTCTTTCACAGCTGATTCAAGCGGGAAAGTTAATAGTTACTTGCGGAGATAGGGTGAGCTCGAGTAATGGTTAACATTTCAGGATCCTAGGAAACATTGATTTGGTTATCTTTTCGTCTATTAGCCCTCAATGCTACAAACACGACAGTAAAAGGTCAATATAATTTATGTTATTTACCAGTTTAAAAAGAATCGACGTTTAACACAGACATAAAAATTTAAGCAGCGGGGTACATAAACTAGTAAGGGAAATGCAGCGAAATTAGGGCTTAGCTAGATAACGTTGAGAAAAGGGTAGTTGATATACATTACACACATATATATATATATATATATCGTTTTCCGTGGCCTTGTTGTTAATTGGCGGTTGAAGGTTCGAATTCAAGTGGAAGAACTTGATTTTTTACTGATGCTCAACCAACAGCTAGTTAACTTGAGAGGTATCGAATATCTAACTGCCTAGTTCATTTTGGAAAGTAACTGTCTACAATGTAAAGGTGGCTTATCAGCCCACCCTGGCATGCTTTCTTAATAGGTGTGTCACTATAATAAGCTATAATAACACTTTTACATGTTCAAATGGTGGTATATTTAAGTTATTAAACGTGTTTTAGTTGAGTTACCATCTGTTAATTACAAACGCGTTTTCATACATCAGCAGTACGCTTTGAAATATAACTTCTTTAAATTATTTATTAAGGGAAGTTGGAAGTAGCATACACTACAATATAATAAAATGAAGGTGAGATCCATATGTTTTATTATTGTATTTATTGTAATTTGATATGTAATATGTGTGTGGTTTGAATACGTATTGTTCTGTCTATTGTTTGACAACAGTAATTGAATACACATTTTTATTAAGTCCTTATAAAAGTGTTTCCTTAAAGTTCATACATTTGATTATACTTATCTATTTTAGGTCGATTGCGATGAATGCTAAGAGCTTATATGAATGGCTCTCGAGCCCAATTCTTGAGTAGAACCGGTACTGAATGTTGATTTATGAGAGGTATCGGGTCGAGCCGGGGATCGAACATGCAATCTCTTGCGTGAGCAGCCAACACTATATCCATAACACTACTGCCCGGCACCGTTTATACATACATTTGTTGTAATAGACAAGTGAATGTACACTCTAATGTATGATACAAACAGATACATATCTGATTATAACGTAACCCGTTTGTATCAGCTATAACTTATAGATTTAGAATTTGTTTAACAAAATGTTCATATTTATTATCGATCATGTAAATTTAGATAATATTTGAGAAGCGAACTGTTCCTTCTGTTGTCTTCAGAATCTGAAATAGATTTGTATACAATGTGTCACTCGAGTTGCTTAAATAGGATACCTCTAATACCAATGTAGAATATGCATTATTAAGCGTATGATGAACTGTTGATAAGAATAAACACGCATATATACGCTGCTGTGAATATAATTACAAGACTTAGTATATTCCGGTTCAAAGGTCTCGTTCAATGGCAACGGCAAATAGGATGGGTTCACATTTAGGCTTCAAGTAGCGGATGGTTTTGCTGTGCACCGTAATTAGTTCATTCAACATATTGCTTGTAGTTATATTGCTATGTGTCTACGTTCTATAAATGATACATATCATATTGAACACCAATTATATACAGTACGTGACTGTCCTAGAACAATCCTCTTTTAACTGTAAACACATGGCTCCCCACCCAGTCCTATTATACAGATAGCGGGTCGTTTTGTTCTAGAACTGCCCTCTAACAATTGAGCGTCAGGCAATAATACTTCTGGTATCCTATTTTACCTATATATCCCGATAGAACCCACGACCTTCCACGTGTACGAGAAGTTGAATACACCTTTAGATAACCACATCAGATATTGAAGCAAACAGAAAAGTCACATAAATGACAATACATGTAGACAGATAATGTATCATATGTCGATCGTCTTAACTTACTTTATTTAACAGCGTCTTCATACAGTTTAAACACTTTTCCCTCATGTCCAGTATGAAATATTTACATAAAGTTACGTTTGTCCGAATATTGGGTTCTAATATACCACATACGGATATGTTGCACTTTTTAAATTTATAATAGAAAAACAGCGTTCTTCATTCCCATCCCGACACTTAGTGGAATCTATACGAATAAGAGATTAGTGATTTTAAGAAGTGGTAGGTGATATATTGTTAGTTGTAAATACTACATTAAACTGCAATATGTCTTAAATTACCGGCAAATAAATATTATTACCACTGTTCTTGGTATAAAATCTGAAAACATGCCACTATTCAAAACCCTCAGTTAACTTTAGTTCGCTCAAGCCGACTGATAAAGTATAAAATAACCTATTTACACGTATCACCAAAAGCCACATACTACACATTTACACGATTGTAATGTTTGCTCAAAATCACTTTCTCCAAAATGTTGCCTAGTTATTTGAAGGTCTATTATACTACTTGCAAGGTACTTGATCTATCATTAGAATGTCGCGGTGGTCTACTTTTAACGTGACATAAAGAGACAGTAAACTGTATATATTGTATATAAAATAAATTTGTCATTAAAAGATATAAAGACAGTTTCAATGTATAGTTGTCACACTGAAAGTTTTGAAATCATACTTTGGCTTTATGAACATCTTTTTTCTATACATTTATGGGTCTAAGTAGACACCTCAATGACCGATAACGAATTGCAGTATTTCCAGTGTTTCTAATGAAAATACATCATACAAGCATTTATAGTGCACCTGCATGTAACTATACAAACAACATAGTTTAAGTGCTCGAAAGGAGAATCACTTAGTATGAGTGTATATTTACAAATTGGCCCAGCCTATGCTTTCGAGTTGTCTAAGACACTGTTGTATACATACAACCACTACGGTCGTCAGTTCAAGATCGGTTTGCTTATTGTGGAAGGACGATGTAATGTCATATTAACACCATTAAAAATTGCCCGACTGATCTACAAATTGTCAACAGTGATTACACATGAGAAAATGTGTTTATAATAGAAAGTTGACTCGACTCGCCTCTAGCCGTTCTGCCTTCCATGGCGATTTTGAGCCCCACCAGTATCGCAATGTCCAGTCGCTGGTTTGGCTACATCGTAGCTGGGACGAACCCTTTTGTTTAGAGTGTTGTGTTGGTCTCAGAATTTGAACATCTTAATATAGAACATATAGAAAAAAAAAATTCAAACTATTAGAAAAATAATGTTTGGTCGATTTAAAGCTATTTACATGGTGCAAATGTTAAGAATATTCCGAAAAGTTTTATATACATACCGGAACTGTTAGTCATCTCCCCACATTTCTTCGCCAACTTTTGCTATACCTTTAACAGGCCCAGTAATGATGCCTTTGACTGTTGTAAATGGAGTGGCAGCAATACCAACAAGCGGTCCTTCTTTTTTACCAATATCATTTCCCTCGTCAACACCTTTACAAGTAAAATATGTGTTACACTAATTTACAATGTTCGCTTTAAGGGGAAGTGGTGGCGTCCCATAGAAGAGATGGAATTCAATGTTATAAAATACGAATCATTAATAATTGTGAACATTGTCACGATCAATTACACCCGGCAGATTTATAGTGTTTAATAAAGAATACTTTGAAATAATGTATCTATATCAATCTATACATGAAGGATTTTAGAAATAATTCACAATAAACATTTGAAAGTGGTCGTTGTTTATACAGTGTTTCTACTTATTTAGTTTATCTTGAATCTTTTTATAAAATACATTTAAAAAATTAATCAATATAGAAGAAAGGGAGATAGTGAGATAGATATAAAAATAAAGAAAGAAATAACATGGAAATTAGGTCATTACAAAACTACTGTACTTACATACATTATTACAAATTATGCCAGCTATTTTCGTTGTCATTTACCGTAGATTAAATTGTCACAATATTTCTCATATTTTCAGTACTATATCGTTTGCATTATTTCACTATGTTCCACCACTATATTTTCATAATTATCGATACTCGTTGCGTCATAAAGTTTTTAGCAAAAACAATCCAACTTCATTGTTGCTCCATTGAGCCCACTATGCATCATCGCTATTTTTGTGCTCTTGCACATCCGCTATGCGTCACGACTATGCATCCCGACTCTACTTTATCTTCTCTAATGTAACTCTTCTCAGTATATTCATATATGCATACATTACGCATTACCACTATGTTTCTATGCTATAAAACGTATTATCATTATCACATAAACATCTACTATGCATTCATTACGCATAATCATTATGTTTCTGTACTATAACACGTATCATCATTATCACATATACATCCACTATGCATCCAGTACGCATCACCACTATGTTTCTGTACTATAACACGTATTATCATTATCACATATACATCCACTATGCATCCAGTACACATCACCACTATGCTTCTGTATTATAACACGTATTATCATTATCACATATACATCCACTATGCATTCACTATGCATCACAACTTTGTTTCTGTACAACAACACCTATAATCATTGTCACATATACATCCACTATGCATCCAGTACATATCACCACTATGTTTCTGTACTATAACCTTTAATAATTATACAAATACATCTACTATGCATCCATTACGCATCACAACTTTGTTTCTGTTCTAAAACACGTATTACCATTATCACATATACAACCGTTATGTATCAACTACGCATCGCCACTATATTTATGTTCTATTACACGTATTATTATTATCACATATACATCCACTATGCATCCAGTACGCATCACCACTATGTTTCTGTACTATAACTAGTATTACCATTATCACATATACATCCGTAATGCATCCACTACGCATCCCGACTATGATTCTGTACTATAACACGTATTACCATTATCACATATATAGCTACTATGCATCCATTACGCATCACCACTATGTTTCTGTACTATAACACATATTATCATTATCACATATACATCCACTATGCATCCATTACGCATCACCACTATGATTCTATACTTTAACAAATATTATCATTATCACATATACATCTACTATGCATTCATTACGCATCACCACTATGTTTCTCTACTATAAAACGTATTATCATTATCACATATACATCCACTATGCATTCATTACGCATCACCACTATGATTCGGCACTATAACACGTATTACCATTATCACATATACAACCACTTTGCATCCATTACGCATCACCACTATGTTTCTCTACTATAACACGTATAACCATTATCATATATACAACCACTATGCATCCATTACGCATCACCACTTTGTTTCTGTACTATAAAACGTATTACCATTATCACATATACAACCACTATGCATCCATTACGCATCATCACTTTGTTTCTGTACTATAACACGTATTATCATTATCACAAATACATCCACTATGCATTCACTACGCATCACCACTGTGTTTCTGTACTATTAACTATAATCATTATCAAATATACATCTACTATGCATCCATTACGTATTACCACTTTGTTTCTGTTCTATAACACGTATTACCATTATCACATATACATCCTCAATGCATCCATTACACATCACTACAATGTTCATATGCTAAAACACGTATAACCATTATCACATTTACATCAACTATGCAAACATTACGCATCACCACTTTGTTTCTGTACTATAACACCTATAATCATTGTCACATATACATCCACTATGCATCAAGCACATATCACCACTATGTTTCTGTACTATAACCTATAATAATTATACATATACATCTACTATGCATCCATTACGCATCACCACTTTGTTTCTGTTCTATAACACGTATTATCATTATCACATATACATCCGATTTGCATCCACTACGCATCACCACTATATTTTTGTTCTATTCCACGTATTATTATTATCAAATATGCATCCACTATGCATCCAGTACGCATCACCACTATGTTTCTATACTATAACTAGTATTACCATTATCACATATACATCCGTAATGCATCCACTACGCATCCCGACTATGATTCTGTACTATAACACGTATTACCATTATCACATATACATCCACTATGCATCCATTACGCATCACCACTATGTTTCTGTACTATAACACATATTATCATTATCACATATACATCCACTATGCATCCATTACGCATCACCACTATGATTCTATACTATAACACATATTATCATTATCACATATACATCTACTATGCATTCATTGCGCATCACCACTATGTTTCTCTACTATGAAACGTATTATCATTATCACATATACATCCACTATGAATTCACTACGCATCACCACTGTGTTTTTGTACTATCACCTATAATCATTATCACATATACATCTACTACGCATCCATTACGCTTCACCACTTTGTTTCTGTACTATAACACGTATTATCATTATCACATATACATCCACTATGCATCCATTACGCATCACCACTATGTTTCTGTGCTATAACACATATTACCATTATCACATATACAACCACTATGCATCCATTACGCATCACCACTTTGTTTCTGTACTATAACACGTATAACCATTATCACATATACATCCTCAATGCATCCATTACACATCACTACTTTGTTTATGTGCTAAAACACATATAACCATTATCACATTTACATCCACTATGCATACATTACGCATCACCACTATGTTTCTGTATTATAACACCTATAATCATTATCACATATACATCCACTATGCATCCATAACGCATCACCACTTTGTTTCTGTACTATAACACGTATTACCATTATCACATATACACCCACAATGCTCCCACTACACATCACCACTATATTTCTGTACTATTACTTATAATCATTATCACATATACATTTACTATGCAACCATTACGCATCACCACTCTGTTTTTGTACTATAACACATATTATCATTATCACATATACATCCGATATGCATCCACTACGCATCACCACTATATTTTTGTTCTATTCCCCGTATTATTATTATCAAATATACATCCACTATGCATCCAGTACGCATAACTACTATGTTTCTATACTATAACTAGTATTACCATTATCACATATACATCCGTAATGCATCCAGTACGCACCCCGACTATGATTCTGTACTATAACACATATTATCATTATCACATATACATCCACTATGCATCCATTACGCATCACCACTATAATTCTATACTTTAACAAATATTACCATTATCACATATATAGCTACTATGCATCCATTACGCATTACCACTATGTTTTTATACTATAACACATATTATCATTATCACATATACATCAACTATGCATCCATTACGCATCACCACTATGATTCTATACTATAACACAAATTATCATTATCACATATACATCTACTATACATTCATTGCGCATCACAACTATGTTTCTCTACTATAAAACGTATTATCATTATCACATATTCATCCACTATGCATTCATTACGCATCACCACTATGTTTCTGTACTATAAAACGTATTACCATTATCACATATACAACCACTATGCATCCATTACGCATCACCACTATGTTTCTGTGCTATAACACATATTACCATTATCACATATACAACCACTATGCATCCATCACGCATCACCACTTTGTTTCTGTACTATAACACGTATAACCATTATCACATATACATCCTCAATGCATCCATTACACATCACTACTTTGTTTATGTGCTAAAACACATATAACCATTATCACATTTACATCCACTATGCATACATTACGCATCACCACTATGTTTCTGTATTATAACACCTATAATCATTATCACTTATACATCCACTATGCATCCATAACGCATCACCACTTTGTTTCTGTACTATAACACGTATTACCATTATCACATATACACCCACAATGCTCCCACTACACATCACCACTATATTTCTGTACTATTACTTATAATCATTATCACATATACATTTACTATGCAACCATTACGCATCACCACTCTGTTTTTGTACTATAAGACATATTATCATTATCACATATACATCCACTATGCATTCACTACGCATCACCACTGTGTTTCTGTACTATTACCTATAATCATTATCACATATACATTTACTATGCATCTATTACGCATTAGCACTTTGTTTCTGTTCTATAACACATATTACCATTATCACATATACAACTGATATGCATCCAGTACGCACCACCACTATGTTTCTGTACTATAACACGTATTATCATTATCACATATACATCCATTATGCATCCAGTACGCATCACCACTATGTTTCTGTACTGTACCCGTATTATCATTATCACATATACATCCACTATGCATTCACTATGCATCACCACTCTGTTTCTGTACTACAACACCTATAATCATTATCACATATACATCCACTATGCATCCAGTACTCATCCCCACTATGTGTCTGTACTATAACACGTTTTATCATTATTATATATACATCCACTATGCAATAGTATCACCACTATATTTCTGTACTATAACACGTATTATCATTATCACATTAACACCCGCTATGCGTCCACTATGCATCAATATTATATTTTTATTTTGTAACTTGTGTCATTATAATTATAATATGTATCCAAAGTATATCATCACTACGTGTCTCTACTGAATAAACGTATATACATCAACCATGCATCACCACTAAGTTTGTTTAAACACTAGCATTATGTTTTCATATGTGTACATCATATCAAATATACGGGTATCATCGTATATATAAAGTATTTATGTGATATTCGTCATACGTCGTAGATATGCATGTATCGGCTGGTCACTATTCAAGCATGAAAAATGAGAAAAAGTATCCCAGCCACCTCTTGTGTCAATATTTCAAACTTCAATTTATCACTATTTTTATACATCTGTCCACTTTAACTATAAAAACTACACTTGCTTATAAAGTATGTTCTTTATTATGATTTTGTGCATAAACATTTCACTCACTATAATTACTGTTATCGGCTTTAACATGTAATTTACCTGTTATACCACCCAATAAGTATATCTACTTATGTTAGTTTGTTACAATATTGTAATTGCAAATATTATTTCATACCTTTAACAGCACCAACAACCGCTCCTCCAACAGCTGCCACTGGAACCCACACTGGCGCTGTTACCAATGTGAAAACCTTCTTAAGAGGTGAGCTTTTGTTGTTTTTAGACATTTTTGTTTGCACGTTAATGGCTAATATATGATATGTTATGTCTTGTCTCGAGTGTGTATTCGACTTTGAATATTGTAGGACACGCACGTGTCGTGAAAGATTATCAAACCTCAAGTACATGAAATTATTCAGATGTGGATATAACAAGTGTGTTATCTATGCGCTCTCGTACTGATAACATTCTATAATGTATAAAATGTAAACACAAATAAATACACAAAAAAATCGTCGAAGCCCAGTATCATCAATAATTTAAGTCTAATTATGGGTCTCAGACTCAAAATCTTACATATTTTTTAACATATAATTATGGGTAATAAATGCGATCATGTAACATTTTCTGTTAAATAATTATAAAAACTGATTATTTCTTCGAATAAATATAGTAATAAGATTGTATGATAGACAGAATAATGTTGTGTGAACCTTACATTTTTGACAATTCGAGTCAGAGTCTAATTCTCAGTCTCAAAATTTTCATGAATTTAGATCCATATTTTATATTGGAAAGTGAATGAATGCTATTTTATCTAATTTCGAAAAGCATAACACGCCTATAGAATTATATAACATTCCACAGATTTTTAGATATGCAATACAAGGACATTGCACTTTGGCTGTTGGTTAAGATTTATTGAATAACAAATAGCATTATAAATGGGAAAATAAGTATTATGATAATGAAATATGTGTAATATTGTA
Organism: Panopea generosa; assembly: GCA_029582155.1. Taxonomy (NCBI): domain Eukaryota; kingdom Metazoa; phylum Mollusca; class Bivalvia; order Adapedonta; family Hiatellidae; genus Panopea; species Panopea generosa. The sequence goes on along the minus strand of CM055911.1, from coordinate 14,500,744 downwards.
TTATTACTTTAACACAAGTATCACAGTTTAACGTCTCACTTTACCATGCCTCATTTTTTCCTATGGTAACATGATTCTTACGCTTAAAAAAGTCCTATGTAATTAGGTTCATAGTGGTTGTGATTTCGTGCTGCAGATGAGTAGAGCAAATTATGGCATAGCAAATAAAACAATAAGGCATCACATGACTAAGTGTTGAAAATGTGACTTTTATAAACTTTCAAAATATGCATGTATTCATGAGCATTTGGTAACTTCTTTTTAAAAACAAAATCATAGGGTGTCACATTTAAAAAAAACAAAACAAGCTGGTCAACCTACCAGGTACTGTGCATTTTTATGTGGGCATACATTCCTGCTAGGAAAAATAATCCTTAAAAAATCTATGTGGATTCGTTTATTTAACGTGGAAATCCTAGACCTTATTTTATATAGAACAAAGAACAAACACATTCAACTGTGTAGAGAGACCTGGATGTAACCGTTTGCTAACATTGTTTATATATGCATATAACTCAACCTCATTACGACAGAGAGCAGTATATAAACTTGAATCAACGTTTCCAAAGTATATGAAATGTCATGATAATATTCGGATATGTTCTGGAAGATCGGTCGCTTCAAGTGTCTGTGAAACGGACATGATAATTCTGGATGAATGACACTTATTTTTATAGACATATTATTATATACTCATAACTTGAGTCTATTTTTGAAAAGTAGCATGTACGGTTTCTATTTATAACCCATATCCAAGAAACCACCGCGAGTTATGAATCGACGTAGTATTTAATCACCACCGACGGTTATACATGTTTGTTTTATTAAACTGACGACACACATGGCATGGTCTAGTGGCAGAGCGTCCACCTCAAATGTGGAAGGTAATGGGTGCGATCCCCGGCCGAGTCATACTTAACACTTAAAAATGGTATTAGAAGCTATCTCGCTTTGTGATCAGCATTTAGAAGATAGTTCTATGTCTGGAAGGCCCTGTGTCAATATGACGTGACTAGGTGGGATATCATACCTTGTGTCTGCGGCATAATATCCAGTGTGACAGCGCGTATAAAACTATCTCTTATAAACACTGTCGCAATATAACTGAAACATTATTCTATGAGTAAAAGTGTTACCATATAAATACATTTAAGGAAATATTAATCATTTAATATTGATTGTTAAAACAAGCCGCGGAATTTGGAATCAAAAATATTACTCATTGTGCACGCTATACTATTCACTCCTCACCAGATAACCACTAAACGTTGAATCTTTTGTCATTGTAGATGGCAATGAACACATCCCCAGATATACAGCGTCACCTGAGTCCAGCTTCAGTACAGCAGCATTACTAGACTGCTGATACGAGTAACTGCTACCAATGCCAGGGTTGACGGCGATAGCAATTGTTGGGTTATCGTTCTTCATCAAGTGGCAAAACGCTTCACCAACGTCCAACTGCTTCTCGATACTAACAAAGAAATTGTAGACACCAGGGATTCGACAGATAAACTGGCCAGTGGTACTGTTGTAGTCACGACCAACATTGGTGATGATAAAGGTCAGTTTAATGCTTCTGTTCTTACTGCCGTTCACCGGGATACCGCTAACAAGAAATGCCGAGTCGCTTCCTATGGTAGAGAAACAAGCATATATTACAAACCTTGGTTGTTTCAACTTTGTAAGCATTAACTCTAAAATGTATGACCTGGTAATACAACTTATTTCTGTTCTACTCTCTTTTCGTAGAATTTTCAGGATAAGTGTTTGTCGTGGCAATTTCACACGCTTGAAAGTAGTTAGCTCAAAGTTGTAAAATACAAGAATGTAACAATATTCCAAAACAAATAGTGTTGTGCAGATATTTTTCAGATGTATTTAAATATTTTCCAACAACAGTTAATAAAATTTAAAAGCTATAAAATGAATAGTTTTAATTATATCATATTTTTTATTCTTTTGTTGATAAAATCATTGTCAATTTGCTAGGTTATTTGTCCTCAAACGTAACATATATCGACATTTTACCTTACGGTGATTGTTTGTTCGGATTGAATGAAAAATAAATGAATGAAGTTCAACTATCGCCATTAGTTTTACTAATTTTATCTTAATGTAATTTGGTCGTTATTACATGAAAGATGTGTGATATCATAGAAAAAAATTGAAAAAAATCTAGAATATTTAACCAAAGAGATGGCGATCGAAAGATTTCTGAAATAAAATGCATTGACATGTCGGTTGACTGATATGGATAGGAACATGGTTAAATATTGTTTAGACAATCTAACATTTGTATTTAATTATTGCAATGAAAAACTGTGGTATCTTATACAAGACATACCATTGCAACCATTATATCTTTATGAAAACAATATTTAAAAGTTTATATGCTGCACCTGTACAATCTTCGCCATTACATAACACTGTTTCGTGCATGTCGCCGATACATGGTTTATCCAGCAGCGACCACTGGGCGGAGCATTCTCTTTCTCTTGTCTTCTGACCAACCCCACAAGAGGTACTACAATTGCTCCATTCAGACCACGCCTCCCATACATCTTCTACAAATAAAACAATATAAGATATCTTGCTCTATATAGGGTTAATCAATATGATATATCTTAGTAAAACCAATCAAATTTACTTATTTTAACTCTTAGATCATAATAAATATCTGCTGGTATAAATAAACTGCATTTAAACGTTTGTAAGCTGTCATCTCTATTGAGCAGCCACTTGTCTTAAGCGCTTGTATTAATCAACAACCTGTCTGAAAAGTTCCCTTGGCTGGCTGATTAAGACATGTTTAACTGTACTCATAAAGACTGACACTCTGTTTAGTTAATTCCTTTCCCTTCTATCACAATAATAAAATGATATATTTAAAACGAGTCTCGTTTTAATTTCAAATTCCATGCTCTGTTGAGAATTAATTTTAAAAAAAAAATGTTTTTTTTTATTTCAGTTTTTAAAATGTCATGCATATAGCAACTGTGATATGTTCAACCCGTACAGTATCGTATGATAACTTAAGTATGTTTCGAAATTAATAACATTATAAAATATTCCGTTAAAAGGCATCAGACTGATGTCGAAACTGCATGGTTGAATAGTTAGCTTGGTCATATTATACTGACTAAAGCGTCCGCCTCGCATGCGGAAGATCGTGGGCTCAATCTCTGACAATGGTATACCAAAGACTTGAAAAATGGTACTAAAAGCTTTATCGTATGGCACTTAGTACTTAGAAGATAGAACTTGGACTGGTCGAATCTGTCCCAATATAATGTGACTGGGTGGGGTACTATATCATGTGTCTGCGGCATTATACTCCAGTGTTGCAGAGCTTAGCATACTGTTTCAAGTAGACGCCGTCGCGATATGACTTAACAATTGTTAAAAACGATGCTAAACACCATACAACAACATTATACGGACACCACCTGTTCAGATTTACAGCTTTCTTCTACTAACTGTTTACAAGTTTTTATCTTAATTGGATATTTTCGTGTATTTATAGATATTCTGATATTGACCAATTTTATTAAACATTTGACATGTTTAAAACTACGTTACGTACCATGACAAGCCTTTTCAACACAGACTCTGTCATCCCTAGAATCACCAAAACAATTCTGACCATTTGGGTCCGGGAAAGGATCGGAACAATTCCTGTCCCGCCTTTGTAGCCCAACACCGCAAGCCACGCTGCAGCCCGACCACGTGGACCAGTTAGACCAATCGCCATCCACTATGAAATATAAATAATAAGAGTAAGGCATTCATTGGCATATATATTGATACAAATATGTTTATTAAAGAGGGTCTATCAGGAAAACTCACTTTAAGTGTCTAAATATATGTTTTTAGTCAGTCGAACGAACCCAGTTCTCCCGATTAGGTCCGTTATAAAGCACTTGTTATGAGCACGCTGATTGGTCAGATGCTTCAGAGAAAGTTTGAATGTCATCATAGTTGAGTAAGCGTTCAATTACTATAAATTGTGGGACAGGCTTATAATCCCTACATTTTTCATTTGGGTTAATAGACCTGATTCGGGAAATATCAGGCTGTGGGATATACTATATACAAGAAACATATACGTTACTGTGACTCGTGAAACGAAATGGCACACACACATATACTGTCAACAAAACTTACAGTTCTTTATTCGGACGAATTCTAAGACGAAACAATTCAGCAGTATGTAACAAGATACAATGAATCAAATAGAAATCAACAAAATATCACGTGACTCATTTTATACGTCACAAAATACCTTTTTAATTTTAGCTTAGAACTCTATAGAAGTGTTACCTGGACACCTAAGCCAATCTAGGAATATATCATGTTGGCATATTTAGCATTATGGGTTCACCGAGGAAAAATAGGCTTGTGGTAACTTGGGTTTTTTTTTTCAATATTTAAACTTTGAAAACTCATTAAATATGAAATAAGGTGTAGATATAGGATTGAATGGTTTTTATATACAAATAAAGATTAAGTAAGGCTTGATTAAATTTCGAATAAAACTTTTTATACAGATAAAAAAGATAGTACGGGATTAAACGACTATTTATAAACAATAAACGATGAAGTATTTCATTTTCAATTGAATATAATAGTTGAACATGCTATCACTTACATGGACAGCTTCTCTGTTCACATTCTTTATGTTCAGTATCATCACCGACACAATCACTGCCATTATGTGCCGGGGCAGGGTTGTCACATTTGCGAGTTCGCATCTGTGTGCCATTGCCACACGTGACGTCACACATTGTCCAATTACTCCAATCTGACCATCCTCCATCGACTGTAATTAGAATCAGGATTAAAAAAGAAGTACTACTACATTGGATAAAATATTGTTGGTTCACGGAGGAGGACTCAGATCGAGTAAATGCTTACGTATCTATCTGCCTGTCTGTGTCTGCCCGCCCACGGGCCAATCTATACTTCTTTTTCAATAGTTCTATATCCACATTTATTTATATTTACCAAAACCTTATATTCAGTAAATTAGTGTTTCTTTTATTTATTCATATTAAAGGAGCCATTCCGTCTTCTATTAAGATTTACAGATTAAAGTCTAAAATATACGTATCATCAAAGCAAAGAATTAACTCAAGAATTGTCCCAATTCAAGGTTATTCATATGAAAAGGCAGTTCGACAAGTGAGGGTTGCAGTTTACTTTTAGCTTCAAATACACAATTTAAGTAAGTGTACGTAGCGGTTTCACACACAACTGAATTATAAATGTTTGTTTACCAACAGAAACGATAAATACATAATTGAAACTTTCCTCCTTGGCCAAGTGGTCTCGGATACCGTCTCCAGACCAAGCTTAGAGTCTGGCATCGTCTCCAGATCAAGTTCCTATTGACACACTTATAGTCTGGCTCGGTTCAAACATATTATGTGAAAGAGTCTGGTAGTTGCTTACGGAAGGACGGTGACTTTGAACAGGATGTCCTCCTCCTAGACTTCGATTGTGTTTGCCATAATTTTATAGCCTGTAATGTGTTCAAATTGTCCATTTTTCAAATCTTCGTCCACCCCTATATTTGTTAAATAATTCCCCACACTTCTCTGATACATACGTGAGAAAAAATACATACCGAGGTCGCACAAACCACAATGTTTTTTACATATTGTCTTGGCATTGTCAATATTGTCACATACGTGCAAAACTTTATCTGCTGTCTCGCAATCAAACGACGGCTTGTCAAGACACTCTCCACCTAGATAAAAAAAAATTAAAGCCAGTAACATATTAAAATGGCATATAACCTTTGTAATAAAAATGTAATTTGAATATAATATGAAAACATAATAATAATAGCATTTTATTAAATTAAAATGTTCCAATTGTATTTATTGTTATTACACGTGTTACTATATTGAATAAATATATGAGCAGTACCTTGTAGTGATAACAGTCCCGGGGAGTGACAATATCCCTTGGTCTACACCCCTTCAGTCCGAGGCTGTTATCACCACAGGTCACACTTATCAATTACCATCCCTTAGTGAGTGTAGCAAGATTGTTTGGCCCAAGTAATTAATTAAATCGTTTTGACATTATTTTTGTTAAAAATGATCAAAATGGTTCTATTTTTTTGTGCAAATGATAACATTAGAACATTTTCATGAGTTCTGCCAAGATTGGATGACATTGGATACTGTTAAGTGGATGTATAACAGTTTAAAGATGCGTTGTGATGCATTGCAACAAATAGGCAGAATTGTCAAAAATGAAGGGTTGTCATCAAACAATCGAAATTGTAAAAAAGCAACCTGATCAACCCCATGTTTTTTCTGCTTGTTTGCTTCTGATTATATGGACCAACAAAAAAAATATCTATGAAAACAAGGCACTATTATAACAATTGGTAATGTATTCAGTGATCCAGAAATATATTTCTCATTTTTTAGAACAGTACAAAAGTGGAGTATGAGAGGTACAGGGTACTGCACATACATTTATTACCCTCTTAATATATCATATTTTAATCACCATTTCTCTTTGAATAAACATTTGCCTTATCGTACATATGTATGAAATATGGTTGAAATTATTTCGCATTAAAATGACTGAACTATCAGTGTTCAGCTGGCGATGTTGATGATTGTGTTAGTATAATGATTGTACTCGTAACACAAATTGGAAAAGATGATGTTTTGTCGGTAGGTCTTTTATTGTCACGAAGGGATATATGTGGGACCTTATATTTACCTCCTCACAGTGGTGAAAATACGTCATTAAATCATATAACGTCATTATTCTGGCGTTTCTGTTTCAACGTGTAATATATGTATGTATGTAAATAAAACAAAAAATTAGCTATGAATAGAGAATCGAACCTTTCGATCAAGATGTGTGCTCATAACCAGACTATTTTCTTGTATGTCCCTTATTTTAGTTCACTTTTTCCCACACTCCGTCCATGCAACCAAGATATCCATGCCATGCATTTAAAATTACAATCTCTGTCACCTTTCGCCAATATTGACCAATATGCGATGAGATATATATGTTAGTATGATAGCTTAACTGTAGTGCATGTCAACTACAGATACTACTTTCTATGATAAAAAGTATTCTGCAAGTCTCACGATTTCTTTGCTGGTACTATCGGTTTCAAAATCAATAAATCTACCTGACTGTAAATAAACAGATACAACGCCTCTCGTTTTAAAATATTTTGGCGTATTTATTCCTACCCATTTAGTCGGGAATATCAGATTTGGGATAGCTACCGTAGCATTTAGAGCGGGACGCGATTTATCCGACGACAGCAACAATTCCTATTTGGACCGCAAAACCCTTACTAAAAAACATGTTTCTGAACAAAAGGTTAATTAAATAGATCCATGTGTACGATAGGACTTCAATAATCCGTGTTAATTATTTTATACTAAAGCTATTGGACGAATAGGTGCAGCTGTATGTGACCAGAATTGAAATGACAAACAGACGATCAAATATGTATTATAACTAATCATGTATACTAAATATGTATAATCGTATGTCAATATACTATAAGATGGAATAACGTTAGTACCTACAACAACAAATACAACTTACTGACTATTTCCTCCTGCGGACATAAGTACTTGTTACAAGCATCGCTTGAGCAGCATTGATTCTCACAACTCATTTTAGCCCTTGCTGTCACTCCGTTTGCTCTTCTACCAACAATACTCGGTGGACCACTAACTAGCTTTGAAGAAATTGCTGTTGCATTTGCTGTTGGTGTTGTTGATGATAATTGTATATTTATTGAAACATCTATTGCATTTGAGTTATGTTTTGTCGGCGATCTAACCGATGTCATTGTTGCTGATAAGGTTGATAGTACTGTGGTAATTGTGGAGGTTGGTGACGGTGTCGTTGTCCCTAGGCATTGCTGTGTCAACACGTCAACAGTTAATATATATGATATATACATCACAAAGTGTATGGTGCAGGAGTGTAATAAACCCATGCCATATTTTATATCAACCTAGTGTTATATTACTTTCGAATCATTCCTCTACGTTCCCCGTATAACTCGACTCTTGTACGTTAAATGTCGAGATATTTTCCGACTTGCACGAAAAAGGACGTTAATTTGTCTGAATAAGATGACGTTATGTTGAGACGTTACGTCATACACTGACTGGCAGTAACTAATGTTCGCGATTTTTCCTATTGTTTTATTATATTTAAGATACCATTTTTCTGGGTTATGTGATAAACATATCTTACATTCGTGCTTTTTTATCATTTTTATTGACTAACTCGTTTACAAAAAAAATATGATGCTCGGCGAAAACTGGCATGATATATTTTAACCAACTCGATTAATAAATTAAATATTGAACGAGCACTCATGTCAGATCATATATATATATAAAAAATATGAACACATTTATATCGATACATCCAACACGTATATCCGTATATCTAGATCACACTTCCTGATCAAGAACGTATTGTTTAAACGGAAAGCAAATCTAAACGGCGACGTCTGAGATGCTAGAGCAATGGTATAATTACAGCGATTCGCCGGCTAATGTAAATATAACATATACACCGCTGAAACTTGGGGGGTGGCACCTTGAGTATTTCTTAAACGATTCTTGCATTTTTTATCTAAATGTAATAAGTGTTGTACCTATATAAAGCTAATAACTATGTTGACCATATCAATTTCTCAGACATTTAATATTTCTCTATTAAAATCAAACTATTACAAATTAAAAACAAAGCATTATTGCAAAAAGATAGACTAAGTGTACTAATTTAAACAAAACTCTTTTTTAGAATACACATTACAGTAATATACTTTTACTGTAGCAAGATGAAGAAGTAAATTGCCCGTTGGTGGCGATTTTATTTTATTTCATGCTTTAACATTGAGTTAAAATAAGAATACTGCCACATAAAATAACTGTTATTGGTATTGTAATAAGAAAAAAGAAAACTCAAACATGTTGTCAAGCCTTTTCTGTTAAGTACAAAATTAAAATTAAATGTAAGTTGGTTCCCGAGACGTTGTTTTTGTAAAATTTGGAAAACGCAAACTATGACATTCGAATTGTAAAATTTGGAAATCGCAAACTATGCCATTCAGATGGTAAAATTTTGATATTACAAACTATGCCATTGAGATTGTAAAATTTGGAAATCGCTTAATATGCTTTTCAGATTATAAAATTTGGAAATCGCCAAATATGCCATTCGGATGATAAAATTTGGAAATCGCAAACTATGACATTAAGATTGTAAAATTTGAAAATCGCTAAATATGTCATCCAGATTGTAAAATTTGGAAATCGCCAAATATGCCATTGAGATTGTAAAAATTGGAAATTGCAAAATATGCCATTCGGAATGTAAAATTTGGAAATCACAATTATGCCATTCGGATGGTAAAATTGGAAATCGCAAACTATGAGATTAAGATTGAAAAATTTGGAAATCGGTAAAGTTGACTTTCAGATTGTAAAATTTAGAAATCGCAAAATAAGCCATTCGGATTGCAAAATTTGGAAATCACAAAATTTGCCATTCAGAATTTAGACGTACGGTATATCTAGAGGTTCAAGTAGTACCCAGAGCTACTTGTCTCTGTTTACACGAGCCTGACACTTTGATCCAAACATTCAGTTATATTAAGCGGACAGTTGAAACATGTTAAAATACATTTATACCCACAAAACTATGGTTTAAAACAATGATGTTGTAAAATGTAAAATTGACATATAAATATATATAATATGAATATAATTTAGAAAAAAAGATACCTCCTGAGTGTCACATCCAAGTGTATACGTCATGTTATCGCCACTACCAACACTGTATGCAATACATTCCTGTAAACAATAAACAGTATCCAAATGAATTTATGTTTATATTTTTAACGGCATAACAATAATAAGATCCATAGATGCCACATAAACTTGGTATTTTATCATACAAGCATTGTTGTACATTCAGTTTTATTGATCTTATTTTGATTTTATGTATCAAGTTTATACATTTCAGTAATAGTAGAGTTACTATCAACACTTTTTTACATGTGAGTGATTTAACACTTGACATTAATTATCCGAGGATGGGTGGTATAGTATGTCCTTTACAGTGTTAACCTGTTTGTCTGTGAATATGAGTTTCATTAAACATACATAATTCCATGAACAAGTAATCCAAATCTCTTGTAAAGATGTATATTGTATATACTACGAAAGTATTGCAATAACGTTCAGACAAAACAAACCCTGCCATTTGATTTATTATTGTTGGAAGTGGTCAACACAACAAAGCTTGGTCACGACGACATAAACAAAACGATGCTTTTGGAATGACACAAATATTGACCGAGGCAACAGCTGAAAATCGATGCTTGTCTTATTCTATAATCCACAACTAATATGTTCAGGAACATATTATCGCTAAATCCTTAAATGTAAATATCAAAAATATGAAAAGATGTATATAAAATTGAAAGAAGAATAAAGAGAAGAATGTAAAAAAGTGTCTAATTTATCTCTATAGATTGTATTTGTTTGGATATTTATATAACTGATATACTACCGTGACTTTTTCAGGGCACTGTTTAACTGTGTGGCAATTGTCAATTTCATCTACCTTATGACATGAGTAACAATCAATCGCGTCTGTAATATATAATTGAACTAGTTATTAAAAACAGTGCATATATATTGTTTGTATGTGTGCATGGTTGTGTTCGTCTTTTTGAAATTATTTCAATTATTTAATCATTGTTTCTAGAAACAACTTTGCTTGTAAGCAGTACTAGACAAACTTAATATCTGCAAGTTGCTGACAACATATCCAGAGGCGCCGGGAGACTCATAACCATATCACAAAGTTCATTAATAATTATAGCAGCGATTGTGGCCGACCGTGGATCGGACCTCATGCCCGTTAGACGCGTTGACGAATTAGCTATTCGGGTCCGACCACGGATATAGCAAAATGTAATAGACACAGATAAAATATATTACATTCTATATAATGTATATAGAGTGGGATTAACTTATTCATATCTAAAGTATCAGTATCAGTACATTTTCGAATTGATTTATAATTAGGATAAACATGCTTCATATAATATCAAATAACATCAAGACAAATTAAAGATAGTTTGATATTTGCAGTGTTCATAACCGAAGTGTTACATTCTTCAATATCGAAAGACAAAAAAGACAAACTACCTTCTCCAAGCCAAACGTTTGATAAGAGAGTTAAGAAGCAAAGAATCACATCCCCTGACAAAAAGCAAACAAACATTTTGAGTAATGCTCAAGGTACAACGCCATTCAAAGTACCAATAATGAAAATTTCACAGACTCAATTTTGGGCCGACTTTTGACAGCCTCTACATGAAACTGCTCCCTTGGTGATCAGTAATATCTGATGAATTGAAATGACCACTATTTCTACCATGTGTTAAATGGTCAGAATTTTAGAAATCACAACAGTGACTGAACAGTTTATGCTGATACCACATATTTCTAGTTAAATGTGTATCATTTTAGAATTGATGGGTCGACTTGTATCGTTGACGAATTGTTGACATATAATTACTCTGGAAATTGACAAGAATCACAAAACCAATGAATTTAAAAAACGGGTCAAGCTATGATTTTTGGCTTTATAATTGCATATCTTGAACCAGTGAATAACTTGTACCTAAGGCAAACACTGCAGATTTTGTGTTTTCACTGTGTTTTTGACACAAATGTTACAATGGCTATATATTGGAAATGTTATGGTTGTGTGAGACGTTAACATATTAACTTTAGTTGAATATGTTCATGAGAGGTTATGAACTATGGTATCTCACCAGCCTAAGCAGGTTCTTATCTTCGAATAATTTTAAATATTATCTAAATTTGTATTAGTTTTCAATAGCATACTGGAATTTTAAACAAAGTAACTTCAACGTGTTAGGTGTTATACAATGTCTGTCATGTTTTGGGTGGTTCTGTACAGTGCCAGTCATCCGGATTCATGTCAGAAGCCTCGATACCGAAGGCATGTGATAACGGTAACTACCCATTCAACCCCACCCTTTTTTAACAAATTCTCTAAAAGGTAAGTCAATAGCATGAAATCGAACGAAATAACGTATTCATTTTAATGGATATAATCGAATCATTCCATTACGTGATTTTATAAAATTATTGATTGATTAACATATCGGTGCATTACTGTGAAGCACATTGTCATGCTTTATTGCTGTTTCGTTTTTACTTTCTATTCGCTTTGTGAGGCCCCGAGACGCTTATATGATGTTTATTCCGTCTTGTTAATGATCATGTGCGTATACATGAAACAAATATAAACTAACAAACTAACTAATGAAATCAGAATTTGTAATAAAAATCATTTCTTTAATTAAACTGTTTCAACCTAAAAATATTTTATTAAGTTTGGTTTAACAAACATCTTATTATTAATTTCATTATTAAAAGGATAGGAAATAACTAAATGGATTACCAATGAAATAAAAAGTGAAACGCTTGTAAATTATGATGTGTATGCCGTATTTTGGAGAGCGCGATACAAGCGTTTACATATAAACTCATGGGCGTTGTCATGACTTGCAAAGATAACAAGTGTCTTCATATGCATAATCAGAACTGACATAAGCACTCTCCAAATATGATTATCAAGTAAATTAAGACACATACCACATATGACAATTTCTATTTAACTCGTTTTTTTCACTAAATGTTGGTTTTACATGTACAAAGTACCGGTTGACCAACTGCCAATATACGTTGTCTACAAAATCGTTATTGTGATATTATAGTACTCGTGCAACACGTACTTCAACCATTAGATGAGTAAATGCAATGCGTCTATTCAACTCAAATTCCAAACCTTTGCGACAAAGAGACCTGTATGCTAACCTTTAAAAAAAATTAGTCTCGAACATAAGAGTGGATACACGTAGATAGTCAGAGGTAAAGAATGTGACATTTATAAATTCATTGAGTGTTGTCTATTTATCAATAAACAATATTAACATATACTTACAAGTAGCGCTAAAAAGGCTCAATGTGAGAAGTGCCATGAATAAACCTGAAATATATTATAAACGATAACGACATTATAACCTAACTGTTAAATTGTTTACGTCATTGTAACCTAACAGTTAAATTGTTTACGTCATTGTAACCTAACTGTTAAATGTTTACGTCAGAGTCACCTTACTCTTAAATATTTACGTCATTGCAACCTGACTATGAAATTGTTTACGTCATTCGCATTTCAAATACAAGCGAAAACTGCGTTGTCGAAGACTGTTCATGGAAAAATTAGAAATAAAAACAAAGAGTTGTGTATCGATCTTGGCAATACACCGACGAAAATTTATAAAATGATATAGAAAGTAACACGGAGTGTGTTCCGGTTTCATAAGAAGTTTGCCGACGGGCGAGATTAGTAAAGATAGGAAGATAGTAAGGGGAGACGAAAGTAGAAAATTATGAGTCACTTCATGAGATGCGCTTGTAACGGTCGACGATTTTACAATCAAATAAGCCAATTAACACCCATTAAGGAAGAAGCGACCCGGGTTACCACTTGAACACAATCTGCTTCACCTAGACATCGCATAGCCACATACGAATGACAACGACACAGGAGATCGATATTCTTGATTTACCGGCAGAGGTGACCACTGGCAATATAAACCAGACCTTGCACCATCTAATTTTGCCATATCCTTAGTAGTTGATTATCATCACTTTTAGAACTGATTTCTGCCATTTCAAATATTATTGCACAGTATGAATATAATTTGAATAGAGACATTTTTGATGAGTAGGTAAAACTGCAACGTGAATGCGTGTTATTCGATGAAGAATATTTAGGGTGTAAAATGACAAGTGAGTGAATTGACGTTATTGACGTAACTGACATCGTTAAATGTATATATATATATATGTATTGTGTGCGCCTGTTCTACCACCGGGTGCCTGATTTAAAGCCGTGCTGTTGTATTATAAATTAGTCTCACATAACCAAGTTTGCTTTGTACATGAAGCAGAAAGTTAACGGTTTTTAATGATGTTTTTTTTATTCTAGTGCATGGAATAATATATTTTTCTAGAGAAAAGGATTGATTTATATTTGAACATCCAGCGAACATAATAATAAAATTATGTTGACATCAAATACTGCTACGTTTATTTTGCGTTTAAGCACATACGAGTATAGCTCCTATGCATTAAATGAGAAATGCCTTTAATTTTAGTTACAGGTATAATTAAAGATACATAGGTAGTATTTCTTTATTTGTCTATTTTCTTTATATGAGTACATTCTACACAGCCTTTATAATGACGAGTACAAGTCGGTGCCAACATTTACATTATTCCCTTTTGAGTCATGCGATATATTATGAAATATTGAAAATAAACCATTGTCCATAAATCATGTTTAACTGCAATTGTCCAAAGTTAAACTTTAGTTTAACAGTTGCAAATTGTATTTCATAAATAGTATCTACGTAAAACTTATTACACTGTATATACATTATTATATCTACCTGCTAAATAAAACACAGCCATGATTCAAATCGGCCTTTCTGATTATTTCCGACACCACAGAAGAAAGAAAGTGATCCGTCTTACACAGGAATGCCAATCTAATCAACCAAATATCGTTAGTTGAACATCGTGACAATGTTTTACACGTCCCTGCGCCGATCATTATCTCTAACCAATGATGAAATGTAAACTTGCAATGCCTTCTAAATAACCCTAAAACGCTTATCTTGTACTGCATTTAGGAACATTTCTAAAATTTAAAATAAAACGGTGTAACTCTACTATTAATTTTATTATTTTATTTGGTCCTCCGTGGCCGAGTGGTCTAACGCACCATCTCAAGATGACTTACCTCTCACCGCAAAGGTCGTAGGTTCGAGTCCCCTTTTTTCCAAAAAAGACCACCATGACCAGTCGCAATGTGGGCACGCTTGATGACATCAAATGTGTCCTCAATAGTGACATAGTAAACAGGCGACTCCTCTGGATGTGTACGCTTCTTTATCAGTTTCTCCACATCACCACACTGGAGAATCTCATACCTGAAATGACAGTTGATTACATTATATTAAATAACATTAAACTAACTCGTATCGTTTTCATAGCGGTAATGACTCAGATCTGAGGGCTTAATCAACAATTGCATATTCTACACAAGCAGTATAGACTCAGTTAAAAGGGCTTAATGGACACATGAATATTCTACACAAGCAGTATAGACTCAGCTCAAATGGCTTAATGGACACATGAATATTCTATGCAAGCAGTATAGACCCAGTTCAAAGGGCTTAATCAACACATGGATATTCTATGCAAGTAATATAGACTCAGATCAGAGGGGTCAATCATCAGATATATGTTCAAGCAGTACAGACTCAGACCAGTCTTAATCGACACATGAATATTCTATGCAAGCAATATAGACTAAAATCAGAGGGTTCATTTATCACATGTTTATTCTAAGGAAGCAGTATAGACATAAGATCAGAGGGATATTTATCACATGTATAGGCTTTGATCTGAGGGCTCATTTATCACATGCACAGTCTATGCGAACAGGATAGACTCAGATCAATGGGCTCAATTGTTAAACTAACACCTCATTATAAATTAACATCCAATTAATATGTTCAATGAAAGGAAGATCTCAAATATACTCCACAGGTAAAAGAAGAAACACAGTAATGATTAACTTATTAACTCATTATCTAAAGGTGACAAATATCTTTATATCACAGCACAAGGTCGTCAAAAAAAACCTCTTATATTTAATAACATCACTAATTGTAAATCACCAACATAGTTATTCAATAAAAATATAGATTTTAAAATTAGGCATCATCCCTCTCTCCCTCTTTAATTATCTACCTATCATTTAGCAATAATTACTGTTAATAATTAAAACATTTATTTTATAAAAACATTTATTCATTTTTAATTAATTGTAAATCACCAACATAGTTATTCAATAAAAAATATAGATTTTAAAATTAGGCATCATCCCTCTCTCCCTCTTTAATTATCTACCTATCATTTAGCAATAATTACTGTTAATAATTAAAACATTTATTTTATAAAAACATTTATTCATTTTTAATTAATTGTAAATCACCAACATAGTTATTCAATAAAAAATATAGATTTTAAAATTAGGCATCATCCCTCTCTCCCTCTTTAATTATCTACCTAACATTTAGCAATAATTACTGTTAATAATTAAAACATTTATAAAAACATTTATTTATTTTTAATTAAGAATCTAGGGGATTGAGACAATCCAACCGGGGAAATTTGACTACCTTGAACTTTTGTGTAGGGGATATCCGACAGGTTTCATCGTGTTTACTATATGTTCCTGATCATCTTTTTTCCAAATATTCTAAGCATTTGGAAAAATAGACATATTTAAATTACTTAAATCAATCTACTTACTTGGATAACAGATAGTAGCTGCTCCTGATCTTTGTGTGATTATTGGTAGATGCCGATTTCAAGCTTTCTATAATTTGTAATATTCTGTCTTTGGAATCAGATACTTCTGACATACTTCATATTGTTTGAACAACTCTTGCCTGAAAACGTCTTCCATACTATCAGAAGACATCTTGCATGAAAGTAAATCTATACTGAATGGGCTGAACCGGGATGCCTTTTTAATAGGACAGGCCTCAGGGAAGCCATTTGCCAGGCCTACACCTATTGACCTGGTGTGACTCAAAATAATTGACATATGGTCAGACAGACACCCAGGCCCACCCCTATTGTCCTGACAAACACCTTTTTCCTGGTAGTCGCATCAGTAGAAGTGGCTTCCTGACACTGTTTGTGCTAATGAGTGATGTAATAATCAGAAGAAAAAAAAACAACTGTATAGTAAGTTAACTAAAATAGAATTACACAGATTTACTGAAATCAGCCAGTAAGATAGTGTAAAATCCCTGCCCATATTTCAGGGATTTCATGAAATTACTGGAATTTTCAGGGATTTCATGACATCCCCGAGTGAAACAGTAATTTCGCGAAATTACTGAAATTTTCACGGATTTCATGAAATCCCTGGTTTCACAATCTTACTGTAACATATATATCTTTCTAAAAGTGTCTAGTAATGCTATACATCTGTAATTATCTGGATAGTTAAATGACCCTTTCTTATGAATCGGTACTAAGATTGGGTCTGCCCATTTATTTTGGAATTCTCCTTTTGAAAACAATCTATTGAAAAATTTCATAAAATATGACCACATAATGTCTATACTGTAAATAAAAGTAAATACACCCGATGAAGCTTTTGTTCTTCCTCATACGTCTCACTGCAACCATGAACTCGTCAGCTGTAATTTCCGAGTTAAATATAAAACAAAACTATCTTTAGATTTTGAGTCAACGTTTATTTCTTCAAAGTTAATATTATTGTTTCCATCATTGTCATTTTCTATACTTTGAAAACCAGATTATACCTCTTTAAAGATTAGAATTTTCCGGTGGTAATATATAAGTATAAGATCAATATTCGACTTTAGTAAACTTGTGTTAATTTGATCTAATACTTCAAATTCAAAACTAACAGATAAGTGTTATACATACTTTGGCAGGACAAATAAAATAAATATGATTTTGAAACTTTTATTTGATATTCTCGAGTTCATGTTCCCATGTTTTTAACAATATTACAATATCATTATTCAGTATGTAACATATAAAGTCATTATCAGACAATTAATTTCTTATCCCTTTAATGTTCCAACAAGTTATAGATATGGTATGTTTGTAATTTGGTGGAAGTTGACCTGACCACTAGGATACCTCTCCACTTGCATTAAACGAAGTGTGATTATTCTGTAAATTTTCTAGTGCTTATGGATTTACGGACTGAGTTATGTCCATGTCATTATTTCCATGTACAGTTTAATTTATGGTGTGTGCAATATCAAATATATATTTCAGACCAATCAATTCTACCAAAGATTGTGAAGATGATAAAGCTCTTGCAGCAAAGATGTTGCATATGTCAAACGGAAGCAATTCATTACAGGATTTTGTTGATCTGATAAAATGGGCAGAAGATATGCCGTGTGTATGTCAGTTGAGGATTGTAGTATCGCATTTCCTAAACTTGATGAAACCAAATTACGCTCAGTAACTCTTGGGACATATCAACTAAAGCTGAGTTCGAGCTATATACAGGAATATATTAGAGGTGAATGCAGTATTCAGATTCACCAGCAGGCAGACAACCTAATTCGTGTCTGGTTTCAGAGCAGACATGTATCAGCCAAGACAGATCTTGTATGGATACTAACACGGCAATTGATATACAGACTTGGTACTGTAAGTGTAAGGCCGGAGCAAGGACAGTTGGTCGATGCTCACACATAACCGCCATTCTCTGGTACTTGGGACTGTCCATACATGGACGTCCGAATGAGAGATATGGAGTCAGAGATTGGGGTTATTATTTGGAAGATGCATTTGATGTTTTACAGACTGTTGATAGCTCTAACTCTAAGGGGAGTTTGTGGAGGAGTAGACCCTTTAATCAGTGATAGAAAACTAAATGAAACATAACGTTATATATGTATCATTATATGATATCTATATGTAACTACATGTATAGTCCTCTTTAGTAAGTCACTTATTCAAATGATTATGACAAGATCCATAGGTGACTTACTGATTCAAAATTCAAATCCCTACCATAACATAATTGATAAGTAGAGACAACCATTAACTCGGTGTTACAGTATGTAATGGTGAATTTTGGAATGAACATTTTTTGTAAACTGTTATAAACTTCGCATACGTGGCAATGTATTACACCGTGTATTGAGGCATGCACTAAAGCGCGTCAGGTGTATTGTGTACATGTTTATGAGGTGATATTTGCATTTTGGGTGGCGGCGGTGGTACGAAGGTGGACATTGACATGGCTACGAGCCGTTGCAAAATAAGATGTTTTGTACAACCATAGAAATGCAGACATGCAAATCGAACCATGACAATAAACAATGTATCCCTGTGTATTAGGATTTTCTTATTCTTTCTGTTAGCTGCAAAAAACGTTGAAATGAATCCCGGATCATGTAAATCGAAAGTGTCTGGTCTAGGTTCAGGTCGAGGGCAAGAAAGTAGCGCAAAAGGGTAAGGTAGCACTCGAAGTAATAATGCCACAGTTGCGACTTATCAGAACAATAAATCATTCTCCGATGTATTAGATTTGCCACGGCTGACAAGATTATCCCATCGAGAGAACATTAATCGTCAACCTAATAATTATAGACGTGTGGCTAAACGATAATAGTCTGCAGTTATCTTTACATCAAAATTCGACAGGATCGGTATCTACACACAGTAGAAATAGTGACACATCGGACACATCCACTGTATTTGATATTGGTGTTGAAAACAACATAGCTGAGTCGCCTAGGCTGGACACAACCGCCTTATAACTTGAGATCCGCGGTGATGTGAAGAGTATGAGCAGTAAGTTTGATAAGTTGGAGCAATCTGAACATAACATAAAGAAAGCAAATAGTACTTTGAAGGAACAAAGTAAAATTTTAACCGAAAAAGTTGATACCTTGTGTAAATTATTTGAATATGTTTAAAAGATAAATGATGAAAATCAATTGAAAAATTTCAATTTTAAATTTAAAGCACAGTCACGTCGAAACAATCTAAAGTTTGACGGTATAAGTGATGAGAGAAATTAAACATGAGAACAGTCAGAAACTAAGGTCAGGCAGTATATATCTGATATTGGGCTGGAGGAAAGCTCAGTTCAAATTGATACGGTACATCGGTTACCAAGTTCTCATCTCCTTGACCCGTTATAGTCAAGTTCCAGTTCTACAAGACAAGGAAAATACCCTTAAACAATACCGACAAGTCCGTAAGAACATAGATCTTGCTATTAACTATGATACAAAAGTGCGGGTTGTGGAAGATTTTCCTGAGCGTGTCACTAAGTAACATACGCTGCTCTATCCGCTTTTAAAACAAAGTATACAGGAGAAGAATCCGCCTATTTCCGTTATGATAGGCTGGTAGTAGATAGCGTATACTACCCGTATGACCAAGAGACGAGGCGTCTCGTTGTAGTTGAACTCTAGGAATCCGACCAAGGCTCAGTAGACAGCACACCACTTCCGGTTTCACAGTGTACCCCGGAGAATAACATATCGGGTAAACATTTTTAAGGCACTAATGTCTTGAATGCTGATTTTGAAAACTTGATTTATCGTTATGCTGTGTTGATATTGAAAGGGTTTAGTAATATATATATATATATATGATGATGAATTGATTAGTTATACAAAACGATTTGGTGTGTGATATTTGAGATTGTGACAGTATTGACTTTGACGACACGTTAACCGGCTATACACATTATGACTATGTCAGGCGAAGGCCGAAGAACGCACATCGGAATTCGGGGGGGGGGGGGGGGGGGGGGGGGTTGGATGGTGGTGGGGGGGGGATGGGGGGGGGGGTTGGATGGTGGTGGTGGTGGTGGGGGGGAATTATGAGAGTATGTGGTACTGCTATTAGACGGCTCTTTTTTAGTAACCTGAAATATATTATAATGGTATTTGTCCCGGAAATCTCTCCGGTTTATAATAGCGCGCATAATGATAATGGTATTGAACTGTTTGAATGAAAAATATCTTAGAAATCACTAGTCATTTTCCCGCCGCTAATTTAATCATCGCTGGGGACAGTCGGATGAAAGATTTTCAAGACTTCATTCCGTTTAATGATATTGATTATATTTTTAATGATGACATAAATTACCCTGCAGATGAATTTGATATTCTCAGAAACTCGAAAGATAACTCTTATAACTGTTTTGGTAAATCATTAATTGATTTGTGTTGTACGTACGGTGTTCATGTACTCAACGGTCGGCTTTTTAGTGATAAATATGGGGTATTTGCATGTGTACAAAGAACGGAACAAGTGTCGTTGACTACATGATTGCATCTTCTGATGTTTTTCAGATGGATGAGAATATATTTTCAGTCGATTGTCCATTGTATCGTAAATTGAATTTTATGCTTAAATCATTTGAGAGACAGGGGGACAGTTCCGATAACGCTGTAAATGACTATGAACATATCGTGTGGAAATATTCTTTCATTGCGTTTTAGCGAATTATTATTGCTCTTTTTGACCAATGGTACATGTAATGATAATAACACAATTGATATGGTTTCTAAATTTATTGATATACTTAAATGCCCATGTTGCGTAAAGGTAAACCAGAAACGAAACGGAGTAAAACTAACCAGTCAAACTGGTTGAATGATGCATGTAGCCAAGCAAAAAGTACAATGTTTCAACGTCTAAGACAATTTAGATTTACGAAAAGTAGAACAGACCTTCAACTGTTCAAAAGCGCAAATCATGATTTTAAAAAAGCGTGTAAAAATGCTAAATATTTATTCCAACAGAAAAATCGTCAAAAAAACGTGTCGAATGCAGTAAGTACCAAAAAAGTTCAAATGTTAAAAAAACGTCACTAGTAACAAATCTATCTCTGGTATGAAGTGGTTAAATCTTTTTTCAAAATGTGTTTAACACACAAAATACGGATTCTGGTAGTAATAATATCCCTAATATAACTCGTAATGTTGAAAATGAGTATTTTAATACAAATATAACTGACGATGAAATTTTGCAAGCTATTGATCATGCTCATGGCGAAAAGGCCCCAATGCCCGATTAGGTGGGTATGCTTCTATTTAAACACACAGCTGTCCTCATATTACCAAATTTAACTAAACTGTTCAAATGGAAATGTACCCGATGCATTGGGTGAAGGGATTATAACACCTATACACAAACATAGTTCCAATTAGACACAAATAATTATATGGGTTTCTCATTGATAAACGCTCTATGCAAAATATTTACATGTATTTTGAATAGCAGACTGAAAACGAAAATAATATCATTGATAAATCTTTAGGCAGGTTTTTGAAAAGGTTACTCCACCATAGATAATATATTTAGTTTAATGTCAATATCTCAGACATGCTTATCGAATCCGATTGTATTTTCATAGATTTTTCGAAAACTTTTGACTCCATTCATCAAAGTATTTTATGCGATGAAAAGGAATATATAGACGGTAAAATATAAGCTGTGTTCCAATCAATGTACAGTAAACTTAGATCATGTGTTAGGGTTGGTCTTTTTTTAATATAACATCGGAACAAGGCAATGTTGTATTTGCAGTCGTCTTATATTTTGCCTGTTCATAAATGATTTTGTAGATTACTTAAAAAATACTTTTAGTCAAGGAAGATATATAATCGAGGACATGTGCGACCCCTATTCCCTTTTAACGCAGACGATGTTTCTAAATTTAGTGAAACAACTGTCCAATTACAACGGCAAATCAACTGAATATCTAATGTTTGTGATTCAGTTCACATGAAAATCAATTTAGATAAAACTAAAATAATAGTCTTGAAAAATGGGGGTGTTTTGTTGAAAAACGAAAAATGGTATTTCAAACAAAAGCTTATTGAAGTTGTTTCTGTGTATAAATATTTTGGCATTTATATGACACCAAAACATATGTGAACTAAGACACATGAATATGCTTGCAAACAAGCCCCAATATCTAATGTATGTTTTTTTTTAACTATTAGTATAATTTTTGACAGTGTAGCCAAAATATATTTTCAAATTATTTGAAAGCATGGTCAAGTCCATTTTATGATATGGTGCAGAAATACGGGGGTATCAGTTTATTTTGACAATACTGTTGTTTACCTCAAAAGACAGCTAGTTGTTTTGTTTATGGCGAATGTGACCGTCTACTAATTTACATTACATACATGCCACAGTGTATTAAATACTGGCTCGGAATATTACAAATGGATCGTAAGAGATATCCATATCAATGTTATATCATGCTAAAACGTCTTGATGACGACGGATGTAAAACGTGGGCTAGTCATATACGATAGTTATTATTTTCTCAAGGCTTTGGATATGCTTGGATTGCTCAATATGTTGGTAATGCAAGTGCGTTCATTGAATTGTTATTTGACTGTTACTTGCAGAAGTGGTTTGAATCCTTGAATGGTAACAAGTAAAGCCGGTACATAGAGAAACTTTAAATCATTGTTAAATCCTGAAAATATTTATCTTTAGACTTATCAGTTCCTTTAAGACAAACGTTGGCAAAATTAAGAATTTCCAAGTATACTCTTATGATTAGAAAAGGTCGTATTGAGCGAGATAGAAAGTTTAGATTGTGTCGAAGATGTTCTCAGAGAAATATTTTAGTAGTTGAATCTGAATTTCTTTTTTTCATGGAATTTACAGTGTATGAAAATTTAAGAAAGGATGTTTTTGGTGAAAACTGTTTAATTTTAAGAGACACAAACACTTTTCATAGGTTAATGTCCAATGATGATAAAACGAAATAGTTTACTATAATTGTGAGGCTATTCTTTAGCTGGTATAATAATACGTAAAACAATATTTTTCATGAACACTATTATACAGTCATGTACTTACATTAATTTTGTT
Source organism: Panopea generosa (assembly GCA_029582155.1). NCBI lineage: Eukaryota > Metazoa > Mollusca > Bivalvia > Adapedonta > Hiatellidae > Panopea > Panopea generosa. The sequence continues at coordinate 14,477,111 of CM055911.1, read as the reverse complement.
GGTCATTCTTGTGTATGTTCTTATTGTTTAGTTATATGATGGACAAGAGTCCCGTATGTACTTGAATAAACTTTACTTACTTACTTACTTACTTACTAAATGGCTCGAAATGCAAATCTTTACAAAAACATAGTTAACTTAATTACAGGTAGAGACTACCATTACCAGCTACATTAACATTGTATTTGTTGTAATAACGTCCTTGTCCTTCACTGCAGTTACGAAAGTCGTGATCTTGATATGAATGATTTTACACATTGTATAGCTAAATATCTTTTTTAAAACATATCGCATGTCACGATCTGTAGGAAATTATTTGTGAATGCTTTTAGAGTTTACTTTATTAAATACAAAACACTAGAAGGAATATAAAGCTTTAGATAATTGCAGTATTACTAAACAAAACAAAGAGGTTTGTAACATTGCTGCGTAAAACATCAACCATTCACAGTTATTAGCTTACTAAAATATTTTAAAGGGACACATTGCACTCTTCACTTTAAACTACTTTTGAAAACCATATATACTCATTATATGAATATGAAACTACATTGCCATAGCATATTCTAAAAAAAAATTTTGTTCCTGTGTTGAAAAAAAGTGCGTTACTTTTGTAAATGGTTGAAAATGTGACAAAAATGTTCGAACGACGCGTGTAAAAATCGCAGGTAAATATATTGACTGGACCTCATTTATAGTTCGACTCTTCCAGACATTGGTGTTCTAGCCATTGGAGGTAGAATAATAGAATTTAAATAGCATATCGGCCGGTACCATTTAAGTGGTTCGAGCCATGTGAGGTGTTCTAGCCATCCATGTTCGAGCAAACGGAGTTCTACTGTATATTATAAAATCCACTGGTACACACGTTACTTTTACTAAATGTACACATCTATACGAGTATGATTAAGAAATGTATAACAGTTATTTTCTATGTTCTAATATCACTGAAAGCTATCCAAAAACAATCCCAAACGAATTACACAATACAACAAGTAAGCGTACCACGCTTATACACACTGTAGCGGTGCAATGAAACCAGATATTGTTTATTTACGATCGATAGTGTCACGATGTTTGTTTGAACGAAGTTAAAGAAGACACGCTTTGAACTTTTTAACCTGCTCATCGCAAACCAAAATAACTACTTCTTATTAAAATAAAACCATCATTAACTTTTTTAATTGTGTTACCATTATGTGGTATTTGAATAAGAAACAAATTTTATTCGGAATCATACGTTTTATCATACGTTATCATACTAAATACGTTTAAAAATATACTAAACCGATTAAATCCGCCCCTGGAGTGTGCATATGTCGTGTAAGTGTACACGCATTTTTGTTGGTTGTATACGGTGTAAGTCGGTATTGATTATATGTTAATTTAGACCCATTGCGGTCGGATCGTTACGCTAGGATAATGTTGACTTTAAAACATATTTGCTTTATTCGACCTGCATGGTATTGAATGTGTGCATTCATGTTTTCTTGACATTATTATTTTTTTCTAAATTGAGCTGAAGTATGTTGACAATCGCTTTTTTGAACATACTTGTTTGTTAAACCACTTGATTTTCTTAATTTCCTTTCGATCTTCGTTACAAAAATAGCATAGAAGCTGAACTCTTTAGAATTCGATGGTACTTTTGAAGCCGGCTATCTTCTGCGAACACTTTAAAACTAAAAACAGTTTATTATCAGACATACTTAAGAAGTTCCGCTTGAAAGAGAAAACAAAATACAATTAAACCATCGTTAACTTTTTTAATTGTGTTACCATTATGGGGGATTTGAATAAAATGCGGATTTTGTTTGGAATCATATCATTTACAATATTATGTATTTCGATAGTGTCGGTGTTCACAGTAAAACTGCCATTGGATTCTTTACCACAGGTAATGTTATTTTAATTCTATTTCACTGAAAATGCCAACTTGTTTAAGTTTAACAATACTTTATTGACATACTTTCTACATTTGTATTATAGTAGTACATTATTGAAAAATGAAAGGTTCAAACGAAAGCTTTAAAATATATATGAAGGTCTGGGTACGTTTATGAGTCATATTTGGTCCATTTATAAAATAATATAAAATATATAAATTGATAAAATATAACATCTTACAAACACAAAAATGTATTCATTTTTAAGCTGCTATTACTTAATTTCATCATCCTCGGAGAGAAAAGTTAACCTGTGCTATAAAAATTCCATTCTGACAACGCTTAACGTAAAATGACGTTGTATTTCTATCATTTTATATTGATAAATTACAGCATTTGTCGATATTCTACTTACTAGCCATACAAGTCATCAACGGCGCGCATAGAGGCCACGTAAATACTCATCCATTAGAGCGGTCCGTCTGTCCGTCTCATATTTAACCCGAATTAAATGAAAGTCCATTAACTGAATATATTTTGTTCTTTTAACTTAGATATTGTCTCAGATTTTGGACCAACAGTTTTAACCAGGTTCAAATGAAACTTGCTATACACCAAGCATATGTTCCTAACATTTGCCTCTGGTATTGGCCATTCGGTTATATAATTTTAAATTAAGTTGTAGCCCCTTTTTCAAACCTTTACGCCATATAGACGCCTTTGGACACCTCTAATATAGACGCCTTTGGACACCTAATATAGAAGGCTTTGGAGTAATAGGGTGAATTATGTTTATATTAACTGACAGAGTGGAAAACAGTACATGAAGTGTTAAGATTGATCGTTACAAGCAATCTCAACTCTTCCTGCACTGTTTTCTAAGGCCTTCTGTGATTGGTGCGCGAAAACGCGTATCTATGGAGTAAAGGGTTAACATAGATTTTACGCCATACTTTGGACAAGCAATCATGCGGATGCAACTCCTCCCGCAGTTTTACCATCTAGATAGATGTTGTATGAACGTTCAGATGAAAGTTCGTTTCAGTGAGTCATGGTCGTTTTTTTTTAATTTGAATTTTAACACGTTGGGTCAACTACCATGCACACGCAACTTTTCCCACAGTTTTAAGCCAGTTCCGTTGACACTTGCTTTACAGCTGGAACAATCATCTGGACAAGAGAATGTGATCTTATGTGATATGTTTTCTCCTTTAATGATATTTTATTGGGTAATGGTATTTTCTAATCTAAACTTTATTTAGACCAACCACCTTACGGACACAACTTCACTCACAGTTTTAAACCAATTCAAATGAAACTTGCTGTGCAGTAGGTACATAGTCTGAACATGATTCATTGGTATTATTGATTCAATTCAATATTTTTTTCTTCTGAATTACATTCATTGCAATTTTGAACTTGGGCCTATAAAATTGAGTATCAACATTTCTTCTATAAGTGATGACATTTGTTAATTGCAAGTTATTTTAAATGTCAGGGTATTTTGGGTTAATTTGTCACACAGCTCTTCAAAACTTTGAGTAATTTTAACTATACGTTTTTCTTCTTCTTTTCTATTGCATGTCTTATGTTCCACCATACCTTTTCCAGCTTTCTATAGCCCCGGCCTAATGCCCTGTTCATCTGTTTCTTTACGTATTGTTTAACCTTCGCCTTGATTTCAACCTGCATATGTCCCTACCGACAAAATAATCTCTTTAACTTTAAAATATTGTGTTTATATTCATTGCAGTGTTCCATTACCACTTACATCCGCAGCCATCTGCAGCCAGTGTTTATTCTGCTCAGTTAAATATGTCACTTTATTCGTAATAAATATGTAAAGACTGTACAACATAGTCAATAATTTCTTGTTTAAGTTGCATGCTATTTCCTGAGTGTTTGCTGATAGGCCTATGGTATTTTGTATGGAAGTGTCCGTCCAGTTCAGATGTGTTGCATGTAAAAGTCATGATTGTTGACACCAATATATATTAGTTCGGTAGATATCTTGAAATTGTGTATATATATATATATAAAGATATATAAAGGTCCTCCGTTGCCAAGTCGTTTAAGGCGCCGTCTCATAATCACTTACCTATCACTGCTAAGGTCGTTTGTTCGAGTCCTGCTCGCTAAAAAACTTTATGATAGCAAGTTTGCCAATTGCATGCAAAACGACGGTAGTTTTACTCAGATTCATTTTGAAGTCTTCCTCCACAAAAAAAAAACTGAATATGACATATATAACCTGAAATATATAGTACACATTTTGCCGCTTTACTATTGACAAAATGCACATCTCACCTACATACTGTAACCGACACTGAGGAATATTGGATTTTGTTAACGCTTTGTGTTGGACGTTTCACCGCTCAAACATATTTGTTAACGTTATTGTAGTTAAATGTGTGCATCTGTTATCATTATAATCGGTATCGTATTTAAATTCAACGCGACATCACCCAACAGGTTAACTATTTTTGGGGATGTTTAATACCATTAGTTAGACGAGTTATGTATTTTGATTATTTTTAAAGGGATTTATCGAAAATTTCAACACATTCCTCGTTATAAATGTGGAATATCCAGTTTTATTGGTGGAGGAAGAGCTAAGAATGAATATCTCACTGACATAAATGAACGCTCAGTAGCTCAATGTGATTCATACACAAACGCTAAATATCTCACTGACATAAACGAACGCTTAGTACCTCAATGTGATTCATACACAAACGCTAAATATCTCACTGACATAATCGAACGCTCAGTACCTCAGTGTGTTTCATACACAAACGCTAAATATCTCACTGACATAAACGAACGCTCAGTATCTCAGTGTGATTAATACACAAACGCTAAATATCTCACTGACATAAACGAACGCTCATCAGCTCAATGTGATTCATACACAAACGCTAAATATCTCACTGACATAAACGAACGCTCAGCAGCTCAATGTGATTCATACACAAACGCTAAATATCTCACTGACATAAACGAACGCTCAGCAGCTCAATGTGATTCATACACAAACGCTAAATATCTCACTGACATAAACGAACGCTCAGCAGCTCAATGTGATTCATACACTAACGCTAAATATCTCACTGACATAAACGAACGCTCAGTAGCTCAATGTGATTCATACACAAACGCTAAATATTTCACTGACATAATCGAACGCTCAGTACCTCAGTGTGATTCATACACAAACGCTAAATATCTCACTGACAAAAACGAACGCTCAGTAGCACAATGTGATTCATACACATACGCTAAATATCTCACTGACATAAACGAACGCTCAGCAGCTCAATGTGATTCATACACAAACGCTAAATATCTCACTGACATAAACGAACGCTCAGTAGCTCAATGTGATTCATACACAAACGTTAAATATCTCACTGACATAAACGAACGCTCAGTAGCTCAATGTGATTCATACACAAACGCTAAATATCTCACTGACATAAACGAACGCTCAGTAGCTCAATGTGATTCATACACAAACGCTAAATATCTCACTGACATAAACAAACGCTCAGTAGCTCAATGTGATTCATACACAAACGCTAAATATCTCACTGACATAAACGAACGCTCAGTACCTCAATGTGATTCATACACAAACGCTAAATATCTTACTGACATAAACGAACGCTCAGTACCTCAATGTGATTCATACACAAACGCTAAATATCTCACTGACATAATCGAATGCTCAGTACCTCAATGTGATTCATAGACAAACGCTAAATATCTCACTGACATAAACGAACGCTCAGTACCTCAATGTGATTCATACACAAACGCTAAATATCTCACTGACATAAACGAACGCTCAGTAGCTCAATGTGATTCATACACAAACGCTAAATATCTCACTGACATAATCTAACGCTCAGTAGCTCAATGTGATTCATACACAAACGCTAAATATCTCACTGACATAAAACGAACGCTCGGTAGCTCAATGTGATTCATACACAAACGCTAAATATTTCACTGACATAAACGAACGCTCAGTACCTCAATGTGATTCATACACAAACGCTAAATATCTCACTGACTTAAACGAACGCTCAGTAGCTCAATGTGATTCATACACAAACGCTAAATATCTCACTGACATAAACGAACGCTCAGTACCTCAATGTGATTCATACACAAACGCTTAATATCTCACTGACATAAACGAACGCTCAGTACCTCAATGTGATTCATACACAAACGCTAAATATCTCACTGACTTAAACGAACGCTCAGTAGCTCAATGTGATTCATCATGTGACAAAAACGCTAAATATCTCACTGACATAAACGAACGCTCAGTAGCTCAATGTGATTCATACACAAATGCTAAATATCTCACTGACATAAACGAACGCTCAGTAGCTCAATGTGATTCATACACAAACGCTAAATATCTCACTGACATAAACGAACGCTCAGTAGCTCAATGTGATTCATACACATACGCTAAATATTTTACTGACATAAACGAACGCTCAGTACCTCAATGTGATTCATACACAAACGCTAAATATCTCACTGACATAAACGAACGCTCAGTACCTCAATGTGATTCATACACAAACGCTAAATATCTCACTGACATAAACGAACGCTCAGTAGCTCAATGTGATTCATACACAAACGCTAAATATCTCACTGACATTAACGAACGCTCAGTAGCTCAATGTGATTCATACACAAACGCTAAATATCTCACTGACATAAACGAATGCTCAGTAGCTCAATGTGATTCATACATAAACGCTAAATATCTCAGACATAAACGAACGCTCAGTAGCTCAATGTGATTCATACACAAACGCTAAATATCTCACTGACATAAACGAACGCTCAGTAGCTCAATGTGATTCATACACAAACGCTAAATATCTCACTGACATAAACGAATGCTCAGTAGCTCAATGTGATTCATACATAAACGCTAAATATCTCAGACATAAACGAACGCTCAGTAGCTCAATGTGATTCATACACAAACGCTAAATATCTCACTGACATAAACGAACGCTCAGTACCTCAATGTGATTCATACACAAACGCTAAATATCTCACTGACATAAACGAACGCTCAGCAGCTCAATGTGATTCATACACAAACGCTAAATATCTCACTGACATAAACGAACGCTCAGTTTCCAGTGTGATTCATACACAAACGCTAAATATCTCACTGACATAAACGAACGCTCAGTACCTCAATGTGATTCATACACAAACGCTAAATATCTCACTGACATAAACGAACGCTCATTACCTCAATGTGATTCATACACAAACGCACAATATCTCACTGACATAAACGAACGCTCAGTACCTCAATGTGATTCATACACAAACGCTAAATATCTAACTGACATAAACGAACGCTCAGTACCTCAGTGTGATTCATACACAAACGCTAAATATCTCACTGACATAAACGAACGCTCAGTAGCTCAATGTGATTCATACACAAACGCTAAATATCTCACTGACATAAACGAACGCTCAGTAGCTCAATGTGATTCATACACAAATGCTTAATATCTCACTGACATAAACGAACGCTCAGTAGCTCAATGTGATTCATACACAAACGCTAAATATTTCACTGACATAAACGAACGCTCGGTAGCTCAATGTGATTTATAAACCAACGCTCAATAACTCACTGACATAAATAAACGCTCAATATCTCACTGACGTAAAGGAACGCTTAGTTGCTCAGTGTGATTCACAAAATAATGCTCAATATCTCACTGACAAAAACGAACGCTAAGTTGCTCAATGTAATGCATAAACAAACGCACAATATCTCACTGACATAAACCAACGCTCAGTAGCTTAATGCAGTTCACGCAATAACGAGCGTTCACTAGACCAGTAGCTCAATACTATAAAACGAGGGTTAGGTAGTTCGTTGTTATAACCATCAATAATGAGAGCTCGATTGCCTGCATAATTGAACGTTCCGTATCGCGCACACGGCAATTAGCCATACTGTACAGATAGTTACTGCACTGCTAAAAAGAGCCTGTAAAAAAAATTTATATACAATATATCAAAACCTCATACCATTCCATGTCTTGCAATGTTGATCTGTCTGATGCAAACCGGGAACAGAAATTGTTCGAGACTGCACGGCTATTTATACCTATTCAGTATAGTGTAGTTCTCGGCATACACATCTTGCTTCGATATACAACAGAACCAAATCGGTTCATTTATTAATAGTATTTCAATGAATCTGAGTTCAAGGTACTTTCCGTTTCCGACTCAGAAGTAAAGTAAATTGTCGCGTGTTAAAGAAGAATTAATATTCGTAAATAAAAGGTAAACTATGTTTGTCATATTTACTTTGCTCTTTATGTATGCTCCGGCCTTATATAGAATATTTTTTATAAGATATATGTTTTAGCCAAATCTGATAACTGAAAAATATTACAAATGTGTTTTGTATTTTACAGATGCTTCATCGGAATGGTTGGTTTAATAAGCAAGATAACCAATTACATATCGTTGATTTGCAAATGAGTCATCCTACAGACACAGATTTTAAAGAAGTAAAGAGTTCATTTCGTCCAGTTGATGATAAGTTCTACTTCGACTACGGGACATGGATTAAAAAACCGGTGCATGAAAGTGGAAGGGGAAAATTCAAACACTTTTACCTTTTCGGTGCAGCGATCTGTAATTCGTCCGAATCATCAATTTGGGATGAACTTCGCATTTATGGGCAGTGGTTGAAAACATATGTTCAGGAATCTAAAATACTTGTCAACTGTTGTATAAAGTATATGGACGGATATATTAGCACAGTAAATGCAAGAGTAGTTACGCAAACTAACCAAGCCGCTATTATACCAGAGTTTTATTTTACGTTTACTATTCCACGACAAAACGCTACAAACTTACCAACAGAAGTTTCGTTAGTAACTGGCAATACAACGTGTTCGGACGCTGATATTCCTTATATTAAGCCTTTCTATCCCCTGAAGGAAACTGGAAAACTTGGCAAGTCATATTTGATAACAGATAATTACATTAACACTGGACAACTTTATACACATAGATTCCTTTAATTGCATTTTGATTTTTAAGTCCTGTTCACTTCTTTTGTGCAATTATATATATGAATATAAAACCTAACTTCCGCTATGTTTGAGTACATGTATATAACAGTATATATATTTTTTAATTTTGTTACATGTATCGAAAAGGTATTCTGAGCTTCACGGAAATGTAACAGAAATTGTTCTCTACTGTTACATGTACTTGAAAAGTGAAATGGATTCAAAGTTAGTCGTATTTGTCACGAAGGTCATAACTTAAATCTCAAAGGGAACATATCTGGATTCTTCAAAAAACTTAAATTGGCTAAAAGCATTTTTTTTCCAATTAAGCGTGTTCATACATACTATACATACTATACCTACAAACCATGTTTAATTAATATGATACTGATTCAAACATACCAAATTGTGATATTGAATAGGGATTTCCTTACTTGGGCACGCGCCTAAGTTAGACTTATATATTTTGTAACATATTAAATGAGTCACATGATTTAATTTTTATTTCAATTTGAACCATTATACAATTTTATATGGTAAACATGATTTCATCTTAGAAAGAATCGGAATGGTGATGCGAAGGTCGCCAATCAGTATTTAAATGCTGTCCATTTTTTAGAATAGTGATATTGGTTCAGGTTTACCACTCCGATTTAAATATCCGTTTTGTCACAGTTTGGTGGATTTGACATACAGTACCATTCGGATTTTATTTAATAATGATAATAAGATGCTTTTTATCCATTTTAATTTGTTTTTTATTTTAACATATATAAAGAGTTTTTTTTCCCTGATATAAATTTAGTCGGAAATTCATTAAAAATTAAACCAAAAACTGATTTGTTTTTTGATATTATGCAAGCGCGACATACGACCATATTTTATTGTAAAAGTGGGCAATTTATAAGGCATATACACTATACCTAAATTATGAACTATGATGTATTTTTGGGAACATTCTTTATACTCTGCTATGTCCGTTTACCGATTATTTAACGAAATTATTTCTCATGTATTGACATATTAAATATACTGAACGAAACAGCGAACCTGTCACTCGGCATAGCATATACTTGAACTTTTATGTACTTGACATTTTATGTATTTCCTCAAAAAGTATCAACGAATTTCCTTGAAATTTGAGTTGAAATAAGAAAGAACATTTATGCTATGTAAAAATACATAACTGTCTGTTATTGTCATACAATTAAACAAACTGTAATAGCGCTATTCATATTTTGACGAAGATATTGGCGAGTGGCGGGTTAGCTGTTCCGTTCAGTATACACAGACATTTTTTTTTATTGTTTTTAGCCAATATTTGCAAATAAATCATAATGATTTTTTTCTTCCATTACATGTATATATGATACTGTACATCACAGGTGTAAGTTCAAAGTTTGCGCATGATAATCTATCAAGCGAGGCAATCATCGAATGGGTAGAAACCATGAAACATCTCGCTGTGGATAAGATCATAATGTACGCTGACGAGAGTTTGAACGATGTGGCGTTGAAGACCATGCAATATTATGAACGTACCGGGTTGGTTGAAGTTTTCCCCTACAAACACCAGGCAGCCAAAGGTGAATATACATTATACCTAAGACCGATTTCACTAAGCATCTCAAGCTTAGATTTTCCTCAACTCATTAACTTTTTAAATGATTATTAGAACTCATAATATAGCAAATGATCTCACAAAATTGAAATCTGAATAAATATGTACTCATTGGTAACATGCAAACTGATCAATGTAAAAGGAGTTTCTAAAAACGGAGATGAGGAAAATCTTAAGTCAAGATGTTTAGTGAAACTGAGGGCTGATATTTATATTTATATTTATACTGATCCTAGAATTTAATATTTGTGTTGACCTTCAAACGTTCTATACGAAACTCGGTATCTTACAAGGAACAACGCACAATGAAGAAAACATCTTACCTAACAAGGAGACTTGACTTAGTAGTGTGTTTGTTGTCTTTCATTTGTACACAAAATTCGAGTTGCAATGGATACAAAAATATTTATTAACTAATCTGGTTGTATCACTGGGGTGCTACTGAGATGTGGATATTTGGACACATGCGAATGGACGACATAATGAAAAAATGACATGTTGTTTTTTTTTACTATTTATTTCTTTCCTTTCTTTCCGACTACTTTTTCTATTTTCTTAATATTGGTTAAGAAAATTTATTAAAATTTGCATTTTGATCTTTATTGTAAATATTGTAAAAAATGTAGAGGACAGGCCGAACATAATGTTGAAAGAATTCCATTTCATGTTGAAATAAAATATGTTTCAACTTATATTTAAAATATTAATGTGTCACGCCATAATGAACATAGACGGGTAAATGTGGTTTGTGCAATGTGAGACTGGTGTCAAATTGCTATTGCGTATTACCGACATAACGTGATACCAAAAGCAAGTTGAAAGTTGGTTTGATATTCGATCGTTGTCTTTAATATTTATTGTTTATGTTGGTTTTTTTTCTGATTAACAAGCAAATATTTTTTCGCACTGGTAATTATGTCTATTTTTAATCCTGTTTTTCTACTTATGTATATCCTGTTTATTTTTTAGTACATTTACGATTATTGAGGTACGCTTTTTATTAATACACCTATATTTTGCATATTTCATATATTTTTACTCCAACTCGTCATGTCGTTTATCTAGTCTGTAGAACGGACGCAGCTCTCCCGATTTTATCAGTTAAATAGCAATGTCAGGAAAGCCATATTTTAGCACATTGATTTGTCAGTTGCCTTAACTGAAAGTTTGAATGATTTCACAGTTTAATAAACATCCATTTGCTATAAATTGTTGGACATATATAGATTTTTCTGTTTTTTTATTTGGGATATTTTGGTTTCTGGGATAGACTATCGTTCAACTGTTTATGACGCCATTAATTCATGATGTTGTTTTTTATGATTATGTTCGTATATTGAACCTAATAACGGCTATATAGCCGAAATGCATTGTTGAGCATAAACACTTTGATATGGAGTTTGTCTTTTAATGTATTTATAATATTTAAGTGGGTACATTTTCAATAACGGGAAAACCCAAAGTTATGGGTAGTTTTGAGTTGTGTAGGAAATGTTAATTATTAGTAGATAACATACATTCACTATGATTATGGTTGTTAGAGAAATAGTTATCTAGCGTCGAAGATATTTGGCATGTGGATAATAGTTTCAGCGTCACTGCAGAATCAACAGTCTGTTCTACGTTTTTGTTCATGATTTACAGGGTGTGTCAAAATATATGTTACAGTTTCGAGGATTTATATTTTGCTTTATTTATGCAATATGTAAATAAGAGAAAAAAACTTTTGAAAGAGTATGTTATTCCAAACACAAAATGTCAATAATTTTTCAAAAGTCTGATAGCAGTCCGTACGTTTATAAAATGCCGTTTACATATATATTCCAATTAAGGTCCGTTCTGAGGACCGAATAAATGGAAGTAGTTTTATATGAAACCATTTTTAGAATTGTGTTCATTGTACAGTCAAACCTGTGTAAACGGTCACCTCTGCTAAGCAGCCACTTGTCTTAAGCAGCCACATTAGCTGTTTCTCATTTCGATGCTTTTAGAGCAAATTCACTTGTATTAAGCAACAACCTGTCTTAAAAGGCCACTTTTGCTCATTCAATTAACTGGTTGCTTTAAACAGGTTTGACTGTACTTTTGAAAAGCGAAACATAAATGAATGTTCAATTTCTTCTTTAGTGCAGTAAACACGATCCAAGTTTGATTTTGAGTTGACTTATCATTGGTTTGTTTTTCCAGGTATTGTAAAGGATTTGCAGCATTATTTATTATTTTGCAAAAGTATACTATGATTATGACGGACTACCCAGTATCGATGATTGTTCTTTATTCTATATTTAATAAAAAGATCGTTCATGCTTGTCATTAATAGAGAGACAAAAATAAAGAATTGAAACTTACAATTTTTTTTGTTTGTCAACCTCTGCACAACCAAAATACGATGAGAAAAGTAGGGGTCATGTGTCATTGAAGATATCTTTATTCTGTTGGGTGTGTACACTGTTGTACACTGTTGACAATGTGAAAATAGACTTCCGAAATCATGTATTCATACCCTAATTTCCAAACACTATTTTTCTTTCGTTATGCACAATTTAAACTTGACAATACTTTCGAAATGTTCAAAATACATCAATAATGCCATTCAGAAATGAAATAGCATTTTTAAAGAAACAAAGATTATTTACAACCGCCATTATGAGGAAGGATTACCTGCTTCAAATGGTGGTAATAATGGAGGGTATTCTCGAAAGTTGCTTTAATTTATTTTCTATTTGTTTTGAATACCTTATTTCCACATTTAGATAACTGATATTCTTCTGGTGTGATGTTAAAGATATGGGTTTATTGTCGTAACATTTTCAATTTCGCCAATGGACTATAGCTGTCTCTTGTCAATAGAAACATAAATCAATGAATAGTCGCTATAGTAATTTGCATTATGTTTGTATTCTGACAATTAAGATATTGTTTAAAAAAATAGGGATTCGCTAAAACTGTCTTCTAATCAATTAGATTATTGTAGATGATTTCTGTATATCCATTCAAAACATTAATCCAATATTCATCTTTATATTTTTTTTGTATTTTTATACAATATTTTAACCCGTGCATATCTAAAACTATAAATTAACGCATTTTATGTTTGACCAGGGGTACAGTTTATATATTATCACTTTGACCAATATTTGAAAAATTCATATTGTTATCTACCATAATGAAATATGAGTTTCTTAATTATTTTTTTTGTTCGCAGGGCGTTTGGTGAATGCATATAATGTGTATTGTACCTGCTATTTACTCCAAGTAACAGGACACCCTTCTTAATTTCCAGATCATGTTCTCAGAAACCAACATGAGAAGACTTTCCAAAAGTATGCTGATGAAAAAGTCGTGGTATATGATTCGTTTGCAAGACTCCGAGGATATACATACTTTGGCATCATCGACGTTGACGAATACTTGATACCAAGTAAAGGGAGATCACTCAAACAATTAATGGTATTTTTGTTTTCAAAAATATGTTGATAATTTCCCATTTTCGGTATGATATATTTTATAATAATATAAGAATATATATATATATATATTAACAACAGGACAAATAGAAGACAAAACAACCAAAAAGAAGCATGAACACATTAGAATAAGGAATACGTACAGTACACATCATATGTAGATAAGGAGTGACAACAGGGGACAGTATCAAACTACGTCTCCCCGGGGGAGCTTAAACCTGGCACCCAACCTCACTCATCACCCGTCATCATATTATTAGACGAGAGAGTGTAAATTTAGAAACATATAATGTTGCAGCAAGCACAAGTTATTGAGGATAATTTCAGAATAAATCTGCATAGAACCACCATACATCCGCAAGTTTGTCACGTGATGATTTTGATCGAGCTGGACTCGATTGTACGCTCATGGTGGTCTCAGGACAGAACAATTACTTTTATTGAGTTACCATCGTTAAATAAAGAATGTATTATCATTTTTTTATTTATTCATTTATTTATCTTTTCATTTATTCATGCATTTATGTATGTATGTATGTATGTATATATGTATGTATGTATGTATGTATGTATGTATGTATGTATGTATGTATGTATGTATGTATGTATGTATGTATGTATGTATGTATGTATGTATGTATGTATGTATGTATGTATGTATGTATGTATGTATTTATTTATTTACTGATATATTCATTCATTCATTCATTCATTCATTCATTCATTCATTCATTCATTCATTCATTCATTTAATTCATTCATTCATTCATTCATTCATTCATTCATTCATTCATTCATTCATTCATTCATTCATTTATTTATTTATTTATTTATTTATTTATTTATTTATTTATTTACTTATTCTTTATTATGTGCTTAGCATTTCAGAAAATGAGGGAAACTTGCCAAATAGTCAATATGTTTGCCATAGGAACACGACTTATGTATGGATTTAGACTGGGTTCGTGGTTAAATGGTCAACTCTTCCAAAAAGCTTTCATTAATTAACAGAAGTGGACAAAACGGTGTGATTGGCTGGACTTTTGCTCTTATGCCGACCCTCCCTCATGGCCCCTAGTTAATTGATACTGGTTATTGTTGCTGAAATTCGCTATAAAAATGTATTTTTTATGTATAATTCAATAGACGATAGGCCAATGTGAACAAACAGAGGAACAGGTATACATTTACATAAATGACTTAACATAATAGAAAGAAAATTTATTCAGTTTGGAAATTGCTTTATGAGCTATTCAATAGGGAGTTGAGCTTCATTGAAAGGTCTCCCTTGAGTGCAAACTAATCAAAATTAGGAAAAGAACTTTACAATTTCTCCTTGACGAACAAATAGCAAACATAAAAAGCTAGTTACTATACGAATTATTATATTTGACACGTGATTCAATACCATTATACATTAGTCTCATCAGTTAGTATTTTATCTCTAATACCAAGTTGTATCAATTTATTCCATACTCCACTCCTTTTTACATATTCAAAAGATTTGCTTATATATATATAAAATTACAATCCATTTTCTTACCTGTATTTATCATATGCAAAATTAACCCTTAAAAACAAACATATTATCAGTTGTACCATGCCCTTTCGAAAGTCTGCCGGTGTTTCATTGTTGACATGATCATTTTCAGACCATTTATTTAGCCATTTGTTCAGAATTACTAGTAAACCATTTACCCAAAATGCTCAACAATGAAATGTCCCTATAGTTATCAGTGCTATTAACACTTTCTTTTGCGTAAAGGGAAAATTAAACCTTTTGAAATGACAAAAACATTTCCCTCAGGTGAGCACATCAGTATAGTCTGCATCGTTATGTACGTTCTGGCAATCTTGATCACAAAACACTTTTATGTATATGTGTTTGTCTAGCACGAACATTTAATATTTCAAAGCACACATTTGAGTTTCCATCTGGGGATCAAAAATATCAGTTTAATGTTCATGACCCCCCAATGGTTTTTCGGCAATATTGATCTAGATAAATGATTTTCAGCACCCGATAAAAACTCATAATAGCGTTTATAATACTTTTATTTACATTCATGTTCCAACAGTTTTGTTTTCCATTTTAATATCGAAATGCAGATTATACTCATGAATGTGTAATGTCAATGCCATTATTCAATTCTGAGGAGCCTCTGCGACAATTGCGTACAACATTGCCGATCTAGGTTGTACGACAAGCACTCAAATGTTCGTGTCTTACAAAACATATTTAACTGTGATATTTTGCTCAAATACATCTTTTTGCTATGCATTATGTAGTATGTAAAGATTTAGTTGATTTACAGTTGAAACTATCAAACCAACACACAAACATATACTTAGCTCGTCATATAATACCGAGACGCAAGGTCACAAAGGACTGATCATTGGAACACACGTTGACAACGTGACGTCTCACCAGTAACATATCTAGCTTTATAAACATATACTTATAAACTTGAAAACCCAGACATTATGCTTTTATACTGATTCCAGTAAAACCGCATATGGTTTCATTATTATTAATTATATAACAGGTAAATAACCAGTGAAACTTAGTTAGTTCTTAAAGTATTGTTTTAAGTCAAATGTTGTGAAACAGAAGACTGGTCCATTTTAGGGTCATCCGGCAGCATGATGTGCACATCAATTATAGTAGAAATGTAATTATGTAAATACAATTACGTTAAAACGCCCATGTGTTATGGTATCTCGGTGCTGTTTGATGATTGTGATCCAGCTTGTATTGGCAACGAAGTATTTATTGTATGTTTTGTGTTTTTTTTTTATTTCAAGGGCAATTTACTTGCACAAGCTCCCAAAAGGAAAAAGAAAGCCATGGGATTTTACTTCAAGACTGTGTTCTTCGTCAAGTCGTGGGGCATGGTTAACTCATCTAGCGATCTTGATATTGGAAAATACTTGAACACGTAACTATTTATATCCGTTACTTTTATTATCATATTGGATATAACACTTATAATCCAGAACATATTTACACGATATTAACATGAAACACCTTGTATGTATGACATGTTAATTTTGTTTCTAGTTTGGAGAAGGAATGGATTTTGTAAAAGGTTTCCGGAAATATATCATGTTTTGCATTTTCGAGTTCATGCGTAAGTTGTTTTGATTTTTAGCGTCAATTTCAAATATTGTTCAGTCATATTGCGACGGTTTCTACTTTAAACAGTCTTCTGAACGCTGCCACGCTAAATTATCAGGCCGCAGACATATGGTACGATACCTCATGCCAATGCTGTATACGTCTCACTACACAGTTACGTCCCTTTTTCCCACGGTAGCATGATTCTTACGCTTAAAAACAAGACCTATGTAATTTGGTTTTTGAAATATTTTCAAAATGGTTCATGGTAGTTGTGATTTCTTGCTGCAGATGAGCAGAGCAAATGTTGGTATAGCATATACTGCAATACGACATCATTTGTGTTAAAAAAAACACTTTTATTGGATTTGAACATATGCATGTATATAAGAGCATTTGAGGACTTCTGTTTTCAAAAACTCCAAGGGTGTCACTGCACACTCATTTTGAAAAAAAACACCGTGGACAACCTACCAGTTATTGTGCAATTTTATGTGGGTTTACATTCCTGCTATGAAAAAAAATACAAAAAAATTCTATGTGGAATTCTTTTTTTACAAGGGAAATCCAAGACCTTATTTTACATAGAACATACATGTAGAACAAAAGTCAGCTGTGTAGTGAGACCTTATATTTTATACATGAGTTTTTCATATTGTTTCAGGACTGATTGGGGTCCCATATTTAACTGCAGAAAAGCCATCGCGGTCAATGATAACGTCCTAATATATAAAGGAATTCATGAAGTCACTCCAAAGAGCGGATATACAATGTAAACACTTTTGCTTATTACTTTTATCATATAACAGTCAGTTGGCCAAATATGTGTATGTGATGATACAAACATTAGACTAATGTATGTGAAGCCCACAGGTCCTCTTGGTAACATTTTACTAGACTATCGTTTATCATCACCCGATTAAATCTCAATATTGTGCCTTCAATATTTATTTTTATACTATATTTTCTAATTATTTTGTATCAAACTACAACATTATGTCATTTTGGACAATAAAATTTATATCAAGTGACTTTAACACTTACTAATTTGCATAATTGCTTCCGTTAAAGCCCATGATTCTGGTCAATTCAAGGTTCAGTTATATCAGCAAAGCGTTTGATTGTGTTTGGCAAAAGGGATTTATAATTAAACAGTAGACTAATGGTATAACTAGAAATATCGTCAAATGGTTGGGCACTACCTACATGTAAATGATAGAAAATAACGTGTTGTATTATCAGGTATCCAATCAGATTGGACTTTTTTTAAAGCCAATGTTCCACAATGACATATCTTGAGACCATTACTATATATTTTGTATATTAATGACAGTGTCGAAGAAATCAATTCGAGCATTCGTCATTTTGCAGACGAAACAGGTCTTATCCTCATTAATGATAACCCTATTCAAGATGCTAATACTTCAAATACTGACCTTGATTAAATATAAATAGAGATTGACAGATGATTTATAACATTTTTACACTTTGACAGGACCTGGTTAGCTCAGTCGGTAGCACGTCTGACTACTGATCCAAGGGTCGTCAGTTTGAATCCGAGCTCAGTCAGATTCTTGGTGTTGATTGGCACACGACATTGCGTCTCACTTACGAATTTCCGAACTCGGTCATACTTGACCATTTATGTTCTGTGTGCGCATGTAGATTTTAATTTAAAATATATTTATACATGGTTAAAATAGAAATAGTGATAAAATTATATACATTCAAGGTTCATCCGTAAAGCATACCATAACAATACAATGTATTTAGTTAAATAATATTTGTATGAATCATCACATGTAGTTATCGGTTCACATGTTAGATTATGATTTGGTCTTGTAGTTTCATTGTATAAAAATGATAAAAACACCTTACTCATGATTGTCTCTCAGATTATGTTCCGATCTTTTTGGTAATACTTTAAGATACAATCTTATAAATTCAAATATTGTCCATACGATAAGCACGCTGCCAAAACTCATTTCATCTCTCATCATCTACATGGATTTTGTTGTTTTTTTTATTTGTTTTAAAAAATCCAGATTGCCGAATGGTAATAATCTAATGCCAAAACTTTGATTAAAACATAGAAATATGTAGATATAAAGTCACATGTGTGTTGATTTAAATTCAAACATTAGGTCAAACTATAGATTATTACATATGTGTAACAATGACATCAACAACGACAAAATTATTTATAACAATAATGATAATAATAATAATAATAATGAATTCTAGTAAATAAAATGTTTGAAATATGATATAAACATGTCAAGCATATGATGCCATTCAGGGAAATATATTTTAACACGGACTACCTTTTTTATACAGGTAGAATATTGATAATCACCCAACTGACGCGACATTGTACGCATAAAATGTTTTAATAGTGCTATAGAATGTTATACGTTTGTTCATGGTCATGTATGACTTAATGCATCAGTTAATCGGGAATAGCCTTGACCTAAATTTGTCTATGACGAGAAAAAATTTGCTTTCATTCTACACAGCTGCTTACCTTTACACATATGTGAACAGTGTACTTTACGGATATATATAGATATATATATTTATATTTAAGGATTAATTGTCCAGCGAATGAGGCATACATTCGTCACTACAGGAATTGTCGAAATGAATGGATGGGCAAGAAGGAGTGTATGAAGGAGTTCAAAAGAGTAACAACAAACGAGATGATTCAATGGGCGATTGAAAACGTTGCAGATAGAATAAGACAAGTGCGCAAAGACCTCTTTGGTTAGAGATTCGTCACATATACACGTTTGTTCATTAAATGATGAAAAGGTTTACTGAATCACAAAGAGGAAGGTCCCAGTCTCTTAAATGAATTACCTCTTTTATAGCTTACTCATATACTGAGATCTAAAAGTTTAGTCGATAAGTTAATGCAAGTTAACTATAATACAAAATAAGATTTCAATTTTTTTTTCAGTTTTAACTATATTTGTCGAAGTATGTAGAACAAAATAAACAGATTTATTAAGTTATTTTGCAGTATAGTCCCTTTAATATAAAACAGCATTTTGTCAAGTAAAAACCCTATTTGTCTAGTTAAACTACTGAAACTGTGTAAATAATTATATATTACACAACAGAATGTAAAACTTGTAAAACAGTGCCTAAAGTGTATTAACTGTACATGCATTCCCTCTTGAAAGTTAAGAAAGTCGGTAAATTACCTCCCTTTATATGAAGAACGATTTAGGATGACGGATATCACCAGAATGAAAGTTGGTATACTTTATTTATTAACCGATTCTGTTTGTTACAAACCAAAATTCAATTTCAGATTGCGTCTTTGAAATATAATTTTCATATCCAGGCACACATCCGGCTTTAAAGGGAATTTATCAGGATTTTTCAAAATTTAAAACTGGCTATAAACAATTTTTTTTACTAATATATCATGCCTATATATACTCACTGATCCCGTATTGCCAGAAGGATTTCTATTTAAACATGCCAAAATGATATATTGAAAAGGGATGGCCTAACGTGAGCTATGCGTATAGGTTAGACTAAAATAGATCATTTTCCGCTTTAAATTGTAACATATTTTGTGACGTACTTAATGAGTCACGTGATTTCATTTTGATTTCACTTTGATCAGTCGTACATATATACACGTAGTAAAAAATGTTTCATTTTAGAAAGTGTCCGAATGACGTCAAACAATACTTAAGTGCTGTCTATTTTTAGAATGAAGATTTCTATATCAAATGAACATTTTAAGGCTATAAATGCATGAAATAGTTTACTGCCTATACTTTGCTAAAGTTCAATAAGACAGTTTTAAATAATATCTTCTGTAAAATATTAGTTTATCCCACAACCAGGCTGACAGCAATTTATTTGTCCACAATCATCAGCAAACTTTGTTTAACGAGTCTTTAACTGAAAAGAGTCATATGTCTGATTTATTGAATATCGTTTATATATTTATAATTGGATTAATTACACCTACTTAAAAAAATCATGTAAATCATTCAGTTTTGTGTTTATTCAATTTTTATTTGCGTCATTTAAACTTTTCAAATACTTCGTTTGGTTTGATTTTCTAAATTATTGATATTTTCCTTTTATATAAACAAAATGACATTTTTGAATTTGACTTTTAAGGATATGTTTATTTTCTGTTTACTAACCATCGATGTAGTTTATTTGCGTTATTGATTTCTGTTTGCTTTTTCCTGATTGAAATATTAAAATGTGTCACAAGCCGTTTCATGAATGAATTAGACCTGATAACAATGGACACTGTTCAAGTACACCTCAATTGTCAACTTAACTGGACAATACAAATAACAACACATCTTGTATGATAGACTGGTTCTGTAGTCGCTCGGCCATTCATACATTCAGTTTTCAATTTATTTTTTAGTTTAAACTTATTTACTTACCTCGATTGTGAAACGAGTTATAACAACTGAGACAAATCACGCTTGAAACACTCCTCGATGGGAAAAAACAAAGATAAGCATATGCGGACAATGTGTTTAGCTCAGTGACACCAAACATAGCCGTTGCGGAGGATCGAAACTACGACCCTCCGATCATGGAATCTATGATCTACCACTGGATTAAGCACTCGTATTTGTATTCAGAAGTTTAAGCAGTTTAAGAACATTCAATAGAGTGATGAACGTTTCAAACTGACAGAACTATTACATCACAATAAGACGCTACAAAGCCTTAAAGGCCAATGTATTTCATTATAACATGTTATCATATACTTTACGGTGTAATTATCCCTTCCGATTTATCGCTCAGTGTTTTCCGTGTAACTCGGTTCTCTTCGTAAATTGACGAAGTACTTTCGGACTTTCCCGAATATATAAATGACGTTATTTTAAGACGTTACATCATACGATGACAAGCTTGATTTTTTTCTCGTTCCTTACAGAGAAGATCTGTTAAATAAAAAGTAAATGTAAACTTTTCCGAGTTATATGATTAAACGAATCTTACAGTCTTGCTCATTTATTATTGAATTTATCAAGCTCGTTTGAAAAAATGATATAATGCTCGGTAGAGCCTCGCATAATATATGTTTTTCCTATGTTTTATATCTAAGTTCCACTGTACTCCACATATATTTCATTGATTTAATATTTTAATAAATAACTTGTATACTGTGCTTGATACCACTAATAATAAATACAATA
This sequence comes from Panopea generosa, assembly GCA_029582155.1. Lineage (NCBI taxonomy): Eukaryota > Metazoa > Mollusca > Bivalvia > Adapedonta > Hiatellidae > Panopea > Panopea generosa. The sequence continues at coordinate 14,454,733 of CM055911.1, read as the reverse complement.
ACAAGATTCTGTTTTTGTTTTCTACGAGAAGCTATCGTCACCTACATTTCACGAGCTTTTATGTAAGATCGTGTATATATAATTTAGCCCGTTTTATCCATAAAAAAATAACCTATTTAACGGCTTAGCAAATCCCAAAACAAAACAAATACATATCGACCTAGTATTTGTCATTAACGACACATTTCCAATGATTTTAAAGATTAATTCCTTTTAGGAAATTATTATATAAACAAAGCTATAATGTTCTACATGTATCAGCGACTCAATTAAATTTATGTGTTTATATGTCTCAAATTTAATTTTATGAATGCTATTTAGGTTTAGAAAATCTCTTATTGAACGTTTTTATCCCTGTATATTATATATTGCCTTTTGTATCTTCCATATTTAATTTTCATCTATGTTTTTCACCGAATATATGTTGAAACTAACAACATTAAGTCTGGTCCATCTATATGAACCTTTTTTTTCTAGCGGAATGAAATCATCATTTTAGCGCGTTATGTTGCTTGGCGCATGTCGCTCACCAATTACATTCTCTAACAAATTTTATCAGTCATCAACCTGGATATTCAATAATATCTTGGGCCACCATCGTACACAAACGGCCATTAACTTTTTGGCAATTCATAGCTCGGACATTAATTATCTCATACCGCCAGTCACAATTATGTCAGATATCTTATTGTGATATAAATATATGGACTGTGTAACATTGGTGCAGATCTAATTACTTGGTGTAGCGGAAAAGTAACGACAGTGCAACTTTACAAACAAGTAATATATATATGGACTGTTAAGTAATAAGGAAAAATAAATGCATATGTTTTATTTGTTTTAGAAATACTTGTGTTCTCATATTTGCTATTCAGTTTACTCACCAGTAAAATTTAATTTCATTTTATCATAATTTTATCAATATTGAAAGAAAACAAACTTCATTAGGCTGTCCTTGAATATAACATTTGTAATGGTTTTATAATAAAAAAACTAACAATTACGCTAAAAAAGTTTCAACGCGATATACCTATTTTAGTCAAATTTTAGCAATGTTTTGGCGGAAAAGGTAGCTAGATTTTTTTTGGCTTTCTCAAAGTCTACTATAATGCTAGTTTATTCTCAGTTTCATAGGGGAATTAATAAAAAGGCAGTTAGTTGATAAAATTGCTGAATATTTGTCGTATTAAGCAGATAGAGGACGTTTTGGAAACAATTTTGGAGACGACCTTAGGTTTTCCCGGACAGCACCATCATACGATTTAATATCCCTCGATTTCTTTTACATCTCAGATTTTCTGCTAACCATTTCCATCACTTGAATTCTTGGCTTATTTAAGAAATTTGTAATTTGATAGCATTGACTATAATTCTGTTTTAAGTTTTGTGTAATTTTATTGTACGGAAACGTGTTTTTAGAACACTGATATTCAATTGCATTGAATATATCTGTCATGCCGCATATTAAGCACGCTAGTGAAACCAATTTGACATGTTGCTTGCGAGTGGTACATGTAGTACTGTCACGCCGCAATTTAAGGACGTTCGTCAAGCTAATTTTACATGTATATGCCATGTGGAAATTCTGTCACGCCGCATTTTAAGCACGCTCGTCAACAAAGCCTAACATGTAACTGCCATGTGGATGTCCTGACACGCCGCATTTAAAGCACGCTTCTGAAACCAAATTTACATGTAGCTGCAATGTGGTAGTTTTCTCACGCTGAATTTCAAGCACGCTCGTCAAACAAGTATTGCATGTAGCTGCCATGTGGTAGATCTGTAACGCCGCATTTTAAACACGCTCGTCAAATCCGATTTACATGCACCTACCATGTGGCAGTTCTGTCACGCCGCATTGTAATCACGATCGTCAAACCAGTTGCACATGTAGGTTCCATGTGGTAGTTCTGTCAGCCGCATTTTAATCAAACTCGTCAAACCAGTTTTACATGTAGCTTCCATGTGATAGTTCTCTCATGCCGCACTTTACGTATGCATGTAAAACCAGTTTTACATGTAGCTGCCATGTGGAAGTTATGTCTCACCGCATCTTTAGCACGCTCGTCAAACCAGTTTTACATTTAGCCTCTGTGTGGTAGTCCTGTAACGCTGCATTTTAAGCACGCTCGTCAAACCAGTTTTACATGCAACTGCCGTGTAGTAGTTCTGTTACGCTGCATTTTAAGCACGCTTCTAAAACCAGTTTTACATGTAGTTTCGTGTTGTGGTTATTTCATGTCGCATTTCAAACACATTCGTCTAACCAGTTGAACGTATAGCTTCGATGAGGTAGTTCTGTTACGCTTCATTTTAAGCACGCTTCTAAAACCAGTTTTACATGTAACTATCATGTGGTAGTTCTATCACGCCGCATTTTAAGCATGCTCGTCAAACCAGTTTTAAATGTAGTTGCTATGTGGAAGTTCTGTCTCGCAGCATTTTAAGCACGCCATGTGAAAATATGTTAAGCCGCATTTTACGTTTACTCGTCAAACCAGTTTTACATGTAGCTGCCATGTGAAAGTTCTGTCTCCGCGCATCTTAAGCACGATCGTCAAACAAGTTTTACATTAAGCTTCCGTATAGTAGTTCTTTTTTTACCTGTAACTGCCCTGTGATAGTTCTGCCACGGTGCATTTGTAGTACGCTCATCAAACCAGTTTTATATGTAGCTGCCATGTGGTAGCTCTGTCACGCCGCATTTTAAGCAGGCTCGTCAAACCAGTTTTACAAGTAGCTTCCGTGTGGAAGTTCTGTCATGCAGCATTTGAAGCACGATCGTCAATCCAGTTTTACCTGATACTACCATGTAAAAATCTGTCAAGCTGTATTTTAAGTATGCTCGTCAAACCCGTTTTACATGTAGTTGCCATGTGGTACTACCATGTAAAATCTGTCATGCCGCATTTTAAGCACGCTCGTCAAACAAGTTTTACATGTAGCTGACATGTGGAAGTTCTTTCTCTCCGCATCTTCAGCACGCTAGTCAAACCAGTTTTACATGTAGTTTTCGTGGGGTATTTCTGTAACGCTGCATTTTAAGTATGCTCGTCAAACCAGTTTTAAATGTTAGTGCCATGTAGTAGTTATATCACGGCGCATTTTATGCACGCTTGTGAATCAAGATTTACATGTAGCTGTCATGTTGTTGTTCCCTCACAACGGATTTTAAGCATTCTTGTCAAACCAGTTTAACATGAAGTTTCGTGTGGTTGTTCTGCAACGCTGTATTTTAAGTATGCTCGTCAAACCCGTTTTACATGTAGTTGCCATGTGGTACTACCATGTAAAATCGGTCATGCCGCATTTTAAGCATGCTCGTCAAACAAGTTTTACATGTAGCTGACATGTGGAAGTTCTTTCTCTCCGCATCTTCAGCACGCTAGCCAAACCAGTTTTACATGTAGTTTTCGTGGGGTATTTCTGTAACGCTGCATTTTAAGTATGCTTGTCAAACCAGTTTTAAATGTTAGTGCCATGTAGTAGTTATATCACGGCGCATTTTATGCACGCTTGTGAATCAAGATTTACATGTAGCTGTCGTGTTGTTGTTCCCTCACAACGGATTTTAAGCATTCTTGTCAAACCAGTTTAACATGAAGTTTTCGTGTGGTTGTTCTGCAACGCTGTATTTTAAGTATGCTCGTCAAACCAGATTTACAAGTAGCTTCAGTGTGGTAGTTCTGTCATGCAGCATTTGAAGCACGCTTGTCAAACCAGTTTTGCATGTAACTGTCATGTGGCAGTTCTGTCACTGCCCATTTTAAGCACGTTCCTCAAACCAGTTTGTAACATGTAGATGCTATGTGGTAGTTCTGTCAGGAAGCATTTTAAGCACGCTCGTCAAACCAGTTTTACATGTAGCTGCCATGTGATAGTTCTGTCATCCCGCATTTTAAGCACGCTTCTCCAACCAGTTTTACAAGTAGATTCCGTGCGGTAGTTCTGTCATGCCGCATTTAAGCACGCTTGTCAAACCAGATGTACATGTAGCTGTCATGTGGTAGTTCTGTCTCTCCGCATCTTAAGCACGATCATCAAACCAGTTTTAAATGTAGTTTTCGTGTGGTATTTCTGTAACGCTGCATTTAATGTATGCTCGTCTAAACAGTTTTACATATAGCTGCCATGAGGAAGTTATGTCTCGCAGCATCTTAAGTACGCTTGTCAAACCAGTTTTAAATGTAATTGCCAGGTGGTAGTTCTGTCAGGGCGCACTTTATGCACTCTTGTCAATCAAGTTTTACATGTAGCTTCCTTGTTGTTCTTCCCTCACGACGGATTTTAAGCATGCTCGTCAAACCAGTTTTGCATGAAGTTTTCGTGTGGTAGTTCTGTAACGCTGCATTTTAGGAGGTATGCTCGTCAAAGCAGTTTTACATGTAGCTGCCATGTGGTAGTTCTGTCACGGAGCATTTTAAGTACGTTCCTCAAACCAGTCTGAAACATGTAGCTGCTATGTGTTAGTTCTGTCAGGCAGCATTTTAAGCACGCTCGTCAAACAACTTTTACATGTAGCGGCCATGTGGTAGTTCTGTCACGGCGCATTTTAAGCACGTTCCTCAAACCAGTCTGAAACATGTAGCTGCTATGTGTTAGTTCTGTCACGGCGCATTTTAAGCACGTTCCTCAAACCAGTCTGAAACATGTAGCTGCTATGTGTTAGTTCTGTCAGGCAGCATTTTAAGCACGCTCGTCAAACAACTTTTACATGTAGCGGCCATGTGGTAGTTCTGTCATGCATCATTTTAAGCACGTGTCTCCAACCAGTTTAACAAGAAGCATCCGTGAGGTACTTCTGTCATGCCGCATTTCAAGCACGCTTGTCGAATCAGTTGTACATGTAGCTGCCATGTGGTAGTTCTGTCACGGTGCATTTTACGGACGATCGTTAATCCAGTTTACCTGTAACTGCCATGTGATAGTTCTGCCACGGTGCATTTTAAGCACGCTCATCAAACCAGTTTTATATGTAGCTGCCATGTGGTAGCTCTGTCACGCCTCATTTTAAGCATGCTTCTCCAACCAGTTTTACAATTGGCTTCCGTGTTATAGCTCTGTCATGCTGCATTTTAAGCACACTTGCCAAACCAGTTTTACTGTAGCTGCTGTGTGGTAGTTCTGCCACACAGCATTTTAAGCACGTTCCTCAAACTAGTTTGATATGTAGCTGCCATGTGGTAGCTCTGTCACGCCGCTTTTTAAGTACTCTTGTCAAACCTGTTTTCCATGTAGCTTCCGTGTGGTCGGTATGTCACGCAGCATTTTAAGCATGCTCATCAAACCATTTTTAAATGTAGCTTCCGTGTAGTATTCTGTCCTGCCGCATTTTAAGCACACTTGTAAAACAAGTTTTACATGTAGCTGCCATGTGGTAGTTCTGTCACGGCGCATTTTAAGCACGTTCCACAAACCAATTTGTAACATGTAGTTGCAATGTGGTAGTTCTGTCATGCAGCATTTTAAGCATGCTCATCAAACCAGTTTTACATGTAGCTTCCGTGTGGTTGTTATGTCACGCCGCATTTTTAGGCGGCTCGTCATACCAGTTTTAAATGTAGCTGCCGTGTGGTAATTCTGTCACGCCGCATTTTAAGCACGCTCATCAAACCAGTTTTATATGTATCTTCCGTGTGGTAGTTATGTCACGCCGCATTTTAAACACGCTCGTCAAACCAGTTTTACATGTATCTGCCGTGTGGTAGTTCTGTCACGCCGCAATTTACGCAGGCTCGTCAAACATGTTTTACAAGTAGCTGGCATGTTGTAGTTCCCTCGCGACACATTTAAGCAGGCTCCTCAAACCAGCTTTATATGCAGATTCCGTGTGGTAGTTCTGTTATGCTGCATTTTAAACGGGCTTGTCAAACTAATTTTACATGTGGCTGCCATGTGGTAGTTCTGTCCCGGCGCATTTAAAGCACGTTCCTCACATCAATTTGTAACATGTAGCTGCAATGTGGTAGTTCTGTCACGCAGCATTTTATGCATGCTCGTCAATTAAATTTCACATGTAGCTTCCGTGTTGTAGTTCTGTCACGCCGCAATTTACGCAGGCTCGTCAAACAAGTTTTACATGCAGCTGTCATGTGGTAGTTCCCTCACGCAGCATTTTAAGCACTCTCGTCAAACTAATTTTACAAGTAGCTTCCGTGAGGTACTTCTGTCATCCCGAATTTTAAGCACGCTTGTCAAATCAGTTTTCCATGTAGCTGCTATTTGTTAGTTATGTAACGGTGTATTTTACGCACGATCTTCAATCCAGTTATACCTGTAATTGCCATGTGATAGTTCTGCAACGGCCCATTGGTAGCACGCTCTTCAAACCAGTTTTATATGTAGCTGCCATGTGGTTACTCTGTCACGGCGCATTTTAAGCACCCTCGTTAAACTAGTTTTTCAAGTAGCTTCCGTATTGTAGTTCTGTCACGCCGCAGTGGTAGCACGCTCATCAAACCAGTCTTATATGTAGCTGCCATGTGGTAGCTTTGTCTCGGCGCATTTTAAGCACCCTCACTAAACCAGTTTTACAAGTAGCTTCCGTGTTGTAGTTTTGTCACGTCGCATTTTAAGCACGCTTCTCCAACCAGTTTTACAAGTAGATTCCGTGTGGTAGTTTTCTCGTGCTGCATTTTAAGCACGCTTGTCAAAGCAGTTTTATATGTAGCTGCATTTTGGTAGTTTTATCACGCAGCATTTTAATGGGGGACGCAGCCCTGTCTATAAAACAGGATGATATGAATAGGTATGAGTTCAGCTTTCTATTAATAGTATCAATATGCATAAATTCGAGTCAATAAAGATATTTCAGCTCGTTTTGTAACGGTCATTTTCGCACATCGACTTTGTGGTTGAAGTCACCATATTGGACACCTGCATGACGTCACCATGCACTTCCGGTTGAACACACAATTAATCTATACTCGACAACAGATATGGCCTATAGAAACGTGCAATTATAGTCACCGGCAAAAGTACTAGCAAGAATAATAAAATGGATTTTAATAACGCAGAGGGACTTGTGGCCTACAACTTTGGACCAGAATTTTCGGAAGCAGAGATAAATGAATTAGAAAATGAGAGAAAAAGTGAGACGGCACAGTCGTTCACACATGTAGATAGATAGATATGAAAAGTTTTATATGACACATGATGAATGAAATATTTATACATTTGTATCAATCACATTCTCATCATAAATTCACTGATTTGCAATAATAAATTATTCATATTATAAATATAAATGTGTTCAAAAGATCAATATATTTGCTGTACATTTTGTTTCCTCTCTATTTTTCTTCTTTTATGGTACTATATCGGAGTTGTAAACTTGAAATGAAATTTCCATTCTAAAAATAAAAAGCAACTGTTATACTGCTTAATCGCCTTAGCATCGTCATTTAGATTCTTTTTTTCTAATATTTTAATGGGTTTGAACACCATTTTCATCATAAGTATGGTTATATATGTAGCATTTCCAGTTTTATTGGTGGAGGAAGACCTCAAATGAATCTGAGTAGAACCACCGTCCTTCTGTAATTCGCTGGAAAACTTCCTCACAAAGTTTTTCGAGCAAGTGGAACTCGAACTTTCAATCTTAGCAGTGAAGTTATCTTGAGCTGACACCATAGACCATTCAAACACTGAGGACCCACAATAATTATTTAAAAACATCATATATATATAATTTTAAACTAAACCAGTATAAAGGATGAAATCATGTGAGGCAGTCCCGGACAAATAAAATGTTTGCCATGCTCCTATCTACACTGACAGTGTTGATGTAGATCCAGGTGGGCCTGCACATCCATGCTGTACTATCAGAGTATATACTGTTTGCTACTCAGTCAATAAATTATAAAAAAAACATTATTTAGACCAGGAATGGAATTTAAGGGAAATGGTCTGTTACATATATTTATCTGTCTAAGAGAGAATAAGAAATACTTTTATATCTCTTTTCTTATCGTGTTTAACTGGTGCAGGCATTTTTGTTCACTGAGAAATGGCTGATACAATTTTGATTTCATACCCTTTTTAGTAAAATTAGATGAATCATAGATGAGTTTGTTTTTGTTGTTGTTTTACATAACTGGCACTGTCGTTTGGTTATTCAAATTGTATTACTACCCAATTTGATATATGATGATTATCTATTCTACCACTTTTCTGAACATATATGAATGTTTCTCCTTATAGGGTGTTTTAAATGGAATATAATGTTTACAGGCAAAGTGTATGTTACTGTCCAGCTATTGGCACCCTGCTCAGCTTTCATAATGACCAACACCACATTCACACCATGTGGTAATGAGAAATACCGTGCCAGAGTGTGCATATTGTACCATAATTAGCATAAATCACCCTAGGTTTTATGACCCAAGGGTTCATGACAGGATGTAATATCACATAGTATTATGGCTTATTACAAATTTAAACATTTTAAGTTAATTAGGGATTCAATAGCAATGTAAACTTACAATTAAAAAATAATGTTATATGAATCCAGATTCTCACAAGCGCACGTGACAGGTTAGGTAACGTCAACGGCTGATTTTGAAGGCGACGTAAGTGACGCTGCATCTCATCCCACACGTGTTCTGTAGGCGACATATCCGGTGACATTGCAGGCCAGGGCAGCATATTCACATTGTTCTGGATCAAGAAGTCGGTGACGACCCGCGAAACGTGCGGGCGAGCGTTATCCTGTCGCAGCGTGGCGTTACGTTGCTGCACAAATGGAAGGACGTGAGACCGTATGATTTCGTCACGGTATCTGATACCTGTAAGTGTGCCGTCCACAACCGCATGAGCTGTTCTGCCACGGAATGAGATGCCACCCCAAACCATGACACTACCTCCGCAGATTGGACGTCGTTGAATCACACAACTGTCATGGAAACTTTCACCAACACGACGGTACACTCTAGAACGACCGTCGCTGCTGTCGAAATGAAACCTGTGAAAAGAACACGTGCCCAGTCTTGTTGCGTAAAGTGTATGTGTCGTCTACACCAGGCAAAACGTGCTACACGATGACGTTGCTGGAGAACAGGACGTATGGCTTGACATCGTGGACGTATGCCTCGTTCAAGCAATCGATTACGTACCGTTCGGGGACTAATTCTTCTAAGACCAGGAATACTTCTAGCCGTCAAAGTAGCAGTTCTGAGTCGTTCACAGAGATGAACTACCCGGATGTAGGTATCCTGGCGATTAGACGTTACGCGTTTCTCTGGTGGTCCCAAACTGTTGGTACCGTCTCCACAAGGCGTTTACAGTATTTCGGTGCACACCAAATTGTCTGGCTACGTCAGTATGACGTACACCAGCTTCAAACATGCCTACGGCGCGGCATCTGTCAGTTTCATTCAACCTTGGCATGACGTATCAAAGACGTTTTTCAAAATTATGCTTGTTTTGTGTCTTACAGGTATCAACACTATGCTTTTACACATGTTTAGGCGACAAACGTGTTTGCGATTGACTGATGGCCAAAAGAAACGTGAAAACGAAGACGTTGGCCAGATAGACAAACTATCCGTGCAACTCATGCACTGACCAGTGTAAATGACCGAGAGGGATACACAACTTACCTGTGTAAAGTTTCAAGCTTTAATTTATAAAATTGAGCGATACATGAACATTTAACACATGCACAGTTTCTTTTTCCCGCTAGGATATGTATTGTAGCCGTTTTAAGATGTAAGCGAGGAATGTGTCCGCTACATTAACGACGTATAGACGTGACAGAAAGTCAGCTGGTGGTAGTACAGTCATAGGACAGCAACTCACATATTTGTCATATGGACGACTTGACGTTCCTGACGTCGGAATACGGTCGAAAGTCGGTACGAGGTGACGTAAAGCTATATACCCAGAATAGAGTTTTAGGGGAGATAATCAAGTGTATATAGCCACCGCCGCAAGGGACGAGTGATGCTAAATCTACGATATCCGGACGCGGGTAGTATCTAGTGCATTTTTATAAACATTCAAATGATATAAGCAGTTTGGATCGCGATGTAGATTATGTACATTTAGGAGTTAGAACTGTGTGAAAACAAAAGTGTTTATACCACCATATGACTTTTTTTAAACCAGCTGTGTTTTTTTTGTTTTGAGTAATTATCTTTAAATTGTATATATTGTATAATTGTGTATTCGTAAATTTTACTTTGATTATGATTGTATTATACCCTTGTGAGTTGTCGGCCCTTGGTCATTTTGCTACAATACCAGTACATTATTTTAACAGTAAAACAAAACTCTCTGTTGAATAACATACAATAGCAAAGCAAAAGAAAGAAAAATAAAAGAGCATGTTCATATAGTTATGAATAAATAACGAAACAAAGGTTTTAATTTATCTATTTCAGTTACGAAGTAGTTAAAATGTCTTTTTAAGAATAATGCCCTAGCTGACTGTGACAAGCCATATATCAATAAACTAAATTGCCTATTGGTTATAAAAATAATTAAATAAGTTAATGAACAATTAATGGTTGACTGAATATTTAGCGTCATTTTTTTTTTGCCATCGGGGGCTTACTGTACAGATGTTCAGTCAGTTACCTAACTACTGTTTCCTGGTACCCTGAAAAGTTAACCAGTACTCGAGCACACCCCACACTGATAACTTTCCCACTTGAATCAGCGGTGAGAGACAAAGATAATGAGACACAATGTTGTATGTCAATCATCACAGAGACTGATGCCGTGTGGGAATTCGAACTCGCGACAACTGTGTTGATAGTCAGGCACGTAACTGACTGAGCTAATCGGGCCTGTTACAATTAAATTATTTTTATTTGTATTTTTATAATACATTTTAGATACCATGTCATTTTTACACCTTATGTTTTGGCATTAACCTCTTCTTTTTATTGTTTATTAGATTATCGCACCTGTTTAATCAGCATGCAATTAAATACATTGTGAAAGTTTGCTATATTCGTTTCGCAATATTTTGGAAGAGTATATAAAATTACAAATTAAAATTCAGAAATCAGTTGAGCTATTAAGTGTTATAAGCACATTTTTAAGAGCTTCCCGCAAGATAATATACAATAAGTCTAGGCGTTGGAACGCTTCATTCTGCAATCTTAGGTCCTACCCCAAAGTATATAGGCGTTTTGCGCGTGAATTCACCAGTTCGAGTAGCTGCCATTATGGAGGTATCACTTATGCGCGAGTAAGCAAACACAAAGGTTCAATTGTTATCAAGATTAAATGTCAACATGGTCAATTATTGTTTTGGTCTAGGGCCGTTTTGTCTGTAAATCGAGGATACACATCACTTATTCCGCTGAAGAATGGGTTTAACGCCATTTTCAACACATTTCAGGTTATATATGGCATATCCAGTTTTACTGGTGGAGGAAGACCTCAGACTGAGTCAGACTGAGTAGAACCACCGTCCTTCCGCAAGTAACTGGAAACTTTCTCACATAAAGTTTTTGAAGCGAGCGGGACTCGAACCTACGACCATAGCGGTGAGAGGTAAGTGATCTTGAGACGGCGCCTTAGACCACTCGGCCACGGAGGACCCTCTCCGCTGAAGAAAACAATGTTTATGGGTTAAGTCCTTCAATTCAGAATCGTTTTCGCGTTTTATTGTCTTCCTTTGATGTTAACTTATGCACGGTATACCTATCTATCAACTTGTTACGTCAATTAGTGTATATACATAAGAGTTTCAGTAGAGAACAGTCACAAACGACACAATAAAATTTGCGCGACAACCAGAATGGATGTCACCGAATACCTCCAACATAAAAGAGCTAAAATGGCGGCGCCAATTATACATAGGAAACGTTTGAAATTATGATATTTAATAACATTTTTCACATTTGACAAATTTCTTTCAATTAAAATTTGTTGATTTTTGTGTTATTTACATGTCTATTTAACCATAAATAGCCATTTATATTCTAGCATGCGATACCCTTTAAGCACGTTCCTCAAACCTGTATTATATGTTGCTGTCATTTGGTAGTTCTGTTACGCCGCATTTTATGCACGCTCGTCAAACCAGTTTTAAATGTAGCTACCATGTGGTAGCTCTGTCACGCCGCATTTTAAACACGCTCGCCAAACAAGTTTTACATGAAGCTTCCGTGTGGTAGTTTTGTCACGCACCATTTTAAGCACACTCGTCAAACCAGTTATACATGTAGGTTTCGTGTGGTAGTTCTGTCACGCAGCATTTTAAGCACGCTCGTCAAAACAATCATTTTTACATGTAGCTGTCAAGTGGTAGTTCTGTCACGCCGCATTTTAAGTAGGCTTGTCAAATTAGTTTTACATGTAGCTTTTGTGTTGTAGTTCTGTCATGCCGCATTTTAAGCACGCTCGTAAAACCAGTTTGACGTGTAGCTTCCGTGTAGTAGTTCTGTGACGCCGCATTTTAAGTAGGCTTGTCAAACCAGTTTTACATATAGCTTTCGTGTTGAAGTTCTATCATACCGCATTTTAAGTACACTCGTCAAACAAGTTGTACATAAAGCTTCCATGAGGTAGTTCTGTTACGCCGCATTTTAAGCACGCTTCTCAAACCAGTTTTACATGTTACTGTCATGTGGTAGTTCTGACACGCTGCATTTTAAGCATGCTCGTAAAACCAGTTTTACATGTAGCTTACGTGTGGTTGTTCTGTAACGCTGCATTTTAAGCACGCTCGTCAAACCAGTTTTACATGTAGCTGCCATGTGGAAGTCCCCTCACGACGCATTTAAAGCACGCTCCTCAAACCAGTTTTATATGTAGCTTCCGTGTGGTTGTTCTGTCACGCCATATTTTGAGCCCGCTCTTCAAACCAGATTTACATGTAGCTTCCGTGTGGTAGTTTTGTCACGAAGCATGTTAAACACGCCCGTCAAACCAGTTTTTCATATTGCTTCCGTACAAATTACATTATCTTATTATGTATGTATTGACCGACATGATGATAGCAGTATCACATCATATTACATAATAGGCAATTAGATTGAAATTTAGCTGCTTTTTTTTGAACGGTTTAACGCCATTTTCAACACATTTCAGGTTATATAAGGCATATCAAGTTTTACTGGTGGAGGAAGACCTCAGACTGAGTCAGACTGAATAGAACCACCGTCCTTCTGCAAGTAGCTAGAAACTTTCTCATATAAAGTTTTTGGAGCAAGTTGGACTCGAACCTACGACCTTAGCGGTGAGAGGTAAGCGATTTTGTGACGGCGCCTAAGACCACTCGGCCACGAAGGACAACACGGTCCAACAACATTAATTGATAAAATTGTTACTTACGGAAGGACGGACGTTCACATGGTTCTACTCAGAGTCACTTTATACAACTGAATAAGCCGTATCCATGTATAACGTATCGTGTGTGAAAATGGTGTTTAACCCCAATACAAACAACAACAGCAATGGCAACAACAATAACAACAACAAAAACAATAACAAAAGTAACAAAACCGCCAGTGAATTGCAAATGAGGAAAAGTTGCTTACAGAGGATTTATAAGAAAAAGTTTAGCTTTTGTAAAAAAACATATACACAAAGATTTTAGGAACTTTACAGGAACATGTAACACACGACGTAATATATACAGTGAACTGACTTGAGCCAGATATGTTTTTGTTCTCGTCATTGGAGTAACCTACGTAATTATATTTAGTCATGATCTTATAAAAACACACAACAAATGAAAAAAATGATTCTGGAGATTGTTTTCATCTGTTCATTTACAAACTGTTTAAGCCAAAACTTCCCAAGGATCTATATAGTATATAATTTATTCGTGCATATCGGCTAAGGTTATCTGCATTTTTACCGTGCTTATGTAATTTTTCTCACCCTAGGGCCAAAATCAAATGCTCGCGCAGTGACATTGATTTTGGAAAATTAACACCACTTTCCTGTGCGAACAAATCAAACTAAACCGTTATCATTATTACATTGTAACATTATAATCATAATAATAATAATAATAATAATAATAATAATAATAATAACAATAATGAAGAAAATGATGATAATGATGATGATAAACATAATAATGATGATGATGATGATGATGATGAAGTTGATGATGACGATGATGATGATGATGACGATGATGATGATGATGATGATTACAATATTAATTATAATAATTACCTCAATAATAATCATAATAATACTGATGATGATGATAAGAATGATGGCTATGATGAGGATGATGATGATGATGATAATACTTGTAATATTAATAGCAATTATAATCATAATTATGATAATTATTAGAATAATAATATTAATAATAATAAAAATAATTATAAAAATAACCATAATAATCATTATTATTATTATTATCATTATTATCATCAAAGTCAAGCCTTTAATGGCATTTAGGGAAATATTTCTTTACAAAGGTATCGGTTTTAAATATATAGGTAGATATGGATATTCATCTAACTAATGTACCATTGAACAAATACATGTTTGTAATATTGTTATAATGTTTGATTGCTCATGGTCATTTGGGACTGATGCATAAGGCCTAGAAGGCCTCAACCCCAATAGACCTATGACGCGGAAAAAGCTTCTTCTTCTAACGTATAAACTATAAACGCATAATTATATCATTTCAGGTCTTCAATACAATGATAATTTAAATTAAATAAATTAGTATATGTGCTTCATATTCAAGAAAAAGAATCATTCACGGGTGTTTTGGTTCTGATAGCTAATAATTTCCCTTGGGATCACTTTTTGGCGTCGCATTATTCCAGCCAAAACATTAATCCCTCGGGACGGATTGTTTTATGCGGACATCAAACCCATGTAAAATTCTGAAAGTGTATTTTTGCTACCTGTGACCTTATGACGACCGACCGTATTACTTTTCTGTGTTGGAGATTGTTACACTTGTGTATTTATTAACAGTATTGTGTTGGTTCTTTGTCTCGAGTCATTATACGAGGACGGGGTAAAGAGAGATGGGGACACTCGTTAAGCAGGTTTATGCTTCACTGTGTCTTGCCTCTAACCGGGGTTCAACAAGCAATAGTTACAAAAAGGTGTCTGTGTCATATATGAGTATCATATGACTGTTGTCTTTTACTCATATGCGGCCAAAAGATACTTTTTCATTTATATTTTTTTTAATTATGACATATGTGACCATCGTCATTTTTATGATCTGTAGGTTTCACATTTTGTGGATTTATTTTATTTAATTATGTGACAAAATCACTTCACATTTTTGACCATATTCACATTTGGGGTCCTATATGCAACGGTTACAAAAAAGGTATTTGTGCCGTATATGAGTATCATATGATATTTTATGATACATCTTATATGAGTCTAATGAAAGGAATCGTATATCATTTGCATATACACCAAAAGAATTTAGAAACACAATTCTCAAATAAACAGCAATAAAACATTAAGTTATTTATAGATAGATTAAGATGTGATAGTCGCAATAGATTTCAATGAAACTTTCCAGAAAATATAAAAAATAAAAGATCGATAAAGAACTCAATTTTTTATTGCTGTTTATCTGAATGATACGGTTCTAAAGTCTTTCGGTGTAGAAGGCTTCATGTAATTGTTTACTAGTCTCATAACGTTCTCGTATAAAGTGTCTTCGTTTTAATAATCATGACAGTGAGTTGTATGCTAATCGTTCCGTTTGATTCTTATAAGCATTCAACAAATGCTACTACATACAATAGTCATATAAAGTCTAGTATATGAGAAACAATTAATACTTAAGTTAAATATTGAATGCATATGAGTATCATCCGTATATAAGATTACATAATATTTGAGTGAATAACAAATGAGTAAAACAAACATAAAAAAAAGGAAAAGAGAAATACCCACCCGCCTCCCCCTTACCTCTGCGCATGTAGACGTGTGTTGCATTAAATTTTGTATATTTGTTTAATTTGGTTTCGCTGTAGTGTGAGATGCAGTAAATGAAAAACATTTGTCATTTCAAATTGATTTTTTCCATCCCAAAATTAAGATCAACGTTTAGTAGAGGTTTGCCACAAAGGTGAATTAAAAAAATCACTTATTGATGTTTGTATAGAAAAGAATCTTTATATTTTAAATCGTCAGCTTTGCTTGACAAATGCCCACTTGAACCAACTGCTGCAATTTGCTTGTAATTGGAGTGCTTTATTGTAAGTAAATTGACAAAATACATCCATGCACGTATTATCAAAGGCGTTTATAACAACAACCTAACATAAAAGGCCACTTTTGCTCCATCCTTCGACTGACTGCTTAAGACAGTTTTCACTGTATTGTCAAAGGCGTTAATAACACCAGTCTGTGTATCTGGCGAAAGTCTGGGCACAATTCTTCTCGCAGCAATACACATCAACGTGTGTGAAAGGCGTTGTACATTTGATACAGTTGAAACTGTAAACACGGTATTATCTTATTTAACTATACCATTATATAGAAGTGTCAATGATGATGTTCATTCAAGTAATGTGGAGTGATTGTTTAATTCGAATGAACGATTTAACTCAATTGTCTGGACGTATCGTCATTTATTACAACAACATGTGAATCTGACGAAAGTCTGGACACCACACGTTTCGCAGCAATGAACAATGACGTGTGTGAAAGGAGGTGTACATTTGATACAGTTAATACTATAAACAAAATATTACCTGATAGTATGGTTACATTATAGAAATTTTAATAATGGTGATCACTGCAAATAATGTGGATAAAACATAACAAACGACAATGTATAATATCACAGTACTTTTTATTAGTAACTCGTCTGATGTACACGTGAGCAAACTATCTAGGTAAAGATAATTAAATTAAAAAAAGAATAGTTGCTTAAAAATAACCGAGTATAGATGCTGTTTTGATTGCAACGTTTTATTTTATTTATCTGAGAGTTATAGTTTCTTTTGCCAATAGAGTATAGTTTACATTATCAATTACCGGATATTAATAATATATGTATAAAAAACAAACAACATTAAACAACATGAACTAAAACACTTTGATATGGTTAGAGTAAATAAATTAGATATACGTTGATGGTTTTTATGAAAAGTATCTTATAATTCTATTATAAATGACTATGTAAATTACCACAATGTCTAGTTTTATATTGTATTGTTTGTTCAATGATTAGACGAAAGTAAAGATTTAAACTTATTAAACAAAATTTGTTTTTATAAGAAAATAAGTTCTTGCACAAGATAAAAACGCACTGAATTATTGAATGAAAAATATGTTAAGCATAGTTAAAGTGATACAGAAGGACAAAACAAAAGATTTTATTAAACAAACAAAACACGAATTATCACACAGTGATATCGTTTTCATCATTACGTAACCGTACTCAAGACGTCAAGTACCATCATTAATTGATTATATGACAGTCGAAACAGATTACAAGATGAAAAAAGTAGCGAAACTCAGAGGAATTGGACAATGAATAATCGAAAAGTTCATTCTTGTGTACGAAAAAAAAGGTTCACGGGTATTTCCGAAATCATGTATTTTATAAATGATTTGAAATAAAAGGGAAAGTCTTTATTTAAAGTCCTAATGGTCAGTTGAACTAGCCTGCGAGGTCAATGCATTGAAACACATATCATTCAGTATTATCCAACTTGAAAATTAGGCTTTAATATAAGACTATACCAAATTAGCATTGATACACGAATGTACCCTATTTAAGAATACGAGCGTATAAAATTTGAGTAGTATAACCATGTAAAATACTATTCTATTGATGTAATACACGAGTACTGTATACTTCTTCTATTTATTTTCTTTTGACATATTTAGCATTTTATTTAACTTGAAGGAATTTTTTTATGAACATGGTCAACAATTTTCAAGGAATATAAAACCTAAAACAACAAAAATATTTTTTTTCCTAACAGGTTTTATAAACTAGTCTTCTTATTTTGATTTAGTCGGCGTTCGTGAAACAAAGAAAACCCATTAGTGATCCAACCTAATGTTCATGTACACAGAAGTTCCACTTGCCAGTATAATGGCAATCGTCTTACGAGCTCTATAGTTTCTCCATACATTATTATTTCTGTTTAAAAATGTATTTTAATTAAGAAAAAAGCATTAAAAAGCATGACGTATATTTGGCATCGATTAATTCTCTTTTTGTATTTTCTTGCCCTAATGCAGGTAACAAAGGTTGTGTATTTACATGAAATGTACATTCAGTTTACATCTACCTTTACATGTATTACATGAACAACAAGTATACAGGCAGGAAAATATAAAATCTGGGGCATTTGGTATAAAGTGTTTGTTGCAGTAGAATATCCAAGTTCCACATGATTCGCATACTCTACAATATCCATCTCACAGTTCACAACGTGTCTACTTAAAGACCACGTGGTTAACCATCTTAGGTTTACAACGTGTCTACTAAAGGACTACGTTGTTATCTATCGAAGCAACACAAGGAGAAGGGCAAGTATTGTCATAATGCTGGATGTGATCGCAACACCACCACTCGAGGAGGCAGCACAAACCGCACATTGGCTCGAAGTGCCGACACATACCACAACTGTGGTCGTTGCTGATATTGGAACGGCATTTGCAGCTTTTATAACGAGCGTGTAAAGTGGAGTCGTGGTCCTGTCTAATATGTTTAATATTGTTATCTCACCGGTGTTACTGATGGCGAAGTCTGTGTTGGTATTCCCAGTTGCTATGTGGAAAGAAAGTAGAGATGTAATTTCAATGTTCATGTTAAAGCCATTTGTTTGATGTGAAAAAAGGAAAATTATATAGGTCCAATAGGTTATATTTCAGAAACACAGCCACCACATTAGCACAAATATAACAAATATACAAAATAATCACAATCATATATACATGATACTACATATTATATATAATCAAAGTAATTTAAGTTCTGGAAGCCGGACTGCAATAGGTCGAATAGTAAATATTAATACACTGTCCTAATCTGAATGATATTATTGTTCCGTTTGGTTTATTAAATGTAGTTTGTTTTAAATTGCGGTTATTAAGACTGCAAATAAGATAAAAAGCTCTTTTCTCTCCATTCTGCATGTGCAGTTTTCTCTAGAAGCACTATTTCTATATTTATTAAAATTGTTTTAATCTCAGAATTTCGTATGTATTGTATTAAAATGGAACACAAAAGAAATATAAAACTGTATACATATTTTTGTTGTTTATTTTTTCTACTTTAGTTCATTCACCAGAAAAAAGAGGAACAACGCTAATAATAGAAATAGAAAATACATTTTATATATGAATACTACATTTATAAAATAGATATGTTCCCTTATATGTAATTGTCATCAAGTTACGAGGTGAATAAATGATTTACCAAACACACACGGCAACCTTGACACATTTTCTAATAAATAATAAAACATTTTACGAAAACCATATATCTCAATGACGCAAACGTACACTTAGACTATCCCGTACGTGTATAGAATCTTAAGTTCGTGCTTCTTTTGGTTTGGGAAGGGGCATTACTTTTGTAAATTATTGAAAAGCATCCCCTTTTTGCAGATTTGCGGTCGCATGTAACAAACACAAAAGGCTAAATAAATATTAATGTCATCAGCATTTTATCCGTATGATAGAAACACAGCCCTGGTATTAATATATGTAGTTCTAAATAGTTTACTCAAGCTTCAAAAAAAACAAAGCTTCGAAATATGGACGTGGGCTGGTCTATGGACTTGGTCAATTCTGGGTGTGTACACGGATTGGTCAGTTCTGATTGTGAACATGGGCGGGTCAGTTCTGGATATAAACATGCGCTGGTCAATTCTGGATATGGACATGGGTTAGACAGTTCGAGATATGGTCACGATCTGGTCGGTTCTTGGTATGAGCATGAACTGGTCAGTTCTAGTTATGGATATGGACTGGTCAATTCTGTATATGGTCATGGGCTGGTCAATTCTGGATATCGACATGAACTTGCTAATTCTGGATATTGATAGGAACCGTTCAGTTCAGGATATGGACAAGAACTGGGCAGTTCTGAATATGGACATGAACGGCTCAATTCTGGATATGTGCTTGGACTGATCAGTCCTGGATATCGACATTTAATGGTCAGTTCTGGATGCTTAGAGCTTATATGAACCGCTCTCGAATCTGCTTCTAGGGTAGAACAAGTAATGTGTGCTGTTTTATGAGAGACATCGTGTCGAGCTGGGAATTGAACCCGCAACCTCTGGCGTGATCGGCCAACACTCTATCCATGAAACTACCCCCAACGCTTGGATATTTCTTTATATCGTTAAACTTGTATGTTTATAGTGAAATTATTATTGGCCAAATGAGAGATCCTTTGAAAAAACAATGTAAAAATTGTCGTGTGGTTCGTTGAATTAAATACAAACAAAACAAAAACTTACCTGTGTATGTGAGAGCGGCTCCGCCGGGGTCTGAGGCGGCGTACGTACCCAGTGTAGAGGCTGTAGTTAAAATATTATTTTAAATTAAATGCTTTTAATACGCATCTCCTGTACCATATTTGATATAAAAGACGGCTTTAATGTACTTGACTGTTTTAAAAGCTATATCGAATTTGGCGATTTTTATCAAGAGATAAATTTTCTTATGATCATTTATATTATACAAACAAATAATTTCCAGAAAAAAAGTTTCTAAGAAGAAAATCTTAACATTTGCTTAAGTCCAGCTTAATTTAAGATAAGGGACTGGGTTCACTAAACATCCAAAGCCGAGATAAACAAAAAGAAAAAAAAAATTTAAATGACTAATTGATTTCCGAATTTAAGGATATATATATATTTATATTCTATATAATTTATATAATATAAATATATATATTAAAAGTGTCTATTTTTTATCCAATTTATCATGACTATAACTCATTGAGCCCGTTTGAACAGGGATTTCTTGGACTACGAACATTATTCCTGCTAAAAACATATTTTGTGACCTGAATTAATTTAGAATTTAATTTGATCCGTTATGCAGGTAGTAAAACTTGTTTCATGTTAGAAACAGTTCGAATGACGATATGAAGGTCGTGAAGCAGTATTCAAACGTTTTCTATTTCAAGAATGGGGATTTCGTTTCCCACTAAAATCTTAATGTAAATTTTGTCACATTTTGTTGGATTTGACATACCAAACCATTCGGATGTAATTTATTTTATAATAAGATGCTTTTTATCAATCTTAAAAAAAAAATTGTTCTTAAAGTGTTTATAGTGTTCTTTCCTGATATCCTCCCTTTCAGCCCAAAACAAGCATTTACTCGTTTGTTATTGAAACGCCAGAAAATACGTATTTTAAATTGTAGTGAAACAAGTTGGCTTACCTGCGGCAAATTTGTCAGCCGCGGTGACACAGTAAGACAGCGCTGGGAACGTAGGATCAGTTGCAAGATTTGTGATGGAGATTGTTAAAGTCGCTGTACTCGACGCAGCTGTAGGAGCGTTATTGTCGACCGCCCTGATTAAATAATACAAGCTATTAGTTATATGTAGACTTCTATGATCGTAGAAATAAAGTAAGGACGTTAATTAAAATTATTTCACGACATTACAGAATATTCCATTTGTAGTCACTGTGCAAGTAACCATAGTATCATATACAGTTTTAAAAACTGAGTTTATCTTGAACCGAAGACATCAGCGAGGAAGGTAAATGATCTTAAGACGGGGCCTTAGATCATACTGTCACGGAAGAGCTTTTTATAAAAGTAGTACGAAACGCGAAACAAATAATTAGCATTTTGCTATTAAGTACAGTGGTTCATATCAAATATGACAAAAGTAAAAAAATGAAACATGTAAACTATTTCTTAATAGATATTTAAACAATTGTTGGAGCGCATGGTCCAGTGGTAGAGCATCGAACCCATGATCCACCACGACTATGTGTAGTGCTCTTGAACAAGCTGCTTTATCCGAATATGCTTTATTATTTCAATTTTGTATCTATTTATATTTGTCTTCAGAAAGATTCCCAGTACTTGTTCTACCCAGGAAGGCGTCGATCGTGCTTTATCTAAGTTGAAAGAACTCGTTTCACAATCGATTTAAAAAAAAATGATTATACGTACTTGATATACACTACGTGTGTTGCGGAGGTCTCGTAATCAGTTATAGCTGTTGTTGAGATGGCACCGCTAGCTATTGAAAACATCCCACTACCAGCGTCCATTGTTAGTGTCACAACACTCGGGGATCCGTCTGATGTCGCAGTGGCCGTATACCCTATCACACCTGCAGCTGTTCCTTCTTCTACTGCAGTTGGAGCCGACCCAGTTCCACCAGAAGGGTTTGTCCAAGTGATGGTACTGCATTCTGCGAAGATAATGGGATATATAATTGTAAAATAGATGGGGATCTTGCCGATCATAATATCAGTTTTACCTACGAGTTTAAAAGAATCAACAAAATTTAAGAACGAATATAAAATTCTTTCTAACGTTAACTCAGAAAATGGGCCAATTTGTGTTAACTATTCGATATTTGTATATAAAAAACGAAGAAGAAACAAATGTAGGAAACAAGTAACGATGAATTGGAAGTGATGATAACCTTAGATGTTATCAAACAATTATCACGGGTTTATCATATTCCTGCACCGGTAAGCCAGGCGACTATAAGTAATTAAAATGTTTATTGCCATTACCTATATCAACTGTTTTCGCAATCACGTAGATGTAGGTACGTGCAACAATTAACATTTAATATGCTGACATTTCGAACTGTTACAGTGTATTATAGATTTACACGAATGCTTTTCTCATTACACAGTTGCAGCTCTTTTTCTCGACGGCAATTCAATTTGTGTGTTATAAACCCATTGTTATTTGGTTTGGAGAACTATTTTCAAAATGATTATAAAGGCTATGACTTATTGTATCAGTTGAGTACAGCAAAGGCAGACTGCAGTGTCACATTACTGGTGTTAAAATGTCTCGTCATTTTATTGAATTTTAAAATACGGACCTTATAATTTAGTGGTGTCACTGCACTCCGTTTTAAAATACAAGCCGGTCAATATACCTGTTACTATGCACTTTAAAAGCATTATGTATCACTCCTGTGAAAATAAAACACTTACAATCACGGGTGTCTTTATTAACAATGAAAATCTTAGGCCTTATTTAGAATAAAATTTCAAAATATAAGTGTTTAGTTGATGCAGAATGCACATAATTGTGCTCTTAATTCTCGCGATACAAATATATTTATTCGTTTAAACTGAATATAGGCCTAATACGAGATTGTGAAATGACACACTTAAAAACCGAGTCTTGGAGACATATATATATATTTACTTTTTCTTCATAATTGTTCTCTTTTTTTTTTTTCATTAGCAGTAGTTATTATCACCTTATTGTTTAGGTTGCATGAGCGACCGAACCCTATATAAAGGAAAGTTAAGAAATTGACTCTGGGCGCTGCCATATTGAAACGTCACGATCACGTGTTAAAAACGTGGCATTCGCCTCAAGAAAGCCATTGTTTTTAATTCTAAACAGTGCGTCATGGGAATGTACAAACCGCTATTGATAAAACCTGGTCATGTTCCGACCACTTTCCGGCTAAATGGAAAATTCAAATGCGGTGTATAATAATTGATTGTGACGTTTTAATGCACTAATTGAGATCACTATGAATTGTGTTTTGCATATTTAATCAGGGAAAAAAATGACAATGCCTTCAATCAAGGAATTTTCTAAATCTCCTTACTTAAATGAGGTCTTGAAACTTACCTTTTTTGACAATTTATTGCCGTTTCTGACAGATTCCTAACGAGTTAATGTAAATAATTTTCAAAAAACGATGTATTTACTAAATTATTATGGAACAATGGAAATAATAACAAAATTAAACAGCTACAGTTGTTCATTTTACTCTATACAACAGAAATATAAAGATAGTTTACAGGTGTGACATATTATCAGCACGTCGTCAGAATCAGATTTATCGCCGAACATGCACAATTTTTGGGATTACAGTAATGTTAACGGTTGTTTTTAAAAAAATAATATATCCACAAATTAATTTAAAATATGGATACGAATTATTTTAAAATATATTATGATCACAGTAGTAAATTATATAGAACATAGCACTAAGTACGTTAGACAATATATTAGGTAAGTATCTTTTTTAAATATGCAAATGGCAATACATATTGATTGAGATCAGTACATTTAAATATCAAAGTTACTATCAGGCACACCTGCAGCCGGGAATTCGATGTTTCAGCAAGAACCTTGTCGGAATTTGGTACCACCCGTGTATTTAGTACCCTGTACAAATAACCAAACTTACACATTCATTCACTTTAATTGCCACATCGTTTATAAGACCTAACCCTTGGATGCTTTTTAAAAGCAGCCAACTTGTATTTTATCTTAGCCCTAAAAAACTACCTTATTTATGGTATTTAAAAATAATGAATATTGAATTCTCAAATACATACTCTTACTTTATTATCTACTTTTCTTACATTTATTCCAAAAACTACTTTATTTGTGGTATTTACAAATCATGAATATTTAATTCTCAAATACATACTCTTACTTTACTATCTATTTTTCTTACATTTATTCCAAATCCTATTCTTAGAACATATTTAATGAAATAATAATGTTTACTATTTTTCAGCTTAGAACGATTTAACCCATTATTAATATGACTGCCATTATTATTATACTTCATTTGTACGAGAGACGGGCCGTAACTAATGTTGGCAGAATTTGTAGCCCAACCCTCTTGCTTATATATGTTTGTAAATATTTACAGCAGTACCACTTTTGTAATGCAAGTGCATGATTATAAGCAATACATGATTTTGACGGACATACTTGAGTGATCATGAAGCAGACATATAAATAGACATATGCATATGATTATAACAATTGTTTAAACAAAGTATATTTAGAAGCAAACTAATATAAACATCGTTATCCGAAGATATTGTCCCAATTGTTCTTAAATAAACAAACGATGTGTAAGCGAACATTACCGTTAGTTGATTGATGAATGGGGGATTGTCGCTATTTTAAACACATTTCAGGTTATATGTAGCATATCTAAGATTACTTGTAGAGAAAGACCTCAGAACAAATCTCAGTGAAAGCACCGTCCTTCCGCAAGGAACTGGTAAGAAACTGAAAAACTTTCTCACATATAGTTTTTGGAGCGAACGGGACTCGAACCTATATAACACCTTAGCAATGAGAGATTAATGATCTTGAGACGGCGCCTTAGACTTGGAATTGGTTGAGGAAAGTACAAACACTTTTTAATGTAAGTAATACGTGCTTCAAAATTACATTTTATTTTTCTGTGCGAGCTATATACAACGATACCTACATGAATCATGCTTGTCTTACACGGATATGAACATGGTCTGGTCAGTTCTGAATATGGACATGGACTGGTCAATTCTTGATATGGACATGGACTGGTCAATTCTTGATATGGGCATGGACTGGTCAGTTCTGGACATGGGCATGAACTGGTTAGTTCTGGATATACGTTGTAACAGTACAAAGTTATTTATTTTACATGAACAGTTTAATGTTATTTAGTATGTTAAAAGGTTGACAACTCATGTAAGGTGCCAGTGTGACAAATATGTGAGGGCTTGTGTAGGACAACTGCAGACCATGTATGGTGCAAGTGTGACAAATATGTGAGGACTTGTGTAGGACAACTGCGGACCATGTATGGTGCCAGACTGACAAATATGTGAGGACTTGTATAGGACAACTGTAGACCATGTATGGTGCCAGTGTGACAAATATGTGAGGACTTGTGTGGGACAACTGTAGACCATGTATGGTGCCAGTGTGACAAATATGTGAGGACTTGTGTGGGACAACTATAGACCATGTATGGTGCCAGTGTGACAAATATGTGAGGGTTTGTGTGGGACAACTGTAGACCATGTATGGTGCCGGTGAGACAAATATGTGAGGACTTGTGTGGGACAACTGTAGACCATGTATGGTGCCAGTGTGACAAATATATGAGGACTTGTGTGGGACAACTGTAGACCATGCATTTCGTAAGAGTGAACACATTAAATTCTCAATTACATGTGTTCAAACTATGTTGTTCTGCAGGTTTAAAGGCTGTAATTCATTCCACTTATTTCTCATTTTTGCTTCAACCTATAAGTTAATCTTTTATTGTTCGTAGATTGAGAGTGAGCATTGAATCTTCTTTCTCTTTTGGTGCGCCGAAAAAAATTATAACAGAAAATGATTGTGTTTATTGATCGTGTGGTCATTGAAGAAATAGAACGATTAAATGCGTTTGGTGGCATGAATGTTATATGAGGCCAACTTCAACTTTATAACTTTAGTATAGTATAAGTTGTAGTAGTAGTTATATATAAATATATATAACTACTACTACAACTGATACTACTACTACTACTACAACTACGACTACTACTACTTCTACTACTTATACTACTACTACTACTACTACTTGTACTGCTGCTGCTACTACTTCTACTACTACTGCAACTGATACTGATACTGATACTACCATAACTACTTATTATATTGCTGCTGCTACTACTACTACACCTGATACAGAAACCGTTACTTCTACTATTACTTCCATTTCCTACTACAACTACTACTACTACTACTACTACTACTACTACTACTACTACTACTACTACTACAACTACTACTACCACCACAACCACCACTACTTCTACTTACACTAATAACAATATCAATCATGCTCATAGTTATACTAATACTACTAATTAATCTTTTGAGGAAGGTAAAATATTAATATCTCTCGACAGTATTTAAAAACAATCTAACAACCTTCTAAACAACTTACTCTTGCATTGAATAAATGACAAGCGAATATCAATAATATGAAAAGATAACGACATAGGATTGGTTGACAAGTCCATTATCATGAACATAGCAGAATGATAAAATTAGCATGTTAATCAATTTCAGTTTTGATAATTCCTATATCATTCATCAGAGACAGCCAGTTGTCTTCTAAGCTTTAAATCACACAGATTTGTATACGAGGGGCGGTCAAAGAGTAATGTTATTCATAACATAAACCACACATATTTGTATAAGAAGGGTGTTCAATGAGTAATGCTATTCATAACATAAAGCACGCAGATTTGTATACGAGGGGCGTTCAATGAATAATGCTATTCGTAACAAAAATTATGAACCGTGAACATGTAAATCATAATTTTTCAGTCAGATATATTTATTTGTTGTGTATCCGATGATGGCCAGCAATCAAATCGTGCGATTTGCGGAATACCTTTATCGTAGTTTTAACCACATACGGTCTATGCAATGTGGTCAAATATGGTTGGAAAAGAGCTGCTAAATAAGCTAAAATACGGAGCAACATGAATGGGTGTTGCACAATTCGAATACGTGCATCACTTATGTTCATATATATGTAGTAATAGAAAGAATATGAAACATTGATTCATTATTTTGAGCCCCTGAGATTGAATAGCATTAAAATATGGCCCACAAAAGATAGGCATTGTCAACAAAAGTGTGAAAAGTATGAGTAATGCCATTGTCTTTACAGGGATTATATTGGCAAGTAACACAAAAGACCTGTTAATCCAGACTTTTCCTATATGCAGTGTGCACAACATAATGCTTATGTATTGACGTATAATCTTTATTTACTTGAAAGTTATCAAATTAACAGTTATTGAAAAGTGGCCAAAACTTTAATACGTCCCTGCAATGAAGTATTGCGCAATGTCTACATTGAAATCCGTAAACTTCCATAACAAAGCCTCGAAAACGAGATCTGGGACGAGTCTTCACGATGTTATCCGATGACTGATCGGAAACCCGAAAGCGGTTAGTTGAAAATGGCAAATGTAAAAACATAAACGTGGCTTCAGAAACCCGATGTTTGTAATAAAGAGGTAATGCAATTAGATACTTTAGACGCGTATATCTCAAAGTTATGAGTGTATTTTCTTGCTGTGCGTGTGTATTTAGGACAGGGAATTGACGGTAATATGTCAATATAATCCCTTTAAGGTGTAGGTCTTAAAAGTTCGTAAACGTCGACCAGTATTCTAAAATCGTAACATACGCCTTCGCTAATTTTCATATACAAATCGTGGTCATGAGCACGAGTCCAGCTTAGTCATCAGATAGAAAGAGAAAATGTGCCATTTCTTTGCAAAAGGATGGTGGTTCTATTCAGATTCAATGTGAAGTTTCTTTCCAATCGTAATGATGGATATGTCTTATATAACCTATCATGTGTTGAAAATTGTGCTAAACCTCATTAAAGATATTTGCAACATGAAAGAAATAGTATGCTGAACGCAACTACACCTACCGACAAGCACGTGGGCCGGCCGTTTTTCAATTTGTGATGGTATATACAAAACAGATTGGTATATAAAAAAAGGACTGGTATATACAAAACGGACTACGAAGACATATTGCGGAAGTGGTTACTGAAAAAAACTGAAAAAATGTATTTCTGTCAAAGGTGATTACTTTGAAGGTCTGGACGTCCTTCATATATGAAACAAGTTTATAGGCGAAAATCGAATGTTTAATATATGTACTTTGCACTTTCATAAATGAAAAAAGATAATTTATTCGTAAAGTAATTTTTCGTTAAAGTAATCGATTCTGTTTAGATATATCTGTACTTGTTCCATTCACCGCTTTTACATGTGTGCTGCATATGTGACACTCACACTAGCTTAATGATTAGCATGAATAAATAAACCAGACATAATATTCGGTAAAAAAATCAAAAAAATCTTCATTTGTATATTTATTTCATAATTGCAAGCTTTTAACATATTTATTTTTTATTTCTTTATTTATAACAGAGAAAACATTAAAAAAATATTGAATTATGAATCTCTGTAATTCTTAAAAAGAATTAACATAAATGTATTGCCGAAACAAAATTATTAAACATAGTAAATGAATCAACTACATTTAATTTGATAATGTTTAATTGCAAGTTTCATCAAACGATACCCATAAATATGAAAAAGGATACTAAGCATGACGAAAAGCAAATAGGTTGAAGCACAAGTTATTTCAACATTAGTTACAGTCTTTTCCAAAGCGTCTAATGTTATGTTTACTCAACTCAAATTGCTGAGCTAACAAATATATAAACGAATTAATAAATAAATCAATCAAATTGAAGAACACAAAACGGATTTGTAATGGGTTTAACGCCATTTTCAACACATTTCAGGTTTTATATGACATATCAAGATTTTTTTGGTGATGGAACACCTTAGAATGAATGTAGTCAGTTTTTTTGTTTTGTTTTTGATTAGGTATTATAGAACAAATAATAACATATTTATAAACTTTATATTTTAAAAACATATAAACCTTACTTTAAAAAGTATAACTAGAATTCAACCATGGCAATACTGACACTACTTTCATGCGACTAAAAGGCATAATAATATATAAGGGTCTAACGCCATTTTCAACCTATAACAGGGCATAAACGGCGTATCCTGATTAAATGGTAGATTCAAAAGCTGACTTAATCTGAATAAAACCACCGTCCTTCCATCGCAAATAACTGGCAAAACTTTTCGCGTACAGTTTTGACCTAGTTGGGCTTGAACCCAAAATCCTAGCGGTCAGAGGTTCTTAAACGACAGCGCCTTAGACCACTCGGTCGCGGATGATTCATATAACAAATGTCTTCCAATTCCTTCGAATAACGTGTTTTTTAAACAAAACGATTTTTTTCCCGCAGTGCCGACCTGGCGATATCTTTATGGTTTTCCCTACTATTTTAAATGTCAATTAGCTGGATACAGGAAATATATGGAAGTTATATATATATAATCATGCAATGGTGTTATTAAAAATCGACAAATTGAATTTTTAACTACTTCTACTAAACAATTTAGCAATTACGGTTTCTTAAATAGGCAATAATAATTAAAAAATGACTTACCTCCGCCATGAAACGCTGCGATGAAACTAATCAGTAAAAACGCCACGGACAACATAGTTGACTTTAGTAGCAACACTTTGGTACGTTAGATTGCAACAGACACACCGCACTGTCACAAGGCATAACCGCCGAAGATTTTATAACGAACCACACAGGTTGTCTTGACAATATTATAAATAAAGGTAAACATGACTTGCTTCGTCGGAATTTTATTAAAAAATAGTCCTATTAATTTCACAATATTCAAACTACCCCGGTCTGATCATACGACACTTTGAAACAAAAGTCCTCATAGAAAGTTTAGCTTGCAATAGACCATTGTTTATAATCAAGACCAAATACTATTGATGACAAAGGCTTTTGTATATCGGCTTTTCAAAGCAATAACTCATTTAAAAAAAACAAAAGAAATATTTGACAAATATGTTAGTATCTATTTTCAATCTAGCAAGGACCTAGCTGACCCATTTTAATATACGCGTAGTCAAGGTGGCATTGTTTTATAAGCCTGATAGTCAGATAGTCACTTTATTATTTCGACATCTCACTCATTATGCTGACAAAATAGTCTTTATTAAGTCACTAATTCAAATGATTATTACAACATCAGTAGGTGACTAACTGGCTATAATAGCATTAAGTGATTTGGTGGCAAAGTTCTGCCAGTCTTATAATCAAATAGTCACTTCACTATGTGGATATCAGGAACGCATGATGTCGACATCTCACTAATTATCCCATGGTGGCATAGTATGCCAACCTGATAGTTAGTTAGTCACATCATTATGTCGGCATCAGGATCGTATGATGTGGACATCACACCCATAATGTTGACATCAACGTCTTATTCATTCGCTTATTCAGATGACAACATTAGTAAGTGACTGTCTAGCTAAAAAGTCAGTAATTGCCCGTCCTGCCACCAACTTATAAGTTATTGATGTTGATATCAGCGTCAGATAATCAACTAGAAACATCAACATATTATTCGAAATTCATGGGCGTAGGAGCGTTTCAGTTATATGGAGGAGGGGGACAACCTGGGAAGAGAGTATATGAGGATGTACCCCCTCCCGCTGGTTAGGGGTGGGGCTTCCCTGGAACATTTTGATATCTTAAATATCAAATGTTGCATTATAGGGAGATTTTTTTATAATAAAATATAGATGTTATTTACTCCTGGGACCAACATTTGGTGACTTTTAAAAGACGTCCATGTATTAACTTACCGAAATTCCAACGGGTTTTACACCCGAAACCTCATGCAAATGTGGGGGAGACATGGGTGGGTAAGTTCCCTAGTAGGGGGGGGGGGGGGGGCGGGGCCTGCCTCTCCTGAAAAAAAGTTTCATATTTTGAAAACAAAATGCTGTATTGTTGTAAGATTTTTGTGAAGAAAAAGAGCAGGGACGTAGCCAGAAAGGAATTTATATCGGGGGAATCTGTGCATTGTTCAGGTCCTCTCAATCCTTCCGTTTTATACTGGTGGAGATACGGGCCCTCTCCAAAAATATTTTGATATCTTAATAAACAAATACTTCATTCTAGTAAACTTTAGGAGTGAAAGGGTTGTTAATTACACCAGTGTGAGATGGAATGTCCCCGGTTGCACTGCGAGTAAAAACGTAATGGAGAATGTTGGATTGAGCTGGTGGCGGCATGCACCCCCAACCCTGCCCCGTAAAAAATTATTTTAACATCATATGCCGCATTCTAGTGATTTTTTTAGAATAACAGATATATGCTGCCCCCCACCTAAACATTGGGATTGGGGTGTCCCCCTAGTCCCCCGGCTCCTACACCAATGGTGTAGATGTACATACATCAACGAGGGGAAGCATTGTTTATGTGATTAACCAAGTAACCCTGATGTAGACATCAGTAACGCAAAAGTTGATGGCAGAATAGGGCATTTACTGGCTTTTTCAGCCAGATAATCACTGACTGATGTCACCATGATTATTTCAATAAGTGACTTATTCAACATAACGAGTGAGATGTCGACATCATACTACTGCTACTACTTCTGCTTTGACTACTACTTCTATAATTTATTCTACTACTACTATAACTACTACACATACTACTTCTACTACGACTACTACTTCTATTAATACTTCTACTTCTACTATAACTACTACACCTACTACTTCTACTTCTAGTACGACTACTACTTCTATTACTTGTTCTACTTCTACTATAACTACTACACCTGTTACTACTACACCTTCTATTACTTCTATATTACACAACAACAACTACCACAACTACTACACTACTACTACATCAACAGCAACTACTACTACTACTATTACTACTACTACTACTACTACTACTGTTACTCTTACATCAATTATTGTTGCTACTGCTACTTCTACTACTACTACTACTTTTAATACTACTACAACTACTACTAACTATACTTCTACTACTTCTGCTATTTCTCTGTTACTACTACTTTTACTGCTGCTACTACTACTACTACTTCTACTACTACTTATATTATCACTGCTACTACTACTTCTACTAATATTAGTAATACTCTACAACTACTTATGATGCTGCTTTTTCTTCTGCTAAAACTACTAATTTTACTACTACAACTACTACTTCTACTACTACTATTACTACTACTACTATTCCTACTACTACCACTACCACTACTACTTCTACTACTACTACTACTACCACCACTTCTACTACTATTACTTCTATACTACACTACAACAACTTATCCTATACTGTTCTACTACAACTCCTACTACTACAACAACAACAACTACTACAACTACTACTTCTACTACTACTACCTATACTTCTACTTCTATTGCTATTTCTTCTGTTACTACTACTTTTTCTTCTGTTACTACTACTTCTACTACTACTATTACTACTACTTCTACTACTACTTCTGTTAATACTTCTGTTAATACTGCTTATACTACTACTACCGCTTTTTACAACTACTACTACTACTACTACTACAACTACAACTACTACTACTACTACTACTACCACAGCTACTACTACTTCTTCTACAACTACTAATAATAATAATAAAAATAATAATAATACTGTTGCTTTGTTGGTTCTTATTTCATCATTTTTCTTCGTAGTTGGGGAATATTTGCCCAAACATTAGTAGACCCGTTACATATTTTGATATTATTTCTGTGATTAATTAATTGCTTTATCGGTTGCATGTAAACTGTAATATTTCAGTCATTTATATTCATCCCTTTTTGAAATGAAGAGACTGAACGTAATTGTATTGGGGGTAGTCTATTTTAATATTAGTGTCATATATATATGTAATTACAGTGGGAAAATAAGTTGACAATTAATCAAAAATCAGTATGTCCCTTTATTTGTTTTTTTTAATCGGTTTTCAACCGTTTCAGATTATATTTGACATATCCATTTGTATTAGTGAATGAATCTGAGTATATTCAACGTCCTACCACAAAAAATTAAGGAGCGAGCAGGACTCGAACCTACGACCGTAGCGGTGACAGGTTGGTGATTTTGAGACGGTGCCTTAGACTACTTGGTCACCGAAAACCCTGTATGTCCCTTTAAACAATGAATAATGTATTGCTCATGTTTTTGACGGGTCTGCTTATCTCAGACGGTAACTTGTCTGCATATAAATCCAGACGTTGTAAGTTCGAGTCACCACCAGGCCACAGTCTCCGTAACAATTGATATAAGACATTGCATTTAATTGTAATTCGTCTCTCATCGCTGATCCTAGTAGGAGAATTATGAGTTATTTGTCGATATGGGTGTGCTCGAGTACTGATTAACCTTCCCGGGTCCCATTAACGAGTGGTTTGGTTAACTGGTGACCTGTTGTCACTCGAATGCATAACAATGACGCTAATTATCCAGTCACTCAACCAGTTTCTATGGCTGTATATGTATGGTGGTAACCAATGTAAACAAACAAATACTACAATATTGATTTACGCCTAACTCGTCACACATTTCTGTAGCTATTGATAGAAATCTTGGTTACTTTGTAAAAAGAATTTGATACCATTGT
The DNA here is from genome assembly GCA_029582155.1 of Panopea generosa. Classification (NCBI taxonomy): domain Eukaryota; kingdom Metazoa; phylum Mollusca; class Bivalvia; order Adapedonta; family Hiatellidae; genus Panopea; species Panopea generosa. The sequence continues at coordinate 14,420,708 of CM055911.1, read as the reverse complement.
AAGAATGACATGTTTAATGGTGTATAAAACTAAGCTATTGATAATAATCTTTGGTATTTTCACCCATTTTTTTTTTAAAAAATGGTTCATCTTATACCATTGTACGAATGGCATGATTAAAAGTTTATATTACACATGTTCATGTGGTGTCACAAGTCGACCTCTGTAAAGAGAATAAATATATCAGAGAAAAAAATAAATGTCTTAAAAAATAAATAATTGATTAAAATGGCTTAAAAGAATCTCATTATTATTAAGAAATTAATCCGAATGGTTTTGTATTTCACATCGACCAAAACGTGACAAAACTATCATTTAAATTGTAGTGATAAACTTGAACGAATCCCATTGAAATAATAGACAGGACTTAGATACTTCTTTGCATCGTCATCTGGACTCTGTATTAAGACAAACTATTGTTTTACTACGTACAAACGTGTATAACGGAACAAATAGAAATAAAAAAGTAATCACTCATTTAAAATGTCACAAAACATGTCAGTCCATACCGTACCATCGCTCCATCACCATCGTACCATCGCTCCACCACAATCGTACCATCGCTCGATCACAATCGTACCATCGCTCCATCACCATCGCTCCATCACCATCATGCCATCGCTCCATCACCATCGTGCCATCGCTCTGCCACCATCGTACCTTCGCTCCATCAATACCGTACCATCGCTCCATCACTATCGTGTCATCGCTCCACCACCATCGTACCATCGCTCATCACCATCGTACCATTGCTCCATCACCATCGTACAATCGCTCCATCACCATCGTACCATTGCTCCATCACCATCGTACCATTGCTCCATCACCATCGTACTATCGCTCTATCACCATCGTACCATCGCTCCATCACCATCGTACCATCGTTCTATCACCATCGTACCATCGCTCCAGCAATAATGTACCATCGCTCCATCACCATCGTACTATCGCTCCATCACCATCGTACCATTGCTCCATCACCATCGTACTATCGCTCCATCACCATCGTACCATCGTTCCATCACCATCGTGCCATCGCTCCATCGCCATCGTGCCATGACTCCTCCACCATCGTACCTTAGCTCCATCAATACCGTACCATCGCTCAATCACTATCGTGTCATCGCTCCACCACCATCGTACCATCGCTCATCATCATCGTACTATCGCTCCATCACCATCGTACCATTGCTCCATCACCATCGTACCATTGCTCCATCACCATCGTACTATCGCTCCATCACCATCGTACCATTGCTCCATCACCATCGTACTATTGCTAAATCACCATCGTACCATTGCTCCATCACCATCGTACCATCGCTCCACCACCATCGTACCATCGCTCATCACCATCGTACCATCGCTCCATCACCATCGTACCATTGCTCCATCACCATCGTACCATTGCTCCATCACCATCGTACTATCGCTCCATCACCATCGTACCATTGCTCTATCACCATCGTACTATAGCTCCATCACCATCGTACCATTGCTCCATCACCATCGTACCATTGCTCCATCACCATCGTACCTTTGCTCCATCACCATCGTACCATCGCTCCATCACCATCGTACCATCGCTCCACCACCATCGTACCATCGCTCATCACCATCGTACTATCGCTCCATCACCATCGTACCATTGCTCCATCACCATCGTACCATTGCTCCATCACCATCGTACTATCGCTCCATCACCATCGTACCAATGCTCCATCACCATCGTACCATCGCTCCATCACCATCGTACCATTGCTCCATCACCATCGTACTATCGCTCCATCACCATCGTACCATTGCTCCATCACCATCGTACCATCGCTCCATCACCATCGTACTATCGCTCCATCACCATCGTACCATTGCTCCATCACCATCGTACCGTCGCTCCATCACCATCGTACCGTCTCTCCATCACCATCGTACCGTCGCTCCATCACCATCGTACCGTCGCTCCATCACCATCGTACCGTCGCTCCATCACCATCGTACCATCGCTCCATCACCATCGTACCATCGCTCCATCACCATCGTACCATCGCTCCATCACCATCGTACCATCGCTCCACCACCATCGTACAATCGCTCCATCACCATCGTACTATCGCTCCATCACCATCGTACCATCGCTCCACCACCATCGTACCATCGCTCATCACCATCGTACCATCGCTCCATCACCATCGTACTATCGCTCCATCACCATCGTACCATCGTTCCATCACCATCGTACCATCGCTCCAGCAATAATGTACCATCGCTCTATCACCATCGTACCATTGCTCCATCACCATCGTACCATCGTTCCATCACCATCGTACCATCGCTCTAACAATAATGTACCATCGCTCCATCACCATCGTACTATCGCTCCATCACCATCGTACCATTGCTCCATCACCATCGTACTATCGCTCCATCACCATCGTACCATCGTTCCATCACCATCGTACCATCGCTCCATCAATACCGTAACATCGCTCCATCGCCATCGTGCCGTCGCACCATCACCAGTATGCCAACGTTCAACACCATCGTTCCATCGCATCATCACCATGGTGTCGATATTTCGCTATTTTATACTAATTCCGCCGTACAATTACGTATTATACAATTAGAGTCCTGTCGTCTTAAATAATGTCGACATTTCGCTATTTTTGAAAGTTTCTTCCACACAACCATATAGTGTACAAGTATAGTCATGTCGTCTTAAATAATGTCAACATTTCGCTGTTTGTTACTATTTCCGCCACAAAACCACATATTATACATTTGCAATTCTGCATTCAAAAACTATGTTGATATTTTGTTACTTATTACTATTTATGCAACACAACCGCATTTTATACAATTGCAGATTTGAAATCTAAAACATTGTCGACATTTCATTTTTTATTTCTATTTTTGCAACACAACGACATACTGTACAATTGTCACAATATCGTCTTAGACGATGTCGATATTTCTCTTATTGTAACAGTTTCCGCCTACCAACCATATATTATACAGCTGTAGTCCTTTTGTCTTGAACAATGTCGACATTTCTTTTTTTATTATTGTTTCCGCCTGTCAACAACACATTATACAGCAGTTGTCATCTCGTCTTAAACAATGTCGACATTTCCCCATGTGTTACTGTTTCTACCACACTACCACATATTATACAATTTTGGTCCTTTCGTCTTAAGGCATAGTACCACCATTGCAAAAAGGAAGTGCTTCCGTGGGGAAGTCGCATGATGGCTGTTATAAATAATCCTCATTTCTTCTTCTTTAAAAATGCATTTTCCTTATTTTAATGCTCATATTTTTATTTGAATGGCATTATTGATGTATTTTGAACATTTTGATAGCATTGTCATGTTTGAATTGTGAATTTAGAAAAAAAATTGATGCTTGGAAATTGGGGTATGAATACATGATTTCGGAAGTCTACTTTCACTTTGTCATCAGTGTACACACTGAGCAGAACAAAAAAATCTGTTATATGACACATGAACCCTACTTTTCTAATCATATTTTGATAGTGCAGAGGTTGACAAACAGTTAAATGTAGGTTTCACTTCTTTCATTTGGGATTCTCTATGAATGACAAGCATTCGAACTTTTTTTTTTTACTATAGAATTAAGAACAAAAATCAATGGTGGGATTACACCTTAAACAATGTCGACATTTTTTAAATTGTTACTGTTTCTGCCTTATAACAACATATTATACAGATGTAGTCCTGTCATTTTAAACAATGTCGACATTTCTCTATGTGTTACTATTTCCGCCTGTCAGCAACATATACAGCTGCTGTCATGTCGTCTTAAACAATGTTGGCATTTCTCTATGTGTTACTGTTTCTGTCAGACGACCACATATTATACAAGTGTAGTTCTGTCGTCTTAAACAATGTCGACATTTCTCTATTTGATACTGTGTCTGCCAAACTACCACCTATTATACAACTGTAGTCCTGACGTCTTAAACAATGTTGACATTTCTCTATTTGATACTGTTTCTACCACACTACCACCTATTATACAATTGTAGTCGTGACGTCTTAAACAATGTTGACATTTCTCTATTTGATACTGTGTATGCCACACTACCACCTATTATTCAGTGTTAATCCTGTCGTCTTAAACAATGTCGACATTTTACTGTTTGCTACTGTTTCTGCCAAACTACCATATATTATAGAGTTGTAGTCCTGTCGTTTAAAACAATGTCGACACTTCTCTATTTGTTACTGTTTCTACCACACTCCAACATTTTATACAATTGTGTATTGTCGTCTTAAACAATGTCAACATTTCTCTATTTATTACTGTTTGTACCACACTCCAACATATTACACATTTGTAGTCATGTCGTCTTACACAATGTCGATATTTCTCTATTTGCTACTGTTTCTGACACACTACCGCATTTGTTACAATTGTAGTCGTGTTGTCTTAAATAATGTCGATATTTCTCTATTTGTTACTGTTTCAGCCACACTACCACATGTTAAACAATTGTAGTACTGTCGTCTTAAACAATGTCGACATCTTTCCCTTCGCTATTGTTTTTACCAAACTCCAATATATTATACATTTGTAGTCCTGTGGTCTTTAACAATGTCGCCATATCTGTATTTGTTACTGTTTCTGCAACACTACAATGTATTAAAAATTTGTAATCCAGTCATCATAAACAATGTTGTCATTCAATTATTTGTGACATTTTCTACAACACTCCCACATATTATACAATTACAATCTTGTCGTCTTAAACAATGTCGACATTTCTCTATATGTTTCTGTTTCTTCCAAACTAACACGTATTATACAATTGTAGCTCTGTCGTCTTAAACAATGTCGACATTTCTCTATTTGTTACTGTTTCTTCCACAGTACCACGTAGTATACATGTGTAGTCCTGTCGTCTTAAACAATGTTAACGTTTCTATGTGTTACTGTTTCTGCCACACTACTACATATTATAAAATTTTAGTCCTGTCGTCTGAAGCAATGTCAACGTTTCTGTATTTGATAATGTTTCTGCCACACCGTTACATATTATATAAGTGTAGTCGTGTCGTCTTCAACAATGTTGACATTTCTCTATTGTTTCTGTTTCTGCCACACTACAACATATTATACAATTGTAGTACAGTCGTCTTAAACAATGTCGACATTTCTCTATTTGTTATTGTTTCTGTCACGCTACTACATATAATATAATTGTAGTCCTGTCGTCTTAAACAATGTCGACTCTTCTCTTTTTGTTACTTTTTCTGCCACACTACCACATATAATAGAGTTGTAGTCCTGTCGACAGAAACAATGTCGACACTTCTCTATTTGTTACTGTTTCTACCAAACTCCAATATTTTATACAATTGTAGTCCTGTCGTCTTAAACAATGTCGACATTCCTCTATTTGTTACTGTTTTTACCAAACTTCAACATAAAACACAATTGTAGTCATGTTGTATTAAATAATATCGATATTTCTCTATCCGCTACTGTTTATACTGCACTACCGCATTTGATACAATTTTAGTCTTGTCGTCTTAAACAATATCGACATTTCTCTATTCGTTACTGTTTCTACCACACTACAACATGTAATACAATTGTAGTCCTGTCGTCTTAAACAATGTCAACATTTCTCTTTTTGTTACTGTTTGCACAATACTCCCACATATTATACAGTTGTAATCCTGTCGTCTTAAACAATGTCGACATTTCTCTATTGTTACTTTTTCTGCCTAACTACCACATATTATAGAGCTGTAGTACTGTCGTCTAAAACAATGACGACACTTTTCTATTTGTTACTGTTTCTATCAAACTCCAATATTTTATACAATTGTAGTTATGTCGTCTTAAACAATGTCGACATTTCTATATTCGTTACTGTTTTTACCAAAGTTCAACATAAAACACAATTGTAGTCATGTTGTCTTAAATAATATCGATATTTCTCTATCCGCTACTGTTTATACTACACTACCGCATTTGATACAATTTTAGTCTTGTCGTCTAATACAATATCGACATTTCTCTATTCGTTACTGTTTCTACCACACTCAAACATGTTATACAATTGTAGTCCTGTCGTCTTAACCAATGTCAACATTTCTCTTTTTGTTACTGTCTGTACTTTACTCCCATATATTATACAGTTGTAATCCTGTCGTCTTAAACAATGTCGACATTTCTCTATTGTTACTGTTTCTTCCACAGTACAACGTATTATACATGTGTAGTCCTGTCGTCTTAAACAGTGTTGTTATTTCTCTATTTGTTATTGTTTCTACCACTTTCCAACATATTATACAATATTAGTCCTGTGGTCTTAATCAATTTCGACATTTCTTTATTTGTTACTGTTTCTACCACACTACCACATATAATACAATTTTAATCCTGTCGTCTTAAACAATGTCGACATTTCTCTATGTTTTACTGTTTCTGCCACACTACCATATATTACACAATTGTAGTCATGTTGTTTTAAACACTGTTGACATTTCTCTATTTGTTACTGTTTCTGCTACACACCAACATATTATACAATTGTAATCCAGTCGTCTTTAGCTTTGTTGACATTTCTCTATTTGTTTATGTTTCTACAACACTACCACATATTTTACAATTGTAGTCCTGCCGTCTTAAACAATGTCCACACTTCTGTATTTGTTACTTTTTTGCCACACTAACAGTTTTTATACAATTATTGTCCTCTCGTTTAAACAATGTCGACATTTCTTCATGTGTTACTGTTTCTGCCACACTACCACATATTATACAATTGTAAACCTGTTATCTTAAACAATGTCGACATTTGTCTGTTTGTTACTTTTTCTGCCTAACGACCACATATTATAAAGTTGTAGTCCTGTCGTTTATAGCAATGTCGACATTTCTCTATTTGTTACTGTTTTTACCGCACTCCAACATATTACATATTTGTAGTCATGTCGTCTTAAACAATGTCGGCATTTCTCTATTTGTTACTGTTTGTACCACTCTCCAACATATTACACATTTGTAATAATGTCGTCTTAAACAATATCGATAGTTCTCTATTCGCTACTGTTTCTGCCACACTACCATATTTGATATAATTGTAATCTTGTCGTCTTAAATAATGTCGACATTTCTCTATTTGTTACTGTTTGTACCAAACTCCAATATAATCGTCTTTAACAATGTTGTCATTCGGCTATTTGTTACATTTTCTACCACACCACCACATGTTATACTGTTGTAATCAAGTCGTGTTAAACAATGTTGTCATTCGGCTATTTGTTACATTTTCTACCACACCACCACATGTTATACTGTTGTAATCAAGTCGTGTTAAACAATGTTGTCATTCGGCTATTTTGTTACATTTTCTACCAGACTCCCACACATGATACAATTATAATCATGTCGTCTTAAACAATTTCGACATTTATTTATTTGTTACTGTTTCTGCCATACTACCACATATTATATAATTGTATTCCAGTCATCTTAAACAATGTTGTCATTTCGCTATTTGTTACATTTTCTACCATACTACCACATAATATACAATTGTAGTTCTGTCGTTTTAAAAAAATGTCAACATTTCTCTGTTTATTACAGTGTGTACCACACTCCCACATATTATACAATTGTAGTCATGTCGTCTTAAACAATGTCGACATTTCTCTATTTGTTGCTGTTTCTACCACACTACCACATATTATAGAATTGTAATCCTGTCGTGTGAAATAATGTTGACAATTTACTATTTGTTACAATTTATTTGTTACCTATTTTAGAATTGCCGTCCTTACGATATAAACTATGTCGACTGTTACTGTCACACAACCACAGATTATATCAATAGTACATTATTCAAGCTCTATGGATCGAATGACGAATGACTCCTTTGTAGGATATGAATACCTTATGATGTAGACCTATACCCGCTTCGCTACTAATGTTCTGATGGAAAGAATATTGCAAAAATGATTTTTTTCTAAAACGCAATAGGTTGTTATTGGATTTGAGCTCTTTCATCACTCGCAGTTCACCAGCAATACCAGGTGTTGCTTTTTGTGAATCATAAATTGTGAAAGTATAGTAAAAAAATATACATGTACTAGTATTAGTAAATTAGCAACGTTTGTTTGTCATAGCAAACGTTATCTTAACACATGACGATGTACACGACTCATGTAACTTCATAATTCCCGACTTCATTCTGAATCATACAAACTAAAGGTTGTTATACGAAGATCGTGTTTACCACTAGCATTCGGAAATGTTTAGGTGTATCACCATAAAATTTTAACACAATTTTAAAGGGAATATATTGGAAATTTTTAAATTTCAAAGTTGGCTAAAAAAAATTCCAGTATATAATGCCTATATATTATTAATGAACCCGAATTGCCGAAAGGATATCTATTTAAACATGCTTAAACAATAAACATGTATTGAAATGGGATTTCCTGTATTGGGCTACGCGCCCAAGTTAGACTAAAATAGATTTCCCGCTTAAAATAATAACATATTCTGTGATCTATAATACGAGTCACGATATTTCACTTCGATCAATTTTAAAGGATAACACGTAATAAAAGATAATCTTAGAAAGAATCATAATGACGACGTGAAAGTCGTCAAGCTGTATTTAAGTGCTGTCTGTCTTTAGAAACGGTATTTCATTTCAAGTTTCCCAATTCAAAATTTTCATGTGTATCAGTATAACACCAATAAGTCATTTCATTCATACTTAATGTGGAGTTATGGTAAGCTATTTTAACTAATTATGGAAATACCTTAATAACTGTGTTAACATAAAATAAACTGTGAATATACTGGGAAACTTTGTCAGACGGTGCAGAGCTGTTCTGAAGTGATATACTCGTAAACGCTCGACGTGTACTAGGGTTAGGGTATGTTTTACTTGTTTTAAAGTTTTATGTAGCTTTATTCTGATTATTAGTTATTATCTTGAACCTATTTATTTTACTTAGATTGTGAGCGAGATATCACGCTTGTAATTTTCTTGGATAGAAACAGAACTAAGCCTGTGCGAAAAGCGTATATCTCAAGGACACAACAGGCAGTCGTTGGTGAGAATCGAACCCAAGAAACTCCGATCCTGGTTTCGATGCTCTACTAGTGGACCACGCGCTCCATATTATCATAAATTCATTAAAATACAAATGTATATGAAGTTTTTTTTTAATATTTAACATACTGCAAACTTATTTAACAATTTCGGAATGAATACCGATTTTTAAAATTGGGATTACGTCCATTTTAATACATTACATTATATATATGACAAACATTTTGCTGGTGAAGGAGGACATAGAAGAGCTATCGTTCTAAGACAAATAACCGGCAAGTGTTCTCACATACATTATCTAGATTGACCTTGCGGAGAACGATACGTGATACAGAGAAGATGCTGTAGATCACTCCGCCAAGTGGGACCGCTATGCTTCCCTATCCCTGCGCAAACTACATGCCAAGCAATTTATCGTTTGCGTGTAATGATGTTGTCATTGATATTGTTAATAAATCCACTTACTTAGGCACGTTTTTTACAGCCGGTGGTTCTTTTGCTGAAGCTGTTAACACTCTGGTCAAGCACAAAAAGCTATTGTTAAAAGGAATATATTTTATACAAAGTTACAATCATATCAGCGAAGCACATAATAGATCTTTTCGACAAGTTAATTACACCAATTCTGAATTACGGGAGTGAAGCCTGGCGATTTAATAACGGTTTACCGGTTGAGTTCACGGTTTTTAAAAAGAATAAAAGGTGAATCACAATGATTTTGTGTATGGGGAATTCGGCAGACTATCTCTTATTTGTGGATGTATGTAATCATGGTTAAATATTGGTTAAAAATACTGAACGCAAACGATTCAAAATACCCACTAAAATGTTTATAATATGCTTTTAACTGATTTAGAGCTATACCCGAATAAAACTTCTTCGGTTTCTTTGTTAAAAAACCTCTTATCAAATTTCGGCTTTAGTGACGGGTGTCTATATCAAGGTCCCGGATCACGGGAACAGTAAAACAATGAATTAGTGATCAAGTTCTCCAAATTAGGCACAGTAATTTGACTGAATCAACACATGCTGTGTTTTATTTACAATCATATTATTAATTTTAGATCCCAGCCTTTAAATATATTTAAATTGAATCGGACTTCATTAAAGCTTTTGCTAAATTAGTCTCGTCGGTTCGCTTAGCTGTGGAGACAGGTCGTTTAACACGTCCAATTAGAACACCTTATTACGAATGGAAGTGCAGAGTATGTGATAAGTTAGAGGATTTCATTATTGAATGTGTGCTATATTCCGATCTGCGTAAAACATATATTAATGAATATTAGTGGAAAAGACCCAACATGCCTACGCTTATTAATTTGTTGAAATCAGAAAAAAGCAGTACAATAAAAAAACTTAGGACTTCTATATCAAAAGCTTTTCAAATTAGAAACATAGCCATATTGTCTGGTACACATCTTGTTTTTGTTTTCTTATATCTATATTCTATTTATAATATACCTAGGTAAGATCATATTGTATTATATTTGTTTATATTATATAAGTTTTTTTCTGACATGACTTTTGAATATTATAAATGTGTTGTATACACAAACTGTGTTCCACCTTCTCCTCTCACCTTTACTTTCACTTTTGCTTTAACCTAAATATATTCGATTCGATTTATAATATAAAACTAATATCGAAACTGTATTTAACCATTGTCTGTCATATGTTTTTGTATATATCATGTGTGCCTATTGGATATTACAATAAAAACTATACAATACATGTTAATGTACTCTCACACTGGCAATCACATATAAAGATAAGATAATAAGAAATTTACTGAAGCGCAAAACAATTTAAGGCCCTAATTTAAATCGATAGTTCTATCAGTATCGGTTTTAGTGGGGAGTAGATGAGGTAAGTTTCGTTTCCTTCATGTTCATTTATCTCGATAACCACTACACAAACATCAATGTAACGTTGTGTGTGTATTCACAATCGTTAATTGAAAACTAAGTCGGATTATTCAAATTTGTTTTAAGCAGATTATGAGAATTACGGCCATTTTAATAACTGAAAAATTAATTTTAGACATACTCACATATTTCAGTAACCACAACTTATACATCCATGAAACTGTATGTGTTTATTCACTACCATAAAGGGGAACACAAGGGCCCAAGCCACTTTGACGAAATGCAGAATAACTTTCGTTATTTTATATTTTATAAACAATTGCTATAAATGATCAACATAACATGACGACGTCTCACGCGTAAGACCCACCAACATCCGTACTTCAAAGGTCAAGGTCACACTCTTAGTCTGTCAGATTTTGTGTCCATCCTGTAACATTATCATCCATGGATAATTACATCCGTACTTCAAAGGTCAAGGTCACACTCTCAGTCTGTCAGATTTTGTGTCCATCCTGTAACATTATCATCCATGGATAAATATTAAACAAAGAAATGTTCATTTCATCAACATGGCATGAAGACGTGTGGTGCGTTAACTCTAAACACGTATCTCAAATCACACTTTCAACCTGTTTACAACTCTTTCAGTCTGTTTCAGATTTCGTGTCCACTCTGTAACTTTGTCATTCATGGGTAGATTTATTTTTAAAAACAAAACACAAATGACCAACATGACAAGACGACGTGTCGTGCGTAACATCCAAACTGTATCTTTAAGGTCAAGGTCACACGCTGCGTCTGTTTGACGATATTATTAGTCTGTTTGACCATTCGTTTGCGCTCTGTAATTTTCTCATACTGCACATTTCATATCCGAAACGCAATATTTACTATCCGGTTCATTATTCTTTCATACTTGAAGGGATTTCAACAAATAATCCAGTAGTGGGCCTAAGAATAATGCGATATTACAGGGACCACGCCTGCGTCTCATCCTCAGTGACAATGAATAAATAAGTAAGTATTGGCCACACATTTAAATATACTGCTTCGTTCACTGCTGAACTGATACGATACGTGACAATAAGTCAACGACAAGTATTGCACACAGTTTAAATATAAAGCAAGATTCAGAGTTGAAAAGATTTGACGTTTAGTTACAATAAATAAAGTATCTAGTATTCGAAATGGCATATTGCGACAATAAATAAAGTTTGATATATTGTGATGTATTGTGATATATTGTTATATTGTGATATATTGTGATATATATTGTGATATATTGTGATATTGTGATATATTGTGATATATTGTGATATATATTGTGATATATTGTAATATATTGTGATATATATTATGATATATTGTGAATAAGAATAGGTAAAGAAGCATGATTCTGAGTTGAACTGATGGTGATTATAGTCACAATAAGTACATGCTGTGACAATTAATCAAGAGCAAGATTTGGCCACAATTTAAATATGAACCCTTATTCCATGTTTGACACAGTATAATGTAATGATGTATCGTATTGGCAATATATAAAAAAAACGAATCCTCAAAAGGTATAAATAATATACACAGTATTTTTCATCTTTAAATACCTACTTATATATAATAAAAAATATTATCCTTATTTCACAGACCACTCGTGGGCCATGTGACACTCACTAGTAACGTTTCTTTTTCTTGTTTATTCACTTGAAAGAGTGTAATATATATTTTCATCTATTATTACCATGACGTGAAAGTCAGTGTTTATTTATTTATTTATTTATTAATTTATTTATTTATTTATTTATTTATTTATTTATTTATTTATTTATTTATTTATTTATTTATTTATTTATATGTATATATATCTTTATTTAAGTCTCATCTATGTACAAACATATAAATAAAACATACAGTAACACATACAACGTACATAGCCATTCAATATTAGAATTACAAGAGACTATCGCTATAATAATAATTGACATAAAATATATACAACTATCACAGATTATTCATGCATTATTTTTGAAAAAGATGTATACTATAAAGCATTATACACTAAGAATTTATTTATTTACAAGAAATACTCCGACTAAGTGTTCCTCAATCTAATAGCGTAGAATCATTTCACTTGAATTATCTCTCTTTGTTTATACCTGTCACGATCGTGGGAGTTATCTCTCTTTGTTTATGTAGGTCACGTCAACTTGCTCTATGTGTATACAGGCCAGGATAACGTGAGTTATCTCTCTTTGTTTATGTAGGTCACGTCAACTTGCTCTATGTGTATACAGGCCGGGATAACGTGAGTTATCTCTCTTTGTTTATACCGGACATGGCATCGTCAGTAAACTCCCTTTGTTTTTACATGTCACTACAACGTCGATAAGAAATAAGTTAAAACGCAAACTGGAGTTAAAGGGAATATCAGAATTTATCAAAATTAACGAATTGGCTAAAACAGTTTGTTTTTTTTTTTAAAAAAGGATTTCCTAACCTGAGCTATGCGCTTAAGTTTGATTAAAACATATTTTTGCTGTTTTTTTTAGAATGTGAATTTCGTTTCAAGTTAATTACTCAAATTTAAATATCAATTTTGTCACGTTTTGATGAATTTGACATACCAAACCATTTGAATTTCTAATGAGATGTTTTTTTTTATCCATTTGAGAAATAATCATATTTTGTAAGATACGTATACAGTACCGTTTTTCCTGCTATATTGTCTTTAAAGATTTAAAGATTTATAAATAACATGCATTACATTTTTCTCATTATTAGTGTAGTAAATATAAAATTAAATAAATAAAGCAATATATGTAATAAAGATGTGGTTTTAGATTAAAATTATAGGTTCCTATTTCAGAACACTAGACGAAAAATACTACAAGTTATATCAAAAGTTTAGAATTTCTAACTACTAGTGCAATAAAGATTTGACAGTGTGGAATAAATATATTTTGCATCTATTATTACCATGACAAAACAACAAAACAACAACACAACAGCGACACAAGTGCTGTTGAATTGCATACATACTATTTTTTGTGTTGGAGATTGTTACACTTGTGTATCTGGTAACAGTCTTGTGTTGGTTGTTTGTCTCGAGTTATTATACGAGAACGGAGTTAATAGAGGTTGGAACACTCGTTAAGCAGGTTTATGCTTCCCAGTGTCTTGCCTCTAACAGTTGCTAGGTGACACCTGCTAGGGACACTCGTTAAGCAGGTTTATGCTTCCCAGTGTCTTGTCTCTAACCGTTGCTAGGTGACACCGGCTGGGGACACTCGTTAAGCAGGTTTATGCTTCCCAGTGTCTTGCCTCTAACCGTTGCTAGGTGACACCTGCTGGGGACACTCGTTAACATATTTATGCTTCCCAGTGTTTTGCCTCTAAACGTTCCTAGGTGACACTTGCTGGGGACACTCGTTAAGCAGCTTTATGCTTCCCAGTGTCTTCCCTCTAAACGTTGCTAGGTGGCACGTGCTGTCACTTCTTCTGCATCATGACATGGTTATTCTGGAGATGTATATGTTCCCAGTGTCTTGCCTCTAACAGTTCCTAGGCGACACGTACTGTCGTTGCTTCTGCATGCATGCCATGGTTATTCTGGAGATGTATACGTTCCCAGTGTCTTGCCTCTAACAGTTCCTAGGCGACACGTACTGTTGTTGCTTCTGCATGCATGCCATTGTTATTCTGGAGATGTATACGTTAAACACCAGTAAAAATAAAAACGGGAAATAACTTTTAATAGACATGGTTTAATGTTGGTACATTATTGCCATATTATGTATATATTGAAAACCAGGCCCAGCTGGCTCAGAGTCTCAACCAAGAGGTTCGAACCTCCGACAGACCAGAGTTTCTGTGTTGCTTGTCCGTGAACTCTGTCGCACATCCACGAATTTCACTCTTCTTAATAACTACTTTTGAAACAAGGCGTAAACCTCCAAACTAGCAAAAACAATATTGAATGTATAGAATGATAGCCAACGAAAATATCATAATACGCAATTGTAGGATACCTAAATGTGAAAATGGTATATGATGCGAAAGTGGTCACACATGTGAAAAAGTTTACAACATATGAAAAAACTGAAATGTGTCATAAAAACACATGTTGTCATTTATGTAAAAAAAATATTCTTACAAACATGAAACTATTTTTTGCTCTAGAATTATGAAACCGAATATTGGTTTAAAAGTGTTTTGTTGTACATTCGGTATGTTAAAATGCTTAATAAAACTAGAATATAGATTTTTTTAGAATCTTTTTATTTGCAATCTAAATTGTATCGAATGAAAATAAATTAAATAAATTTATTAAATAAACTATTCATTACTAAATTTGAGAAAATATAGAAACTATCCACTACTCCACTTTCATTTTAATCTTCTGATAAGCACATTGTGGAGGGTCAATTTGTTGCTCAGGTTGAATTTAAAATAAAAAGAAAATTTAGTTATATAAACTATCATAAATAATTTTGAAATAACTCAACACAGGTATTGGAAGTAATGTTTTTTTTGTTAGGTCGCAAGAGCGACCAATCCCTATATAAGGGTCAGTTTTACATTAGAAATTGACTCTAAGCGCTGCCATATTGAAACGTCATGATCACGTGTTAAAAACACGGCATTCGATACAAGGTGGTCGCCATTGGTTTTGAAAACAGTGCATATTGGGAGTGTACAAACCGTAATTGATCCTAAAACCCGGCCATATTTACCGACTGAGCCGACCACTTTTCGGCTACACAGACAATGCAAATGCGGTGTGTAACAATTGATTGTGGCGTTTTAATGCACTAATATAAATCATTATGCATTGCCCTTTGCATATTTGATAAGAAAATATTGAAAAAAAAAAAAAAAAAATGCCTTAAATGAGGTCTTGAAATTTATCTTTTTTTTGAAGATTTATCGCCGTTTATAACAGATTTCTACAGATTTGATGTAAATCATTTTCAAATAAACATGTATTTAATCAATTATGTTGATATGCTGAAACCGTAACAACGGAACTAATAACAAATTCAAGCAGCAACAGTTGTTAATTTTTTCTTTAGGCATAGCACCACTATATTGGAAACATGATTCCGTGGGGTATTACTATAGAATAAAAAAACAAAAATCAATGGCGGGCTTAACTTGATTTTCCAAAATGTTAATTGTTGGTAAAATAACCTCTTGTTTACACGCGCATGATCTTAAATGACAAATTGAAGACATTTCCTTCATACAATACACATTTTGTCATGTGTATGCCTCAAATAAAGCATACATTGCATATTTACATTGAATTTTCATGACAAATCACAAAATTTTGAAGATTTTTTGTTTTGAATGATTGAAATGTGCATTTTTTTTTAGTACATTACTTGAATATTATTGAATAATGTATTTTGGTAAGATAATGTCTTCAATGTGTCATGAAACTATTTTGGTGGGAAATCTTTAATTGAATTAGGTTAAAAAATTAAAAAAAAATAATTTTTTGGTGAAATAAGTCAAACACATCAAAAATGCATGTCGGTCGACATCTCATGCTTGTATATAATGACCATGTAGAAAGTGGTATTCTGGCAAAAGTTTCAGTATTTAATGCCAAGGACTCGTAAAATTCCTTGATATTACTCAGTTTCTAATAGGCATAGCACCGCCATTGGAAACAAGATGCGCTTCAGTGGAGCAGTTGCATAATGGCAGTAATAAATATTCCTTGTTTCTTCTTCTGTAAACATGTATTTTCCTTATATTATTGCTCATTCGTTTATTTGAATGGCATTATTGATATATTTTGAATGTAGTGCAAGCATTATCATGTTTGAATTGTGAATTTAGAAAAAAAAATTGATGCTTTGAAATTGGGGTATGATTACATGATTTCGGATGTCTATTTTCACTTTGTCAACAGTGTTCACACTGAGCAGAAACAATATCTTATACGACACATGACCCTACTTTTCTCATCATATGTTTGTAGTGAAGAGGTTGACAAATAGTAAAATGTAAGTTTCACTTGTTTCATATTGATTTCTCTATGAATGACAAGCTTCAAACTGATGGAATGTTCTAGTTTGATTAAGCATTTCAACATACAGAATGCATATAATACACGATACAGGATAATTCATCCCAAGACAACTCGGCCCATATTTTGAGGGAACTCGTCCCAAGTTTTGAGACAACTCGTGCAATATTCATATACACACATTTAACCATCATTCGGTTTAATATTTTTGGCGGTAAAATCGGTAAACTGTTTTTCTTTTACTCATATGTGGCCACAAATTGCTTTTACATGAATATTATTTTTTAAATTATGACATATGTGACCATCGGCATTAATTTGATCTGTAGGTTTCACATTTTGTGGATTTATTTTACATAATTATGTGACAAAATTAGTTCACATTTGAGACCATTTTCACATTTCGGGGTCCCACACGCAGTGGTTACAAACAGGTGGTTGTGCCATATATGAGTATCATATGAAATTTTATGAAACATCTCATATGTGTCTAATGATCTCGTATATCATTTGCATATACACCAACATAATTTAGAAACGCAACTCTGAGATAAACACCAATAAAACATTCAGTTCTCTATCGATTTATTTTTAAATTTAGTTGATTTGATAATATAGCATCTTTCTACTTTTTTCTGGAAAGTGTCATCAAAATCTATTGCGGTTATCACTTCTTTTTATTGATTTGAAACATACAACAACCGTTACCTAAATTCATAAAAACGCAACACTTCTATTGTTTGCATAATTTCGTTTAGAATTTACTTGTCTGTATTTTGATATGGTATTTTCTAAACATTCATGTTTACCCACGTCAAATTGGAATGTTCAAGTACTTCGTCAGGCGCATGTTCAAGAGTGAAACACCATACCACAAGTTTGGATTTCAAATATTATCCATTCAATAAGAAGTCACTGTCGTGCGCGCATCACCGCGCAAAGTACTGACCTCATATGTCCCGTATACTAGTATCATTTTTCTTATGATTATAACTATTATAAAAAGAAAGAATTTTCAAAAAATGTTTCAAAGACAAAACCAATAACATTTGCTCTGATCCAGCTCACTAAATATGTTCCTCCTCAATTTCTTTTTATTTAAATGGCTACTTGAACTCTGATCGTAACAATTCTGTACTCGTTTTTTTTTATTAAAACTGGCGCCAGATAATACGTATTGTAAATTGTACATTAAAGCAAATTGGCTTACCTGCGGGAGTTGGTCGGCTACGATGAAACAGTAGGACAGTCGATAGAACGTAGCTTCAGTTGCAACATTCGTGACGGAGATGGTAAGTGTTGCTGTACTCGTCGCAAATGCAGAACCGTCATTGTCGACCGCCCTGATTTAATAATACAAGCCATTAGTTATATATATAGACTTATCTGATCGTAGGAATAAGGTAAGGACGTTTGCAGGTTTATTATGCGTTTTTTTTATTAAAAAGATTTTACGATATTACAGGATATTCATGATATCCATTAATTGGCGGGGGAAGTCCCCCGAGTGTCGTCTGATTAGAACCAGCGTCTTCCATTTGTAGTCACAGTACCAGTAACCATATTATTAGTTTTAATAACCGAGTTCGTCTCCAACCGAAGACATCAGCGGGAGAAAGGTAAATGATCTTGAGATGGCACCTTAGACCATACAGTCACGGAAAAGCTTTTTTTATAAAAGTAGTCAAAAACGCAAAACAAATAATTTGAATTTTGTAAGTAATTCTTAAAGTGGTTCATATATGATATGACAAAAGTGAAAATTAAAACATATCAAATAATTCTTAATCGATATTTAAACAATTGTCGGAGCGCATGGTCCGCTGGTAGAGCATCGGACTCATGATAAGGGGTCGTGGGTTCGATCCTCCGCCACGTCTATATGTAGTGATCTTGAACAAGATACTTTATCCGAATATGCTTTTTTTTTTTTCAATTTTGTATATATTTATATTTTTGTCTTCAGAAAGATTTCCACTACTGGAAGTCTTTGATCGTGATTTATCTAAGTTGTAAGAACTTGTTTCACAATCGATGTAAAATGAATAAAAACAAAATTGGTTATACGTACTTGATATAAATTATATGTGTTGCGGAGGTCTTGTAATTAGTTGTAATTATGTTTGAGATGACCCCGGCAGCTATTGAGAACATACTCGATGGTTAGTGTCACAACATTCAGGGTTCCGCCTGATGCCGCAGTGGCCGTATACCCAGTCGTACATGTAGCTATTCCTTCTGTTTTTGCAGTTGGAGCCGTACCAGATCCCCAAAAGGGTTTGTGCAAGTGATGGTACTACATTCTGCGAAGATACAGGTATATATAAATGGTTACTAGATGGGGATCTTGCCGATCATAATATCAGTTTCACCGACGAGTTTTAAAAAATCAATAAAAATTAATACGAATATAACATTATTTTTATATATGGAGGGTACTATCCGCCATAATTCAGATTGATTAATTACATAAATTAGCTCATTAATCGCCAATTTAAATTCACTCAAGTGGCAATTTCTAACTGCTTTATGCATAAACTACATGCTACAGGTGGAAAATTACAAAGAACAGTCACCTAAACGACAGAGGTTTACTCATTTGTGTCCAAGAGAATGTTTAATGTATAAAAGGCTATCTTTTTTAAGTTTGTTATCGATAGTAATTTTTGTAATTCTATATATCATATATATACCTCAAATCTGCATTATTACACTAAAATTCGAGACCTAGTCAAGTGTTTACACTTTAAATTGGGTTTGTATGTGACTCCTATAAATTGTATTTTGAGTACGAATTTGAGTTGAGAATGAAAAATGTTTTATAACCGTGGGGACAGTTTTGGATATATCACAGTATCCCAGGTATTTGTTTTACATGAAAAGTTTAATCTTATCCTGGTTTCAATTTTGAAAGTACAGTATCACAGTATGAAACAATCATGGCTTCATTTTAACTAATCTGTCACACGTGCATTGATTTGTAATGTAATGGTAAATGTATGTTTGATATAGCATATTGTTTGATAAACATACTTTAAAAACTTATGATGATGTCATGAAATGCATTGTTCATTTATACATTTATATTTCAAATACTCATTTCGCCGTTACGGTTTAGGTCAAGGCAACAAAAACTACACTCGTCCAATGATAAACAACACAAAATATGGACTTAAATTTACATATTATCTTTAGATCTCGCGAGAGTCTTAGTTTATTTTAATCATATTATCTTTTATGTTAAAATTTTGTCAACTCCTGCATGGTGCCAGGGTGCCAAATATGTAAGAGCTTGAGTAGGACCCCACTGTATGCCATGTAAAAGTGAACCAGGCCTCTCCACAGGTCATTTAAGCACAGGGTCTCCCCAACTCTTGACTTTCAGAAATGGTTTTCTCCTAGCGCTCAAATTATTTAACAAAATTTTGCAAATCCTTACTTTCCTCTTAATTATTTCTCATTTTTGCTTCAACCTATACGTTTATCTGCTTTTTATTTACTTGCTGAGTGAGTCTTTAATCTTATTTTATATTTTGGTACACCAAAAACAATCAATTTATTCATTCCTTCATCGACTGAGTTTGAGGACTTTTTTATTTTTTAAAAAGGATTTTAACGCCATTTTCAATACATTTTAGATTATATATTTCATATCCAGTTTTGTTGGTAAAGGAAGACCTCAAAATGAATCTGAGTAGAACCACCGTCATTCCGCAAGTAACTTTCTCACTTAAAGTTTTTGGAGCGAGCGGGACCGCAACATACGACCTTACAGAAGAGAAGTAAGTGATATCGAGACGGCGCCCAAGACCACTTGTCGACGGAGGACCCCGAGTTTGAGAACTAAACGTCAATATTGCTTATAACCACATTGATTGTATATCCACATTGTATATATTGAGAAAAAATATATTTAAACTAGATTTATGTGATTGAACTCAACGACCCAATTAGGATGGAAATGACAATAATATTGTTATGAATAACTGCCCACGAAACGAGTCAGATGCATTGAATGTCCATAATGATACCTACCTGTTTAATCATGCGGACAATCTCAGGTGTTTATTGCTACGATCCTATCATTTAGAGATCGCGTTAGGTATCGTGTTTCTGTTACAGTAAACGATTTGTAGTGTTTATTATTTAGTTGACTTTTCTCAATAACAATTCAAACATCTACTGTAACAGTAGATTATTGTGTGTATTTCCGTGTGATTATTGAAGTAATAAAACGATTAAATACAATTTACTCATACATTGAATAAATGACAAGTAAATGAAAATTGAAAATAATTGTGAACATGACAAATTTGATTAAATTAGCATGTCAATCAATTTCAATGTTTATAGTTCCTATATCAGTCATCAGAGACGGCCAGTTGTCTTTCTTTAATTTAGCATTCACAAAGGTTTATATACGAGGGGAGTTTAATGACTAATTACACAAGTTTATATACGATGGGCGTTCAATGACTAATCACACGGGTTTATAAACGAGGGGCGTTCAATAAGTAATACATGAATTGATTTTACTACTTGGCATTTTCGTAAAAAAATGATAATTTATTCGTAAATTGTATTTTCGTTAAAGTAGTCGTTGCGTTTAATCCTGTTTAGATTCATCTGTGTCATTCACCGTTAATACAAGGTGCGATATACTGCTCACACACGTTTAATAAATATTTTTAATAAATAATAAATAACAGAGAAATTATTAAAAAAATGATTGATGAATATATACAATGATTCAAAACTATTAAAATAAATTTTACTATCTAAACGAAATAATTGTACTTTTTACATGAGAGTAAACGTAGTTTAATTTAGTTTAATAATGATTTTTTGCAAGTTTCATCAAACGGTACCCATATATATGAACAGAGGTATAATAACCATGAAAACAAGCAATTGGGTTGAACCATAAGTTATTCCGACATAAGTTATACCTCTTTCCACAGCGTCACATGTTATGTTTATTCAATTGAAATGGCAGTGTTAACAAATAAATCAATAAATCATTCAATAAATAAATATATATAATCGAAAAAAGCGAACGAAAATACATTCTTGAATAGGGTGTAACGCCATTTTTGCACGTTTCAGTTTATATATGGCATATCTAGTCTTAATGGCGGAGGAAAACCTCAGAATGAATCTAGTCAGTGTTATAGTGGTTGGTTTGATATAGTTATATTAGAATATGAACATATCTGGGATAGTCATGTATATAATCTAAAACCTGAAAGCTTGTTCATTAAAACATTAACACCTAAATTTAAAGTCACAGTATAATTTATAATGGACCATGTTAACAATGACCCTACTTCTATGAGACAAATCTCGTAAACAGCATACAAAAAAAACTGAGGGTTTAACGCAATTTTCAACGCATAATAGGTCATATGTGGCATATCCTGTTTTAATTGTGGATGGAGACTTCAAAATGAATATGAATTAAACCACCGTCCTTCCACCGAAAGTAACTGGCGGAACTTATCGTGTACAGTTTTGGACCTAGTTGGGCTTGAACCCAAAATCCCAGCGGTCAGAGGTTCTTAAACGACATCGCCTTAGCCTACTCGGTCGCGGATGATTCATCTAACAAATGTCTTCCAATTCATTCAAATAACGTGTATTTTTAAACAAAACTTTTTTTCACGCAGTGCCGACCTGGCGATATCTTTGGTGGTTTCCCCTACATAAATTATCTTAAAAGTCAATTAGCTTGATACACGAAATATATGGTGCTAAACAATTTAGTAATTATGAATCATTTAACAAACATTAACTAGTAAAAAAACTTACCTCCACCATGGAACACTGCGACAAACTAATCAAGAATAACGCCAAGGACAACATAGTTGACTTTAGCAATAGCACTGTGGTATGTTCAACTGCAACAAACACGCCGCACTGTCACAAGGCATAACCGCCGAACATTTTATAACAAAAAATCACGTGTTGTCTTGACGATTTTGTCAATAAATGTAAACATGCTTTGCTTTGTCGGCATTTTTATTTTATAAATGTTTTTTTTTTCAAAATTCATTTTGCAATATACCAACCATCCCGGTCTGATCATACGATACTTTGAAATGAAATGCCTCATCAATAATTTAGATTGCAATAGAACAAAGAACAAACATTTTAGTTTATAGAAACACACATGGTAACGTTGTGTCTATCATATTGGTCATGTATTAGTATATGTATCTCTAATTGAAGCTTTAACTTTTTTTACTTGTTTTATTATATATAAAACTTAGGACTAGCGGCGATCAACTAGTTTTCAAAATATCAGCAGATATAAACTATTACGTCACTGATATCAGTAAAAAAAAAAAGGTTTTAAGAAAATGTTATTTGATGATTTTTTTTCTATCATAAATTGTTGGAAATGGAATAGTTGTTACATTTGTCGTCATGTAGTCTTCGACGTTTCACTCATACACCGCAACGTAACCTTACCGTAACCGTAAAAATACGGCGGCTATGCCCGTAAAAATGTAAAATCTTTTGTTATATGTTTACGTTTTTCTATACTTAAAGTGACACTATACATATCATAGTAATTCAATATTTACCGCTACGGTAAGGTTACGCTGCGATGATGTATGTATGAAACGATATTTTCTCTACTTCATCTTCTGCTGATACCGAGAACATCGGCATTTCAAAGAGGATAACCTGGCACATGACTATTAGAGTTTTTATTTACATTGTTCAGTTTTATGGTATGAGTCCGTGATACAACGTTGTAATTACTTTCGTAAACAGGTTCTAGCTCCCATGTGGTAGGTGTGTCACTGACAGTTGCACCGACATCAACCTGATGGCATTATTATGTTTTTGACAGGAATTTTAAAGTCGTTTTAAATACATGGCGTATATTGCATCCATAGGTGTAAGTGGAAAAAAGACTGATAATGATTGATTGATTGATTGAATAATTGATTGATTGATAAATTGATTGATTAAATATATAGCGTCATTTTATGCCATCGTGAGCTAACAGGCGATCATTTAACCTTACCACTGTTTCCTTGGATCCTGAAAGGTTAACCAATACTCGCACACACCCATCTCCGCAAGTAGAAGATAACTTTTCCACTTGAATCTCTGAGTAGAACCATATACCTTACGCAAGTAAAACCCACACTTTCTGACATGTCAATGATGACATTGTATTAAGCAAAATAAACAAATATCTATTCTATTATAACCTAATATACAATGATCTTGACAGCTGTGTCTACATGTATAATAATAAGATTAATGAATGTTAAGGTCAATCGAAAATGTGGAGCGCGTGGTCCAGCGGTTAAGCATCGAACCCAGGACGGTCCGGTGTTCGATCCTCCCCCAGGATTATGTGTGGTGTCCTTAAGCAAAACACTTTTTCGCATAAGCTTATTACTGGTTCCACACAGGAATCTTTGAGCGTGATCTGCATACTTTGCTATAACATTTTCTCACAATCGAAGTTAAATAAATAAGATAAAGGTAAATAAAATATGGAAATCTATTATTTATTGATATGTTTTCAAATCAATGGTTTCTCATTGATGGAACAGGGTCTGGTTTCACCAAATGTCTCAAACTGAGATTTTGTGCAACTCAAACATTTCAATAACTCATTACATATTAAATTACCACACAGAACTAAAGTCTGAACAATCGTTTTTCATTAAGGATAACAAATGTCATGCTAATTGATCGACGTTAATGGTATAGCGTTTTAAAAGAATAAAATGAGCTTGGAAAAAACTCAAATTGATATGCTTAGTGAACCTAGGGTCAGAATTTTGCAATAAAACTTTCACCAGTTCGACATTATTGTATTGCTTTATTATAAGTTTTCTTTGACATATCAATTCTACAATCAAATCTCTAATATATTGGAGCAAACTTTTTATATCTTTAAAAAATCAAAAAAATCGTATTGGCGGACGAACATGAAGTTTGATTTTAACATGTTTTCTTGATGGTAGTTTATGATGAATTTCTTTGAATATTTTTATCAAAACAAGCACTTTGGTTTTAAGATGAATAATTTAATAATATATCATATATTCATACGGAAAATGTGTGTGCTAAAAGTGCATATTGTGTTTATTTCTTACGTAAATCATTAACTATAATTAACTTTCAAAAGAATTATATTATAAGTTAGTGTGCGTATATTAACACTCCTGTGAAACTAGGAAGACCGTCGTCATAGTTGGCGTAATGATAATGTCCAGTATAACTCACGTAGATATCATCGCTTTTTTCAGATTCAATATGAAAGATTTTGACGTGCATGCCACCGGTTTCCATTTTGGACAAGTTCAAGAATTAGGTCTCTTCTCTGTATCTGTCATGGATGTCGTCAGATAGGCCATGAATGCAACCGAAGGTTTGGTCCTAGCTGTGGAAATACGAATACGAAACGATGTTGAAACGATAAAAATAAACAATGCCAGTAAGTGTTATGGACATATCAACATGTGACATTTAGTATTACAGTTGAAGTCATTCCACTGACCATAGTTGTATGTGTTTTACTTCCTTCTATACACATTACTACAGTTTCTATACCCATTGCTACAGTTTCTATACCCACCATTACTACAGTTTTTATACTCATTACTACAGTTTATATGCCCATTAATACAGTTTCTATACCCATTAATGCAATTTATATACCTGTTACTAAGTTTATATACCCGTTACTACAGTTTCTATACCCGTTACTACAGTTATAGAAACCCATTACAACTACGGTTTCTAAACCCACCATTACTACAGTTTCTATACCCATTACTACAGTTTCTAAACTCACCATTACTACAGTTTCTATACAAATTACTACAGTTTCTATACCCATTTCTACAGTTTATATACCCATTACTACAATTTCTATACCCGTTACTACAGTTTCTATACACGTTACTACAGTTTCTATACCAATTACTACAGTTTATATATCCTTTACTTGATATACCTGTTACTACAGTTTCTAAACCCGTGACTATACATGTAGTTGCTATACCCACCATTACTGCAGTTTCTATACCCGTTACTGAGGTTTCTATAACCTTTACTTTCTATACCAGCTACTACAGTTTCTATACCCGTTACTACAGTTTATATACCCACTATTACTACACATTCTATACCGATTTCTACAGTTTCTCTACCCATTACTACAGTTTCTCTACCCATTACTACAGTTTCTATACCCATTTCTACCGTTTTATACCAATAACTACAGTTTCTTCAGTTTGTATATCGGTTACTACAGTTTATATACCATTTATTTTCTATTTCTGTTACTACAGTTTATTAACTACACTTTCTATACCGATTTCTACAGTTTCTATACCTGTTACTACATTTTCTAAACCCCCATTACTACAGTTTATATACCCACCATTACAACACTTCTATAACAATTTCTCCAGTTTCTATTCCCGTTATTTCAGCTTCTATACCCCCAATTACTACAGTTTATATACCCACCATTACTACACTTTCTATACCGATTTCTCCAGTTTCTATACCCGTTACTACAGCTTCTATACCCCCATTACTACAGTTTCTACACCTACCATTACTACAGTTTATATACCTACCATTACTACACTTTCTATACCGATTTCTACAGTTTCTATACCCGTTACTACAGCTTCTATACCCCCATTACTACAGTTTCTACACCTACCATTACTACAGTTTATATACCCACCATTACTACACTTTCTATACCGATTTCTACAGTTTCTATACCCGTTACTACAGCTTCTATACCCCCATTACTACAGTTTCTACACCTACCATTACTACAGTTTATATACCTACCATTACTACACTTCTATAACGATTTCTACAGTGTCTATTCCCATTACTACAGTTTCTATACCCATTTCTACAGTTTCTATACCAATTACTACAGTTTCTATACCCATTACTACAGTTTCTATACCCAATTCTACAAATTATATACCAATTACTACAGTTTCTATACCCGTTCCTACAGATTGTATATCTGTTACTACAGTTTGTTTACCCGTTACTACAGTTTCTTTACCCACCATTACTACAGTTTCTATACCCGTTACTACAGATTCTATACCCACCATTACTACAGTTTCTATATCCGTTACTACAGTTTCTATACCCGTTATTACAGTTTCTATACCCATTACTACAGTTTCTATATCCGTTACTTCAGTTTCTATATCCGTTACTTCAGTTTGTCTACACGTTACTACAGTTTGTCTACCCGTTACTACAGTTTGTATAGCCACCATTACTACACTTTCTATATCGATTTCTACAATTTCTATACCCGTTACTACAGTCTTAACTGTAGTTGAAAGCCAAAGTCAGTAAGACAATACCTCTATATAATATCCTTATTATCGATATTTGGGCATAACACTTGCATGAAATAAATACTGAGGTGAAACAGGAATTGGTTGTGTGGAAAAGGCGATCAAAGGCGGTGATGAGCAACTATTGCTACTTGATTTCTTCAATTAAAATGAGTTGTCCTTTTTCAGGTGCTAATATTGTGATTTCAATGGTCTTTTAGGTATTTAGAATACTTTGATAGTACAATCATGTTTGATATGTGAATTAAGAAATAAATGTTTCGAGATTGAGTTAAGGATACATTGTTTCTGAAGTCTAATTTCACAGCACACATGTGTACGTGGTGATATATATTTCGATTCTGTATATTAGATATAATTCAACTGAGGTCGAAAAATACGCGATATTGTTGCTATTTATTGTGACGTCAAAAAAGTCGAATATGGCCATGTTAACGACGTCACATATAAATGTATGTTATATTTACCGCAGGAAAAAAATACAAAATCATATTAGAAATTACTTCTAGTTTCATTATATACCAAATATACTTCTGATTTCGAAAATAATTTAAAAGGTATATTCTTCCTTAAGCACAAAATACAAACACAGCCAGGAAAGGCGTTTTAAAACAAACATACCATGTTCTTCCTTCAGAGTTGCAACTTCTGTTTTAAGAATGCTGTTACTTGATTTCATGGATTCCAGTTCTGCCATTAAAGTATCATTGTCAGCTTTCGTATATAGCAATTATGTGAGTGCGTCCAGTTTACTGATGATAGTGAAGTAATTGTCTTCCAGCAAGATCCTCTTGGAACGAAATTCGTTCACACTGGAGTCCATGGCGCATTCTGACATACCAGTTTTCAACACCTGCAACGCGAAAACAGCAAAATATAGGTAATGTACGAATTGAGGTCCATAACTCGTATGTTAAGTATATTTGACAATGTAACAACTGGACAATTATTGACGGAATAATAGTCCCAGACAGACAGATGATAAGACCATTATCATGTCCCAGTTGTACAACTTTTATAACCTTTATAACAGTAAATGTGAGGGTTTTGGTGACTGTCTTGAGGTCATCAACTTGAATTGTCTGATAATAAATGATGTCAAAACAGCGCGAGGGTGCCACTATAGCGTGAGGATGCCGCTACAGCGGGAGAATGTCACCACAGTTCGGGGATGCCACTACAGCGCGGGGATGTCACCAAGGCGCGAAGATGCCACTACAGTGCAAGGATGTCACAACAGCAAGTGGATGCCACTACACAGAGAGGATGCCACACCAGCGCGAGGGTGCCGTTACAGCTTGAGGATGCCACAACAGCGCTAGGATACCATTACAGCGTGAGGAAGCCACAACTGCGTGAGGATGCCACTACAGCTTGAGGGTGCCACAATACCGTGAGGATACCATTACAGCTTGAGGATGCCACAACAGCCTGAGGGTCCCGCTACAGTTTGAGGATGCCACAACAGCGCGAGAATGCCCTTACAGCGCAAGGAAGCCACTACTGCGTGAGAATGCCACTACAGCGCGATGAAAGCCACTACTGCGTGAGGATGCCATTACAGAGCGAGGATGCCACTACAGCATGAGGATGACACTGCAGTGCGAGATTTCCACTACAACGGGAGGATGCCATTGCAGTCCGAGGACGCCACTTCGACGCAAGGATGTCACTACAGCACGAGGATGTCAATACAAAGCGATGGTGCCAATACAGCGCGAGTATGCCACCACATCGCAAGGATGTAACTATAGCCCGAGAATACCACTACTGCGCGAGGATGCCACTTCAGCACGTAGATGCCACTACAGTGCGAGGATTACACTTCACCACGAGGAAGCAACTACAGTGGGCGGATACCACTACAGTGCGAGGATGCCACTACTGCGTGAGAATTCAACTTCAGTGCGAGGATACCACTACTGCGCGAGGATACCACTACTGTGCGAGGATGCCACTACAGCGCGAGGATTCCTTTACAGTGCGAGGATGCCACTACATCGCGAGTATGTCACGACACCACGAGGAAGTCACTACTGCGGGAGGATGCAAATACAGCACAATGATGCCACAACAGCGCAAGGATGCCACTACAGTGCGAGGATTCCACAACAGCGAGCTATATTTATACAGCGCGTGGATGCCAATACAGTGAAAGGAAGCCACTACTTTGCGATGATGCATCTACAGTGCGAGGATGCCGAAACAACACGAGGATGTCACTACACCACGAGGAAGCCACTACAGCGGGAGGATACCAATACAACGCGATGATGCAAATACAGCGGGAGGATGCCACCTCAGCGCGTAGATGCAACTACATTGCGAGGATTCCACTAACACCACGAGGAAGCAACTACAGCAGGAGGATGCCACTACAGCTTGATGATGGCACTACTGCGTAAGGATGTCACTATAGAGCGGGGACACCACTACTGCGCGAGGATGCCACTACAACGCGGGATTTCTCTACAGAACGAGGATGCCACTACAGCGTGAGGATGACACTACAGCAGGAGGATGCCACTACAGCGTGATGATGCCAGTACAGCAGGAGGATACCACTACAGCGTGAGGATGACAGTACTGCGTAAGGGTGCCACTATAGAGCTACAGAACAAGGATGCCACTAAAGCGCCAGTATGCCACTACACCACGAGGAAGCCACTACTGCGGGAGGATGCTAATACAACGCGATGATGCCAATGCAGTGCGAGTATGCCAATACAGCGCGAGGATGCCACAACAGCGCGAGGATGACACTACAGTGCCAGGATGCCACTACAGCACAGGGATGCCACTAAAGCGCAGGAATGCCACTATAGGGCGAGGACGCCACTACAGTGCGAGGATTCCGCTACAGAGAGAAGGTGCCACTACAGCGAGAGGATGACACTACAATGCGTTGAAGTCAATACAGCGCGGGGATACCACTACAGCGCGATAATGCCACTACAGTGCGAGGATGGCACTACAGCCCAAGGATGCCACTACAGAGCGACGAACCCAATTCAGTGTTAGGATGCCACTTCAGAACAAGAAAGCCACTACATCGCATAGATGCCACTACAGCACGAGGATGCCAGTACAGAGCGAGGAAGCAACTTCAGTATTAGGAAGCCACTACAGCGCGAGGAAACACTACAGCGCGAGGATGCCACTACAGTGCGAGAATGCCACTACAAAGTGGGGATGCCACTACAGCGCGAGGAAGCCACTACAGCCTGTGGATGCCACTACAGTACGAGGATGTCACTACAGCGGATGAATGTCAGTACAGCGCGAGGACGCAACTATTGTGCGAGGATGTCACAACAGCGGGAGAATGCCAGTACAATGAAGAGGATGCCACAACAGCCGCGCGGGAATGTCATCAAGTCCCAAGGATGCCAATACAGGGCGAGGATGCTATAACATTGCGAGAATGCCACTGCAATGCAAGGATACCACAGCAGAACAAGGATGCCACTACAGGGCGATGATGCCACTATAGAGCGAGGATGCCACTACCGTGCAAGGATGCCATAGCAGTGCGAGAATGCCAATTCAGGGCGAGGATGCCACTACAGAGCGAGGTTGCCAGAACATTGCGTGGATGACACAATAGAGCGAGGATGCCACTTCAGGCCGAATATGCCACAAGAGGGCGAGGATGCCACAACAGTACGGGTATGCCATTACAAGGCGAGGATGCCACTACAGGGCGAGGATGCCACTACCGTGTGATGATGCCACAGCAGTGCGAGAATGCCACTACAGGGCGAGGATGCCACTACAGAGTGAGGATGCCAGAACATTGCGTGAATGCCACAATAGAGCGAGGATGCCACTTCAGGCAGTTGATGCCACTAGAGGGCGAGGATACCACAACAGTAAGGGGATACCACTACAGGACGAGGATGCCACTTCATGGCGAGGATGCCACTGCAGTGCGATGATGCCTATGCAGTGCGAGACTGCCACAACAGTGCGAGGATGCCACTAGAGAGCAAGGATGCCAATGCAATGCGAGGATGCCACTGCAGAGCGAGGATTCCACTACAGTGCGAGGATGCCACTTCAGTACGAGAATGCCACTGCATCGCAAGGATGCCACAACAGTGTGAGGATGCCACAACAGTGCGAGGATGCCATTGTAGAGCGAGGATACAACTGCAGTGTGAGGGTGCCACTGCAGGGCGATGATGCCACTACATAGCGAGGATACCACAACAGTGCGCGGATGCCACTGTAGGGCGAGTATGCCAAAACTGTGCTATAATACCACTGCAGTGCACGTATGCCGCAACAGCGCAAGGCTGCCACAACAGGGCGACGATGCCACAAAAGTGCGAGGATGGCGCGAGAATGCCACTGTAGCGCGAGGATGCCACTACCGCGCGAGAATGCCACAACAGTGCGAGGATGCCACTACAGAGCGAGGATGCCACTACCGTGCGAGGATACCACAACAGCGCAAGTATGCCACTACAGAGTGGGGATGCCACTACATGGTGAGGATGCCACAACAGTGCGAGGATGTCAGTCAAAGGATGCAACAACATTGCGAGAATGCCACTGCAGTGCTAGGATGCCACTGCAGAACGAGGATGCTACTACCGTGCCAGGATGCCACTACAGGGCGAAGCTGTCACGTATATATGTTGATACATTTTACAAGAAGAAAACGAAGAAGAAGTTTTAAAATATTACAATACTATAATAACTTGATCAGATCTGTTAATGGAATATGTCGTTTTAATTTAGCATTTTCTATGAAAGAAGTCAATAATTAAAGCAACCTTTTCCAAGTTGAAGGGTATTTTTTTTTATTTTAAACCAGCTTCATGCAATCTATCTATCAGTAACCTACCTACCTGCCACCCACAATACTTGCCTATTTATTTACTCTAATACTATACACCCGATAAGCCTCATTCCGACGACTGAAGTTGTATCGACTATTGCTTCAATGATTTACACAAACTTTCATAAAAATAGTTTAACATGCAGAGGGTATTGTATACAGGGTCGACGACTGAACCCCCTACCCCCGAAAAATGACTTGTTTTACAGGTTCTTGCCTAAATTAAAACACTGTAGAAATGTTTTTAAAATGAAACTTGGATGTAAGCGGACGTGGACCATTAATCGCGATTTTATTCAACTAATTAACAAATAAATACTGCAGACACTGTCTTGTGTACATATCATGTCAATTCAGAAAAAGATGTGCATCTCGGTGTCTTCGCTAGACTAGGTACATGTAGTTCATATACGTTACGGAATTCACCGAGTGTTGACAATTCAATAACAATTTGACTCATGTCAATATAAGGTCAACTTATCTATGTAATAACTTGAAAATATAGAAACTATCACATGGGCAGTCAAACATTGTTATTCGGACAATAACGAGAGTGATGAGAAACAGATGTTACGATATATTACGGAAATCACCGAGTGTTGCCAGATGAATAACAAATGTGTTATAATTTAGAAATAGGAAAATTATCACGTGGACACTCCATCATTGGTTCATGTATTCGGACAATACCGACAGTGATGAGTAATTGATTGGCTTCACTAGAATTGATACATATGTTCCGATATGTTACGGACATCACCGAGTGTTGCCAATTCAATAACAGTTTCATATATGTCAATACGAGGCCATGTAATCGTCTGTGTCCCAAATATGAAAATATAATAAAGAAATAATATTGAAGCAGTTAACAATATGTCAGTGCTGTAACGCCTTTCAAAATATTCGATGTTTGTGCTGGAGTGCATAAAGCTTTCTGATTGTCTGTTTCTAACCACTACAGCCCGAGGATGCCACTACTGTGGGAATTAACAGTTTTAACAACATATCACTATGACAGTATCGCACTTGCCTATCAAGGCCAAAAGCACCGGTACTCGTGCATAGTAGTTATTAGGTCGGTGCACCGATATTTTTTGTTTTAACGGTGCACCGATAAAATATACCGTTGCACCGTTAAAATATATAGGTGCACCGTTAAAGGTGACGGTCCACCGTTATAATATATCGATGTCCCGTTATATACCGGTGCACCGCTATATCTTATTGGTCCAGCGTTATATTTTAGCAAAAATAAACATCAATTTAGAGAGTATACAGTTGTAAACCAGTTGGATACGAAATTAAATTTGGCCTCATAGGGCATAAATCAATTAATTTAAACTGATTTACAAATGTATTTTATTTCGATTGTGAAACAAGTTATTTCAATTTTGACAAATCACTCTCAAAGTATTAATGGGTAGAACCAGTACTTAGTATATGTGGAGTATATTTTTGATCAAGAACACCACACTGGCGATGGATCGATCCCAGGACCCTCTCGTATCATTGGTTTGATGCTCCACCATTGGACAACACGCTCCACTAAATCAGTAACTCTTAAATATAACTCATTCCAATACTAAGTCGTGAAAGCATAAAACTGTGTATTCTTTTTTTATGTATAACAGTACATATGTTATACTTACCAACGCTATTTATTTCTTCCAGTTTGTACGCTATAAAACGTCCTTTAATTTGAAAACAAACAATTGTATTAACAAATATGCGGATTCTACCACCAACCTCTGAATTATTAGAAAAATATTATTTCAATAAATTATATTATGATTACTGTTTCCAATACCGTACGTAACACGGGTTACTTAAGTTCATAAACTGGAGGGGTTGTGATTTTATGACGGGCCCCTTTACGACCCCTTGTCGCAGTTGAGTAATTTTAGTTTTGATAACAAAGTGCAATTATTCGCATCTATTTCCTGTCTGAAGACATTGTTTGGTTAATTTAAATACATGTACGTTATAATAATGGACATCAATCACGAATCCAATCTTCTTCCCTCACTTCTTTTTTACTCTCTTTTTTTTTCCTCCCACTTAACTATTTTTTTTCTTTCTAACTCATTCTGTCTCTCCATTTTTCACTCCCCTCTTTCTACTTTCAACGTAAAAAAAAATTCGGGATTAAAATATATGTCTGTCTGTTTGTCTGTCTGTCTGTCCGGGTGGCATATTTGGCGTTTTCATATCTCCTTATTATAACTTAATTGTTGTTTTATGTGATTTTCATATAGAAAAAATGGCTTGATCATCATCTTTGCACGGTAAACTTTATTTTTGTAAATCTTAGAAAATGAAAACATTTCACAATTTATTTATTTATGATATTTTATCTTATTTTCCGTCCTTTTTTTTTTAATGAATTAAAATTTTATTACTTATAAATTAAATGATAATCAACAAGAATTATGTTATGACATTTTAACTGAATATGAGTGTAAAATAGCTTTAAAAGAGATGAAAATTGATAAGAGTCCAGGGTCCGATAGGTTATCAACAGAATTTCAAAAAATATTTTGGAATGACATCAAACAATTTTACCTTGAATCGATAAACAACTCGTACATGCATGGTATTTAACACCATTGCAGTAGTAAGATATTATAACGCTTTTATATAAAAAAGACCTTTCATTATTGACAAACTGGAGACCAATAATCTTATTAAATGTAGACTATAAAATTGCGACAAAAACTATAGCTAATAGATGAAAAAGATATTACCAGACATTATTGATAACAGTGAGACATATTTCTTAAAAGGACGTTACATTGGTGAAAACATAAGGACAATTTTTTAATGTATTGACGACAATAGACCGGGACTGATATTCTTTACTGATTTTTAAAAAGCGTTTAGCAGTGTGTACCATAATTTTATTTTTAAAACATAACAATATTTTAAATGTTGTAACGATTATATTTTCATATTTGGAACACAGACGATTATATGGCCTCTAATTGGCATATATGGAACTGTTATTGAATTGGCAACACTCGGTGATTTCCGTACTATATCGGAACATATGTATCAATTCTAGCGAAGTCAATCAATTTCTCATCACTATCGGTATTGTCCGAATACATAAACCAATGTTGGAGTGTCCACGTGATAATTTCCATATTTCTAAGTTATTACACGGATTAGATGGCCTCGAATTGACATAAATTAAGTTGTTATTCAACTGGCAACACTCGGTGATTTCCGTAACATATCGTAGCATCTCTATCAATCTGTTTCTCATCACTGTCGGTATTGTCCGAATACATTAACCAATGTTGGAGTGTCCACGTGATAATTTCCATATTTCTAAGTTATTACACGGATTAGATGGCCTTGTATTTACATAAATTAAGTTGTTATTCAACTGGCAACACTCGGTGATTTCCGTAATATATCGTAACATCTGTATCAAGTACTCATCACTGTTCGTATTGTCCGAATAACAATGTTTGACTGTCCACGTAATAGTTTCTATATTTCTAAGTTATAACATAGATAGGATGGCGTCATATTAACATGAGTCAAATTGTTATTAAATTGCCAACACTCGGTGTATTCCGTAACGTATATGAACTATCTAGTAAAGACACAGAGATGCACATCTTTTTCTGAATTTACATAATATGTATAGAAGACAGTTAATTAACTGAATAAAATCGCATTTAATGGTACACGTCTGCTTTCATTCAAGTTTCTATTTAAAAGCATTTCAACAGTGTTTTTTTTTAGGCAAGAACCTGTAAACAAGTCATTTTTCGGGAGTGGGGGTTCAGTTGTCGACCCCGTATATAATACCCTCTGCATGTTAAACTATTTTTATGAAAGTCTGTGTAAACCATTGAAGCAATAGTCGATACAACTTCAGTCGTCTTAAATATCGGGTGTGTAGTATTAGACTGAATAAATAGGCAGGTATTATGAGTAGACAGGTAGGTAGGTTACTAATAGATAGATTGCATTAAAATGGTTTAAAATAAATAATCTTACCCTTCAACTGGGAAAAGGTTGCTTTAATCATAGGAAATACTAAATTTAAACGATAATTTCTTTAACAATCTGATCAAATAAACTTATTGTAGTATTCGCATCAAAGCTATTCTTCGTCTTCTTCTTATAAATGCATAACATATATGCGTGACAGCTTCGCCCTGTAGTGATAGTCTTGCGCTGTAGTGGCATCCCCGCTCTATAGTAGCATGCTCGCACTGTTGTGGAATCCTCGCTTTGTAGTGCCATCCTCACCCTGTAGTAGCATACTCGCAGTTGTGGCAAACTAACGTTGTAGTGGCTTCCTCGCACTGTAGTGGCATTCCCGCTTTGTAGTGACATCCACGCACTGTTGTGGCATCCTCGCACAGTAGTGGCATTCTCGCACTGTAGTGGCATTTTCGCGCTGTATTGGCATCGTTGCGATGTAGATGCATCGTCGCCCTGTAATGACATCATCGCCATGTAGTGGAATCCTCGTTCTGTAGTGACATCCTCGCGCTGTAGTGGCATCCATGTTATGTTGTGGCATCCTCGCTCTGTAGTGGCCTCCTCGCGCTGTAGTGGCATCCTCGCCCTAGAGTGGCATCCTCGCACTGTTGTGTCATCCTCGCCCTGTAGTGGCATCTTCGCCCTGTAGTAGCATCCTCGCGCTGTAGTGGCATCCTCGCCCTAGAGTGGCATCCTCGCACTGTTGTGTCATCCTTGCCCTGTAGTGGCATCTTGGCCCTGTAGTGGCATCCTCGCTCTGTAGTGGCATCCACGCCCTGTAGTAACATCCTCGCACTGCTGTGGCATCCTCGCACTGCAGTGGAATCTTCGCACGGTAGTGGCATCCTCAAACTGTTGTGGCATCCTTGCGATGTAGTGGCATCTTCGCACTGTAGTGACATCCTCGCGCTATAGTGGCAACCTCGCCCTGTAGTGGCATCCTCGCACTGTAGTGGAATCCTCGCTCTGAAGTGACATCTTAGCACAGCAGTGGCATTCTCGCACTGTTGTGGCATCCTTGGAGTGGCATCCTCGCCCTGCCGTGGCATCCTCGCGCTGTAGTGGAATTCTCGCTCTGCAGTGGCATCCTCGCTCTGCAGTGGTATCCTCGCACTGCAGTGGCATACTCGCACTGCACTGGCATACTCCGACTGAAGTGGCAACCTCGCCCTCCAGTGGCATCCTCGCACTGTAGTGGCATCTTCGTTTTGCAGTGGCATCCTAGCACTTCAGTGGCATTTTCGCACGGTTGTTGCGGACAAAACATTATCAGTTCAATGTAATGAATACAACTCTGAGACCACCATATACACCAAATACAGAAACGGGAACCATAACTCTGGTGTGGTCAAAACTGGCTTACCAAGGCAGCCGCCCAGCACTGGTGAATGGTTTCACCTCGTCCCTCTAATTGATGGCGTTCCAAGAGCAAAAGTGGAACAGATGGGCGAGTTTTTAAGAATATGTTACACTTATTTCGGACGTCAAGTTTTGCGACGAAAAATCCATTTGGTGTACTTTCTGCAAATAATGAGCCTATCATAGTACCCGACGTAGACACTTCGGGTAGTGGCCAAACCACAGTTAGTGGATTGAACATGGCCTGTGCGCACCGGAAATTTGTGATTCAAATTCATCAAGCTTGTATGATACCAATGATGAAGAATGCGAAAGTGTATTCACACCTGAATTATCGGCAATAGAAGAGGAAACAAAATCGTTCGTTTTATACGACAGCTACAGCAGGGGATCTGATACTTCCGGTAATGGCCAAACCAAATTTAGTAGTTTGGACCCGGCGCTTTGCCCACCGGAAATCAGCGATTCAGATGACAACCATGCTGATGGGGAACCAGAAGCTGATTTTAAATCTGGCCAAATAGGAAAGCCTTTTTGTCCAAAAGGCTTGTTCATAAAGAACGGCGAAAAATTTGCATCTGCTGTCCTAAGAAATGGCCAGTATTGCTTAGAAAAGAAGGACCAAAAAGACAGTATATGTTCCTGTGATACAACAACCTGAAACGGAAAATGTTTTAGAAGTACCAAGAACATACCAAACGTTGAAAACGTCGACGTCAACGACGTCAAAATTCAAGCGTCGTATGACGTGGTTTGGAAATTAACCTGCTGACGTTAGTTACCTGCCAGACAATGAAATATTTGTCGAATACATAAGGACATTTCCGAAAAAAAAAATTCACGGCAACGTGAAGCTCACAGATAGGAACAAAGTTTATATAAAAACAAAAGAAACTGTAAAAGAAAATTTAAAAGCTCAACTGAAACATTCGAGTGCGAAAAACGTTGAAAAGAACATGAATATGTGCAGTGATGATAACGTCAACAAGCAAAGAGACGAAAAACAACTCCGAAACTTCAAATACAATAATGAAAAGAAAAACATACCAAATT
This sequence comes from Panopea generosa, assembly GCA_029582155.1. Taxonomy (NCBI): domain Eukaryota; kingdom Metazoa; phylum Mollusca; class Bivalvia; order Adapedonta; family Hiatellidae; genus Panopea; species Panopea generosa. The sequence goes on along the minus strand of CM055911.1, from coordinate 14,382,064 downwards.
TGAATGCGCTGACCATGTAATCGCCGTAGAAGAAAGAACGAAAAATAATGAATTTGTTCAAAGTTTCCAGCATATAAAGGGTCTGAACCACTTTGTCATCACTTTTTCAATGAGCAACAGATGGCAGACTTGAATCGTTTTTACTGCATTTGTTTACTTTAAACATATTTTATTGCTTTTCCGTATACATGTAGTAGCAAAAGGGTTCGTCCACAAGTTATCCAACATTGAAATCGGCCCTTCCCAACATCATAGTATTTACAAATAAACAATCAAGATGGCAATAAAACATATTTATATAGAAAGTAGGGAAAAATGAAATAGGGTGTTTGCTTGTGTATACGTTTCTTATGCTGACCTTAAATAGGGGCTCCACTGTGAGGTAAATACTAAAACTTAATAAGATCTAATGTTTATCAAAGCGTTTAGTGTCTTTAATGTAAGTTTGGACATTGTTAAATATAACACTACTTTCATCGTCTGAGATATCATCACTCCCGTGTTATAAGGTTTTAACACTTCAAGGATGAAGATGACGTGTAGCATGAAAGAGACGAAGTGTTTCATGCCCACATTTTTTACAATTTGAAAATGATTTTAATTTGTTAACAAATAAATCATAATTTAGGTTACTGTAACCATTTCTTAAACGTGCAAGAAAAATAGATACTTTACGAGGACCTGTTAAATAAAAACATGGTATTTTGGTGAGTTTAAATAGATGCTTCATAAGCTGGTGTTTTAATGATGATAGAGTTTCAGAGTTGCGTAAGTATTCCGGAAGACCATTCCAAGAAGAAATACATGATGGAATAAAAGAATTTCTAAATAATTGACTTTTTGTATTTAATAAAGAATAATTACTATTATTTCCTAGATTATACGGTGTAGTTATTCCTACAGTTTCAGGAAAAAATATTGTTTAAACATTCTGGAGTTAAGCCTTTTTTTTATTTTATATTCAACAAATAATTTTTGATATAATCTTCTATCTTCTGAAGAAAGCCAGTCTAGTTCTTTGTATATGTTACGAAGAGAAGTAGACGGGTTAAACCGGTTACAATACGAGCGGCTTTAAGTTGAAATTTTTCTTTGTAATGTTCTTTGTACGCGACATTTGAAAAACAACACAATGATGTACTTAGAGGATACTGTATGATATCCCATAAAAGATAAACAGTTGGTTTCAAACATGATATACGACATAACAACATTATGGATACTCTAAATAAAGACATTTTTATAAAAGAGAAGGATCAGTCGTGTATGGGGAAAAAGTTCTTGCCATTGTTAGCCAACCATGTCATTGAGCCTACTGGACAGGGATAAATACCAACTAACTGGACCAGCAACAACTCGGCTGCCAGCTGGAAGTTGAACGCTCAGCCCCAATTTATAGATTCCTGGCAATCGATCGTCGTGCACAGCGAGTTTAAAAAGCGAGAACGTGCTGTTCACGGTATGTGGAATATAAATTAGATCCGTCTTTTGAGCACCATTTGGTGTCCATATCAACATGGTCGTGTCTTAGTGAAGAGCACCAAGCAAAAAGATTAAAACGATTTCGATCCGATAAGATAAGGCAGTTCACATACAACTGAAATGATCATCAAAGGGGCAGAGAATCGTCATAAAGACACCGACGGGGGGGGGGGGGGAGGGGGGTAGGGGGGGGGGGACAAAATCAGATAAAGAGAAAGCGGGCAGAACAATCAAGAACTCCGTCTTCTAAACGACGACTAATAAAGGATTGAAGAAATACAAATACTGCTATCTAAGGAACAACAAGTACTGTTTTTACCAAGGAAAAATATGGGCCATGGCAAGAGCCGTTGGTGTGGCCTGGATGCCATTTATCCCTACATTATTTTAATTTTATGCAATATTAAAAATAAAAGTAACAGTGATAAACGGTAACAGAACGTTCTTTAAATGATAAATTTTAATGTAACATTAAAACTTTAAGTGATTATAAATTTTCAAATTTAGACCTATAACCAAAGGCGCAATGGCGATGAAAAATTATATTGATTTAAAGATTACAAATCTTATTAATTTAAAAGCAAATTATGGTCGGAAAATACTTTTTTTATTAATATATATAGTTTGTTAATCAAATAAATGAATTTGAAACATTACATTTTAAGTTATTTTAATTTTTAACCGACATTGCGCCCGTTGCGTCCATTGCGACGAAAAATCGACATTGCGTATTTTAGTCATACCCCTACAACGAGTTTGTCAACTATCTTAGCATGCCCCAGTTAATGTTTATTTGTATCAAACACTACAGTGAGTTTGTCAACTATGTTACAATCAGTAACTGGAGCTTGTCTTGATAATGAGTGGGCGGGACACAATCTAGATGAAACAGATTTTTCCTTCTAATTATGCTGTCGGTATTTTACGCCGAATGAAATATGTCAGCCAATATAATTCTGCAACTTACAACTCGTATATAAGTTATAAACATGGTTGTCAATTAGATCTAAAAATAGGTTTTATTTGTAAAACTTTTAAGCGATACTAATGTATTCTATAAGGTCCGTGAAGGCAATTATGGATTATAACTAATTGTAAATTTATAATAAAAGGAAATGACAAATTCAAGCAACGTTTGACAGTTGAAGGGCAACAATTAAAGTTAAAATCATCTCATTGAATTAACGCAAGGTGTTTTATATTTATTTAAGTCATAATTTATAAATATGGAAACTACCATGTAGGCAGTCAAACATTAGTATTCAGAGTTACTTACTGTTTTTACTAGAATTTATACAGAAGTTTCGATCCTCAAACCCATGTAAAATTCTTATAATCTGTGATACCAAAGAATAAAAAGTCCACGACATTAGTATGTTTGTGCTGCGTTGATATGACATAAGCACAAGCCAAATAATGTTCAAACTGTGACCACAACCTGTTGTTTAATGACTAATATTAGTAATAAGCCGTCATGAGTTTTCAGGTGGGATTATAAGAATCATACATGGGTTTGAGGTTCGGATAGAAAAGTCCGTCCCAAGGGATAATTGTTTTGGAGGGAACGAGGCTCTGTCGATCAGTTAACCTAACCACTCTTACATGAGTTTTTTTAAGATAAACAAATACTCGAGCACACCCCATATCCACAAGTAACTGATGAATTTCCCACTTGAATCAGCGGTGAAAGACAAATCGTAATTATACGCAATGTCGTATATTTATCATCACGGCCGAGCGGGGATTCGAACTCACGACCCCTGAATTGATAGCCAGACATGCTACCGCCTCAGCTAATCGACCCGGCTCAAACGATAAGAGTTTGCTTCCAGAGTTGTTAGTAGTTATATCCTTACGGGTAAATATATGCAAAACTAATGCATTCAGTACAGTCAACCCTGTATAAGCGGTCACCTCTATTAAGCAACTACTTGTTATTTCCTATGCATATTTATATGCTTTCATAGCAGAGCAAATTAACCTGTATTAAACAACATCCTGTCTGTAAAGGCTACATTTGCCACTTCCCTTGATTGGCTGCTTAAGACAGGTTTTACTGTATGTAAGGACGTGGAAGATAAGAAATAATACATTTTATTGACAGATTTTAACAATTGAAATGTTCTCATTCTTGCCATCATTATAGACTATATTATAATGGTATTTATTCTTGACACATAATAAACATAAACAAATGAAAAACAAAACGATTTGATAGTTTTGGGGTTTTATTGTTAATCATTTAATCAAAAGTAAAATCATATATATAATATGATTTAGTGGATTGTTCCTGTCCGAGATCGTATACACACCCATCGTTCTATATTTATGTACGCCGGGACGTATTATATTTGTGTATCTGTCACATTTGTGAAACAAGAAAATTTATGCAAAGCACCAATTTGCCGCAAAAATTTAAGGATTGAAAATTATGTGATTGTGTAAAGAAATAAAAATAAGTTTTTTGAAGATTTTAGTGACGGTGGCCATTTTAAATTGATAAAATAATCTTGTGTGTAGTCTGGTATACATGAGAAACATCCATGTTTAGTTCGAGTTTTAACTGGTCTAATGATTTCAGAGAAAGTCCTGCTAACGGATGACAAGCGATGGACAATGCACCATTGCATAAGCCCTTCTGGCCTTTGGCCAGTAACGCTAAGTATGTATTTAGTGTTGAAAGTAAGTCAATCGGTATAAAATGTTTTGTACTTTCTGCATTGTGAGACCCATTAACTGGTGCAATCCGTCATTGGACCTCATCTGATATAGAAATATACAGTACTTTCTGCATTGTTAGACGCATTAATCCTGCAATCCGCCATTGGACCCTACCTGATACAAAAATATACAGTACTTTCTGCATAGTGAGATCCATTAACTGGTGCAATCAGCCATTGGACATCACCTGATATAGAAATATACAGTACTTTCTGCATTGTCAGATCCATTTAGTGGTGAAACCCGCCATTGGACTCCACCTGATATAAAAATATACAGTACTTTCTGCATTGTCAGATCCAATTACTGCAGCAATCCGCCATTGTACCTCACCTGATATAGAAATATACAGTACTTTATGCATTGTCAGATCCAATTACTAGTGCAATCAGCCATTGGACCTCACCTGATATAGAAAGATACAGTACTTTATGCATTGTGGGAACCATTAATTGGTGCAATCCGCCATTGGACCCCACCTGATATAGAAAGATAAATACTTTTTGCATTGTTAGACCCATTAACTGGTGCAATCCGCCATTGGACATCGCCTGATATAGAAAGATACAGTACTTTCTATATTGTTAGATCCAATTACTGGTGTAATCCGCCATTGGACACCACCAAATATAGAAATATTCAGTACTTTCTGCATTGTAAGATCCATTTACTGGTGCAATCCGCCATTGGACCTCACCTGATATAGAAAGAGTCGTTAGGTTAACTGATCGTCTGTAAGCCATCGATTGACCAAAAATGACGCTAAATATTCAATAAATCAATCAATCAATCTATCTAAGAAATATGTGCATTCTGTCATGCTAGTCCAAGTTATATAGAGTTATTATGGTTTCCAACTGGTACTAACGTAGAGGACTGACTGAACGACATTTTAAAAGCCATTTTTATATAGATATAGGCCTATATTCACGAGGGGTAGACAAACATCATGAAAATATGTTCTCATATTAAGGAGAATTAACACATTCTCATCAAGTATATATATAGATCTATATTTTTATGTTGATTGTTGTTATGTATACATGCATGGTAAGAAATATTCAATAGCACATACGACATGTAAAAGAACCATAAAAAAGGGTATCCTCACAGGCTAGTGCCTACTCACTTTAGAAGAGATATATGGACAGAAAAAAATAATAAATTTCTACCATTTCAACCGAGGATTTTGTGGCTTTGAACACTGAAAATGTTCTTGTTGTATTTACTTTAAATTCTCTCAGTGCATCGTTTGCTTCTTGAACAGTACGGAATTGCAGGAAGGTCATCATGCTACCATGATTAGCGCATTTTGAAGTTATATATCCCCCGAAATTAAAGTTTCCTCCAACTTACCTCTAACAATACTCTTCGTAAATCAAACACTTCGAAAATGGGTGCAAGCGTCTGGATGAAACACGGCAAAAATCAATGACGTAGCATGTTCTTTTCGAGTAATACAGCATTGGGCCCGATCACGGATTGCATCTAGGGTTTCCCATGTATGTCTGCGCATGCTTACACATAATAATTCACGATAAAGGGAGACTTCGTTAATAAACTATTTATTAACATAATTTTAAACAAGTATTCAATTATTGCTCACGGAAAACTCAGGTTATTCAAGAAATTTTTAAATATGTTTTTTATCTTATTCAGCTGCGTTTTTTAATGTGTTTAAATGTCATTCAAACATTCAAAGTTACAAAAGCAACACATATTCAACTATCGTTCCTTTTCATTCCCCTATGGGCAAGGTCACTCAACTAACACAATTATATTCCTGGCGGCGAATAATAATATTAACAGTCTTGTGCGGTATTTTGTCTCGATTGATGATAAGAGTACGGGGGAGAGCGAGATAGGGACATTCATTAAGCAGTTTTAAGCTTCCCAGTGTCTGCCTTCAACCGTTGATAGGTGGCGACCCTGCTGTCACCGCTTCTGCATGCATGTATTGTACTTGCCATCATTATTCTGGATGACGTCTCACTATACAGTTACATGTACGCCCCTTTTTTCAAACTGTAACATGATTCTTACGCTTAAAAAGCAGTCCTATGTAATTTGGTTTTGAAATATTTTCAAAATGATTCATTGTGGCTATGATTTCTTGCTGCAGATGAGTAGAGCAAAAGCTGGTAAAGCATATACTGCAAAAAAATATCACTGGTGTTAAAAAGTGACTTTTATAGGATTTCAACACATCCATAAAATTATATTTTTAAAAAAAAATATCTGAGGGTGTCACTGCACTCTCTTTAAAATATAAACAAGCTGGTCAACCTACAAGTTTATGTGATGGTACATTCCTACTATGAAAAACAATGAAATACTCTAAAAGAAATGTTTGTGTTTTTTTTTGTCGTGAAAATCATAGACCTTATTCTATATAGAACAAAAAAGTAATAATGGGACATAACTTGTGTTTTGTTTGATCCTATAATTGTCTTTGTTCTCTAGCTTTTTACTTTGTTTAAAACACAAAATTGCACTTTAAGGAATATGGATTAACGTGTGAACCTTATTGTCATATAAGTTATACATGGACGGCCGAGCCCGGCTAGCTCAGTCGGTAACGCACCCGATTCCCAATCAAGTGGTCTTGAATTCGATTACCCGATCAGCCAGATACTTGGCCCTGAACGTTGTTGCTTACCGTCACAAATCTTCCACATATGATTTTGTGGGGAAGTTGTCAGTAAATTGCTGATATTAAATGTGCCTGGTCTCGTTAAAAGTCTAGTGAATCCATGGAACGTTGACTTGGTGACCTGACGTCCATTATATAACAATAATAATGTTAATAAAACGACGTAAGATCTCATACTAACAAACAGTGAGTGTTGTAACCAAGTGTGTGTATAATGAAATCTAGAGAAAATAGGTCATAATACATTCGACCTTGATTACAAACAGGTTAGTGTTCATATGACAGATTTATAAAACTCTCATTTGAGTCTAAAAAAAAAGAATCTGTATGCTATTTTTATATGGAAAGACTTCATAAAAAAATATCTTGCGACTCTCATATGATTCTCATATGAATTGATTCTCATTTAAATAATAGCATATACTTTTTCGTATACAGTCAAACCTGAGTAAGCGGTCACCTCTATTAAGCAGTACCTTGTCTTAAGCAGCCATATTTGCTTTTTCAAATGTATAAGCCTTCAGAGCAAATTAACCTGTTTTAAGCAACCACCTGTCTTAAACGGCCACATTTGCTCCTTCCGTTGACTGGCTGCTTAAAACAGATTTGACTGTATGTGTATGTGTTTAACTGTATACAGGGTGTATAGTTTCGTTGTATGTCATGCACATTTCTGCTATAATGTTTATGGTTTTGCATAAAAAAAAATATTTATATAACATTCCAATGCCCGTGTCGAGACTTCGATCGTGCCATGATTGTGTAAGTTGTACTAATTTGTTACACAACCGAAGAAAAAAAAAAATCTTGCTTAGATCAGAGGCGCAGGACGAATGTCAATATAAAAAACTAATCTTCCACATAAAATGTATTTCCTATCAAGATCGACAACGAAGCTCGTTAATATTATCAAACTTCCATCCGCAGTTACTTCCCTAGACTAATACTATATTATTCTTATATTTCTAATGTGAATGGTCATTTAGGTGTCACGTAATTTAAGTTTAAGGCAGTTTCAGAAAAATAGAATTACACGGGATTCTTCTGATTAATTGAATATTCCTGAAGGATACACCTACAACAGCTACAACAACAACAACAACAACAACAACAACAACAACAACAACAGCTGCTGCTGCTGTTGCTGCTATTACTTATACTACTACTACTACTACTACTACTACTACTACTACTACTACTACTACTACTACTACTACTACTACTACTACTACTACATCTACTGCTACTACTAC